>CM053595.1:120225744-120253547 GCA_028646575.1 Pseudocheirus occidentalis | reverse complement strand
AATATCTCCTTGAAAAAAACACTGACCTGGAAAATAGATCCAGAAGAGACAATTTAAAAATTATTGGACTATCTGAAAGCCATGATTAAAAAAAAAAAAGAACTGAGAAAGCATCCTTCAAGAAATTCTGAAGGAAAATTGCCCTGATATTTTAGAACAAAGGGCAAAATGGAACTTGAAAGAATTCACCATTCACCTCTTGAAAAAGGTCCCTAAAAGAAAACTCCTAGAAATGTTATAGCCAGGTTCTGGAGTCCCCAGATCAAAGAGAAAATATTACAAGCTGCCAAGAAGAAACAATTTGAATACTGTGGAAACACAATTAAGATAACCCAGGATCTAGCAGCTTCTACATTAAGGGATTGAAGGGCCTGGAATATGATATTCCAGAGATCCAGGGAGCTAGGATTAAAACTAAGAATCACGTACCCAGCAAAATTGAGTATAATGTTCCAGGGGAAAATATTCAGTGAGGTAGAGGACTCTGAAGCATTCTTGCTGAAAAAAACAGAACTGAATAGAAAATTTGACATTCAAATACAAGAAGTATGAGAAGGTAAACAGGGAAAAGAAATCATAAAGAATTTATCAAAGTTGAACTATTTACATGCCTACATGGAAAAATGATAATTGAAACTTATAAAATTTTTCTCAGTATGAGGATAGGTGAAGGGAATACAAATGTATATATATATATATGTATGTATGTATATATGTACACATACACATATGTCTATATTAGGAGGGCATATATATATATACATATATACGTATGAATACATATCTGAGTATGTGTATATATGAGTTCATAGAGGGCACAGGACTAACTGAATAGGAAGAGATGATACTTTAAAAGATAAAATTCTGAGGTGAGAGAGGAATACAATGAGAGGGGACAGGGAGAGACAGAATGGGGTTAATCATCTCATATAGAAGAGGCAAGGGATAACTGTTACAATGGAGGGGAAGAACAGGAAGGCAAAAGGGAAAGGGTCAACTTTACTCTCATTGAATTTGGCTTAGGGAAGGAATGACATAAACTCTAAAATGGGTATTTTGCCACACAGGAGAGTAGCAGGGATGGGGAAGAGAGGTGGGACGATGGAGGAGAGGGCAGGGTGGGGTGGAGGGTTGCTGGAAGCACACACTTCTGTGAAGGGTCAGGGACAGGGTAGAGAATAGAACAAGGGGGGAGATAGGAAGGAGGGCCATATAATCAATCTCTCACAATATGTCCATTGTGGAGATGTTCTGCATAACTACACATGTATAGACTGTATTGAATTGCTTGTTTTTCCAGTGGGGGTGGGTGATGAGGGAGGAAGGAAAAGGATCTAGAATTTCAAGTTCTATAATCAAATGTTAAAAATATATATGCATATATATATATTTATTATTATTATTAACTACATACAACTGGGAATTAAGATATACAGGCACTGTGGTAGGGAGATCCATCTTGCCCTATAGGAAAGAGGGGTCATGGGGGAGGACATAGGAGAGAGCAGATTGGGGGAGGTGTTATACAGTGGGAAAGGGCTGTTTTGGTGTGGGGGCAGGGGAAAGACAGGGAGAAAATTTGTAACTCAAAATCTCGTGGAAATGAATGATGTAAACAAGAAAATTAATTAATTAATTAAAAAAAAAAAAGAAATATGGCTCTGAAAAACCAAACTATGTTAAAGCCCAATGTAATTCAAATGCTTTTAAATCCAAATTACTCTGGCTTTCACTGAATGGTCAATAATAGGTCCCAGCCCAAGCCTCACTTGTTCATTGTTGGGTTTTAATGGCCCAGAGTGAGTGTAAATAGCAATTGTTTCTATTCTGGCCAAAAATTCTGAGGTTCTTCACCTCCCAGATTGATTCTTTCTGAAGGCAAATTAGGCCATCTTTTGCCTCAATTCTTACCTAGTCTTTAATTACTGAATGGATTTTGCCTCAGACAAACTGAGCCCTGGGAAAGATCTTAGTTTTAAAAAAGGTCAAGGTCCCCCTTTGTATCCAGGCCATCACCTGTCATCTTGACCTGTGTCTTGCCACTGGACTCCAAAAGCTCTGGAGGAGAGAGTGTGACTGATAACTTTACACAGCTCTGTCTTACTTAAATCCAATTCTTTCCAATGTCATTGGTCCTCTTCCACAAAGGACAAACAACAATTTCAGCTCTCAGGGATAGTTCAGGCTGGGGACCTACAAACTTTCAGTGCTTGCAAAGTGGTCTGATCCATGGCAAGTCTGATTACTACCCCTCTGACATGAGCTCTACAAGTTCTTGACCTGGGTTTAGACTAAGCAACAGTAGGCTGCTGCTTAGATGCACCCACTACCAGATACCTGTAAAGCTCTGTTGGTTCAGAATGACAGAACTCTAGGGTCCTTTTGGTCTTATATTTCTTCCCTGTTAATTCTATGTCAGGCTTGTGACTTTGTCAGAGGCTGTAATTGAGACCTCTGTTTCTGAACTGGGTAGCGTGCAATAGAATGGACAGCTGGCACCTATTTCTGAACTCTACACAGATTTAGGCCCCTCTCTTCTAGATCTGGGACTCTTTCTTGCTCCAGTGCCCAGCCTGGACCCAGTGTCCACAGACATTTTTCTCAGTCTCCCTATGTTGACATTGACTGGGAAAAAGATTCATTGTGATTAATGATTTTCTATTTACCCTGCATATAACTCACATATATATTTACATGTTTGCCTCATTAGATTGTAAGCTCCTTGAGAGTGGAGATTATCTTTCCCCTTTCCTGTTGTATCCCTTACTAGGCACGGTTAGATGGTTCATAAATGAACCCCTAAAAGGAAACAACCATGTCTTTGGGATCTGGACCCCAAAAAGGAAAAGCCCCAGGAATTTCCATGACCCAGGTCCCTGACATTCACGTGGAGCACCTGGCCTTTCCCAGTCCTCTGTTACCTCCCGGTCACCCCAGATTACTTGGCCACTCCCAGATCACATGCAGATCTCTGTTCCCATAGTCTTCTGTATAAAAGATCCATCTTGCCTCAGTTAAAGCACTCAAATTCCTTAAGAGTCTAGCCAATGGTTCAGATTCAGTCTGACCTGCTTGTCAATACAAGTGTCACAGTAAGGTGGATTCTTAAAATCTTGCCCACCCAGACCAGTGTTCTAATAAACCTTATCTTTGACTGAAGGAAGGTTTGAGTTTAATCCATTAGAGGCAAGGCCTTTGTGTCATTTGCCTTTGAATTTTGGTGTCCCAACATCCTTAGACCTCAACACTTGGGCAAATCACTTAACCTCAGTTTTTTCAATTATAAAATGGGGATAATAATTGCATCTGCTTTCCCAGGGTTGTTGTGAAGATAAATGGGATAATATTTGTAAAGTGTTTAGCATAGTGCCTAGCATAATTAGCACTCTATAAATGCTAACTATTGTTAAGTCAGTCTTTAGGATTCAGTGTCTCCCAATTAATCAATTCCCCAAACCTCCTTTCATACTCATTTAGATGAGTGGATGGGGAAAAGACCCAGAGAAAAAGCTAAACCCAAGGGGCAAAGTCCTATTTTTCCCCAGACTAGCCACATTCCTTACTAATCATGTATCGTATTTTTTATATAAATATGGCAAGCTAAGTCCTTTTAGTGTTTGGGCCCACTCTTATTATCTGATAATAAACTTCTTTGGAAAGACTAGTAATGGATTGATGTGCCTAAAAATCTTTAGTGTTTTTTTAAAATCTAAATTTAGAGAATTACTATAGTAAGTTAACTGTCCTTTCTTAAGATCCTTTCCTAAGGATCCTGGGGCCTTACTGGCTGACAGTCATTTCCCTTAAGACTTCTGGGTTTTTCCATGTGTCCTGTAGCTGAATTCTTTATGTGTTCTTCCCTCCCCTCAAGTATGGGTTACTTGAGAACAAGGACTGTTTAATTTTGTATTTAGTACGTAATACACACTTAATAAAATGCTTTTCATTTATTTGTTCATTCATTCATTTCTGCTTTTCCCTGGATTCTGCTTCTGAATAGGCTGTTTTCCTGTCAAACCCTGGGCTTTGGGAAAGTTCAAGAAGCTGATGGGGTGCTTAGGTGCTTGTGCTTGGATCCCAATTCAAGATTACATTTCTTCCTAGCCTCAAAACAGTATTCCTGACAGTTTTCTCCCCAGCCCATTTCTTCCTAGCCTCAAAACAGTATTCCTGACAGTTTTCTCCCCAGCCCATTTCTTCCTAGCCTCAAAACAGTATTCCTGACAGTTTTCTCCCCAGCCCATTTCTTCCTAGCCTCAAAACAGTATTCCTGACAGTTTTCTCCCCAGCCCAAGGACACTATGCCTAGCAATTACTCATGAGTGGACCCCAGTAAGATAAACTACCTTTTCCCACAGTTACTCATAAGCGGGTTCCAATAAGACAAACTATCTTTCCCCTCTACAAGAACAAGCTTACCTCTGTAGAAATTTCCCTTGAATGAAGAGCAGAATCATATTGTACTAGCAGAATTATCATGTATTGATTCCCACAGTTATTATATACATTCTAGAGGTCAAGCTATAGATGTCAACTCTCAAAGCTATCTTGTTACAGACATAACAAACCAAAAATAAACCCCTTAAAACTCTTCACCTAGTTTCCAGTAGTAAATGATGCCTGTGACTATGGTTGTATGTTATCATCTAATTAGCATATCTACCAAATAATTCACTACTTTTCCTATATAAGCATCATTCCTATTAGGCTGCAAGTTCCCTAAGGAGCTCCACCCACCATACTGGTGTTACAATAAACCTTTGCCAACTTGACTTAAAGAGTGCTTGAGTCCATGAATTCATTCCAAATGACTCTCTCCTATACTTCAGTCCTTGATGGGTTCCTGAATCCCCCTTGAACCTCATCAAAGCTAGAGAAAGGGAAAAAACTTTAAGGTAAAGAAAAGGTTCCTGGGATGGAGGACAGAGGTGTTCCCAGGAAGGTGGAGCTCCAACTCTATCTCTCCTCTTCCACTTCCCCTCCACCTCCAACTTGAAGGAACCCCTTTCCTTGCTTATTCCTAGGCCTGCTCCAAAGGATTTCTTAAAGAGTCATTCATTGCACTGAGGGAACTGATGCACCTTGCTGAGGTAGGTCTAAATAGTCAGCCATATCCCTAGGTCTGGGGAGATCTTGGGCCCCAGCAGCCTCTCTGCCTTTGCCCAAGAATACCCAGGAGACCATCAAGCAGCTCACTCAATGGAAGCCTGATTCTCTCTCCCCTCTCATCACTAGTTACTATCACTAATTCTTCTTGGCCATAGGTCAACTCGGGCCCCCCCCCCCCCACTAGAACCTCATGCTTGTGCCTTCTTCCTTAGAAGAATAAAATCAGAAGTTATTAAAAGATCCTTCTCTGGGGAAAAACTACTATAAGCTTTCTGTTGTTAAAAAAAAAATCCAAGGGAAAACATGTCTGATAGTGCATACTACTTTCTGTACCTTTAGCTCCCCCATTTCTATTGAGCAGAGGGCAATACACCTTTCTTCTCTAGGGCCAAGACTGATCATAACTATTACTCTATGTTTGTCTTTACCATGGTCTTCTTTTGATTTGTATACAGTTTGGTTTGAAGGGGCAGCACTCCTTTCATTCTACCTACCCTTTCCCCACCTTGCTGTGGAGTTTGGGTTGGTGGCTCCAAGGAACAGAGGAGCAAGATGAAGCTGGAGAATAGGTCTGAACATCTTTGCTGGGACAAGTCACTGAATCTATTCACCCTGCTTCTCAGTGGGCTAGCTAAGCCCAGAAAGTCAGAGATCCTTGTCAGTAGACCAAGACTACAAAAAATATTACACTCGTGAGTTCTAATTTTCTCTTTATCCCAAGTTCCAGAGACTGCCTGGATCTATAATCCATTCTTTTTTTAAAAATTTGTTTATTTCTGTTATGGAAGGGGAGAAGTAGGGCAATTGGGGTTAAGTGACTTGCCCAAGGTCACACAGCTAATAAGTGTTAAGTGTCAGAGGTCAGATTTGAACTCAGGTTCTCCTGACTCCAGGTTTGCTGCTCTATTCACTGAGCCACCTAGCCACCCCCTATAATCCATTCTTAATGCCATAAGTTCCAGGATCAGATTTCCTTCAGAGTTTCTACCTCTTCATCTAATAAGATGAAATTCAAATGGGCATCCTTTGCATATTTGAAAGGAAAAGCACTGAGGAGCTAAACTAATATAAATTATATACTTCCTAAAATTTCTGAATCCAGGTTGATCCTGTGTCTGGTTGGAGATTTCTGAGGTCAGGAGAACAGGGCCCATAGCCATGTGAATAGATACTTCACGTGTTTTAGTATGCTTTTATTCTCATTCTTAAGTATTATTTGTTCATTGATTCTAGGCTGAGTAAACATTGTTTTCAATATCCAAAACAAACTTATCTCCTCCTACAGCTGATATTCATGACATGGTCACAAGACTAGCATTTCTTGAAGTACAGTCTATTTAAAAGGAGACAGGGTTCAACTCACCCATTGGTTCAACTCATACTTGAATTCTTGTTGGTAGATTAAAAAATATCTACATATCCCTTGACAAACAAATCAACATGGTCTTATGGCAGCAGGAAAAACCAAGGAATAGAAGTTCCTGATTCTCTGATAACCATAGGAAGCATGACATTTACTCAGCATTTCTGCTCCAGCAAGACATGTTCGAATTGCCAGATTGTGTAGGTCTCAAGAGTGAATGACAATCAATCAGCACCACCTGGGGTTATATTACTATTGTTTCTGTTTACATAGTGTTTACATATGTTTCTTGTTTCTGTTTACTTTATTCTGTATCAGGTCATACAACTTTTCTTGAGCCTTGGAATTCCAAACATTCCTTATTCCTTATATTCACATACTATATGTTCAATTTGTTCAAGCCTTCTCCAATTGGTGGGGACCTAATCTGTTTCCAGGTTTTTGCTACCACGAAAAAGTTCCTATGAATGTTTTGGTATATATGGGCTCTTTCTGTTTTTGAACTCCTTGGGGAACATGATTAGCAGTAGGATAATGGATTAAAGGTATGAATAGTTTGGCAACTTTCCTCACATAGTTCAATATTGCTTTCTGGAATGATTGAACGAATACAAAAATGATAAACAATAATAAACATTTACTAAGAGCTTACTACGTGTAGGCACTGAGCTAAATGATCCAAATATAAAAAAGGAAAGACAGTCTCTGCCCTCAAGGAGCTTACAATCTAATGTGGGAAGATAAAATACAAAAGAAAACTGAAAAGGAGGGAAGAAGGTACTCAATGAGTGAGTATCATGGGGAAGTCGTTCAAAATTAGTCAGAGCAGTATAGCCCAGTGAGATATGAAGAGATGTTTGAGCTGAGCTCTCTCCTTAAATGGGATTTTGGAGTTCATGGTCCCACCATTCAATTAGAGAGACGGAGGGTGATGATAAGGTGAACAACCAAGGCTGATGGCATCCTTTTCTTTTTTTTAGGCAACTGAGGCTAAGTGACTTGCCCAGGGTCACACAGCTAGTGTGTGAGGTGAGGCCACAAGTGTCAACAAGTGTCTGAGGCCAGATTTGAACTCAGGTTTGGCTGGGCTGGTGCTCTGTCTACTGCACCACAGGCTGATGGGACCTTGAAGGCTACTGAAGTTATCCTGATTTTTGTGAGATTCCTGGGGCATAGTGATGTCAGTCAGAGAAACCCTGAAGTAGTGCAGTCAGGTGAGAATTGAGGAGATATATACAGATCCATTAGCAGTTTATTAGTATGCCTGTCTTCCCCCATCCCCTCCAACACTATGTAATCCATGGCACAAGATCCCCCAAAATCACACTGATAGGTTCAATCTTAGGGACTGACCCCTTGGAGGTTTTTCCTCTCTATTTGGTTCATTGTCCCAACCTGAGTTTCTCTAGATAAATCTTCAGAAATAATAATCAAGACATAGCTTATGGAAGGCTGCTGCGGCCAGCACAGTATATACCAGCTGAGTAAAACAAAGAGAAAGTAGGAGAGAGCTTCCAGCTGAATAAAGGAAAGAGGAAGAGAGACAGGGGTGTATTTCATAGTCTGTTTATTGCGGAACCATTTCATACTAACCCAAGGATACAAGAAAATTATAGAGCTTATATTCCTTATTGCAGGGATGATTCCTTATTGCAGGGTGATCTAGGTCTCAACTTTTCCCTACCCCAGCCCAAGGCTAATCACCCATTAAGATCTTTATCCTAGGACCACATCCAGAGACACAAACAAACCTGGAGTCCCAATCAAGACTTGAAAATTAACTTTCAGTACTTTCTTTAGATATTCAAGAAACCAATGAGAGCATCCACTCAACAAGATTATACTCTCCTTGCATATCTGCCTAATGACCTTGTAGAACTGGGGAGCTAAGGTGGCCAAGGCCCCTAACAGTCTTGGCCTACCACAGAAGGCAATATAGCATAGTGAATATAGAGGTTTTTTTCCCAAGTCAGGAAGATGTGGGTTCAGGTTCTTTTGACACATGCTGGAGGCTGGCTGACTGCCTTGGGCAAGACATTTGACTTCTCATTACCTCTGGCAGCTTGCTAAGACTTTAAGGTGCAGATTAGTTTGAGATAAACATTTAGTACAAGGAGTTTCCTTACAGAGAGTACTATATGCCACTGAACTCACAAGTTTAGTCCAAAAAAGTTGTTTATTTATTGGCTTCCCCAAATGTGGGTAAAAAGGGGTTCACAGATTCATATACTCAACATACTGGGTTCTGGGCAAGATATTCTTTTTTTTATCTTGCAAAAGATTGTAACATTACTACTTCAAAAGGGCAGTTACTAGTCTTATAGGTTCCAGAGGTATTCAGTGAACTCCTAAAACTATTTTTCATGAGGTTCCACTAATGTGTTTGCCATTAATAGTAATTCTAGCAGACACAGTTAGATGAAAGCAAAGCAACTTTACTAAGATGACAGATTAAGAACAAGAGATATAAAATATTCTCTCTATACCCAGGGCACACTCTCCCATAAATACACACAACTATGAGAAGGATGAGCATACATTTGTAATGATAACACATTTGTAGCACCTACAGGTAATGAGACATACATGTAGGGAACACATCAGACCAAGGGACCTCACCCTTTCAGTACTATAGGATCCTGATGTCCTTTCTCTTCTCGTTGAGTCTGACTACTATTTCTTCAGGGCCACTCAGGGAAGTTGTTCATCTGAGCTTTCTGCATCTTCATTTCTTCAAAGGTTAGTTCCAATCTGTCAGGATAAATATCCCTTGAATCTATGGTCTACTCTCTGTTACCAGGGAATCGTACTCCTTGAAACTGCCTCCTTTCCTGAATCTCTATATCTCTTTATACCTGTTGAATTAGAAAATATTTGCCTCTGCTTCCCTGGCTGAGCTTCATACACTCTTGGACTGGAGAATTCTGTCTCCTACTAGGTAAATTCAGCTGCCATATGCCAAGGTCAATAGGGGTATGGAGAGGAAAGAGAAATGTTCTACTTCCTCCCTATGGTCCTTTGGTAGAGAACCCCACACCACAAAGCTGGAACTAGCCTAGTTTCGACTCACCCCAATTGATTTGGTATCAGACTCTTCAATTTTCTTTTAAGAGTCACCCAGGGATGTGCCCAGTCTTTTGCATAGATAATGGATAGCCTTCCCTTCTAATTTAGTCAAGGGACTTTATTCAACTTTGTAAGGCCATCACCAGGTATGGTCTCATCTTAACAGTGAGTTTAACACCTCATATTTGTCCTTTGTTACCTGTGACTAAGTGTTGTAGTGGATAGAATGCCAGGTCTGTATTCAGGAAAAGCTGAGTTCAAATCTGGCCCAAGACACTTACTAGCTGTGTGACCCAATTTACTTAATTCTGCCTCAGTTTCCACGTCTATAAAATGAGCTGGAGAAGGAAATGGCAAACCAGTATAGAATCTTTGCTAAGAAAATTCCAAATGGGGTCACAATGGGGTCAGACAGGAGTGAAAAAACTGAATAACAACAACACATGACTATATTCTGGGCCTTCTGGCCTCAAGGTTTAGGCAAAGATCAACTCCCCTACAGATACAAAGGACCCAGAGCAACTCATGAACTGACTCAGAAATACACTAAATACTCAAATAACCCACCAGCTAAACACACACATACACACACAGAGTATTGAACTTGATATTGTCATTGGAATGACACTCTTATATTCTCATGAAATCCCTCTGTCACACAAGAATGTATAATTTCCCCCCAAGACTCATAGTGCTACTCAGAGATTAATACTTCTCCTTGGTAGGTAAACATTCTTTGCGGGCTTCTGATAGGTAAACATTCTTT
The DNA here is from genome assembly GCA_028646575.1 of Pseudocheirus occidentalis. NCBI lineage: Eukaryota > Metazoa > Chordata > Mammalia > Diprotodontia > Pseudocheiridae > Pseudocheirus > Pseudocheirus occidentalis. The sequence continues at coordinate 120,243,243 of CM053595.1, read as the reverse complement.
GCTGGCTTCTGAATAAGTAAACTTTTTTGTTGGACTGGATCTATCCAAGTAACTCTGTTCAGGAACAAAATTCATTTTCTTTTTTTGTCCAAGGAGCACAATATTTCAACAAATTGACTCTCTCTAGGATATCAAAACTCAATTCAAGAATTCCCAAAATTGAGATTCTTTCCCAGACAGCTCCCAGACATGGACTTCTCCTCTCTCCGTTGAGTAGACACACACATACCTGCTTTCGTCTTGTGCTTCAGTGGGAAACTTTCAGTGTCAAAGGTGTTGCTATCTGTTAAGCCAGGACATCTCATTCTTGGGATCTCTTCTTTCAGGCTCTGTACATTGACACCATCTGCTTCTGGGTGTGAGAGGAAAGAAAAATCTCTTTCCACCATTGTTGTATTCTGGAAGAAGGCAACATGGGAAAAACAATGATAAGTGAAGACATGAGAAACTAAGCAATTGTATAGACCAAAAAGAAAAGAAACCAGATTTGAAGTCATTCATCAGGATGAAGCCCCAGTCAATAAATAGTGAATGAGTAAACATTTATTAAGTACCTACTATTTGCTAAGCATAGAAGATACAAAGGCAAAAGATAGTCCTTGCTTGCACACACACACACACACACACACACACACACACACACACAGAGTATTGAACTTGATATTGCCATTGGAATGACTTACAGATTTACAGTTTAATAGGGAAGATTGAAACAAGTATATATAAAAAAGATATATGCAGAATAAATGGAAAATAATCAACAGAACAAAGGCAAGAAAATTAATGGGGATTAGGAAAGGTAGAAGGTAGGATATTAGCTGGGACTTGAAGAAAGACAAGGTATCTAGAAGGTAGAACCCATCCAGTACCACTCCAGCAGACATGCTCAGATTTCATAGAAAAGTATACCTTAGATGCCTCTAAATAAGAGTATGTCTCTGTAATCTCAAATGGTTGAGGGAACTCATTTAGATTTTCCTTATAGTTACTTCCATCTCTTATCATCTTGACAACTTGATGGATATGAGGTGATACCTACAGAGTTGTTTGAATTTGTATTTCTATTAGTAGCAATTTGGAATATTTTTATATGATTGATGATAATTTACATTTCTTCCTTTGAAAACTGTTCCAACCAATCTTTCCAGTCTCATCGTACTCCCTCTTTGGTTTGATATTATTCTCATATTTGAATATATTCTGGCTTTCTCTTGGTTCTTCAAACATGATACCTTATTTCTCATCTCTATATCTTTACACTGACTGTTCCTCTTGTCCAGAGCACAATCTCTCTTCATGTCTACTTTCCAAGATCTTTCTTCCTTCAGGATGCAGCTTATGTATCACCTTCTACATGAAGCAATTTCTGATCCCCTCAATCGCTAATGCCCTCCTCCTCAAATTACTTTGTATTTTATCTGTATAGAGACATATATGTATGTATGAGTGTATATGTATACACTGTGGTCTCCACTATTAAGATATAAGATCTTTTCAAGGAGAGATTGTACCATTCATTGTTATTGTACTCCCCAGGACACATAGGACAATTTGAAGATCATAGCAGGCATTTAATAAATACTTGCTGATTAAGTAAATGCAAAATTTATACAAAATAAAGATTATTTAGAAAAACCTTGTAACTTGGATAGAGATCTAGCCTTGCAGCCAGGAAGGTCTGGGTTCAAGTCCTTTTCACATACACTAGGCAAGTTACTTAACCTCTTAGTACTCCAAGTAAATTCTAAGAGTATAAATTGCAGAGCAGTACTAGATCTTCATTGACAGAGAAAATTTTTTCACAGGGAATCTTCTTGTAATGATGAAATTGCAGGTCCAGACAAAAAAAAAATAATAATTTTGAGGAGGGAACACTAACAACAGAGGTCGTCAGAAAAGACCTTTGGGAGGTAGCACTTGAGCAGAATCTTAAATGGAATTAGGGATTCCAAGAGGCAGAGGTGAAATGGGAATTCCCTAACTCATTTTTTTTCTTTTAGCCCTTACATATATATAGTATCCCCCCCAAACTCTTTTTTTGCCCTTTCCTTTCCTTTTTAAAAATTATTACTTTAGGATTTTATTTTTCCCTGCCCCTTTTCTTTTATCTTTCAACATCAACTCTCTTGGTATTTCATCTAATACAACAGTTTCAAGTAATTGTTCTAGGCAAATCTCTTCTAAATCTGCTACTCCAATACTGATCTCTCTCTCTTCTGATCTCCATTTCCATTTGCTGACTGAACAGCTCCACCTAGATATCCTGCCAGCATCTTAAATTTAATATATCTAAATCAACCATCTTCTTCACAAAATCTGTTCCTCCTTACAGCTCTATTTATCTTATTAAAAGTGAATTACTTATTTTAATTTTTTTCAATGGATGAGAATTTACCCTCTTTCTCTCATCTACCCCCACTGAAAAAAATAAAGGGGGAAAAACCCAAACCTTTGTTACAACCATACTACCCTACACATGCCCCAATCTTGTCTGAATCTCAATTTTCTTACTGGCATCATAGTACTTTTTCTTTTTGAATAGGTTTTTACTGGTGGGTTTTTTTTTTAACATTACCAAGATTTCTCCCCTCATCCCTTTCCCTCTCCTCTCTCAGAAAATTATTCTATATAACAAAACATATTTTAAAGGAAAAATAAAAGAAGAAAAGATAAGCAAAACTGATTAATATATTGAAAAAGTCTGAAAATATGTGCTATGTACCACAATGATGGATCTGCCACCATGGGGTGGGATAGGAATGTCTTTTGACCATGTAATTCTTCATAATTTTGCAACATTAACTTCTTTGGGTGATTGTTCTTTCTGTTTACATTTTTGTAGTCATTGTGTATATTGTTTTCTTGACTCTGCTTACTTCATTCTGGATCAGTCCATGTAGATCTTTCCATTCTTCTCTGCCCTCACCATATTCATCATTTCTTACTGAAATATTCCATTACAATAATGTACCATAATTTTCATACCCATCCCTCAATTAATGGGCATCCACTTTGTTTCTAATTCTTTGTTATCACAAAAAGTACTGCTATAATTTTTGGTGTACATGGGGACCGTCTCCTTGTCAATGGATTCCTTTGGGTATAAGCCCAGCAATGGAATCTCAAAAGGTGCAGACATTTTAGTTTCATAATTCCAAATTACTTTCTAAAATGGTCTTCGTGATTCACAACATCACCATCATCCAATTAGTGTTAATTGTTTCTTGATACCAAAGGGTAAATTTGATACAAACATTTCCCCCCCTCCCCCCCTCCATTGCTTCCCTTCTTATCTTAGGTGCACTAATTTTGCCTGTGCAGAAATTTTTCACTTTCATGTAAATGAACTACTGTACTTTTTTTCAAAACCCTGTAAAGCAGGGGAAGACAAGTAGTATTGCCAGTACTTTAGAGGAAGAAACTAAGAGGTCACACAACTTTTCCTGGTTCATGAAGCAAAGAATCAAGGCCAAGCACCCAACCCCAAGTACAGTGTGGTTGCACTTTTTTGGGGCACTGAGGGGTTAAATGACTTGCACAAGGTTACCCGGCAAGTATGTGTCAGTGGTCAGACTTAAAACCACATCCTGACTCTGAGGCTAGAGCTGCCTATCCACCGCTTCATGCAGCAAGAAGCTTGCAAAAATTGTACTTAATTAAAATTAAATCCAAAAAAGCTTTTATTTAGCACCTATGTGCAAGTTACTGTGATGGGAATACTAAAGAAAAAGTCCCTGCTACCAAGGAACTAACGTTGTTTATCAAATTGAATAAAAATATCTTCCATTTCTTAGCAGTAGGATCCCCAAAATTCCCATAGACCTGAATGATAACCAAGCCCATTGCCAAGACTGAAGGTAACAAGGCAACCAAGGAAAGACTTGGGGGAGGGGAGGGGGGTTGCAGGTGTGGATCCAGACTGGGAACTTGGAAGATGACAACTGAGACTGATGGCGGCGAGGGCCGGCAAGAGGGGTGTGATGGAGAAGTCTGGGAAACTTTCAGGTTGGATTCGCCGTGGGACTTGGTAGGGAGAGCTTGGGTTGGTGGGGCTTGGAGGAGGAAGACAAAGTTGAACGAGTTAGACACAAGGTTAAATGGGAGAATGAGGTTTACGCTTAGACTTAGCCGGCACAGAAAACTGGATAAAGACAGACGCAATCCAACACCGTGGAGTCCTCCGAGTCCCCACACTGCCCTCTTTTCGACTCCTTCCTGCCTTTCTAGCCCGGAGCACGTTTATCTCAATGGTGAATCCGAATTGGGTTGGACTCTCCCAAACTCCACCTAGCTTGCTCTAATCATGTGACCGGACGCTCGCCTATCAGAAGGCCGTAGTTCGTGTGCGGACGTGGCTGGAGGATGCTCTTATTGGATGGCTCCGGGAAAGGCGGGGCCAGGGCGCCGCGGGGGGGCCCCCCAAGGGGAAGTGAGTGGCCGAGACTGGGGTTACGTGCAGTGGTGGCGGCTGCGGCGGCTCCGAGTTTTCTGGGCGGCGAGTGGAAACGACGGACACCAAGCTTGGCCTCGGCACTTGCCCAGCATACGACCCAGACATGGATCCCGCCAGCCAAGGTACCCGGGGCGGGAGGAGAGCAGTGGCACTCACTGACTGACCGACCGACCCACCGACCGACAGACCGACCGACTGACAGACAGGCCGCCCGGCCTCCGCCTCTGGTTCAGCCAGCTCCGGGTTCCGCCCCCAGCCTTCCCCTACCCCCTCCCCCTTCTCCCCGGGTCCTTGACTCTTCCCTGCACTCCCGGGTACCTGCCCCTCACTTTGGTCCCTTCTGCCCAGATATTCCTGTGGATTCCTGGAACGTATGCTGTGCCCCCCCCCCCCCCCATATGTGCTTCTCCACGGTGTCCCCAGCCCCCCGTATGTGCCTTTCGGTGCTCTCCCCCGTCTTTTCCTTGGTTAACCCACCCCCAGCCTTCTCTGGTCTCTCCTATTGGGTCCCCCCCTCAGAAACCTGCCCCCTATATAAGATGGGGATCCGTCTGTCAGCCCTTGGCCCCTGACCATCTCCTCGTATCATGTAATCCCATTCCTTCTAGCTCTTATTTTTCTGTATCGACTGCCCAGCCACCCCTCACTGCTCCCCAAAATTCAGGTAGCCCAGAATAGAAGAGAACGCCGAATTTGGAATTAGAGGACCTGGATTTTTTTTTTTCATTCTGTCTCTTGGGAGGCAAGTTTCTCTGCACTTCTTTGATTTGTAAAATAAGCAGATTGGATTGGACTGTCTGAATCTATGTTCTGTTCTGAATCTATGATTCTTAAAAACTACCGGGTGCATTTTCCATCCATTTTCTGGAGCCCTCTTTGGTTGTTTCCCTTCTTTTTCTACCCTGTCCTCTGTGGTAATTCCTGTTCAGTGTTTCAGCAACTTTCCAGGAGCCCCTTTCCAGTGCCTTCACTTCTTTCTCCCCTACCCCGCCCCCCCCAGTGGCCCTTGAAACGACCCTTTAGTCCTTTCAATCATCTTCATTCAGCAAATATTTATTAACTGAGAAGCTACGTTCAGCCATGCCTACCCTCATTTTTATCACCCCTTTGTCTGGCCCCCAACTCTCTCAGAGCTCTTATCCCACAATGTCTTCATTTTCTTCTGTCTTCCTCTCAGAGGTTTCTCCTACATCTTGTATTTTTTTTTAGACACCTCTCTTGCCTTTTTCTTAATATTTCCTTTCCTTAATAATGCCCTTCCTTAGTTCCCTCTAAACTTGATACTCTTTTAGCTCTCCTTAGTGTCTTTACTCTTCCAAACCTCTTTGCATGTAAACTTCTCCAACTTCAATTGCTTCACTTCCAGACTCCCTTAAGTTTCCCAGACTCCTGTTGCCCTCTTCTGTTTCTCCACTTTTTCAGTCCATTTTTATGTTTCTTTCCGTGACATCTTCCACACAGGATTTTTCTTCCTTCCTCAGCACTCCCCTTTCTTCTCTCACTAATACTTGGGGGATCTAGTGTAAATGGGTCTCTCTAGTAGGTACTCACCATAGAGAATCATATTGTTGGAGCAGCATCCAGGATGCTGTTGAATAATCATAACTCTTTTCATTTTCATTGTGCTATTCCTTCCCTACTGTGGTCCTCAGTGGCCTACCTTATATCTGTCATTAATGTGGGTGTCTGGTGTTAGTTACCTAGTGGAGACTAGGAGGAGGTGGCATTTAGCAAAGCTGGTCAAGTTGTAATACTAACACATCTAATCAAATCTCTTTCAGAAAAAGCCCCTTCTGTGGTGTTTCAGTATCCTGATAAGAGGAATGGGATAAGGAATTTGCATCATTAAGACTTGGGATAAAATAATTTCAGGGATTTCAGAATATAAAGAATGTTTTACATTTTGGCAGATGTGAAGTTTGCATTGTTTATAATATCACTGGGTTTAGGTTGCTTGTTTTTAGTTTGGTATCTCATTTCTTTCAGTGAAAGTTTTTTATAATTTGATGGTGATTGTTGTGGGGGAAGTATTTCCTAGTTTCTGTTTTTTTAATTAATGCACTTCTCCCTGGGGTATAAAATTGATAAGTGGGAATTGCAGCAAAATTTAGGTATTCATTTACCTTAATAGATACCACAGCAGATAAAAACGATTAAACAAAAGAATATGAATTAAATATAATTTAAATTCAGAATCAGCACTTCAAAAAAAAAAGAGGACATTTTTCATTTAACCTACTGAGCACTAGGCTCAAGGCCCAAAGCTAAGTGCTACTAGGGATACATAGTGTTCCACCATAAGATGTTCCTTGCCCTTGAGAATCTTACAGTCTTCTGTAAGTTTTGCTTTTAAAAGGAATGCCTTTTTTATTTTAAATTTTTAATGATGTACATTGACTGTGCTAGAAAAAGATTTTGTTTGTAATGTTTTAGTGTAGTAATATTGAAGAATAATGTTCTAAGAAGTGAAATAAACTACATTTCTGTGGCGTCTAAATTTCTAGAATCTAAAGGGCAGAGGAGTATATGCTAAGAAGAGAGGATAGATCTCATTCAGTGCAAGAAGTTTAAACTTGATATGGAAAGTAATGAAGCTGTAGATGTAGTCAGTCAACAGCTAGCATTTATTTAGTCCTTACTTTATGCCAGCCACTGTGCTAAGCACTAGGTATACAAAGAAAGGCAAAAACAATGTCCCTGCCCATGTAGGTAAGTAATTAACACGGGATAGATACAGAGTAGGTGGAAAGTAATCCAAGAGGGGAAGGCACTAGCAGCTGGAGGACTAGGCATCCTAAAGAAAGTGAGGCTTGAACTAAGTCTTGAAGTCGGAGAAACTGAGAGTCATTGCAAAGGTACAGAGTTAGGAGTATTGTATGTAAGGAATAGCAAGTAGACAGAAAGTACCTGGAAGGGAGAAAAGTGTAAGAGGACTTTGAATGAGAAACAGAATGTTTTACATTTGATACTGGAGGTGATTAGGAGCCACTGGAATTTACTGAGTAAGGTGTTGGCATGCCCAGATCTTTGCTTTAGGAAAATCACTTTGACAGCTGAGTGGAGGATGGATTGGAGTGGGAGACACTTAAGGCAGGGAGACTAAAAGGCTAGATAAGTGAGTTGTGATCAGTACTAAAGTGGTTGCTGTGTGAGTGGAGAAAAAAGGGACATGCTGTCATATATGAAAGATGTGATGAAGGAAGAACTGTTAAGATTTGACAACAATTAGATATGTGGGTTGAGTAAGAGTGAGGAATTGAGAGTTACCCTGAAGTTGTGAGTCTGGGTGCCTGGGAAGTTGGTAGAACTCTTGACAGAATAGAATAGTTTGGAAGAAGGGATGGTTTTGGAGGAAAGATAATAATTTCTGTTTTGGACATAATGAATTTGAGATGCCTATAGGATATCTGGTTGGAGAGTTCAAAAGGCAGTTGAGGCTTTGGAATGTAACAAAGGAGAGAGACTTGGGCTGAATATAAAGATCTATATAGAGGTGGTAATTATTCATCCATGAGCTCTTTCAGCAAGTGAAGTAAAGTAGAACAGGGGTTCTTATTTTTTTTTTGAAAGTTTAAAAAGTATGTTTTTATCTGTATTCAGACACTATCAGTTCTTTCTTTGGAGATAGATATCATTTTTCAGCATAAGTCTGTCCAAATTGTCTTGGATAACTGTATTGTTGAGAATGACTAAGGCATTCACATTTGACCAGCATACAGTATTGCTGTTACTGTATACAATTTTCTACTGGTTCTGCTCATTTCACTTTGCATCAGTTCATGTTAAACTTTTCAAGTTTTTCTGAAGGCATCTTGCTCATTATTTCTTATAGCACAATATAATTCCATCCCAATCATATACCACATCTTGTTCAGCTATTTCACAACTGATGGATGTCCCCTCAATTTCCAGTTCTTTGCTACCACCAAAAGAGCTGCTATAATTTTGGGGGGGTATATATCAGTCCTTTTCCTTTTTGTTTTTTATTTCTTTGGGATACAGACCTAGTAGTGGTATTGCTAGGTCAAAGGGTATGCATAGTTTTATAGCCCTTTGTACATATAGAACGAGGGTTCTTAACCTTTTTTGTGTGTCATGAACTAGTTTTGTAAAGTCTAAGGACCCCTACTCAGAATAGTGGTTTTTAAATACACGAAATATGTAAAGTGACAAAAGAAACCAATTATATTAAAATATATCTATTGAAATATTTTTTTAAATCATGGACTTCAGGTTAAGAACCTTGGTGTAAAAGAAGAGAAGAGGACCCAGGACAGAGCCTTGGGGGACATCCATAGTTAATGGATGTGACATGGATGAAGAATGAGCAAAGGAGACAGAATGAACATTCAGACAAATAGAAAGTGAAATAGGAGAGAGCAATGGCATGAAAACCCAGGGAGGAGAGTAGATCCAGAAGGAGGTGATGAGCAGTATTAAATGCTTCAGAGAGGTCAAGAAGGAGGATTGAGAAAAGCCCATTTGATTTGGCAATTTAAAAAATCATTGGTAACTTTGGAGAGAGCAGTTTCTGTCACCTCTTCTACTTTCTGTCAACATAATGCCCCATGAAGCCCCTGAATATAGGACATAACATGATGCCTAAGCTAATAGGATTTAGTTTTGCTGACACCCTGTAATGGTGGTATCATTGGCAGGTGCTTTTTGCATATAATTCAAGTATGTGCCTTGGTAGAGGAGTTCCATGGAATGGGAAGCTGGGAGTGCTTACAGTCACATGAAATTCCTTTATTTTAAACAAACAAAAAAACCCTACTAAAACTTACTGCCTTGTTTCTAGTGAGGATTTTACCACCTCAGAGGTTAGAATTTTAATAAGGAAGACCAAAGCTCAGTGTGTTTCTGCCTCATCCTTTCCTTTCTGAAACTCAATAACATAATTGATGTTATTTCCCATTTGGTCTTTTCCCTAGCCTTCCCCATCTCCATTCCTCCCATCTTTCCTTTTTCTCAGGGGGATCATTGTTATCTGAGATCATTTCTGTTAACCATAGTTGTTAATTTGTTTTCCCTCATCCTATTTTTTCTTACTGACAGATATCAACCTGAATTCTCCTAACAAAGGTCTGCTATCAGATACCATGACAGATGTGCCTGTGGATACAGGGACTGCCAGGACCTCCATTCCTGAGGGTCTGACAGAGGCAGAGGAAGAAGAGCTCAGATCTGAACTTACTAAGGTGACAGAGTGTTTGCTTTGCTCAAAATTAATCACAGCCTTCTTTCTTTAAAGTTTGTAAGAGGAAAGTGTGCTGTAGTGTACTTATAAAATGTCTCATGATGAGAAATCATACTGTAATTGAAATCTGCTGAAGATGCTCATTCTAACCATGGTGGCCTGTTATCATTGCACCTGGTAATAGCCCGTGTTTATGTAATATTTTACCATTTACAAAGTACTTTACTCACAACAACTTTTGAGGTATGTAGTACAAATATTACTCTTCCTGTTTTATAGATAAGGAACCTGAAGCTCAGATTGATGTGACTTGTCCATAGTCACAGCTGGTAGCTAAATTGGGGACCCAACTTTCTTTCGGTCATCTCACACAGCTTCTTGAAGCCAGTGATTTGGTAGACCTAATAATAATACTGAGTGTATATTCTTTTCCCTGATGACTTTCTGTTATGGTTTTGACATTGATGATGAGTTAGCATGGCAAGAGGCAATTGTTTAAGTCTTGAACACCATTAAGAGAAGGCAAAGCTACGGTGACAGCAGCCACCTTAAAGGATTTTTCCTTTTTTTCCCCCAAATTAGATCTGTGAGTTCATTCTTTTGGAGAACTTCTGGTGAGGAATCTCCCTCCACCAATTCAGAATTGCTACTGAGCCTTAGAGAGTTGCCTTTGGACACTGAGAGAGACGTTAAGTGACTTGCCAGAATCACAGAGCCAGTATGTTTGAAAGATAGGACTTGAACCCAGGTCTTCTTGACTCTGAGACTGGCTCTCTAGCTATTATTCTAGGCTGCTCTTAAAGATTATTAAGTAGCTTATTATCATTGAACTTTTTTCAACAAGATTTAGGACCTATTGGTATAACTTTTATGCATATCAACTACTCAAATGATATTTTGCTTTTTCCATTAAACTTCTTGTGATACAAGGTTAAAACTGGTAAGCTTAAGATGGTGGGTTACAGAGAAACTCACTAAACATTTTGGCAGACTCATTATAATTAAAAATGTTAGTATAAGGTTGCTCAGGTTAGGGGATGTTTTATCCGTACTAAAACAAGAGACAGGTGGTGGTAGTACTTTTTGCTCTGTCTTAAGGGATATCTTTAAGACCAAACCTATTTTGGTATTTAGAATCCAACTTCAGGAGTTGAATAGACTGTGTAAATACACATAAGCTTCAAACACCAGTATATCATATTGCTGAAGAAAATGCAACAGTTGTTCGTAAGTTGTAAAAAACTTAAGGGAGAACAAGCTGTGGTCCAAAGGAAGTGATATTTTTCATTTTGTTCAGAATACCTTAAGGAGTTTATAAACCAAACACCAAGGCCCTCCTTACAGTGGGATTATTGGATGAAGGAGTTGTTTGCCGATTTGAATAATCTAGATAATTAGAAGATATTTCATAAACCCTATTAGTGGACTTGTCAGTCCACATGTATTCTCAGTATTTTGATTCTTAGGGTTTCAAAGTAATTTCTCTAGTACGGGTTTCTGAATATTCTTCAAAGTTTCTGTTTCTAGGTCTTCTAATAATGTGGAATTACTTCTTTGTTGCTATTATTAAAATTGCATCTAGATTTGTAAATGAGAAATTAGTCTGTAAACAGAATTATTTCTCTTTGACTTTCTTCATGGAAGGTCATATAACCTTTCTGATGCTACTTCCTATTGGTTTTGACTCATAGCCTGAAAGTTAGAACAGTTGCAAGATTTTATTACCAAATGTTCAAGTGACCGGTAGCTTGGTATTATTATACTTGGTAGCCTTATATGATTGTGTGAATTTCAGCAAATTGTTATTTTATAATAATTTTTAATTAATTATTTTTGTTTTTATATCATGTACATTTCCAAGTGTATACCCTATACCTGCTCCCCAGAGACACAGTGGCATAGTGGATAAGGAGCTGGCCTTGGAATCAGGAAGACTTGGGTTCATGTCCCACCTTTGACACATACAGGTTATTTGACCCTGTCAAATTGCTTAATCTCTAAGTGTTCTATGGTCTGTGAACTAGGTTTTTAAAAAAATATTGTGATAACTATTACAACATGTAAAATTTTATAAATTTATATATTTTACGTACCTAAAAACATTATTCTGAGAAGGGGGCTACAAGTTTCATCAGATTGCTAAATGGGTCCATAACAAAAAAAAAAATAAGAACTGCTCAAAAACTATAAATTTCAGAGAAGGGGTTAACGTGCATTGGTGGAGGGAGTTTCCTCATCTGGAAGTCCCCCATACCAATGAAATCACTGGTATAGCGCCTGTCGCTTTCCTCTTCCTGTAGCCTCTCAGAGAACTATGGTGTTAAAACAGTGATGAGGAATTAAGCACAACTAGACATGGACTGGACTCATGGCTCTGTTATAGGGAGGTAGAATCCAAAGGATAATTTTCAGAAAAAGGAGTTTTTAAAAACAGTGATGTACATTAGACCTGAGCCATTGCAAAAGTCTTACTTAAATCAAGGAGGTAAGTAAGGCCTTGTAGCCAGTGAGGGTATTAAAATATATAACTATAGTATTTTTGCTTCTATAGCCTATTGAATAGGTTGAATTAGTGTTTACTGTAGATGCAGAGACAATGTGTAGCAGAAAGAGCAGTAGATTTGAGGTCAAGGGAACTGGTTTCAAATCACTGATTAATAGGGCAAGTCACTCAGTCTTTTTGAGCTTCAATTTCCTCATCTTCCTACCTAACAAAGTTGTTATGAGAAAAAATTTTGTAAAATTTGAAGTACAGTAGAAATATGGGTTGTGATTATTGATCACATAATAATAAACATTTTTGTTGTTTTTAAGGTGGAAGAAGAAATTGTGACATTACGGCAGGTCCTGGCAGCCAAAGAAAGACACTGTGGAGAGCTGAAGAGGAAACTGGGCCTGACTCCCTTGGATGGATTGAAGCAGAATCTTTCAAAGAGTTGGCATGATGTTCAGGTCTCCAATGCGTAGGTTTCTCCTTTCTCTTTTCACTTGTAGGTGCAGCTACTTTTCTGAAATGTACTCAGGAACTGGACATTCTTTCTGCCTTTTTGTCAGTGTGTTAAGCGTTCAGTGACAAGGGATAAAATGTGTCCATTTAGTAAAAGTATGTTAGGGATGAATGTTGGAATTTAGGAAATATTCTAATTATTCAAATGGAACTAATAACTTTTTGTAATTTTGTTTTTAAAGGTAGAAGAACTAACTGGATTTTCATGTAGAAATTGAAAAAGAGAATGATTTCAGGAATTCAAAATCCAGGGTACTAATTCATTTTCCCACAGGGATTGAGTTTTTTTGGTGGCACATATGGTCTGGTACATATTGAAATGCATACATTTCCTTAACATAAGAACTTAGTCACATAAATCTGGAATCTCCAACCCAGTAACTATTCTAGTCTTCTAAAATATATTTCTGTTTTGGCCTGTCAGACTAAGGCAATTCATTTGAAGAACTACAGATTTTCAAAGAAGATGGGGAGTAGAAAAGCAGTCCTTACTTTTCATTATAGAACTTGTTCTAATTTCTCAGTTCCTATTATAACCAATGGGGAGTGATCAGGAGTGAGGAGAGAATGTACTGTATGAACCAGGATAGAAGGTTTTATGAAAAAACTGGCACTTTACATGAACCATTCTAAAACAAAGCAGTTCTGATTCCTGAGAATTGCACTGTTTTAAGTGCTTGTGTAAGTTGTCAGGTGCATGTGGTTTTAAGACCTGCTACTAACCATCAATTCTTCTCTTTCCTGTTTCTCCCCAAATATCTATAGGTGAGCCCCATTATTTAATGATAACAATGTATACTCAACATGTTAGAACTGAAAAGAAATTTATCACTTCTAGAGCCTTAATCTGGTTTCACATGACCTTTTAGTTCAAGGTCACACAGCATATGCTAAATAGCAAACATCACTAAAGATAAAGGATAGAACTGTTGCATTGTGCATGATGAGGATGCCAGGCTGTGAGTGGATATTTTCTAATAATCTCTGATTCTTTGCTTTCTACTCTGCTATTTAATATGCAATTTCAGACCCAGTTTGGAATCTTGATTTAGAAATTCACCACCAGAATTTCTGTTTCTAGCTATGTGAAAACATCTGAGAAACTTGGAGAGTGGAATGAGAAAGTGACACAGTCTGACCTGTGAGTTCACCTGGCCTGTCAGCACCACTCTGCCCCCATATTCTTCCTGTCCTGTGCTTCTCTTTCAGGTGGCAGGGAGGGCTTTGTGTGCTTGGGGTAAACTTTGATGACTAATTGGGTTATTTTTTTCTTCTTGGTTATCAGTAAAATGAGACTAATCTTGACTTTTGCAAATCACAGTGTGCAGTAGCTATAAGAAATTTCACTTAGTTACCAGACCACACTTAAAACTTCATTTTACTTTGCTCTTAACTATAATTGGATGACATTATCAAGATAATTAAAGTACTCCAGCTTCTCAGAATATTTTCCCCTTGCCTGGTTATTTAGCAAACATGTTTTAAATGCCTACTTTGTATGAATTGTTATGTGGGGCAGTAGGGAAGAGCCAAAGTTTAGATAAAGTCTAGTCACTGATGACCCTTATGGAGTGATTATAGTATGATAGATCTAAGGCAAATCAGGTACTTTGGCTGTTGCCTATCTATTCTTACATATGACTTTGAGACTTAGTGAGATGCCCCTTAAGGTCATTGGAAAAATTGTTAATATCATGTGGAAACTTAGATTTTAGAGGCAAAAAGTGATAAGTTACTAGTACATGATAATTCTTCTGTAGCTCAGAGATCCTTTTATTTGAGGTTTTGTACGAAATCAGTAAAGATATGAATGAGGCACTAATATAGCTAGAATTTTTTTTTATATTGAGGAAGGGTGGGTAGTACTTTTGAAGTGATGGCTCAGCAGGACTTTTCCAGGCCTTGTTTTGAAGGAAGTATGACTAGTCATCAGAGAACATAAGCAGAAAATTCCTGTGTTTGTGTTCCCTGGCACAGCAGAGTACAGCTTCACTAGAAGGTGATAGAAATCCATTATCTTGAGCTCAGCTTGGCTACAATTTGTACTTTGATTTTCTCATAGAAGCTGTGTCTTGTCCTGGTGGTCTGGTTCTTACACCCTGATGTGTCCTAGTAGAGCACTAAGTCTCTATTCAAGCAACACTCCAGTAATATTGGTGCTTTCCCTTAGGATTTATAGTAGAAGTTTTAATGTCATGTTAAAGGCTCTGGGATCCAAGCTGCTTTGAATATAAGGCAAATTTATCATGCAGACAATCTGAAAAGGATTAAACTTAAATTAATTTAGGTAGTTGTCATATTCCTGGAGGTAGGAATGGAGCCCTAATATTTCTAGTGAAATCATGGCTAGGTAGGGGAGGGAAAATCTCCATCTGGAAAAATCAAAATTGGAATCTAGGGAAGTATAAAATGAATAGTACAGTGGATAGAATATTGGAATTGGAGTCAGGAAGACTTGAGTTTGAATTTTGCCTTAGACACTTATCTGAATGACCCTCGGCAAGTCACTTAACCTCACTAAGCCTGTTTTCTCATCTGCAGAATAGGTTAATATGTGTGTGTGTATACAGACATATATACACATACATACATACATGAACGCATGCATGCATACATACATACACACATATAAATAGGTTATTGATAGCATTTACCTCAGGAGCAACAGAAATAATATAAATGGTATCTATTATGGATGCTGAGGTGTGCGTGAATGGAGACTCAAGCTGGGAAGGTCAGTACTGAAGAAGAAGGGAAGACTCATGCAGTGTTGGAGAGCCAACTATTTGTTTGACTTAACCTATCTCCTCAAAACTTTTGGGCTTTTACGATGGCTGCATCTGTTCCCTTACCCTAAGCAGACATGTTGGTGAGGCTGGCTCCCTTTAGATTCAGCTGTTCTGATAAGGCTCTGGGCTCACACGTAGCTTAATTGAGAGTGGAGACTTAGAGGGCAGGGCAGACTTTGTACTAGTTGAAGGTATTTCTAAGGTTGTTATTAATAATTACCACAAAAATCATCCTTTTTCTCTAGTAGCTGAAAATATTTTGAAATCAGAAGTATCATATTATTGTAGACTTGGGATTTTTCTGGGGAGCAGCTGTATTTTAAAATACTTCACTAAGGCTTATATTCTAGTGAGAAAAGAATATTAATTTAATATTTTAGTTATGTTTGGGGGGGTAGCTTGTGGTCCTGCTATGTATGAATTAACTAATGATTTCTGATGATGGGGAGAGTTATAAAAATGATTTCAAATCCCAGAATTTTCTTCTAGAATATCAAAGGAAAATATGCTCCATGGAGTTGGATCTGCTTGAAACATTGATGTTTGTTTCCCAGGAAAGCATAGTATTTGGAAGTATTTAGTTGATGCCTTCATCAGGCCACTTACAGTTGGGGAAAGATGCCCTACTTTAGCTTGAATGTCTATACCCATTATTTAGTTATAGGGAAAGTGGCTTCCAGAAGTATTGGTACCATCTTTTCTAACATCCATGTATTTATAGATATCTTTCAGCAAGCAGCACATTGGAGGACTGGAGTGAGAAACTAACCCATTCAGAAGCGTGAGTGTCTGAAACTTTAGTGCAAAATATTCTATATTTTTGTACTGGGTAAAAAAAATTTTATATAATTAAAAGTTTCTGTTCTTATCTAATTACTTCCTTTGATTCAAATTATTAGCCCAGTTGGGGAATATATATTCCATTATTTATGGAACATAACATAGCTATACCTCACCCTCAGTAGTTTCCTACTTCATTTGGATATAGGTTGGGGATGATGAAAACCCTGAGTCACAAGTTGACTTGCAAGTCTAGATTGGTGATGATGGGAGTGATTACCCTTGTAATAAAAGTCAGTGAATGTTGTGGGGTCAGTAAACTTTTAATTGTAAGTACCTTCTGACTCCCCTCCCCTTGTTCTCCTTTCCCTTCTCCCCTCCCCACCTCCCTTGATGAATAATGCTTAGGAGTGGTGCTGGGAACCAATGGCCAGCCTGAAGAGAAGGGCAAATGGAAGAAGAATAAATCAGGAAACAGCAGAGGGAGGAAAAAGTGCATGTGTTGGGGAGGGTAGAATGCTGCCAGCTTCACAGATGCCACTCAGTGGCACCGGCGTCTCAGAGTATCTTCTCTTGGTACAGATTCATCTTTTTCCTAATAAGTTGTACAGCATACCCTTTAATTTTCAGTTTCCACAGTCAAGAAAAGCCCTAAGTGAGATAAAGAAATGAACTCCTATGCCTTATTTTAAGAGAATATGGAAACAAAGGGATTCCTTCCTCCTCCCCCTCCCTCATTTATCTCTTGCTTGGACACCACCACTTGTGGTTTTAACACTAGAAGGCTGAAGCAAGTCAGTTGACACAAATAATATTACAGTTTTATTTTGAAAAAATTTTCATCTTGTCTCTATTGTCTTTGTCTTGTGTATATTTTAAAAAGTGCATCACTCTTTTTTTTAATATAAATATTTTATTTGTTTTCTTGTTTACATCATTCATTTCTATGAGATTTTTGAGTTACAGATTTTCTCCCTGTCTTTCCCCTACCCCAACTCCCAAACGGCAATCCCACTGTAAAGCCCCTCCCCCGATCTGCTCTAACTTTCTGGTAGGGCAGGGAGGGTCTCCCTACCACAGCCCCTGTATATCTGAATTCCTAGTTGGAGGTATTGCAGAGCTTTAAATTCTAGATTCTTTCGGTTCCTCCCTTGTCACCCACCCCCTGGAAGGACAAACAATTGAATACAGGCTGTGCATGTGTAATTACACACATCTTCACAGTGGACATATTGTGACAGTCTGATCATATGTCCCTCCTTCCTATCCC
>CM053595.1:120185638-120225244 GCA_028646575.1 Pseudocheirus occidentalis | reverse complement strand
GGGGGTCACCACAACATGAGGAACTGTATTAAAGGGTTGCAGCATTAGGAAGGTTGAGAACCACTGCTTTAGATTCTAGGACTATTAGTGGTATTGCTGGGTCAAAGCATTTGTTCAAAGTTTAGTAACTTTTTTGGTCATGGTTCCAAAATGCTTTTGAGATAAATTGCTATTTTCTGTTATATTAATAACCCATCATTAATTAGGACCCAGGCTTTTTATTTCCTCATTCAGGGATCAGCTCCTGTAAGTCAGTCAGTCAATTTCTGAAGGGCATGGCTGATAGAGAAGATTGCCCTAATCCTTGACTACAGTTCTTCTCAATCATGGGCAAGACCCCACCAAACAAGATCTTACTTCAGTTTGAAGTGTAAATAGAATTGAATCTAGGTAAATTCTTGTCCTGAGAGAATAAGTCCATCTCCATGCAATAGTTTAGGGTGATCATGAAGGAGAAAACCAATCAGAGTGGTCTGGGTGGAGATAGATTCTCCTGTTCAGATTGCCAGAGGCACCTGAGTCTTGTGATCAGCCAGTTCTCAGCTGGAGAAGCTGAAGACTTTTAGCCCACCTCCTCATTTAAATATCCACCAATCAGGGTTAATTTCTCCTGAAGGGCCATTACTTTTCAAAAAAAAAATACTTAAGGCATTCAGTATTTCAATTAGGTGTCTTTGGCTACAGAGAGAAACCACTGACCATCAATTTATTGATGATTAATTAGCCTAATTAAGAAATTGGTTATTAATTACACAGAAACTCTGTCAGATTTTTCATTCATCACACTTTCCAGAATGGTTGGAGCAATTCATAACTCCACCAATAGTGCATTAGTGTCCCATAACCCTGCCAACATTTTTGGGGGGAATCAACTTTGTTCATCTGATAACTGCAAGATGGAATTTCAGAGTTGCTTTAATATTCATTTCCCTAATCATTAGTGAATTGGAGCATTTTTTTTCATATGACTATAGATAACTTGGATTTTTTTCCTTTGAAAATTGCCTGTCCTTGGGGGTGGTTAGGTGTCTAAGTGAATAGGGCACTGGCCCTGGACTCAGAAGCACCTGAGTTCAAATCTGACCTCAGACACTTGACACCATGTTACCTTGGGCAAGTCATTTAAACGCAATTGCCCTGCCTTTCCCCCTGCAAAGAAAGAAAATTGCCCATCCATATCCTTTTACTGTTTATCAGTGGAAGAATGGTTCTTATTCTTATAAATTTTAATCCATTTCTTATAAATCTTGGAAAGAGACCTTAACAGAAAAATTTGTTGCAAAAAAATTATTTTTTTACCTGCTTCCCCTTTAATTTTAGCTGTATTGGTTTTATTTCTATGAAAGCTTTTTATTTTTATGTAATCAAAATTGTCAGTTATATCTTCCATAATGCTCTTTATCCCTTGTTAGAAATATTTTCCCCTATAAATAGAAAAGGTAATTTCTTCTTTGTGCCTCTAATTTGTTTATGATGTTAACCATTATGTTTAAGTCATGTATCCTTTGGAGCTTGTCAAATCCCAGATCTTTTTCAGAATAATTGCTGTATAGCTATGTCTCTTCTATCTTATATTTGTGATGTTGATTTTTTTGTACCTAAGTGAATGACTATTTTCACTTATGAAATTCACTGAATTTCATCTTATTAGATTCAGCCCAATGTTCTAACCTGTCAAGATCCTTTTGGATCCTTATTCTGTCATCTACTATGTTAGCTATTCCTATTAGCTTTGTATCATCTTCAAATTTGCATAGCATCTATATATTTATCTAAGTCAAGCACAGATCCCTAGGGTTACTTCCCTAGAGATCTCCCACCATTTACATTAAGGACTTTTTGAGTTGAACCATCCAACCAGTTCAGAATCCATCTTTTTGTATGTATCTGTATCTAATCTACATCTTTCCATCTTCTCTCCAGAATAGTGTAAGGAGCTTTATCAAAAAAACTTTGTGAAAATCTACATAAACTATATTCACAGCATTTCCTTCCTCTCCTCATTTAATAATCCTATCAAAAGGACAGGAGGCTAGTCTGCTATGAACTGTTCTTGATGATGCTATCTATACTAACTCTTTGCAATCACTACTTCCCTTTCTCATCACTTATCTCTTTAATGATCCATTTAAAAATTTTCCCAGGAACTGAAGCCAAGATCCCTGGCCTATAGTTTGTAGAATTTGTTCTCTTCCTTTTTTGATATTTGCCCTGCTCCAACCCTATACCACTTCCATTTTTTCCACGATCTTTCAAATGTCACCCATAGGGGTTCAAAAAAATCACATCTGTAAAATCTTTTAGGAACTAAGGATTTAGTTCTCTGAGCTCATCAAAGGCAGTTAAGTGCTTCCTTTCTCTCGCCTTACTTATCTTGGCTATCACTTCTCTGTTAGTCATTTTTATTCTATGATTTTTAGTGTAAAAGTCATTCTCCTTTGCAGAGAAAACAGAAATAAGAGTTGAACATCTCTAATTTTTCTGTTTTCAGTTATCATCACCCCCTCCATCCCAAGCAAAGCTCCTATCCCTTCTTTGATCCTCTTTTTTCTTCCAAAATAGCTAAAATCCCCCTTTTCATAGTCCTTAGCTTCCTGCATTAGCCTCAGCTCATTCAGAACTTTAGCTTTTCACACACCGCTTTAACAGAATATACTTTAGGGGCGGCTAGGTGGTGCAGTGAATAGAGCACCGGCCCTGGAGTCAGGAGTACCTGAGTTCAAATCTGGCCTCAGACACTTAATACAAAAAACTAGCCGTGTGACCTTGGGCAAGTCACTTAACCCCAACTGCCCTCCAAAAAAACAACAAAAAAAACAGAATATACTTTAATAATCATTTTATGTTACCTAGCCTTGCTTCCATCATCTGTACATTACTTTTAAAAATCTAAGCTAGTTGGCAAATTCCAACTGCATGCATATCAGGCTCTTCAGACAAATCTCATTTTTTCCTCTTCTTACTGGAATTGTTCCTTTTTGTCTTCTGAATTTTACTTTTGAAGCATCTCCCATCCCTCCTAGGCTGACTTCCTGTCAAGCATTTTAGTCCATGGAATGATCCTACCTATATTTCCTACATGCTTTGAAATCTATTTTCCCCAACCTAGAGGGCATGTCAGACTTTTTAATGGTATCCCTGGCTTCCTTCAAGAATCATTTCAGGTCATAGCCATATCTCCACAGTTGCAGTACCCTCTTCCAGAAGGAAATTATTTTGTCTAAATTTTGTATTGAATTTTCTGTCTATATGTTGTTTTCCTGTGATATATTGTTTTTCTTGGGTACAGGGACCATTTTGGGTTTTGTCTATGTATTCCAGAGTCTAACACAGTGCCTAAGACATGGTAGGTCCTTAATAAATGCTTGTTGAATGAATGAATAAATGGAAGTTTTAACTTCAGAGATTTCTCTCCCTGCTTATACATCCTTATCTTCTGGGCTGAGGTCTTAAGGAAGGTGTAAGAATCCAGGATCTCCTTGAATTCTTGGAGTGATATAATGGTGTTCAAGAGTGACCAGAGAGTCATCCTTGTCCTCAACTAGGGAGTAACCATCAACTTATGTTAAATAGAGAGTGGCCCAGTTCCAGTGGATGCTAGGACCCCTACCTCTTCTCTCCAAAAGGAGGGAAGAGAATTCACATTTTTGTAGCACTTAGAGATTTACAGAGTATTTTATTCACAACAACCCTATGATACTACAAATATCACTGTCAGCATTTTATAGAGAAGGAAATCCAGAGACTTGTCTCATGTCATTCCACATGGCCAGTAAGAGTCAGAGCTGTGACTCCAACCAGGTCTTCTAACTCCAAGTTCAGTCTTCTTACTGCTACTCCACTTTCACTCCCTATAAAGTTCTTTTCCACTGGTCCCACCCCATCCCACCCCAACCCCTCCACCTTTGCCCAATGAACTGGGTGAGGTAGTGGTGATGTTCAGGGGAATTCACTTTTTTTTTTCTTGGTGTTCCTATTCAAGTTCACACTCATGGACATTTGTTATAATGTCGATGTCTTTTGCAGGTCATTGGTACTTCTATAAGACTAAGTCAGAGGCCTTGACTTTCCCAGTGATCCTATCCCAGCTAGAACAGGTTTTTCTCCAGAACAATTTACCTTTTTTGACTCTCTCTTTCTATCTACCTAAGGATCCTAGTCCATGGATTATGGACTGTGGAATTCCATATCTCCTGACTTCCCTGCTTTTGAACCAGATAATAAGGAGCAGTATGGTGACCAGGTCTTCAAACAGAGACAATGAAGAAGGGGAATCAAATTCAAGTTTATTACCCTAAAACTCCTGTGACCCAACTCCTGGGGACACAGGGATGAAGTCACCTAGTGGGGAAGCCAGGGAAGATAGTGGATGTCTGATATCCTGCTAGTTAGATCTCTGTGCCCCAATACCATTCATTATTCTCCTGGCTCCTCAGAGTGGGCCAGATTGCTATCAAGCATTCCAGTCCTGCAGACAGAGGGTACCACCCTAGGAATGTGGTCATATCTAGTTCCAAAAGGTAGGGTAGGACAGGCCAGAGAAAGGTGATTGATGAGCCTGATTACTCCAAATGTCAGGGATTTTGCTGAAGGGCAGCTTCAGGAAGCTGGGACCTTCCCAGGAAAGAAGGGGCAGGGATCCAGGTTGGAAACCCCCACCCACCCAGTGCTGTCCTAGATCTGCTTTGTTGCAACTCTGGTAGTGTTTGACCTCTATGTTTGAGGTGGGAAGGAGGTAGAGACTTCCTCTTTTTCAGCCTCCTGAAGTCCATTCCCCTCTAGTCCTGTCCCTCCTCCCATCACCCCAGCCAAACCACCCCATCATCCTTGTTCCTCTTTGACAGATTGTGGGGACAGGTTCTCCTTTCATGGGGAAGAATGGGTTGATGGGGGTCACCTGATTGAGGCCCTGAGCCTTGGGGGAAGAAACTACAGTTAATATCCATTGTTCTGTTCATTCAAAAAATCTGGTGGAAGGAGGACCTGGCACCTACCACTCAGAGAAGTTGAACTGTGGTAGAAGAGGTTTGTGCTTCTTTTGAAGAGTTTTAAAATATAAATTTAGAAGGGTTCCCTGCTTCTCCACCCTTTCTCCCCTGGATATCTCAGCCTCTGGAAGGAAGATAGACAGATCCAGAGAAGCTAGAGAGGCCAAAGAACTCCTCCTTCCTTGCTGGCACCCATCATGGTCCCACCGGCTCCAAGTGTTAGCCTTTTCTTCCTCTTTTTCCCTGAGTTCATCAGCCTAAGATGGAGGGCAAGTACCTTTGGGAAAGTCCTGTCACAGCAGACAGGCATCTATCTATCTGTGAGTCAGCATACCCTGAGAAAATTTACTTCTCAAATCCCGGATTGGAATGAACCTTAGATTTGTAGTCATACTTTGATTGGAATTGGTCATGTAATACTTGTGCAATAATCAGTGTCAGTTTTTTCATTCAAAAAATGAGGGAATAATATTTACTTACCTCAATCAGAAAGTCAGTAAATATTTATTATGTACCAGGCATTGTACTAAGCACTGGAGATACAAAGAAAGGTAAAAGACAATGTCTATTTTCAGGGAGCTCAAAGTCTAATAGAATAGACAATGGAAGTAACTATGTACAAACAAGCTATATACAGGAAAAATGGGAAATGATCAGCAGAGAGAAGACTAGCATGAGGGGGGAACCAGAAAGGCTTCCTGTAGAAGGTGAGGTTTTAACTGGGACCTGAAGGAAAGCAGGAAAGCCAGGAATCAGAGACGAGGAAGGAAAATGGTCCAAGCATGGGAGATAACCACTGAAAATGCCTGGGTTTAGAAATATCTTGTTTGGGGAACTGCAAAGAGGCCATTGTCCCTGGATCAGAGTAACTGGGGTGTGGGAAGGGGAAGGTATGAGATCCAAGAAGACTGGAAGGGGGAGGGGACGGACCTAGGTTATGAAGGGCTTTGAATGCCAAAGAGGATTTTATATTTAATGATTCTGGAGATGATAGAGAACCACTAGAGTTTGAGTAGGTGGATGATATGATCATTAGGAAGAAAGTGTTTTGTAATTCTTAAAGCAGATATACAAGTGCTGATTATTAGTAATATAAATGGTGTTGATGCACTTTCTTTGCCTGAGGGATGTTCCCAAATGAACTGTTGGGGAGCAGGCATGGGGAACTGGGAGGACTGAAGAAGTTGCTGAGTTCCATAAAGGGGCAGTCCTTAGGCAGAGAGGGAAAGAGTCAAAAAGTGAAAGTCAGATAACAGATTGAGGCAGGAAGCTGAATCTGCAAGGGATTGGGGGGAGCTACAACTAAGAAGTTGTAGCTATTTCTAACTAAGGGAGGGATCAAGACCTGGAAGTGTAGCTAGATGGTGAAGTGGATAGAGTGCCAGCACTGAAGTCAGGAGGACCTGAGTTCATATCCAAGCTCAGACACTTATCAGCTATGTGACCCTGGGCAAGTCACTTAACTCTATTTGCCTCAGTTCCCTCATTTGTAAAATGAGCTGGAGAAGGAAATGGCAAACCACTTCAGTATCTTTGCCATGAAAACTCCAAATGGGATCATGAAGAGTCAGACAGGACTGAACAACAACAGAGCCTGGAAATCAACAAATAACAAAAGTCAAGAAGGGCAGAAGCAAAGTTCACCCAATGAGGTTAGTTCTCTTTAGCCTTCTCCTCAAGAAAGGTTTGTTTTTTTTCCTAACAAAATCTCAGATAATGCCCTTTATTTGGCTTTTAAATACTTCAATATCTGGTCCAAGTCTACCTTTCCAGGCTTATTATACACTCCTTTTCTTCACCCACTTTATGTTCCAGACAAACTGATCACCTTTCTTTTCTCTGTATAAGATATTCTATCTCCCTTTGCAAGGACTATCTCCCCTTCTTATCCCACCCCATATACTCCCTCCTCACCTACACCCAGCTTCCTTTAAATCTTCCTTCTTACATGAAGTCTATCCTGATCCACTCTAGAAGTAACTGTGCTTGCTTTGTATAGAGGTAATCAGGTGGCTAAGTCCTGTGACTGGACAAGTCAGATAACCTTCCTCAGGCTCAATTTCATCATCTATAAAGTAAGGATAATAATTGCACCTTCCTCACAGGCTGTGAGGATTAAATGAGTATGTAAAACACTTTGAACATCTTATAATGATACTAATGACTTTATGTTGTATTTCTGTGTGTATATATTGTTTTTTCCCAATGAGATGTAAGCAATCAATTTGAGATCAGGGTTTCATCTGTCCTTTCCATAGGGCAGGCATATGATAGGTGCTTTACAAGTGTTTGTTAAATGAATGAATGACTGAATGAATGACTGAATGAATGCTTCAGGAAATCTCCTCCCCCTACTGGTATAGGCTTCTCTTCTGGGCTGAAATTTTAATGAACAAGTAGGGATCCAGGGTCTCCCTTGAATTCTTGTAATGTTATCATGATGCTCAAGTGACTAGTAAGCCACTCTTGCTGTTGTAAGTAGTTCCCATCCACCTGAGTTTATGAAGTAACATAGGTTAGGAAATGATCAATTTGAGAAATTTCTTGAAGTGACCTTCTGATTCAGGAGGTAACAAATGTGTACCTCTCAAAGCAAAAGTTGGCTATAGGTGCTGAGTCTTTACCATAAATTCTAAACTCTTACCTTAATCCCTATGTCCTGGTCTTGTTCTAGTTAAAGCTAACTTCTACCACTCTGATCCTTCAGCCTGAATGTTCAGAGCCCTGTCCCTTCGTTGATATACCTTAGATTCCAGTGTCCTTCCTCCCACACATCTTTTTGTCACACATCTCAGATGACAAATGAGTTGCTTATGGAATTTGTGATGGAGAAAAGAAAAAGTAATTCATAGTAATTGCCCCATAACTATCACACACAGCTAACTAGGTGTTTAACAAGAAAGTTACCCTGTTGTTCCACCCTCTTGGTGATTTTGGTATAAGACCAGGATGGTGCTTCCAGGAGGCATCTCCCAAATATTCTGAATTTGGGTTTCTCACCAACAGAGCACCTTGGCCACAGTTCAATCATTCATTTCATGGTACAAGACCAGAGCAATTCACAGGACTTAAAATTGGAAGATGTCATAGATTATTTATCTTTTTTTAATAGGTGAGCAATCTGAGATATTTTAGGAAGGGCAAATCACTTGCTTAGATTCAGTCACACAGCAAGCAGAGCAGAGGTTCAAACCATGTCCTCCACTTCCTAATCTAGAGCTCTTTCAACTACACCCTGCTGCCTCTCAGGCCATCAGGAAGCCTTAGAATGTCTGGTGGGCTTTTGGCACCCTACCCACAGAGTGCTATCTATGACTCACTTCTTTTGACTCTCTCTCTGCCAGGAAACCTCACATCACATACTATCACAGACAGTACTTCCTATCACCATGAAAAGAAATAAAACCAAACAGTTGACCACAAATGTTCCCAAAGATGCCCAGATCCTTCATACCAATTCAATTTAGCAACCATTTATTGAGCACCTACTACGTATGTGCAAGGTATTGCATCAGGCACTGGGGAGAGAAAGGTGCAGATGAAACAATCCTCATTTTCTGGGAACTTTCTACTGGAGGGCCACATGTACACAAAAAGTGCAGAATGAGCAAGACTGAGGAGACAGAAAACACTGACAATTGGTCAAGTAGGGAAGGAGTTAGGAGAGTAGGGGAAGGGGATCGGGGAGGCTTCATAGAGGAGGTAACACGAGTTGAAGCTTTAAGGAAAAGGATTCGGAGAGGAGTTAAGAAAGTGGTGTATTCCAGACATTGGTAACAGCTTGTTTAAATTCCTGCAGATGGGAGATGGAGTTAATGAGTTTAGGTAACTCAACAACAACAACAGTATATCTTGAAGTATAGACTTCATGAAAGGGAATAGGATGACAGAAAGTTGGAAATATAGATGGGAGTCTTATTTGTAGAATGCCCTAAATGACAAAGCTAGGGAGTTTGTATTTGTAGGCAATGTAAGGTGGGTGTCTAGATGGTGAAGTAGATAGAGTGCCAGCCTTGGAGTCAGAAGACCTGAGTTCAGATCTGGCCTCAGATACATCTGTGTGGCCCTGGGCAAATCACTTAACCCTGTTTGCCTCAGTTTCCTCATCTCTAAAATGAGCTGGAGAAGGAAATGGCAAAGCACTCTGGTATCTTTACCACAAAGAGCTGGGTGCAACTGAACAACAAAGGCAATGGGGAAGCTACTGAAGGTCTTTTTCAATGGGGGAACCTTTACTTTAAGGAGATTGTTTTGGCAGCTTCGTGAAAGACAGGTTGATTAGGGGAGAAATTCACATCAGGTAAGCCAATTAGATTGGAGATTATTATTGGAGTCCAGGTAAGAAGTGATAGGGTCTGAGCCAGGGTAATGGACAGAGAAAAGGAGACAGATGTGAGCCATGTGGAGACAGATCTGACAAGTCTTAGCCATTGATTGGATATGGGGGATCAGGGAGAGGAAAGATTACTAGATGACTCTGAAGTTGTGAACCTGGGTGACAAAGAGATGGTGTTTCAGCACATGAAATAGGTGAGTTTGGAGGAGGTCAGTTTTAAGGGGAAATGATGATTCTGTTTTGGATATGCCTACATAACATCCAGGAGAGACATACTGTAGGAAGTTAGTTGGTGGTGCATGATTATCTAATGTCCTACCTCCTCTGGAGCCATTCCCTCAATCTGTACTCAGACTCTGGTTTTGTGTTCCTGGGGAGTCAGTTGACTACTTACCACTCAGGGTCCTGTGGGAAACCCCACTGGGTTCCTATAATTGTTGTCTTTTAGACCCCACTGGTGTATCTCCCATTAATTAGATTTTAGAAAGTAATTCTGAAGGATCTAACTTCTACTTGTGCCCTCAATCTTATTCCAGAAGCTTACTTTATTATAGCTCTCTCTTTCCTGTCCTCTCTTCCCCCCTCTACTTTCTCTCATAGTAGGAAGCAGAGACCTATGCTAAAAGGTGTGGAAGGGACACTGAGCAACAAAGAGCTTTGAAATAGACACTGAGAGAAGTAGGATAGATCAAAGAAAAAGAAGAAAAAATTGTGCACCAGTGAGGGCCAAGTTGAAATTAGATGGCATTAATTTTTTAGTGGACCCAGCTTTCATAGTGGTATGACTTCCTCCACAGGAATTCAGCAGCTCAGGAATACAAAGAGAGAAAGCAAATAGCAGGAGTGGTTTAAGGTTGAAAATGGGTACAGAGAAAATTGTAATAGGATGAGAAGACAAGGGAGTCAAGAGTGAAGGACACACAAGGTCAAGAGTGAGAAGAGAGGGAATGGAGGGCAAAGCAGGGGCAATCAATCAAGGGGCAGAGAGAACAGGGAGAGAACAAACAGTAACCAGAAGTGCAATGAGGATAAAGCATAGATTTAGTAAGGGCAAGGGAGAAATAAACAGGAGATCATGATCAAGAATGGGGCTAAGTAACCACATAGAAGGTTTTCTCATGAAGAGCTCTCTCATTAAGATACTGAAAGCTGCCTCTTCTCATTGGCTTTCTCTTCTTCCTCCATGTGAATCTGACCTTGGACCTTGGAGATCTGTAGCCTTAAGTTGACCTCCTCCCTGCAGAACTCATTGGGTGACCGGGCAAAGGTCAGGGAATGAAGAGGAGCCTCAGCAGTGGAACTAGAAGCTGGAAGATGGGCAAGGAATGAGCTGAGCTGCCTCTTAGTAGTCAATGTTTGATGAAATTTATATTCCAACTTGTCTCTCCGTGGGATAGGGAAGGAAGGCAGCACAGTTATAGGTAAGACATGGACATTTTGGGATGGAGGGAGAGGATATGGAGGGAAATCTGGGATATCACTTGGTGCCTCTTTTTTTTCTTCTTCTTTTTTTTTTTTGGTGCTACTTTCAGTCTCAAAACTTGGGGGAGGGTGCCTCAGAGACCCTAGGATAGAATTTTAATCCAAAGATGGAATTCTGAAGGGACAGACTTGAAGGGGAGAGGGCAGGAGCCTGTCCTATAGGCTTTTTCTCTGGAAAAGAAAAAGCAGGGACTAGGAATTAGTCAATCAAACATTTTTTAATACCTATATTGTACCAGAAACTGTGCTAAGCACTGGGGATAGAGGCCTTGCTGTAGAGGAACTAACAGCCTAATGAGAAAGATAACATGCAACTGTGTACAAACACGCTTATATATGAGAAATATATCAACAGAGAAGGTACTAGCTAGAATTAAGTTGAACTGGGAAAGGGTTCCTGTAGATGGGAATTTTAGCTGGGACTGAAGTAAGCGGGAAAAGTGAGGAGACAGAGATGAGGAGGGAGACCATTCTAGGCATGGGGGACAGGGGATGGCTAGTGAGAATACCTGGAGTCGAGATACCACTGGCAGATGGAAGAAGGTCCTGGGCTGGTTGGGGTAGATTCTCTGTTGTGCCCTAAATCTCTAGCCTACAGTCATGTTTTTCAGTGTGGGTTCTCTATAATGAGGAAACAAGAAAGGGTATCTCATCTAAAAAGAAGGACCTTATTTTATACAGTAGATGGATTTCTGAAAAGTTTGTGTATAAATCAAATTTGTGTATATTAAATCGTATTTTGAATATACCAGGAAAGTTGATTATGGACATTGAATCCTTCCCTAATGGTGATTTATTGCTCTTGCAAATACACTAGTTTGTCATATTGGGTTTTTCTAGAGTGGGACCCACCCCTGGCATCAAGAGACTAAATGGCCCAGTCCATGGGAAACATTTGAAAGACAGAGTTGTCAGCCAGAGCCCAGAGCCCACATCAGAGACGGATCCAGAGGGGGCAAAGGTTAAATCTCTCCTCACCCCCACCCCTTAGGGTCCTGCTTTTTTGTCTTGTGTCTGGCTTGTCCCCCACCCTTCCCCTTGGGAAAAATCACTGCCCCAGAGTCGCCAGCTTTGCTATGAGACAGGAAAGCATGTGACAGGAAAGGAGCTACCCCCCCATTAGTCCACTTCTGAGCAGCCCCCCTCCAGCCAGGACCAGATGCAACCACAGTGACCTCCTGCCCCCTCCCACCCCCATCTGCTCAGGAAAGCTTCAGAAAAGGGGGCAGGGAGAAGAGGTACACATCTCCCTGTTTATCAGCTCTTAAGAGACCACCCCTTTTCTTCCTTCAGACTTCACAATCCTCCCACCGAATTCTATCCCTCAATACCAGCCCCCAAGAGATATCTGAGCCCCCACCTAGCCTTTACCCCACCCCCTCAACTCTCTCTTCTTCTGCTGAAGCTCTGTGGCCTCTGACCTCAGCCCCACTAGCCCTCAGGGTCACCAAGCCAGTTCTGATCCCTCCCCCAGAGCAGCCACTGCAGCTGAGCTCCTCCAGGCCTCCACAAGCTGCCAGGAGAGACCTCTCCCTTCCCTGGACTGTGTTCTCAGTGGCCTCCAGGGAGCTGAGTGATTTATTCCGCCCTAAGCCCAGCAAAGCCTGTGAGAGGAAGAAGCTAAATAAAGAAAGGAGAGCTAAAGAGGCCTGTGGAGAGGTGGGGGGGAGAACTCGGAGATGGGGTCTTCTCCCAGGTGGATGGGGGAGATCTAGGATCACATGTGAGGGAGGATTCCTTACCCGAGGGTCCCCTCTGGAAAGAGAAGCCCCGGGTCCAACTACCTCCTGAGAACAAAGAATGAGGTTCTGTCCGTGGGTTGAGCAGACCACATGGGTAGTCTGAGCCCCAGAGGACAGAGAGGGAGGGAAGCTGAGCAAGTTGGCAGGAGTAAAAGGGAGGGGTGGGAGGGGGTGGGAGGAGAGGAAGGGTAGAAAAGGGAGAGAAGGATGCATTGCTTAGAGCTGAAATGGAGAGGTAAAGGCCAAGCATGAAGGGAGGGCAAGACTGAGAGGAAGGAGAAGGAGAGACAGGCTTAGAATTCGTGGGAGACACAGACAGGGATGAAGAGATGAGGGAGAAGCAAGGTTTCCTTTACACAAACAATTCAGCTCAGGAAATGGGGTGCGGAGGGAGGAAAGGTGGGGAACAGGGTCAGTGCCTGAGGACAGGCAGGGGAGAACTTCCTGGCGGATGCTGGGGTCAGGCAGGAGGGGGAGGAAATGGCCAAGACAGCTGCTGAACATCTGGTATGGAAGAGAATTACCCAGAGCCCTGAGGACAGCTGAACAGCCAGGGAGTCGGGGGTTCAGGGGGAGGGATGGTTACCGCCAACGCCTGGCTTCCTGTGCAGCTCATGTTATGTTTACCTCCATCTCTTCCTTTGTCTCCCTTTACCCCTGAAATGAGCTTAACTTCCTTTCCTTGCTAACTCGAAGCTGGACCTAGGAACATACAATGGCCCCAGAGCAGAGCCAGGGCTCAGAGCAGATTGTTTCAGGTAGGGCTGAGCCTGGGGACATCTGAGTTTAGGGCAGGACTGAGCACATGCATATGTAATTGGCTCCTTACCTCCACCCCTAGAGACTGAGGAAACTGGAAGCTGGAAATTGCTCCTACCAAGTAGTTCCAAGCTAAGAATAAACCTTCACCCACATGTTAAAAGTCCTCCAACCTCAGGCCTCAACCTGCCCTGTATTTAGCAAATGATGGCTATACTGACCACACCTTCTATATGACCCTGCTTTGAGGATAAGAGATAACATGGACGGTCAGCTCTCCTGCTAACCCAGTCTCTCTCTCTCACACACACTGACCCTCCCTCCCCTCTGAGTTCCATCTGATGACACTTTCATTGTCTATGCTCTCATTTCATTCAAAGATAGTTGGTAACTGCTCCTACCAAGTAGTTCCAGGCTAAGAATAAACCGTCATTCACATGTTAAAAACCCTCCAACCTCAGGCCTCAACCTGCCCTGTATTTAGCAAATGGCTATACTGAGCACACGTTCAACATGGCCTTGCTTTGCAGAAAAGAGATAACCACGATCAGTTCTCCTGCTAACCCAATCTATCTCCTTCATGCAGACTATATCCCCCTCCCCAGTTTCATCTTCTAAAGAAACAGATGAGACTCCAAGTATCTATTCTCTCATTTCATTCAAAGATAGCCTATCACACACTGGAAAACCCTAGGAATGCTGCCCCCATCATCCTGTCCCATCCTTACCCTACCTCAAGACATCCCTACCCTACCTGGCTTACACACATATACAACTTTCTACTGTTTATGAGAGACTGGCTCCCTTCACAATCCACCCAGTCCTTCTAGGACACTGATACTGAGACAACACTGAGCTCTCAACCCTTACCTCACACACTCAAGACTCCAAAAACTACAGACTGGAGCTGGAAACAGTAGAACCAACTCAAGAGATGTGAGTTCTAATAGTAACTCTGCCTCCACATTTGGAGGGTTCTAAATGAGACAGAAATACACTATCGACCTTGGAACAGCTGGCATTTATACACCACTCACTGTGTCTTAAAGAACTTTAGGTAAATTATCTCAGGTACCTAGCAGAGCCCATGGGTAGCCCTAGGGTAAGTGCTGATGTTGGAGGGAAGGCATGATTTGGAGTGGTGAAGGCCAGCAATTTTCTCCCCTGCCTTTTAAATTTATACTGTCTAGATTTTGTACGAATATCTCTGTTACTACTCCCCTTCCCACACTTCCCCCAAAGCTCTTCAAGGTCAGGATTATTTTAATTTTGATCTTTGTATTTATTCCCCCATGACTGTAAAAAAGACACTTCGAAGCTTCTCCAGGCAAAGAAATCAACTTTTATTAAGAGAAACAAAAGTGGAATCTACAGTCTGCGCAGTATGATCTGAGTCCCCAACATATAGAATTCACTGTTATTTATAGGTCTCTTGATTCATAGGAGCAACAAAGTCCTCTAGAAGCTGATTCATACAAGATTGCATTTTGCAGGTCACTATGTCCTAACTTTGTGATGTCCTAACTTTATGCTTTCCATGATGTCTCAATTAGCCCTTTATAGGACTTTCTTACTTTATCATTTTAATATAAAGATGAATATGCAAGTATGATTATGATGGTCACATACTTAAGATCCACACTTTATAATAATTTAGTTACACTTTTGGGTTCAACTAAGACAGGAATTTCCCTGAGACTACATCATAGTTTGGTTACATATGTTGTTGGGTTTTTTTTCAACCTGGGACTGTTTTTACTACAAATCACACAGTTATTTCTTATCCTAATGATTATAGCTAATAAAAGATTAGCCAGCCAATATAGAGCAAAGTACTCAAGGCACTGATTATTGATCTTTTTCCTTTCAATTCCCCCCTCCAATTATTTTTCTTTGCCCAAAGAAGATTCCCAGTTTCTTTATTCACACAGCCTAGTCCTGTGCCAGTTGTTTCAGTCATATCTGACTCTTTATGACCTCATTTGGGGTTTTCTTGGCAAAAATGCTGGAGTGGTTTACCATGTCCTTCTCCAGCTCATTTTATAACCAGGGACACAGTAGGTGCTTAATAAATGCTACTGAATTGAATTAATGTGGACATCATCATGACTGTAGTACTGTTGTGATGAGATAACATATCTCTTCTGCTTTATCTTATTTGAGCCTCACAACAATCCTGTGAGGTAGTGGCACTCCAAGTATAATTATTTCCATTTAATAGATGACAAAACTCAGATTCAGAGAAATTAAGTGATTTGCCTATAGTCACACAGCTAGTGGAGGCTGGTGGCTGGAGGTAGGATTGGAACCCAAATCTCCCAACTCTTTTCCACATACTACACTGTTCCTCAGCAACAACTTATAGAAATTCTGGTGCTGAGTTCTACAGAGAACCTAGAATATACCAGAGGTTACCTAGCTGCCATGCTTAGAATTTCACAGGGTAATCCTTGGTGAGGCTCTTCACTCACTCAGTCTCCTAGAACCCAGTGATTCTGGGAATCCAAGGTAAGCAAAGGTAGACTGTTCTGGCCATGAGAAAGGAAACAAGTCGGTTTGGTTATCTACATAGGGGTGAGAAGAGAAGCTGAGAAGCCTCTAAATTCTGGTCATGCTTAACTTTGCTTATCTCTGCTCTCTCCTTCTTGGCATCTCCTATGTAGGATGCTCCTGGTCCTGTTCCCTGGCTTTCACAAATCCTAGAGATTCGACCTCCCCTACTTGGTATTTTGAGAACTACTGATTCCCACCCCTCACCCCTCTTCACAGCTGCCCCAGCACAAAGGTTGCCCCAGGCTCAAGGGTCACCAATCAATCACCACCTAGCCACATAAACACAGTTTCCAAGCAGGGTGAGCACCCACCCTGTTGAGAAGAGGAGTAGGAGAAGGAGGATTGGGACAGGTGGGCTAGACAAGAGAAGAGACTGGGTCTGGCCTATGAGAACCACACACACCTCCTGACACGAGGTTTCAAATCCAGATGCAAAAGCCATTCCACGAGTCCCGGAGATCCAGTCCAGCCTTTCCCTTTCTTCCTCCTTGGAGGATGGCTACCTGAGAGATCAAGTGCTGAATCTGAATGCGGTCTCGTCGTCGTCCTATCACCGCGGCGTCAAAGGGTGCTGGTCCACGACCCCTTGTTTGAGCCAGTGACATCTGAGGCAGGTAGGGGAAAGGAAGCATTTGGTAAAAGCATGAAGGTCAAAGCGTCTTTTCCCCTTTGTCTGCTCAGCTTTTCTCTTCGAGTGTCTGACACTTCCACCACTTTAAGCAGGGAGTCCGGGACCCTGGAAACTGAGCGAGGGATGTACACTTGTGTGAGACAGAGTCTGGGGTAGGGAGGAGGAAAGGAAACAACTAGAAAACTCAGGATTCCAGGTTCAGAAACAGACATAAGAACACGGGGAAATAGTTTGTGAAGGTTTGACTTGGATTTTCCCTTAGTTGAAAGGCCTTAATCCTGCTTCCTGGTACTGGGGCACTGACCCCAAATCTGTATCCTACAAAACACTTTTCACCATGTCTAGCCCCCAGCGCAACCTGCTAGAATAGGACCACAGCAACTTCGGAACACCGTTCTTTCCAAAGCCTCAAGTCAAGTCTGGGTCAGTCTTCCTAACCTGCACCAAGCATATAGGAATCACCGAATTGTTTGCTAAACCAGAGAATTAACCAAGATCTTCTTCCTTAACAGAACAGTTCCACTCAAGCAAGAACTCAACAACTGTGTGAGATTGGAAACCGGGACACCGATGTATTTAGCAGACAAAGGGGTAGTGATTCAGCACATAGCCCCTTTTGGTGACAGTCTGTTCCCTTCAGGTAGGGAATGGAGTCACTAAGTCATTATAGGCCCAGAATCTCGGGGTTTTGTTGATCAGCCTGTCTTATGGATTAAACTAATTTCCATCAAAAGTCCATTTCTGGGGGGAGGAAAGCTCCTGATACCTATAGCAAAGACACAAATTCTATGCTTGATTTCTCTTCACTTGCCTACACTTATGATGGAGATGTCCAAAAGAAGTTCCCCAGGATGGTAAAGGGAATGGAGATCATGCTCTATTCAAACCAGATTAAGATACTAGGAATATTTATACTAGAAAAGAGAAAATTTAGGAAGAATGTGGTAACTATCCATCAGTTACAATTTCTTGTATTAGGAAAGAGTTCCATTCCTCCTGACCGGCCTCTGAAGTCAGAACCAGGAACAATACGTGGAAATTGAGAGAAAAATTTGATAATAATGGCTTTTAAACAATATTTTATTAGCATTCATACAGTGATTATAGTACTTATTAGTGCTTCAGGGTTTGCAAAGTATTTACAAATATTATATAATTATATTCTCACAATTCCAGGAGATAAGTACTATTTATTATACCCATTTTGCATATCACCAACTAAACTATTAGCTTACCACTCAGTGATTCTAGTGTTCTGGTACAGGTTGAGCTAGATCATCTCAGATGCACCATTAGCACCGTATGAACTTGGGCAAGTCAATTAACAGTTCACTTTCTTCATCTAGAAAATGAGTTGGACTAGATCAGAAGCCTGCTCTTCAGCATTAGGACTGCAACATTCCCTAGTACAGCAGAACCAGGTTAAAATGCAATTGGGAAATGTTTAACAAAATAAATAAAACTACAATATAACAGATCTCATTAATTTTTGGTTTTCTAATATGTGGCCAAGGGGTCCATTTCTATTTGAGTTTTACAGCACCCACTTAAGGTCTATTAGTGCAAAGCTACTTTTATTTATGAGTGACTGGTGCTGTGTGATGATGAAGAATTTTCTGGTTTTCTGAGGAGCTAGAAGGACTGAGGACTCATTAGTTACTGAACCAGAAATGTATGTGCATACAATAGGAGTGACCTTCCCATCCAAAAGCCTTTTTGCTTCTTTTCCTGCTAGGTGGGGTGTGAGGTAAAGCTGCTTATGAGTTATTAAGTTGGGAAGAAGAGTAGCTAATTTAGCTCCCATTTATTTGTCATGTGTCTGTGAGCATGTGGCACCTGTCTCTTTTGTATTTATTCTTTCCTTCTCTTAGGTCACTGGTTCTCAACCTTCCTAATTCCACAACCCTTTAATACAGTTCCTCAGGTTGTAGTGACGCCCAACCATAAAATTATTTTCGTTGCTACTTCATAACTGTAATTTTGCTACTGTCATGAATTGTAATGTTAAATATCTGATATGCAAGATGTATTTTCATTGTTATAAATTGAACATAACCCACAGGTTGAGAACCGCTGTCTTAGCGAATGTGTTTGCTGAGAAGGGAAGTACCTCATACTTCACTGAAAATATTGAGGGCATTCACAAAGAGCTCTCTTCTCCCTATGATCTTCTGTCATTCTTTCACTCCCATTTCACATGAAGAGATGGCTTTTTTCCTTGCCAAGTCTAAGCCTCTCACATGTATAAGTGATCTCATTCCATCCCATATTCTTCAGGAGATTTTCCCCTCTATCATCCCCACATTCTCATTTACCTTAAATCTCTCCCCGTCTACTGACTGGTTCCCAACTGCCAACTAGTATGCCAACATCTCCTCTAGCATCAGAAAAAAGCATAATTTGCTTTATCCATCCACACTAACTGTTGTCCCATCTTCACCATTTTCTAGCTAGATTCCTTGAGAAGGCTGCCTACAATAGGTTTCTGTACTTTCTTTCCTCTTGTTCTGTCCTTAACTCTCTACAGTCTGACTTCTAACCTCATCATTCAGCTGAAACTACCCTCTCCAAAATTTCTAATGACCTCTTAACTGCTAAACCTAATGGCCTTTTCTCAGTCCTCATCCTTCTTGACCTCTTTGTAGCCTTTGACATTGTGGATCACCTTTTCTTTGATTTTTCTTTCTAGGTTTTTAGGACACTACTCTCCCTTGGTTCTCCTCCTACTGATCTGACCACTCTTCAGTTTCCTTTGCTGGATCTTTGACCAGATCATACCAGCTATAGAGGGGGTTACATAAGGCTCTGTTCTTTTTTCCATCTTCTACATTATTTCATTTGGTGATCTCATTAGCTCTCCTGGATTCAGTTGTCATCTCTATGCTGATGATTCTCAAATCTGCTTATCCAGCACAAACCTCTCTTCAGACCTCTAGTGACACATCTCCAACTGCCTAGTGGATATCTCAAACTAGATATCCTGCAGACATCTTAATCTCAACAACTGAACTAATTTAGCTTTCCCCCCAAAATCTTCCCCTCTTCCAAACTTTTTTTTTTTGGAGGGCAGTTGGGTTAAGTGACTTGCCCAAGGTCACACGGCTAGTTTTTTGTGTTAAGTGTCTGAGGCCGGATTTGAACTCAGGTACTCCTGACTCCAGGGCCGGTGCTCTATTCACTGCCCACCTAGCCGCCCCTCCAAACTTCTTTATTATGATGGAGTATCATCATCTTCCCAGTCACCTCAGCTTACAACCTAGATGCCAACCTTGACATCACACTCTTTCTCATCCCCTAATCTGTTGCCAAGATGATTTCACCTTGTAACAATTCTCATTTACCCTCCTTCTCCTCTGTGACCCTTCTACTATCCTGAAAAAGACCTTTATCACCTCATCCCTGGATTATTTCAATAGCCTGCTGGTTGGTCTCGTGGCCACAAATCTCTTTCTAGTCCATATAGATACTCTGCTGCCAAAGTAATCTTTCTAAAATTCATCTCTGAGCATATCACCCCTACCCCCAGTTCAATAATTTCAGCAGCTCCCTGTCATTTCCAGGATCAAATGTAATAAACTCTGTTTGACATTCAAAGCCCTTTATAACCTACTTCTCCCCAACCCTTCCAGTCTTCTTGCATTTTACATCCTTCCACATACTCTATGTCCAGTGACACAGACTTCCTTGCTATTCTTCTTACCTAGGACTCTGTCTCCTGACTGAGCATTTTTATTGGCTGCCCCCAAGCCTGGAGGACTCTCTTTTCACATCTCTACCTCGTATCTTCCCAGGCTCCCTTCAAGTGCCAGCTAAAATCTCACCTTCTATAGGAAAACTTTACCAATTCCCCCTTATTCCCTCTGTTCATAAGTTCCAGTTTACTTTGTATATAGCTTGTTTGCACATAAGTGTTTGTATCTTTCCTCCCCCATTAGACTGGGAGCTTCTCAGAAGCAGGGACTGATTTTTGCCTATTCCCCAACACATAGCACATTGCCTGGCACATAGTAGGCACTTAATAAAGGTTTACTGACTAACTACTGTTCTTACTATACTCTTTTTTTAACTTAGGAAATGCTCTTTTCTAAAAATTAGTAGAATCTGGCTGGGGTGAGGAAGGAAAGAAGCTTTTATTAAGTGCCTGCTATGTGCTAGGCACTGTGCTAAGGGCTTTATAAATATTACACAATTTGATCCTGACAACAAACCTTGGAGATAGGTGCTATTATTATCCTCATCTTACAGTTGAAGAAATTGAGGCAAAAACTGGTTAAGTGACTTGTCCAGGTTCACAGAGCTAGTAAATGTCTGAGACCAGATTTGAACTCATCTTCTGACCCCAGACCTAGCACCCCCTCCACTGTATCACCTAGTTTTGTATTCTCCTGGAGGGCATTTTGGATGCAGGCTTGTAAACAATATTAGAAGTTACAACTTGTCTAAGTTACCACTAGAAGTGGTAGTCAATTACCTTCTGGAGATCCACCTGCCAGTGTTAATGGGAAGTGGTAGAATAAGACAGAGGGGAGATTATACTTCTATAAATCTTCATACTTATTGTTTCACATAGTATAATAACATTCTATTGCGTACTTGTGCTGAAATTACATTCATGTACTAATCACCAATCAAGGGATATTTATTTGTTTCTAGTTCTTTGATACCACAAAAAGTGCTGCTATGAATATCTTGTTGTATATGGAACTATTCTTTATGTTTTTGACTCCTTAGCAGTAGATTCTCTCAATCAATGAATATGGACACTTTAGTCACTTTTTTTAGAAAGTGTAATTCTAAATTGCTTTCCAGAATGGCTAGAATAATTCTCAGTTCCACCAATGGCACTATAACTATATTTTTAAAAAATTAAAGCCGGAGATAGTGGAACTTTGAATTAAAACCTGGAAGGAAATGCAGAACAAAAAACATTGCCTTTGCCCATTTGTTATTTATTGATTTCCTGGATTCTACCTTATTAAATGTTAGAGTTTGATGTAAGATTTTACTCCTTATTTTATATATTTATTTTATTTTTAATAGTTATTTTTAAAATAAAGACAAATGCACAAAGAAAAGATCTAGGATGAAAGGGGGTTAATTAACAGCAGAGCAGAGATTACAGAAGGCAATGGAACAGATTGTGGTTTGTCCTCCATTCTTGAAGAGGACTATGGACATTAGGAAGATGATGCCATGACTTACAAGTGAATTGGTTTTAAGTGAGAGAGGGCTGTGCGAAGTAACCAGTCAGAGCCATATGGGTCCAGTGTCAGATATGGATCAGGACAACTGGAGATGGCCCAGTCAATGGAACATAAGGGGCAAAGGAGGATATAGACTGTTGGAGGTGGGGCAGGAGGAGGTGGGAGTTGTGATGAGTAGGGATGAGTTCCTAGAATGATAGGAGGACAAAGAGATTTTCAACACTATTCATAATCTTTTAAAGTATTTCCTTCGCAACAAAATCCTTCTCTAACTCCCTCTAACTGTTGAGTTTCTACCACTGATGCCAGGATACAATAAGATTAGATTCCCTGTTTAAGGAACAGGAACAAAATTCATCCTTTCTTGTAGAAACTCCAAGCTCCCATCTGATGGGATGATTTAGTGGAAAAGGCAAACACATTGACCTTTAGGTCAGGAAATCTGGGTTTGAATCTTGCTTCTGACATTTAATAGTTGTATGTCCTTGAACCTCAGTTTCCTTATCTGAAAAAATGGGAATAATGTACCTATATTAGTATCTCATGTGATTATTATTGCAACCTGCTCACACACCTACTATATGCATTTTCATTGCTCACTCTGGGATGCTCATGTTTAATACTTGAGTGACAGAAAACCACAAATTAACATTATCTGTTGTATTG
The DNA here is from genome assembly GCA_028646575.1 of Pseudocheirus occidentalis. Classification (NCBI taxonomy): domain Eukaryota; kingdom Metazoa; phylum Chordata; class Mammalia; order Diprotodontia; family Pseudocheiridae; genus Pseudocheirus; species Pseudocheirus occidentalis. The sequence goes on along the minus strand of CM053595.1, from coordinate 120,202,883 downwards.
CATTTTTACTTGTTTTATTAAACAAGCCCCACTTATATTTTTAATCTAGTTTGGGCAGCAATGGGTAATTTTACAGAAAGGCCTGAGTCTGACATTTCTGTCCATCTACACATGGAAGACTAAATGGATGAAGAATATCTTTGGTCCGAATTCCAACACGTATCTGAATGGACACCTTATAGAGCTTGTCCAACTGTCTGTATATCTAGGACAAACAATAGAGATGGACAATGAGCTAGTCTTTGATTTGAAAAGGAGAAGAAAAGTAGGCTAGATTGTTGAATTTTTTTCACTAGAAATTGAAAAGCTCTTTAACTGACCTAAGCTTCCGATAACAACAAAGGCTCATCTTTTCAATACAAACATTTTGTGAGTATTGGTGTACTCTGGCAAGACCTGGAACAACACTGTCACTCAAGTATTAAACATGAACATCACAGAGTGAGCAATGAAAATACATATGGTGGGTGTGTAAGCAGGTTGCAATTTACATCCCATGAGGAAATCCAAAACATGAACAGGGCTAAAAGCTATCATTAAGGACTTGTATGTCAGAAACAGAAGATGGGCTAGTTGTATGGGAAGAGATGACATGTGGGCAATCAGAAAGTGAAGAAGGCTTCCATCGCTTTGGGTAGGTTCTCTGGGGTAAACTTTTGAGAGGGGATGGATGAGAATCTCACAGGATGGGCAGGTATTTTGATCTTGTGATCTACATCTCTGGCACAAACCCTTGAATCAATGAGATCACAGGAAGAGTTGAGTATTTAATGTTTGCAAGACCCTTTCCTCTCCATGAGATAATGTATGTTAGAACCTTAAAAATTTTTTAAGCACCATGTAAATGTCACTTGTTATTATGATCATCATTATCCATACCTGCCTTGCACTTGGACACTCACAGATCTGCTAAGTATAAAGCCAAAGAGAAAGGAGATGTGGGTAAGAGCAGATCCTGAGATTGGAGAGTTCCTTGTTCTAATTTCCTCTCTCCATTTAGCTCACAAATACTGGTGTAAGGGGAGGAGGGTGGAGGGAACAAGAACTGATCTCTGTTCAGACATTGAGGGAAGGACATTCAAACCCAGCAGTGTCTCTCTCTCTCTCTCTCTCTCTCTCTCTCTCTCTCTCTCTCTCTCTCTCCTCAACCACTCCCCTCAACCCACATTACTTACCCACATTGTGTGAGTATGTTTTAGGTCTGTGTATGTTGACGTGTATGGTTTTGCTAATTTGTTTGTGTCTGTTGATATTTGTGGATGTTTGTATGCCTTTGTTTGGGGGTGGGTGGATGACTATTGAGACCTCTTTTACTTAGGACATAAGGCACAATGCACAGGATACCCTGTAGGGAGGGGAGAGACTGGTGAGTTGGTACCCTTTGAAAGGGTACCAGTGTTTCTGCTCTTTAGTCCTGTATGGTAGCCTTTATGGCCTCCAAGTCTGGTACAGGAGGCTTCCCTCTTTTCTGAACAGTTGCTCTGACTATTTCCAGATCAGACTTTTTCCAGCTCCCTAGTGTGCCCCATGTACTCCAGTCAGGCTCATGTGCCCACTAATAAGTCACATACATGTTCCCTGTAAACATATGCATTCATATATACATGGAGATGTACCTGCTCACTTATGGATTCACATATATGCATGCACAAGTGATAGTACACACACATTCATATATAGGTACATTCACAGAGACAGGGATACATTTGTGCATACTGGAGATATGAGTTTGTACATCAGGGTTTTCTGAGTTGGTTTACTCAATTTGTTCCATCAAGGTGGCCACAATGATTAGGAGGGAGATAGCATGGCCCCAAAGTTATGATTTTTTGAGCAGAAAACTCATTCTTACCTGGTGGTCATGCTGACAAAGAGAAGAGATTGTGTGTGTGTGTGTGTATGTGTATGTGTGTGTATGTGTGAGAGAGAAAGAGAGACAGAGACAGAGAGAGAGCACAAGCATTTAGAAGGTGGAGGAAATCACAAAGTCCAAACACTAGGAGAAATCAAGGCAGGGACAGCTATAGAGGCAGAGACAGATTTGAAGGAGTGTGGTTAAAAATCAAAGGCCCCACAAACTCCTCATATCTAGGTGACACATGGCTCTTCTCCCTCCTCTGTTCAACAGCTCTTCTTGGTGGGGGGGGGGGAGAAGGCGAGAAGGAAAATGAGTCGGGGGTGGCAGAGGAAAGGATGCTTCAACTCTACCCATTACCTATTCCCCTCCTCCCTGTCCCTGAGTTCTACCCAGATCTAGGTTATAGTTCTCTCAACTCTCTCTAAGTCACTTACATGGATTAAAAACAGCAACTGTCCCAGTCCTGACCCCAGGGGACCTCATTGAAGACTTCCTCCCCGGCTCCTCTCACAGGCACTCTCTGTTCTCAAATTTAACCAGAGAGAGTCCTTGCCTGTTCAGCTGCAGCCCTCCCTGGATCTACTCCCCAACCCAGCCATCTTCTCTTCTTGTCCTCAATCCCCCAGAAGACACCTGGGGAAGAAGCAGGCTACAGGCCGAGAAGCTAGAGGGATCCTGTAACTAGCACTCCATCAAATGATACTCATTTTGGCTCTTGGAGGGGATGGGGTGGGGTTGGTGAGGAAGAGTGAAGCAGAAAATCTTTCCCCCTCCCCCAACCAGAAAGTTTGGTTTATTGGGAGACCTAACCCCTAAGCTCAGAAAGGATTATTTTTCTATGATTCTCACCTTAACTGTGTTTCTGCAGGAAGATCGAAAATAAGGTTGGGGAGATAGGGAGGGAAAGGGGGGTGTCTCATAATGTGGAGCTTCTCCCCAGCAAGGGAGGAAGTACTTCAGAGAATAACAGATCTAGAACTGGAAAGAACCTTAGAAGTTATCTAGTCTAACCCCAGTAATTTTACAGATAAGGAAACTGAGGCCCATGGAGACTCAATGACTTGCCCAAGGTCACAAAGGTATTAAGTTTCAGAGTTGGAGTTTGAACCCCATGGCCTCCACTCTACAGCCAAGGCTCTTTCAACTGTACTTGATCCCTCCCCAAACCTCTCTTTTCTGTATGGTGTCTGGGGACTCTAGAGGGACCAGTGTCCAAGTGGATGAGACATTTATTTACAATAACACCCTATTATGCAAACGCACACACACTCTGATACCCATACATACAGCTTATTCCTATCTCTTTCATTTCATCCGATCATCTAAAAGGAGTTCTTCAAGGATGTGTCACTCAGGGTCCTTGTATGGCCAGGCTAGTTGAGGCCAGAGCTGGTTTTGCTATCCAATTGCAATGGTCATAAGGTCACTGATTTAAGGTGAGAAGGACTCTCTCATCTCTCATGACTAGAGGTCATCTAATTCAACTCCTTTATCTGTAAAAGGGAAGGAAATCCTGCTCCTCCTCCTCCCACCATAGCCTTCAAGGTAGGCTTAAAAGGAAAGTCTCAAATGAAAGGAAGAAGTGGTAGGGTAAAAGGCAAACAACGATGGATTTAAAATCAGGGAGTTTAAGGGTCTGAATTAAGTATTAGCTCTATCATATATTAGCTGTGTGACCTTGGGTAAGTCCCTTAATTTCTCTCAGTCTTGATCCCTCTGAGAGGTTAAGTGATTTGCCCAAGGTCACACAGCTAGCAAAGGCAGGTAGCACAATGAATAAAGTGCTGGGCTTAAAGTCTAGAAGACCTGAATTCAAATCCAGCCTCAAGATACTTACTAGCTGTGTGACCTTGGACTTGACCTCTGCCTCAGTTTCCTCAAGTGTAAAACAGGGACAACTGGAAAAGGAAATGAGTAACTAGTCCAGTAACTTTGCCAAGAAAACCCCACAGGAGTCAGGGAAGGGTCTGACTCGACTCAACAACAATACACAGGTAGCAAACGACAGAGCACAAATTTGAATTCAAATCAGCTGCTCCTTTCACTGTGCTACACTGCCACTCAGGATGGAGAGAGGGAGAGAGAGATAGAGACAGAGAGAGAGAGAGAGAGAGAGAGAAGAGAAGAGACAGAGAGAGAGAGATCCTTCCATTGTCCACCACAAGCGTCTCCCTTTTTTCTTCGGTCTTACTGCCCTCCCTGTACAATAAGAAAAAATTCAGGCGTTCATTGCCCAAACTGAGCTTCCTTTGAAGTCGAAAGGATTTTTTTTCGGGGGAGGGGATGGGGTGGCGGAGGTGAATTGGGGCCCAGCTTAAGGGATGTTGCGTGCAAGGCTGCTCTGATCACAACCCACCTCCCTGGTCGTTTGGGGCCACCTGCTCTCTGCCTGCGTGGGAGCTGGGGAAGTGACCACAGGGGCCAAGCCGTCTGGGAACGAGTCTGCCTTTGATCTGCGGAGCACGGCCTCCGGAAACACAGAGCGCCCTACAGAGGGTGCTCCCCAACCCTCATCTTAAGCGACAGAGACCCTGGAGGTTCAATAGGTGGACCTCATTCACTGACCCTCACTTCCAAGGCCCAGGCAAACATTTGACTGACTCCCACTTCACTACGCCAGGCTCTCTCTCATCCTCAGCCAACTTTTGACCATCCAAGGTTCTATCTATCCTAGGAGACTCCAACTCTCCTCCTCCCCTTCCTCAGCCCTAACCTAACAGGGAAGGATTAGTGACCACCTGCGCCCGGTCTGAGCCCTTGCCCCGCCCAGTTCCAGACCAGAGACAGCTACACTCTCGGTCACCACGTAGTGGCGGGGAGGGAGACGGAGGGGAGGACGGGACCCACAGCCTCAAAGAAAGGACAGCCTCAAAGAAAGCTTCCTGGTCTTCCAGGTCAGGGAATAAACAGCAGCTTAAAAAGAAATGAATAAACCTCCCTAGTGGAGCCGGGGCTTCCGGCAAACAATAAACAGCGCCCCCGCCCTCCACTTTCCCTCTCTCCAAGCAATCCCACCTGCAGTCCCACGCCTTCTTTACTCCTGGAACTAGGCTTTAACCCCATAATCCGTTGGGGTCAAGAGTTTTAATTTTAAACTGGGTCCGTGTTTTCTTATCCCTCTCCCCACCCCGAAGCCTGCCTGCCGCTTCAGAGAATCTTCTGTCTCCTCACCAGCAGTCTCCCATACCTAGTCATCCCCAATCTCTCCACCTCCAGGACCTTCCCTTAGTCAGTGCGTCAAGTCCTCAGGGGTCCAGTGGGGAGGAGGCGGGTCCCGGAGGAGCACCAAGATTTAAAAATAGAACACGTATTCTCTGGCTAGCGGAAAGCCCCTGGGGTGTATGGGAGGAAGCGGGCTGGCTGGGGGGCAAGGGTGGGGGCTCAGGCCCCGGGGCCGGATCTTAAAATCGCGGGGTGGGACAGGGGTGGGAGGAATGTTCAGGAAATACCCCCGGCTGCGGTGGTGCTAGGAAAAAGCTCTAATGCAAACAGGGTGCGGTTGCAGTGGAAACTCCCAGGACAGAGTGGGGCCCGACTAAAGAATCTGCTGTCCAGTGAACCTCAGCCTTTCCTAACGGCTCTGGGAAAGGTGGTAATCTGTGGAACCTGCCCAGGCCCAGAACCAGGTCCCTGGTCCTACACACGGAGTCCCTTTCCCAACCTCCTACCTCACCCCCAACAAGGGGTAGCTTGGGTACAGGATCTTTTCCTTATCTCTCTCTTCCTCCTCTTCCCACACTAAGCTAATTTCCTGAATATTCTCCTATTTCCAGTGATACTGAATTCTTAATTCTTTAGGCAACTCCTCTACCCATTTTTATCCCTATCCATTTCAGCCCTAACTCTTCTCAACCCCAATCCAGCTCTGGCTACACTTTTCTTTGTGTTGTTTTGAATCCTGTTTTATTAATACACTTCTTTTCATCTTGAGCTTGTTTTCTCCTGCTCTCACTCAAAGACCTAATTTATCCGCAAAGACAGTGCATCTCCCCCACTCTTTCCAATACTGGACGAAATTCCTCTCAGGCTTCTACCAAATACATTGGTCCAGGAGGAGGACTAGGTTTACTTTTTGCTACCCACTGCCACTCCCACAACCTCCTCTTGCCATCGCTCAGTAGCATCTCCTTTGACGTTCACTCTCTAAAGATAATTTATCCTTTCCAAGTTCTCTGGCAGTTAGCTAACTGCCTCCTTTCTTAAAGAGTTCAGGTCCGAAATCACAGTATTCCTCTCAACTTCAGCCAAGTCTTTATGCTGGAGGACATATGTGTATATATGTGCATCATCAACATATATGCATATATGCATAAATGTCAAAGCTCCTTTAAACAGCTTCTCCTCCCAATATATCCTCCTCCTCAACTTCTATGATCTATACCTTCATTTTACTTCATGTGGCAGATGCTTTATCCCACCTTTATCCACAAGTGTCTCAATTCTATAATTAAGAATTCTGGGTTAAAAAAAAAAACTTCCAGGAGCCAAGATGGCAGAGTAAACAATAAGTGTTTGCATCCTCCCTTCTTGACCTTGAAAAACCCAGAGAATATTACCCCAAGAAAAATCCTGGAATAGGGGGGCAAGGTTAAGGCAGTCTTTTAGCTCCCAAGGTTAAGGGGATTAAGGGAAAGGTTCATTTTGCTGTGGCTGAAGGGATCCAGTATGGGATGGGAGGTATCTCAGGAAGCTGGCAGCAAACCCCACCTCATTGGACCAGTGGGAGATCCTGAGCCCCAGGGGAGGTGGAGCTGGCAAGCACCAAGACCAGGACCCTAGGTGTGACTTTACACAGCCAGGGGAATCAGCAGACACCAGTGTAGATGGACATCCACCAGCCAGCAGAGCCTGCATGTATTCTAGTGCAGCCCTAGAGGTTAGGGGAAGAGAAGACCTCCAGAGGCCAGACCACCCCTTGGTAATATTAATGGGATTTAAGATCTTCCCCACCCTTTAAAAGGCCGTTTGGGGGAACCCATTAAGGGAAGCTTGCTTAGGGAGGGCTTGCTTATAGGAAGGCTTTCACACCTTTTGTTAATTTTTGATTAGGAAGGCCTTGACATGCCTTCTGGCTCTGAGAAGTATATACATACTCTGAGTTGGTATTTTCCCTTGAGGGTTCACTTACTTGAAAGATTCTGTGATTTCCTTTTTGAAATTCTGAGTGGTCTTATGTTCAGAGCTCCCTAGTTGCTCAATGTAAAGTTTCTTTCAATCCAGGGATATATATAAAGTATATGACAATATTACTTTGATTCAGGCAGTCAGAGCCCTGTTCTGTTGGTCTTTATTCCTCTGCTCTTCTCTGCTTTTATTTTCTCTGAAGTTTGGGGTGCTGACTTTTCCCCTGAACTAGTGAATGTAATTTAAAAAGATTGTTGACCCCTTAAAGAGCTATCTTTCCCAGTAAAGCAGATCTAAGAACCTGCGCTAGCAGCTGTCTTGGGGATGCCAGAGTGGTTGCCTCTACACCCTCCCCCACACCTCATTCTTTGAGCTTTAGTATAACCCTGGGGAAAAACACAGAAGGACCTCACTTAGCTTCAGCACACACCAGCCACTTCCAGCTCAGCACCAGGTAAGCTACAGCATTATATAGTTTCGAGCTGCCAGAACGAGAGGCCACAGCACACAAAGCCAGTAACCACCCAGAAGCAGAGTTCCATTTTAAAATCCAGGAAAAATGCAATCATAATGAACAAGAAGAAAATTGGAAAAGCAAAGACCATAGATTCTTACTATGGGGACAGGGAAGTTCAAAATATGAATTCAGAAGAGGATAGCATTGATAATATACCCACATCTGAAACCTCAAAAGGGAATACGAACTGGTCTCAAGCCCTATTTTTGTTAGAGCTGAAGAAGGATTTTAAAAGTTAAATTAGAAAGGGAGAAGAAAAATAGAACAATTAAAAAAAAATACAATTGATAGGACAGCTAGGTGGTGCAGTGAATAGAACACCAACCAAGAGTCAAGAGGACCTGAATTCAAATCAGGCCTCAGACATTTAATGCAAAACTAGCTGTGTGACCTTGAGCAAGTCACTTAACCCCAATCGCCCTACCTTCCCCCCTCCAAAAAGCAAAAAAAAAAAAAAGTTTTGACAAAATGGAAAAAAAATTCACTGAAGGAAAACAGCTCCTTAAAAAGTACAATTGGCCAAATGGATAAGGAGGTACAAAAGCTAAATGAAGAAAACAATTCATTAAAAATTAGAATTGGGCAAGTAGAAGCTAATGACTGTATGAGGTATCAAGAATCAATCAAACAAAATCTAAAGAATGAAAAGATAGAAGAAAAAAAGAAAAAAGATAGAAAATAAAATATCTCATTGGAGGGGCGGCTAGGTGGCGCAGTGAATAGAGCACCGGCCCTGGAGTCAGGAGGACTTGAGTTCAAATTCGGCCGCAGACACTTAACAGAAAAACTAGCCAAGTGACCTCGGGCAAGTTACTTAACTCCAAATGCCCTCCAAAAACAAACAAACAAAAATATCTCATTGGAAGAATTCTGAAAGGTCTCTATTTTTATTGTTTGGTTGTTTTTAGTGGTGTTCAACTCTTCATTTGGGGTTTTCTTGGCAAAGATATTGGAATGGTTTGCCCTTTCCTGTTCCAGCTCATTTTATAGATGAGGAAACTAAAGGAAATGTGGTTAAATTACTTGCCCAGGGTCATACACCTAGTAAGTGTCTGAGGCCAGATTTTAACTCAGGAAAGATGAGTCTTCCTGCCTCCTTTAGTATTGTAGTTACTAAAGCACCCTGTCAATTGATGCTCTGCCTTGTACGAAGTTGATTGTATGTATGGTTGATGGATATTTGCTATAAATGGCACCCTAAGAACTCTCAATCATCCTTGTTCTGTCAAATGATATTGGTCATTTTGATACTGTGTTCATAATTTTAAATGCCAAACAAATTCCATCTGATTTTGCAGGGGATTTCAGAATTGCAAACCCCAGGGAGAAATGTAACTAGGTATTCCAAATGAATTCCATGGAGCATGAAAGGGTCTAAAATCAAACTCTGTGAATTCTGGGGATTGTAATAACAGACAGTAATTGCTCCGGGTTGCAGTGGGGTTGGGATTCTCCCAAAGTGATTAGATTTGGGATGAAGTTTTAGTTTCAAGAAAAGAGCAAGCATTCAGCAGCATTAAAGTGAACATCAGAGAGAGACAGAGACAGAGACAGAAAGAGAGAGGAAGAGAGAGAGAGAGAGAGAAATTTCCTCAGATATGTTGTTATGTGAGTTCACAAACTAGATTGTAGGCATTGTAGATTTGGCTCCAGGGGCCCATACAGTTATGAGAAAGTAGAGGCTTTTGGTGGGTATGGCTAGAAGAAACTGGATTCTGACTGTTGTCACTTCTTGGGATCAGAGAAAGGGCACTGAAGATTTAATTCCCTTCTTCCTTCCCCTGTGCCTTCAGCTAGCATGGATTTTTGGTACAATTTCTTTAAACTGTTCTTAATTCTTGAGGATTTCATAAAAAACTATGACCAGTTACATTTTCTATGTGATTCATGTCTGTTATGTACAGGGGAATTACAATATAGTAAATGACTTGTAGTACACAGAACTAAATAAGATTGAGATTTGAACCTCAGTTTAAAATAACTAAAGTTTTATCCTAGCATGGAGGCTTTGAACTGAATAATGAAAGAATCTTCTAGAAATGTGTCCTTTTATTTAACTAACCTTGCCAGATAGCACCACCTATTGGTTATCCCTGGATATATGGATTTGTGCTCTGCTTTTCTCCAGAAAAAAAAAGCTCTTTAAAGGCAAGGACATCTTTATATCTTTAGTGCCTAACAGAGTACCTGAGAAAGATACTTGGCCAGAATCGCCAGAGATAGCCAAAGAATCCAAAGCCCCTTCCCATGAAGTTCCTAAATAAATGAACTTGCAGGAATTGCTATATATTCTGAGGACTCAGGACTTCCCTCCACATACTTCTTAGTTTATAGCAGGGCCTGCCTGACATAATGGCCCATGGCCTGAGTGAGGCCTGCCAAAAGATTTTGGGTGGCCAGTGAAAAATGTGAAAACACAGCAAAAAAGCACCCAACTATTATCAGTCTCTCTCTTGTCTGAGAGGAGCAGGAGTCATATCTTTTTTGCTGTGTTTTCAGTTGTTACTGGTATTGAACAAAGACAAAGTAAGTGCAGCTACACACCAATGCAGCTGATGCCTGCTATGCAATGAGTGGCGACAACGTGAGGGCTTCTTCTCCTCCCTTGCTGTTCAGCTGCCTTCCAAGTTACATGAGTGTCTGGTGCTCTCTCCAAGGTTAGACACTCATAATTTTTTCATATGTCATCAGTTGCTGTGGAGATTTTTTGGTCTAACATTAAAGTTTTTGGGGTGACTTTGTAAAATGTGTGACAGAAATGGAAGATCTAATCAGAACAGAGTGTTTAATCTGGAGTGACAACTAGATACTTGTTCACTTACAAAGAGACAAAATTTTGTGTCTTGTTTGCTGAGAAGTAATAGCTGTTGCAAAGGAATACAATCTTCGTTGCCATTTTGAATCAAATCTTGTCTCAAACAAATTGGACACCAATGAAAAACAAATTAAAGTGTCCAAATTCTTGAAAAATCTCAGTAGGGAACAATGGTTTTTCAAGAAAGTAAACTCAGAAAATAAAGCAGCTATTAAGGTTAGTTTTCAGATTTCTAAAGAAATTGATTTCAAACATAATTCCAGAGCACAATAAATTGATTGTTGACAAGTGTAATATGTCCCATTAACTAAATGTAAACAGTAAGAAAACCTGAAAGATGTATTAAAAATTATACTGCTTAGCAAAGTAATTTTTTAAACATTAATGTGATTTCATAATAAATAAAAATCTTAAGTAATAAACGTAATTAATTGATATTAGTTGAAATTTCCTCTTTTTTTTAGTATGGTTTATTTGCAAAATAGTTTAATCATTAATAATACCTTTAGTTAGAAAGTGAATCACTAAAAACCTAGCTGCAGTCTGAAGAAGTTTGGCCTGTTTAAATTTTGGCCCCTACCTACTGCCAAGTTGTGCAGGTCTGGTTTATAGGCTATAGCAGATGAGAAGATGGGGTAATACAAAAGTAGGAGTTACCTGTGGCTGCAGCCTAGTTCCTTCAGAGTTGACCAGCACCATTTACTCCTTGGTTACACTTCCAGTATTCCTCTAGCACCTTTCTGGAGAGGTCAGAGATCACTCTTGGTTCCCAATTCTGTACCTTCTTTTTGATCCAGTCTTCCATTAAGCTTTTCCCACAAATCAGATGCCACCAATTGAGAATTCCTCCAATTAACTGGCTGCCTTTATAATCCTGCAGTAATGATTCTCTCTCCCCTCTGCAATCTCTTCCCCATTACCCACTTCCTATATCTTTCCCATTCTGCACTTATCTGAAGTCAACCGCAGACACCATACATACTTCCCTTTGCCCTAGCATTTAGAAGTTCTCAGTTTAGTGAATTGATTAATTAAATTCAGAAATATTTATTAAATATTATCACATGTACAGCACTGAGAATGGGTGATTAGTCATTTTACTCTCTGAGCCTCAATTTTTCCATCTGTAAAGTGGGAGTACTAGACTAGATGATCTCTAAGATGCTTTCCAGTTTTAACATTTTATGAAGCTACCCCTTTTACTCTTTTAGACTTGATATTCCACTATTTAATTTTATCATCTCACCCAAAAGGACTAATGTTAGTATCCTCATTATATAGATGTGGAGATTGGAGTCCATAGAGGTGAAGTTACTTGTCTAAGATCAGGCAGTAAATTAGTACCTTTGTGGTCTCCTTGTGAAGACCAGAACTCCAGCTGAACCTTTCCCCCTAGATATAGGCCTAGGGTACAGACCATAATACCTTCTAATGATTCAGTTCAATTCAGTAGACCTTTATTAAGGCATATTCATAACCTTACGGCATATATTATACATCAGACCTGTTTTTCTTCCTCACTTTGCAAATTGCCTAATATGATTAAATAATTTGAGAGAAATTGAAAGAATAATGACTAACACATAACCATTCTACATAAGGCACTGACATTTTAACAGGGACCTTCAATACTTTGACCCAAATGATTGCTCTTTAATCTGATTTCTGGTTGATAAAGATACAATTTTGGAAGGTGCAAGGCTCCTTGGCATTCTAATTTCAACCACATTGTGCTTATAGAATCTCTGGGTATAAGGCTTATCAATTATTCAATTAACATTTATTAAGATCCTACTATATGACAAACTCCCCTCAAGGAGCTCATGATCTAATGTAGGAGACAAGATACAAACAAATATAAACAAACAAGCTGTACAAAGGACAAATAGAAACACTTAACGGAGAAAAGACACCAGAATTAAGAGGGATTGGGAAAGGCTTCCTGTAAATGATGGGATTTTAGTTGGGATTTAAAGGAAGTCTGGGAAGTCAGTAGGCAGAGCTGGGAAGGGATATTGTTCTAGGCATAGTGGACAGTCAGTGAAAATACCTGGAGTGGGGAAAAGAAGGGTATTGTTTGAGGAATAGCAAGGAGACCATTGTCACTGGGAGGAAGGCATGAGGAAGGTTAAGCACAAGAAAACTGGAAATATAGGAGGCAGCTAGATTATGAAGGGCTCTGGATGCCAAATGGAACATTTCAAATTTGATCCTGGGGAGCCACTAGAGTTTATTGAGGGAGGTGGGGGCATGACATGATAGGACCGGCTCTTTACAAAAATCATTTTAGTGGCTGAACGGAGGATGGATTAGAGTGGGGAGAGACTTTGGGTAGACAGACCCACCAGCAGATTATTCTAATAGTCTAGGCATAAGATGGTAAGAGCATGCACCAGGGGGGTGGCAGTGTCAGAGGAGAGAAGGGACAATATTTGAGAGATCTTGCAAAGGTGAAATTGACAGGCCTTGAATACAACTTGGATATGGGGCTGTATGAGATAGTGAGGAGTTCAGGATGTCCATTCTAAGATATGAGCCAGAGGACCTGGGAAGATGGTGTTGCCCTTTACAGTAACAGGAAAGGTAGGAGGCAAACAGGGTTTGACAGGGTGCAGGCTCTGGAAACCCCACCTCTGAACTCTCCTTGAACTTTCCCATATGGTCAAGTCTCTGTCATTGGCCTGAGGCATTCCAGTAATCCTTTCAACTGGCCTTTCATTGTGGCCTATGACCAATCTCCCAATCCTCTGTTGCCCAACACTCCTACCCCAGCTACTTCCCACCCTTGATCCTATCCAGACCTCATTCTCCCTTGGCCATATGGTCCAGGTCCCTGGTGTTCCTTGCCCTTCTCTGTTATCTCCTGGTTACTCCAGCCTACTGGCCACTCCTTTCCAGAGCCTCCCTAGACGCCTTCTATAGGTCACCTCAGACTACTTGACCACTCCTAGATCCCCCCCACAGTCTTTCTGTATATAAGATCCATCTTGCCTCCATTATGGTGTTCAGATTCAATCTGGCCCATTTGCAGTAGTGATACAAATGCTTAGATTCCTCAGTCTGGCCAATATGACAAATTTTTAGAATAACGCCCATCTAGAATGGTGTTTTAATACACCTTATCTTTGACTGAAAGAAGGCTTGGGTCGAATTCATCCAGGCAGGACCTATATGTTGCTATTTCAGGGTCCCAGCGCCACTAAACCTCAACAGGTTTAGGGGAAAGATAATGAGTTCTGTTTGGACATGTTGAATTTAAGATGTCGACTGGATATCAGTTCAAGATGTCTGAAAGGCAGTTGGAAATGTAAGATTAGAGGTCCACAGACAGGTTGGGGGAGGATAGGTAGATTTGTGAATCATCAGCATAGAAATGGAAATCAATTTCATGGCAGCTGATGAGATCAGCAAATGAAATAGATGTAATGGTAATGAAATTTAAAGATTCCTTTGTATTGTAAAGATAAGAAGTACTTAGCACCTAGTTCAAATTAAGCCTCTGTTAAATTAACAGAAGGTATGAATTCCTGTTGCTGACATAACAGGAAGGGATTATAAAGGGAGGAGCAATACTGTATATAAGGAAAAGCCCCAGAGAGGGAGAGTCAGAAATCCTTGGGATAAGCTTTGTGGAGGCAGAAGCAGCTGCTGCCAAGGAGGCTGAAGAAGAGAGGCCCAGGCTGGAGAGAATGATTTTGATTTTGGGAACCTGGGTGAAGTGATTTTGATTCCAGGAACCAACTGGAGCTTCTGCTGGGGAGCTACCAGCTTCTCCTGGGAACTGCCAAAGACTAAGGAAGCATGACTGTGATACTGGTACTTTGCATGAACCTATTTGTGGCTTTGTTAATCCTTGACTTTCTGGGAACAGAGACTCTGAAAGATTTAAGGTGGACTGGACACTGTGAGCTTCAGTATGGAACAGGGACTGCACAGAGAGCTGGACAAGGAGCTGGGAGCTGTCTGCCTTTGAACCCAAGTGACAGTTTGGTGAATCCACTTAGGAGCTGGGACCATGGAAGGGGATCCAGGGAATCTGAGAGCCTGAGTCAAGCTGAAAGAAGACTTTACTTAGATATTGTATACTGACTGAGAAGGCTGTAACTTATTTGAGACTGAGGGGTGGATGGCCTGTGTATTTTATACTACCCCTTAAGAGAGTGCTGAGTAGTGACTGATATTGTAACTTAGTGTGCCCCATTCGAGAACTTTGACTATTGTATTTCGTGACTGTTAAGGAGGCAAGCCTCCTCAAGGATGATTGAATGATTGAGTTAATTGGATGATTGAGTTACTAAGTGATTGATTTACTAAATGATTATATTTTGTTCAAAACTGTGTGACCACTGTGGTGAAAACTATGTGGCCATTTTCTGTGATAAGTTGTTGTGAATGCTGTATTTTGATTATCTGTGATAAGTTGTAACATTGTGAATGCTGTACCTTGATTTACTGCGAATGTTTTGCTCTGATTTTTTATTGAATAGAGTGTTCACTATACTATGTAATCAGAACCTTAAAAGCTGTTCACAGTAGCATTCTTCTGGAAAGCTGCTCATGCTTGGCTTTACAGTAGTATAGGGGAATAAGAAAAGAAGGCCTAGGATAGAACCCTGAAGGACACTTATAGTTAGAGGGTATAATCAGAATGAGGATCCAGCAAAGGAGACTAAGAAGGACTCATCAGAAAGAAGGAGAACCAGAGGAGAGTAGTATATCAAAAATCTAGAAAGAAGACAATGCCTAAGAAGAGGTGATCGACAATGTCAAAGGCTCAAAGAGGTCAGTGAGAAGGAAGAATGGGAAAATGTCATTGGATTTGTCAACTAAAAGACCATTATAACTGGAAAGAATAGTTTCCATGAAATAAGGTCAGAAGCAATATTGTAAGGGGATAAGAAAAGAGGGAGAGGAGAGAAAATGGAGGAACCTATTGTAAATGACCTTTTCAAGGAGGTTAGCCACAAAGGGCAGAAAAGATATAGGGCAATTATTAATGGGGATGGAAGGATTGAGTGAGGGTTTTTTGAGGATATGGGAGACACAAGCATGTTTGTAGGCAGTAGGGAAGGAGCCAGTACACCAGGAAAGATTGAAGATTAAGTGACAGAGTAGGGGTGACAGAAGGGACAATCTGTTAGAGAAAAAGGATGGAATGGGATCGCTTGTGCAGGTAGAGGGGTTAGTGTTGGTAAGGAGTAAGGCTACCTCTTCAAGTGAGACAGGCCATCAGTAGCTGTGATGGGGACATCATATTAAAATACCCAAAGGATCTGGGATTTTCATCAGAGGGTCTAATGGAGAGGTTTGAGATCTCCACAAGGTAGAAATAGATCACAGGAGAGTTTCCTGAAGCACACAGGGGTTTAACTTGCCAAGGGTCTCACAGCTAGTAAGTGTTAGAGACAGGATTTGAATTCATGTTTTCCTAATTCCAAGTCCAACACTCCATCACATGTGTGACTCTGTGGCTCTATATATTTAGATCAATTCAACAAAGAAATGTTTATTGAATCTACTATATGCAAATCACTATGCTAGGGATACAAGTGTGGAGCAGAGGTGGGAGGGGACACAATCTCTGCCCTAAAGGACTTTATGATACAACAGGGGGGAAATGGCATGTATACAAAGAGAGTGATCTAAAGTAGAAATAGAATAATGCAAAAGCAAAATCCAGCCAAAGTGCTCCAGGAAAATTGAAGGAAGGAGAGATCAAGTTCAACTGAGGGAATCAAGAGAGCCTTTATGTAGGAGGTACCTAAACTAGGCATGGAAAGGAGAGGTGTTCAACAGTTTATTGTTAATTGAATAGAATCAGATAAAGAGGGTGTGCTTTCTAGGTATGAGAGAACTGCCTATACAGAGACAAGAGAGAGTGTGCTGGTGAGATTGAGGAATAGTGAGTTGTTCAGTTTGTTTGAAACATGGAATCCTACTGATCTAGTCCCATCAGGGAGCCCTTGGGTAAAATGAATGACAGGATCCAAAGGTCCCCTTTCCCCTAGCTAAGAGAAGCCAGCAATGCCTAAAACCTTGTTGTTGTTCAGTCATGTCTGACTCTTCATGACCTCATTTGGGGTTTTCTTGGCAGATATATGGAGTGGTTTGCCATTTCCTTCTCCAGCTCATTTTACAGATGAGGAAACTGAGGCAAACACGTGGTAAGTGACTTTCCCAGGGTCAGACAGCTAGTAACTGTCTAAAGTCAGATTTGAACTCAGGAAGTTGAATCTTCCTGACTCCAGGCCCGGCACTCTATCCACTGTAGCACCTAGCTTCCTGTATGTCTAAGACCTAGTCTATCCTAAAATAACTTCTCTTCTTCCTGTATAGAAGAGAAATAACTAGGGTGGAGTGGCCATGGCTTTTTTTCCAGAGTGCCAAAATTTAGAGGATTTACACTCCTTCAGCATCATGGACGCAATTGAGCATATCACAAGCTAGTAAGAATAGTTAAAACAGGAAATTACCAGATGGCAACCTTCTTCCTTCCAGTACTTCTAGTTATGTCTATCTGAGATCTTCCTTAAGTTGGCTCCATGCTGATCCCTTTTTTGACTGTCACTGAGGGTAGTCTTTCCAACTACCTCAGCATTGGCCTCAAGATGTCTCATAGTCTATGTCCAGGAGGAGTGTGTCTTGAGGTCTGTCTTGCCTCCATAGGGGGTGTCTTGGGGTCTTTCCCTTTCCTCAAATAAATTTGTCTTAAAAGAGTGATTAAGAATGTAATGGAATACTACTATGCTATAAGAAATGATGAACAGGTGAACTTCAGAGAAACCTGGAAAGACTTATATGAACTGATGCTGAGTAAAGGGAGCAGAACCAAGAGAACATTGTGCACAGTAACAGTCACAGTGTTCAAGGGATAATTTTGATAGACTTAGCCCTTCTTGCAATGCAAGGACCTAAAACAATTCCAAAGGAG
>CM053595.1:120162941-120185138 GCA_028646575.1 Pseudocheirus occidentalis | reverse complement strand
TATATATATATATATATACACATACATACAAGTATGTGTATATAGCACTTTTAACATTTTCCAAAGCTCTTCACAGAATCTGAGTGTGAGGAAGAACCTCAGAAGTCATCCAGGCCAACCTGTACTTGAATAGGAATTACTCCAATGAGTGGGCATCTGACCTGAACTTGAAGAGCATCAGTTATTGAGAACTTACTGCCTTCCTAGTCAGCTCATTCCATTTTTAGGCAACTCTAATTATAAGGAAATTTTGCCTTACATCAAGCTGAACTGGCCTTTGAACAGCCCTTGGGGGCCATGAAAAACAAATTCAATCTCTCCCACATTTCAGCCCTTCCAATAGTTGACTATAGCTAACATGTCTACCCTCCCCACCCCTAAAATCTTCTCCAGATTAATTATTCTCATTTCTTTCATATAATCTCCTTATGTAGCATGGTCTCAAAGTCCTTTGCCATTCTGATTTACCCTCCTTTGGATATGTTGCAGCTTGTTAATGTCCTTTCTAAAAAATGTGCTACCCAGAACTGGGTGGAATTGTGGGAAGGGGAATGGATAAAACACTCTATTTGTGGTCTGACCAGGGCATGGTAGAATAGTACTGTCACCTCCCTCATTTTGGACTCTCCACCTCTCAATGCAACCTAAGAGAGCAGTAGGTTTTTTTGTGCCTTGTCACACTTAGATTTAAATTGAATTTAAGGTGTTCACTAAAACTTTCATGTGTCTTTTTCACATAAACTGGTGTCTAGTCATGACTTCACCATCTTTTACTTTTAAACCTAACTACAGACCTTTAATTTACTACTATTAAATGTTATCCATCTAGATTAAGCCTATTGTACTAATCTATTGAGATCTTTTGCAACCTTAGATCTATGTATCTACAATGTTGACTATCCCTCTCAACTTAATATCTGATGCAGATTTGACAAGCAGGCTTTTCATGACTCTTTCATACACATTATCTCATCTGATCCCCCCATACAACCCTGTGAATTAGGTAGGGCAAGTATTATTATTCAACTTCTCCAGACTAGGAAACT
Source organism: Pseudocheirus occidentalis (assembly GCA_028646575.1). Taxonomy (NCBI): domain Eukaryota; kingdom Metazoa; phylum Chordata; class Mammalia; order Diprotodontia; family Pseudocheiridae; genus Pseudocheirus; species Pseudocheirus occidentalis. The sequence continues at coordinate 120,184,092 of CM053595.1, read as the reverse complement.
GAAAAAGGTTGAAAAACCTTAAATCACCAGGCTAAGGTGGCACATTGATTGAAGGAGCAGAGGTGGGGGAATCACTGGAAGAGGGGGGAAAGAATTTTGCAATTTGTACCACCCTGACCTTGGATTTGGTTCAGGTTTTCATTGTTTTCATTCACATTCATTCAACAGACATTTATTAAGGGCCTAGTATATTCAAGGCACTTAGGTAACTGATGCTAGAACTACAAAGACAGAAAAAGACACAATCTCTCCCCCTCAAAAAGTTTATATTTTATGATGAAGTACAGAACACATACATGGGTAAGTGTGACGGAATTTGGATAGTCTGAGGCATAAAAATGAGGTCAAGACCAAGTGCTCCAGGAAAATTTGAGGAGGTACAAAAATGCTTTCTGGAGGAGTCAAGAAGGACTTCATGGAGGATGCGGCACTTGAATAGAACAAAGGATTCTGAAAAGCATTCATGAGGAGGAAGTCCATTCCAACTAAGAGGTAAAATTTACATCAATGCACCACGAGAGAGAGAAGAGTACATGGTGAGTCTGAGGAATAGCTAGTAGTTTAGTTTTGCTGGAACACAGAGAGCTAAAAGGTAAATCAAGGAAAACAAAGTTAAAATAGTAGCTTGGAATCAGAAGGCCTTTAAAAATGTCCTTGTATCCATAGGGAGTGATTGGAGGATTTTTAATAAGGGAATGATAAGACCAGACTTATGCCTTAGGAAAGTCATTTTGATAGCTGTCTGAAGGATGGTTTGGAGTAAAGAGAGACTAGCTAGTTAGGAGACTATTACAACACTCTGGTCAAGAAGTGATGAAGACCTGAACAGGGATGATGGCAATGGGAGGAGAGGAAAGGACAGATAAAAAGATGTTGTAGACAGAACTTAACAGCTGAGATAGAGGGAAGAGTCAGCATGACTCCAAAGTTTCAACCTTAAGTAATTTGGCAGATGATGATGCCCTCAACAGAAACAAAAAAGAGGAGTGAGGGGAAAGAAGAGAAATTAGTTTTATTTTGATTATGTTGAATTTAAGATGCCAATAGGCAACCAGGTAGAGATGCCTGGCAGGCAGTTAGAAACATGCGACCAGTGTTGGAGAAATAATAGAAGAGGGTATGTAGATTTAATATGTGTCTACTTAGAGATGCTAATTGAATAGATGGAGTGAAAAAGTATCAAGATAGGGATGAAACAATGAAGGAACTTGAGAAGGATTGGTCAGATTAGTGAGAAAGGAACCAGTGGAGAGAAGAGTCCCAGAGATAGCAAGAGGGGATCCAGGAGGAGGGGGGTAGGCTACTCTGTCAAAATCTGTAGAAAAGTCAAGAAGGATGAGAACTGAGAAAAGACCATTGGATTTCACAATTATAAGATCATAGATGATATTTGAGAGACTAGTTTCAATAAAATAGTTGAATGAGAAGTCGGATTACTTTGGGATTGAAGAGTGAGAGGGTGGTGGCAGCAGTCTAGCCAGTGAGTATAGACTGCTTTTTGTAAGAGTTGAGAAGAGAAAGTGAGGAGAAATATGGTGTGATGGCTGGAGGAAATGGCATGGCCTAGGGAAGACTTTTTAAGGATATGGGAGACCTGAACCTAAGGAGAAGAGCCAGTAGATAAGGAGAAATTGAAGATGAGAGAGAAATGATTAATGGAGCTGATTGCCAAAGGAGATGGGAGGAGACAAATGAAAGGCACAAATAGAGAAACTGCCCTTGACAAAAAGTCTGACTAATCTTCTAAGACTGGAGCAAAGGGGAAGAGGATTGATGAAGACATAGAGAGATATTAAAGTATGAAGTAGCAGAGATGAGGGAGTTCTAAATGAATGATTTTCCCCCTCAACAAAGTAGGAGGCATGATCATCTACTGAGAGACTGAACGTGGGAGACAGAAGAAAAGGTTTCAAATGACCATTGTAGGAAACAGGATGGAGGGTCAATCAGAGATGAATAAAAGGAGCATTCATTGCATTTTATCAGAGAAGTCCCACGTTGGAAGTTAGATAACAAATTTGTAGTGAATCCTATTAGCATAATTTCATGGCTTCTTCCAACAGTGTTTGGCAGCTCAGGAGTACAGCTAGAGGTGATCCAGGGTTGAATATTAGCAGGGCAGAACATATACTGGACTATTTGTCTTGGGAGCTCCAGTTCTTAATCTTAGTGTTGCCATGAGGGGCTCAGCCTATCTCTTAGCTCCACAGTTCAAGGATTATAAACCCTTAACCCTCTACAAAAGCATTACTCAGGGGAAGGGAAGGTTCAAGCTCTCCCTGTAGGGTGGGAGGTCTCCTTTTAGAAGTCTAAGTCTCAACCCTTCCAGGTCCTCTTACAGAGCACCAAAGATCTTTTCTAAACTGGCACAGGGAACTGCAGTCTTCACTAGGAATAATGATGGACTTGAAGAAGGGAAAGTTCAGATCATGGTCCCTCAACCTTGGTGAATTTACCTTAGGGGGAGAGAAGTCACCTTTTCATGCGATTCATTCCCAGAAACCCTTCAAAATCAGGTAAGAATTCATCCTTGGCCTGAGGGGAAACCTTGTTCTCCAGGGAGGCTCACCATTGGGGACTCTCTCCTCAGTGGATATTGTTGGGAGCCCCCTACCAGATTGTGTAACTGGTCCCAGTTTGTGAACTCAATATAGACTAAAAGTCCCCACTGATGAATTATGGTCACTCTTCCCTCAGCTCCCAGGTCCCAGTTCAGCACAAGGGAAAAACTCCTTCTGGATTAGACTGTGAACTCCCCCTAGGGCTTAGTGTCTTCTTGTCTTCCAGAAACAATGCAACAAGCTAAATAGGGGAGGAAATCAGTCAAGATTTGTTGAAAAAATGAATTAATTCTGCATGGAGGACATCACCTTAAATCTGTCCCATCCTCCCTTTCTTTCTACTCTCCTTTCTTCACCACCACCCCCTAAAATAGTAAGTTTTTTCATAATCGCAGAATCTAATGCAACCCCCTAACTCATGCAGGAATATTCTCACAGCATCACAAACGGTGGTCACTTAGCCTTTTCTTGAATGCTTCCAATGATGAAGTATTCAATACCTTATGAAGCAGCTTATTCTTTTTTGGACAACTCTAATTGTTAGAAAGTTTTTCCTTATCTTCCTTCTTGAACTTTATATCCCATTTGTACCCTCTGGAACCTTATGGAAATAGGGCCATCTCCCTTCCATATGACAATCCTTCAAATATTTGGAGACAACTCTCATATTTCCCCTAAGTCTTTGTTTCATTAATCTAAACACATCATTTCTCCAATCATCGTCTCACCAACCTGGTTATCCTTCTCTGGACACCTTGCAGCTTGTCAATGTTCTTTACGGAATTATAGAATCTAACAGTTGGAAAGGACCTCAGAAGCCATCTAGTCCAGATTCTCCTTTATATCACGATTGACAAGTGGTCATCCAGCCTTTACTTGAAAGACTTTTGGTGAGGGAGAACCCGCAATTCCTTATCAAGTCATTTCCACTTTTGGACAACTCTAAATGTTAGGAAATTATTCCTCATCTTAAACTGTGCAATGTTCATTTATTGCTCCAAGTTTCATTCTCTGAAGCCAAACAGAGCAATTCTAATCTTTCTTCCCTAAAAAATGTGGCATTCAGAACTGGAAAAAAAAATTACTCTAGACGTAGTCTAACCAGAGAGAAGACAAAAAAACTATCACCTCTGGGTGATTTTCTGGGCACAACCTCTCAATGCAGCCTTGCATTTGTCCCTATTAAATGTAATCCTTTTTATAACCCTACCCAACCCTTCCTACCTTCCCTATTATAGAGAGCAACAACATTCTCCCAATCTCTCAGGTTCCACAATTTAGGAGTTACCCCAGTCTGTTGCCAATTAGCTGTCTCTCATTTACTCCCTTTTCTCTCCCCTGACTGCCAACACTTCGGTTTGGGAAATCATTAAGTATTATTTTCTTCAGGAAGTTTTTCCCAATATCCACAGTGAACCTCTCAAGGTTACCATGTGTCTGCTTTGTATGTGTTCTGTATATACTCATGTATGTGTATGATAGGGATTATCAAGGGAGTCCCCTGATTGGCTGGAGTGAAGGCTGCAGGGGCCACCCTACGGAGCATGAATTGGGCATGGACTTCAGGATTTGGTCCAGGAGAGGAAGGTTCTCTGATATTACATAAGCATGACTCCTCTGTATTAGAATGTAATTAGAATTACCTTAGAAGGAAGCTCCTTTAGGGTAGAGACTCAGTCTTATATATTCCTAGTGCCTAAGATAGGGCTTGGCACACAGTCATTGCTTAGTAAATGCTTGTTCCTTTTTACAAGTCATTGATAAAAATGTTAAATAGCTCAGAGCCTTGCAACATACTATGAAAGACTTCCTTCCAGGTTAACATTGATTCATCAATCAACCTTTTTTGCAAAACCACTCAACTAGGTACAAATTCACTTAACTGTATCATTCTCCCCACATTTCTACATCATATAGAAAAGTATATAATGAGAGACTTTTATCCAAATGCTTTGCAAAATTTAGGTATCAGTATATCTAAGTCCTCAAGTCTCTATCATTCCTCTGTTCTGCTACAGTGTTCTGTTCCACTGTATTTGGAAAGGAGAAAGGATTAATTTGACTTGACTTTTTTCTAGTAAACCAATGCTGGCTCTTAGTGATCAAGACTTTCTTTTCTAATTATACACAAACTATCTGAGGAATTGATGGACTAGATAATGTAAGTCTTTCTTTGGTTGCACTTACCCAGGGCTAAACAGATTAGGACTCTATAGTTAAACACCACCTACTACTATTGCACCTCCTGCTGCCACTGGCCATACTTCCCCTTAATATATTGTACCTTCTCCTCCCAACTTCCTTTTTTTCCATTCTTATTCCCATTCAGACCGCTCAGCACTCAGAGACCTGGTCAGGTGGTTCTTTCAATGACTCTCTAATAAAGAGGATTATTCTAGCTAGGCACTAAAGACAGAGGGAGGGAGGAGACATATAGAATGTAATATCAGGAGCCTGTTACAAGAGGGCAGAAACCTGTCTTTCAGTGGGATTTATCAGTAGCTGTGAGATTTTATCATTTGCTTTCAGTTTTCTTGTGAGGGTACATTTAACTCCTAGACACTATTATAAGAGTAGTCTCTTTTCCAGACCAGGTCTAGGCCTCTAGCTGGTCCAAGAAGTAAATGATATGTCCTCTTTAGCCCCAGACCATCTCCTTTTTCACTGCTCCTATAAGTGTGGGACAAGAAAGAGGGGTCTGAAAATTGGACACATTTTGGGAAGTCCCCCTCTTGATGGTATGTGTTCTTCCTAGCACAGTAGGAGAATGAATGGAGCCTGTTATGGACTGAAGTGCTCAGCCATTGTGAGAGATGTTCATTGCTCTTGTCTGTAGTAAAGAAAATAGTACTGAACTCATCAAGGGGCAGTGGAGGCATGGACATCTGTGATTAGGCTAGATAAGTCCAGCAATGGAAACCATGTGGGAGAAGTATAGTCTCTCCTTTCCCTTGCCCTTGCCCCCATGGCCTTGTGAGGCACACCCAGAGGAGACGGCCCCCCATTCCGGGCGACACACTCCCACCCTTCCTTCCTCAGGAAAACCTGTGATCTGATAAAGTCGCCCAACTCTCTGGGTATCAAAAACCACCCCGGCACCAGAGCCCTGAGATGCCCCCCCTCCTCAGGAAAGGGTGGGGGGGGTACACCTCATCTTGCTGAGCTCAGCAACTCCCCTGAGAAGAGAGCAGAGCCCAACCCACCCTATCCTGTACTGTCTTGGGCAGCAACCTCAGAGGAAGGAAGAGGAGTTTTGGGAACTGAATAAACACAAATTGGGGAGACTCGAGAGTAGGTAGAACCAACAAAGTACCAGCTTCTAGGTTAGGAACCAGAGTGCTGGGGTTCTACTCCTGAATTCACTTTTACCTTGATGGTTGACCTGGAACTAGGTACTCAATATCTATGTGCCTGTTTGATAGAATAGGAATCATCTCATTCCCCATATTCCCTGAAGAGAGAAGTTTTATGAGATCAGTGATTAGATCTTCATTGAGTTGCTTTGGCCAGAACTGAGTTGTAGAAGAGATTGAACTTTAAGCCCATCGAATAGGAAAGAAGTTCACTCAGGACTTCATGAGCCTTAGATTATTTTGAACTTCTTTTAGTTCTGTTGCCTTTTTTTATATTCTCATTCATTCATTCATTCATCCATCCATTCATTCATTCATTCATTCATTCATCTATTCAGCAAATATTTACTAAAGCCTCTTGTGTGCAAAACTTAGCTTTGGTTGTGAATGAAGGCTGGGAAAAGAATGCTGATATGACCAAAACAAAATCCCTTCCTTCTCAGATTGCACAGTCAAGTTGTGTATGTGACACATCTATAAGTAACTGGAGGAGGCAGAATGTGACAGCATGCCTAAATGTTATAGAGGAGGGAGTGACAGGCAAGGCTTCATTGAGGAGGCACGGTATCCTTGGGTGCAAAGAATTGATCTTGTCACTCAGTAGCTCAAAAACTTATCTTGGTTCCCCATTGCCCGTGTAATAAAAATCAAATTCCTTAGTCTCACCCTCAAGAATTACCTTTCTACTTTATGTTCTACTATTCCCCTTCATATACTCTTCAGTTCAGCCAAATTGGACTATTTGGAACACATCTCATACTTTCCTTGACTTGCAGCTGACATCTCCTCGATATATTATCTCCCCGAATTACAAGTGAGCTTTTTGAGAGCAAAGTCTCTTACTTTTTTTTATATTCCCAGAACTTAGTACAGTGCTTTGTACATAGTAAGCACTTAATAAATGCTTGTCCACATTCATTTCCTTCCTCCTTGCTTTTGCAGGCAATATTGTCTATACCTGTAATGCTTTCTCCCCTTCATCTCCAGACCTGACTGTTGATATCCTTCTTATCTTTTCCCTATGAAACCATCCTCAAGCTTCCCGAGCTAGAAGTGATCTCTCTCTTATCTCACTGCATAGCACTTTGCATTCATACCTGTGTACTTATCTAATTTATGTATTTTTATATTTATAATATATTTGTATATTAATGGGCTTATATGCAATTTCTTTACTACAAGGTTATTGAGGGCAGGAATCCCATCATATATCTTTATATCTCCCCAGGGCCTTCCAAATAGGAGATTCTTCACAAATGGTTATTCATAAGATCATTGAATTTAAAATGTAAATAATACAAATGAATGAGGTTGCATTTGAACTGGGTCTTGAAGGAGGCAGCATTTTGACAGGTAGAAATGTGGGAGTTAAGGGGTGAAGAGAGGTGTGTATTTCAGGCAAAAGAACCAGCAAAAATAAAACAAAGTGGGCACAGAAATGGAAAAGCTCAGGGCATATTTCAGTTTGTTTGGAATATAGAGGGCATATAGGGAAATAATGAACAATAAAGTTGAAATCAGTTCCACACACTTGGTTTCTGAGTAGAAGGATGAAAAGATCTGAACTTCAAGAAGATTAGTGACCTGGATTTCAGGATGATCTAAGGGCTTGGATGTATATGTGTGGGGAGATGAATTAGGGATATCCATCTATTAGAAGTGCTTTTATAGTCAGGTAGCTCTCCAGTCCTAAGTAGCCTGAAGAATACTGTGCCTGAGGGTAATAATAGTACCCCAAAGTATTCACTCCTCCCAATGGACTTTCACTAAAGAGAACAAATTTCAGGTCCCAGTGCAGGATGTTTCCATAGTCTGGAGCCCAGACAGTGGAATTAGGAATTAGAGATTCCCAATGGGAGGGCAGGGAGTAAAGAAGAGATTCTAGCCTAGGAAGTGTGATCATACATATATGTCTACCACAGTGCATGCCACCCATACACTTGGGACCAAAGCCCCTACATACACATGGAGTGTGGGGCATGCACATATATGTCCAAGAAAAGATAAATATGTTTGGAAAAGGAGAGGTAATAAGACCAGCCTCACTCTTTCTTAGAAGTAGCAACAAAATCATTATGGCTGACTGCATAAACACGACTCTTGCTGTATACTGAGAAAAATGTTAGGCAGATAGAGGGCAAGAAAGAAATAAGGAGAAGCAGACATTCAGGCACAAACAGAGAGATAACAGGAACCGCATGGTACAATGGAAAGAGCACTAGATAGGCAGTCCTAGGACCTGGGTTCAAAGCCTTACTCTGCCATTTATAAACTATGTGACCTGGGACAGGCATCTAATTTCTTTGGCTGTCAGTTTACTCATTTATAAAATAAGAGACTAGATGATCTTAAAGGTTTTTTTTTTTCCAACTGAAAATTTATAATTCTATAAGGAGGTAGAGAAGGATAGAGAACTATACAGAGAGATACAGTGGAAAACAGAAAGAAGAAAGAGAAAGAGAAAAAGAGGCATTGGAGAGGGAGAGGGAAGAGAAGAACAAAAAGAAGGGAGCTCCATAAGGAAAGGGACAGAGATAAAGACTGTCAAGAAGGAAAGGGAAGGGAAGGAAAGGAAAGGGAAAGAATGGAGATTTATGTGGGGACCAGATATTTCACAGAGGAAATATTGGGTACTGTTAAAATGGAGGAGGAAATAAAAATTTAGATTGCTTTGCTCAGTGTTGCACATCTGGTCGGGAGTGAGTATAAGCCAGTTCCATTTCCTCTGTGTCCTGAGCTTGTGATCCGAGCATTCTGACCTTCTACCTTCTGCCCTGGCACTTCCCTGATTGATAACTGAAACTCACAAAGGAGAAGCCACAAAAAGATCACCAGTTTCCCAACAGCACCTGTTGATACCAGTCTGATTTTCTGGATAACCTTGGGAACCACCAACAAAGTTTCAAAATATCTCCTTATTTAAGGCATCTACAGGGAATCTCCATCTGGCTCTCACAGGTCACAGAAGAGTATGTCCCTTATACACATGTATGGGGGCACACGTTCCCACACACTCACAGACATGCAATAATGTATATATATTCAAATACACAATAGTACATGCTACATGTACATATACATATATGCCCACAGCAGTGAATTTGACAGACATTGGACATAGATCTACAAAGAACCTACTGTGTATACAGGATAGTGCTAATAGGAGAGGGAGAAGAAGGAAGAAAAAGAGCACAGCACAATGCAGACAGTAGATACTTAAATGTTTGTTGACTGACTGACTGAATTACATATATACCCATATACACCGGACATACCTATAGACACACAGTCATGTATGCCACCATACACATGGGACCAACGCAGACACATACACATGGATTGTGGGGCACAGATACATATAGAGACTCGCATATAGAAAGTGAGTTTGAATACACACATACACACACACACACTATAGATCCCATAGAACAAAAAATCCATCCTCCTACTGTGCTGCTTGCACAGTATCTGGGCACAAGACTGGGCAACTCAGAATCTAGATGAAGTTGAAGCTCATATTTGAGGGAAAGAGACAAGCTCCATTAAGAATCAAGTACAATAAAGTTCAGAAGAGAGAATGTCCTGCAGTGTCTAATAGATATAAATAGAGACACTTGGAATGAGAAAAACATTTTGAGGCTAGATAACTGCACTAAAATACAGGGGATTTTAAGATCCCCAGAAGATCAGAAGGATCTTTTTATCATTTAAACTTTTATAGGGTGACTAATTCATACCTAGGGACCTCAGCCAGTTTCCCAAGCTTAACCCGACCCAACCCAAGCAAGACCTCCACTCCATCAAACCATGAGGAACATCATTGTAAATTATACCAGGACCCCAGATCCAATATTATTGTTATGGGTTCTCTGAAGATACTTACTGCACCCACCTAGTCACAGAGAGGCCAATCAAAGCTCTTTGGAGAAGTGAACAGGGGATTAGGCTGGTCTAGGTTCAGACACTAGGGTCTAAGCAGTGTCCTGAGGTCAGGGTTTTCCCTACTATTCTGAGTACCAGAGAGAAGGGCTAAGTGACTGATTGGGAATGAAGATAGAGGTAGGGGTAATGAGGGTGAAGGGATCCTTGGGATTCATTTTAACAAGTGGAAAGAAAAATTGAGTACGAAGGTAGAGTGGAGGCAGGAACCATGCCCAGGGTGGAGGCCCCATCAGTTCCAGGGTGACAAGGATTCCTCTTTCTTCTAGCTCCAACTCTGAAAGGGGAGACTAGGGAGGGGAAGAGAGCACTGAGAAGGCCTTAACTCTCAAGTGATAGCATAAAACCCACTTTATGAATTGAAAAGACCTCTAGTTTTATGAATAGGACCCTCAGTGTGAACACAGGCCCCTATATGTGTCTATCTGGTTTAGTTCCTCATTTCAGGGCAGGAATACATTCAGACCTTTCCAGACAAATTCTCAGCATGGCCCAACACCTTTTGTACCTGCCAGAAAAGTTTTTATAATCACAGGTTAGAACTGGAAGGGAATTTAGGGATCATCTTATCCCAATTCCTTCATTTTACAGATAGGAAGACTGAGGCCCAGAGGTTAAGTGACTTGCCCAAGGTCATACAGCTAGTAAATGTAGAGGCAGAATTTGCGCTGAGGTGTTGTGACTTCAAACCCCAGGACCTTCTTTCCAATCTTCTATGTTGTTTCCCTTCCTAATGTCTAATTTCCAAATGTTCTACTATATCAACAGAGTACAAACTAAACAGTCTGTTTCTATAGATGCCTCTTAGCTAATGCTTCCTCACCAATTTCCCAAATGGGGATATCTTCCCAGGCAGGAGGGCAAGGTGCCCAAGCTGCCAGGCCCAGGACAGGAGGGGCAGTGTCCATTTCACCAGAGCCCGCCTATCTTTGCAGGAATCCAAACCCAGCAATGTGAGCTAGAGAAGCCTCTTTCACAAAGGAGGGTGGGGTCCACCTGGGAGCTATCCAACCTCTCTCCCCAGCCTGTTTCCAATGCTAGGTGCTATTCCAGATGATCTGGGACCTCTGCCTCACTGCCCCCCTTCCTCCCTTTAACCTTCCCTCTGCAGGATCAGCCCAGTTCCCGTTCCCCTCTGCCTGATAAACTCCTCTGAACAGGAAGTGCTGACTCCCACACAGGCTTGAGGGGTTGGGGAAAGCCATCACCATCGTCCTTTAAGGGAAAAGGAGTTTCCAGATAATGTCTATGGGGAGAATGCCAAGCCTGGGAGGCCCTCGGTGTGGGCACAGCCCCACATACCCTCCCAGTTACAGTATCCAGAGATGGAATTACAGCCCCAAGATCTTGTGCCTATGTAAGGGACTTCCTGCTTGGGCTAAAAGGCAGGGAGTGGGGATGGGGGTGGGGGAAGCCTGTTCTAACAACAAACCTTCCTATAGTAGACCTCAGCAAAAGGAGGGAGAATGGAGGGAGGTAGCTGGAAAACCTACATTTTTTTTTTTATTTTTTGGATGAAGAAAGGAGGGAGAGAAGGAAAAAGAAGCGGGGGATGGAACAGCAGTGTCTTGAGCTCCTGGAAAGCCTGCCCCATGGCCCGGCTGGCCCCTTGGGCAGTGACCTTGCCTTGTCCCACCCTGACCACGGTAACCATGACAACCCAGCCTGGCCAAGGGAATGCAGATTCATAACTGCAGCAGTGAAAAGTCCAGTCCCTTAGACACAGAGCTTCTCACTAGATGGGGCTGGGTTAGGCAGCCTATAGGCAGAGGAGAAGAGGGATGATGAGCTGATGTCTAAAGTATAGGCAGGATATCCTTCCTCAGTCAAAACATCAGAGCACCAGGGTCCCCTTCTGGGAGAGTCAGGTCAGGTCTGGGAGATTGGTTGCTGGGAATTCTATGGCTGGTTTCCGGCAGGGTTGCCTGTACTCCAGAGCCCTGGGGACCTCCTAAAAAGAACCTTTATAGAGAATCGTAAGACTTTCAAAGTGCTTTAAGTACATGTTCCTCACAACAACCGTACAAGCACCACAGGTATTATACCATTTGCCTGATGAGAAAACTATGATTCCAAGGGTGATTTGTTCATGGTCATAAAGCTGTTAAGTGTCAGAAATAGGATTTGAACCAAGGTGTCTCCTGACAAAGTCCACCTTGAAAAACCATTATACCTTGTTGCATCTCTAAACAATACCCCTTCTCTGGATTGCTCAGGTTCCAATCTAGGACTCCTTCTGTCAAAGAGGAGCCTGTGTACCAGGGTGGATTAGGGAGAGAAATAAGCAGGTTACTGTTTTCTAGGATGCATAAAGGGAAATTGAAGTGCAGAAATTGTGATATACCTTCCCCACTAGTACCCAAGGAATCAGAGAAGAGCTGGGACCAACTCTAGAGTCTCTTGACTGTGTACTTCCTCCAGGATGCTTTTATGGACCAACCCAACCCATTCTACAGCTTGTTTAGAGAATTTGAGATCCATCCTTACCCTGGTTCTTTGGTAGTTATAGTAATGATAGATTACTGTTGAATAAAATAGAACGTAAGCTCTCTGAGGAGAGGTATTGGTTGTATGTTTTCCTTGTCCTCTATCTCTCTCTGTCTCTACTTCTCTGCATCTGTGCCTGTCTCTCTACCTGTCTTGGTGTGTGTGTGTGTGTGTGTGTGTGTGCGTGTGTGCAGCTTGAATTCTCTGTATCTTTTTGTGAATTGACCATCAAGGTAATTTCTGCAAGAGTGACTGTCCCAAGGATGCTCACATAACCCCTCAAAGTACTGGCCTTTTTAGTCCCTTCTCAGTGAATGAACTCACTGCTTTTGTCCCTTCAGCAAGAGATTCAAGGACCAGGCACTGGGACAGTTTGGCCTAGAGAGGAGAAAGTCAAGGGGGATAAAGTAACATTCTTTAAGACAATTAAAGGAATGTGACTTAGAGGACAGTGGCAGCTGTTCCCCATCACCATGGAAGGCAGAATGAGAGACACAAGGCTCAAAGTGCAGTGCCAGCTGCTAGATGCAATACAATCTCAGAGGCCATATAGAAGTGATCATGGTTAGGTGAAATCCTGGTTAGACTGTTATAGTGTCCTGCCCTCCTCAGCTTGAACAGGAATGGAAAATGTGGAATGAGGGGATGATGGAGAATAGTAGCAAAATACATAGGTCTTTATTAAGCAGTGTCAAATGAACAGAGCCATGAATGAGAAGCAGCAAGAAGTAGAAATTGCCTATATATGCATCAGGAGAGACTAAATTTAGACACAAAGAACTCCCTAAGGTCGTTAAGTACTAGGCCCTGAAAAGTAGAATCTCTTTTTTCTGAAAAGTTTGAAAATTGGGCTAAGGGCCCATGTGTCCAGGATGGTTTTAGACACTGGTTTTCCTAGAAGGCAAGGAACCAAGTAATCTTTGTAGATTTTTTTTTCGTGGAGACTGTTTTCCTTGGACTTTATGGGAAATATGGATCAGACTTCATGGTTTTGGATCTTGTGCTCCAGAACTATCTGAGGGAGAAGTGACAGGGGAGGGGTTTGGAATGGTCCGAGCCTGGGTCATGTTAGTTTAGGTGCTAGGTAATCTGTATCCTGACACCTGCTGAGACACACAGAAGCACCTAACATTACTCCCAACTTCCTCATGTTGTGTCTGAGGAGAGGCTAGTGGTAAATTAGGTGGGGACTTAGGGAGAAATAGAGATAAATAACCAGATTGAGCCCTGGATTTGAAGTCAGAGGATTTGGCTACAAATTCTTACTCTGCTGATAACTACCTAGGTAACAATGGTCAGTGCGACTTCACTGGGTTTTAGTTTCCTCATTTCTAAAATGAGGGTGTTAAAAGTAAAATGACTTCTAAGATGCCTTCCAGGGACAAACTTATGATTCCATGATTCTTAGTTCTTCTTCATTACCTTTTCACCAAGAAGGAGACACATAAAAGACATCATTCTTTCCAGCCAACACACAACTGTGTCTGTGTAATCACAGACACCTGGCATCATGCCCAGCCACCATTTACTATCCCTTAAACCAGAAGACCCCAGATACTAAGAGATTGAACTTGTGGTAAAGGCCACACTTGACACACCCTCCATGTGGCCCTAATCCAAGGCTATGCATGCACCAGCCAGGATCCTCAGTAGTACTTTCTCTACCTGGGATGCCTGCCCAGATGGGTTGAAGGCTCAACAGGAGAAGGCCATGGGCCAGACAGGCTGGTATCTATTTTTAATGCCACCTTTCACACTCAACCACTGTCATTTCACAATAGAAAACCAGGGGCCTGAGCCCAGCTCCAGGAAGCATTCCTTTTGGAGAGGCTAGATGGAGCCTGGAGGAAGCTTATTTGGCTCAGGCATACCACTTCCTTTTGCTTCCTACCTCCTAGTCCCCACCCAATACCCCAGGGGAGAAAGGAGCAGTGTTTGTGACTTGAATAGTTCAGTGAGCTACTCATCTGTAGCTACATTCTCTACCTATTATGCTGAGTCCTTTGAGCTCTCCTGACTAGGGTGGACTTATAAAAGGTGGTCAAAGACTTTACTGGGTTCTGAAATATTTCAGAAAATATGTGGGAAAGCCTAGGGTCAGGGACAGAACTATGACTAGGACACAGGACTGAGGTTCTTCTCTAGAGCATCAGTATTGGGAGAGGAAGGAGTTTCTACCTCTGGTAGCCTTCTCCCACCATAGCCCCTGTAGCTTTACTATGTTATTTAAGGGTCTTATCTCTGTTCTGTCTGACTGCTGAACCCCAATTCTGGCCACTTCCCTATATCTCCTGGAGGTCAAGGTTTGCTGGTCCTGCTGTACCCAATCAAGATGGACTGTCTTCTGTGTTCACAACTCATCCCCCCCCCAAACTGAATTTGTCCTGAGTACCAGAATTCCTATTCTGATGGGAAAATAACTCAAAAGTGGAAGAAGGAAGGAAATGAAAGTTTCTTTAATTTTATCTATCCTTCCAAAGTTAATAGTCCTTCCTGCAACTTGCTGGACCTCTCCCTAAGGTAAGGTCATGGGGAGTCGCTGGAGGTTCAAGCTTTGACTGTTCCCTCACACTCTGCTCCCCCAGGACAAAAGCCAATGGCCAGGGCCTTTACTGTTGGAACCTCATCTATTCCTCACTCCTTGATAGCTCCCCTAAGATCCTACCAGGTACACAGTCCATTGTCCCCTAAAAAAATGCCCTTCACTTTCTACTATCTGCCCACTAAACCATAATGAATTAGGTGAGCATTCTGCATGATTTCTCTGAGTCCTAAGTTCTGTGCCTGCATTCTCAGCCTCAATCTTCCTACTCCTCGCTGCCTTCCTCCAGCTCCCCAAGTGGAGAAAATGCCAAGCTGAGGGAAGATATGTTTCAGGGCAGGGTCCCAGTAAGTGAAGTCTAAGAGGCCAAGGAGGGAGTGAAATTGGGGAGTAGCCCAGCTTCCCTAACAGTTGGGAATGACAGTGGGGAGGCTGGTGCTTGGGAATGACAACTGGGGTATTGGCAGTTGGCAGGGGCATTTTGGAAGGACAGTTGGGGGTTAGCAGTTTGGAATGAAGGTTGGGGGTTTGGCAGTTGGCAGCGTGGCAGCTGGGAATGGCAGTTGGGAATTGGCAGTGGTGAGCGGGAGATTGGGCTGACAGTGGAGGGGGGGTTGGCAGGTTGGAGCAGCAGTTGGGGGGGGAGGTTGGCAGTTGGCCCTCCTGGACCTGAAGAATTGCTCTCAAGGGGTCCTCTCAGGGAAGACTGTGAAGGGGAAAGAGCAGGGACAAAAAAATCCATAGGCTGGAAACCTTAGCTTGTTATGATGGCTAAAAGGTAAGAATAACTATAGCCAGGCCCAACTAGGAAAGAGATTGCAAAGCCAGGGCCTGGTATGCAGTACAGCTTCACAGCTCCTGGTCCTTGGAGGCTGATCTTGGGTACCTCAGTAGGTAAATTGCTCCTGCACTTTGAGACTTTAGCTTGCCACAGTGCCTTGGCATTACCCACTGATTTTGTACTTCCAGGGGATAAGTAAGAGAATTTAAATCGAATGGCAAAAGTAGCCTCTTGCTTTGTGAGTAGTGTTGCAACCTGGAACCAGATTCCTGTAGCCAACTGAAACTATAGACTACTGGCAGAAATGGATGTTCAGACAGGCCAAGCTTTGGGGGGAAGTTTTTTTCCTTTAGGAAATTCACTGTCTTTTCACCCCTTATCAAGGAACTCAATTGGAATGGAATCCCCACTTGGTTTTGGGTCCAACCTTGTAATTTTCCCTTAATTTGGAAAATACTGATCCATTTGCTCTTGTTTATATGATCAGATTTTCAGTAAAAAAAAAAATCCTTCAGTAGAGAAATAAGAGGAAATTGAAGGGAAGGAGGGAATAAGGATGTAAACTGGATAGGAAGGGAGAAGGGAAGGTTTGCATTCACAGAGGATCATAAGGAGCATAAGGAGTCAAAGAAAGCATACCAGTAGCTACTAGCACAGGTATTGTTGGAAAGCAGTCTTTATTGAAAAAAAGAAAGGAAGCAAATTCCAAGGTGAAGAGTTAATGGGGGCATCTGTGCAAAAGCAGATAAAAATCCATCCTCTGTTGGGATTAGCAAAATGAGGAATGGCAGCTTTCAGGGAAGAACTCCCGTGAAAAGAAGGTAAGTCTGGATAACCTAGTTCCATAGGACCTGTCAGGAATCAAGAATTGAGAAGTTCCTCCTAAGTCTTCCTTCTTACCAAAGTTTCTGTTCATTGCTTCCTACTGAGATTTCAAGTAGAGTGAAAGGTCTTCAGGGGTACACACTGTTCTCTGCTCCTTTTCTTTTTTTTGATCTGGACTGGATTGATATAGGAAATCCCTCATCAGAATATCCTCTTTACCAATGAAGAGTTACAAGTATTGTGCAATTTATAGTATTAGAGAATTACCCAAAATATTGCGAAGTTAAGTGACTTGCCTAGGGTCACACAGCTAGTACATGTCAGAGGTGGAACTCAACCCAAGTCTTCATAATTCTGTGACCAGCTCATTATCTACTATGCAACACTGCCTTTAGTTTCTTTTTTACATATTTATTAGGCAGTTAGGCAGTACAGTGTTGGATAGAGTACTGAACTTGGAGTTAGAAAGATCTGAGTTCAAATCTAGGCTTGGATACTTACCAGCTGTGGTAAGTATAATGTATAGTACATACATATATATATATATATATATATCATATATATGTATATATATATACATACACACATATATGTATAAATAGACAGAGAGATTATAATGTATAAGTAAGTATAATGACTTACACAGGGCAAGTCATTTAACCTCTGCCTTGGTTTCCTCCTCCTCCTCCTCTTCTACCTCCCTATCATACCTATCTCCCAGGGTTGCTATGAGAATGCAATGAGATAATATTTATAAAGCACTTTGAAAACCTTAAGGCACTATATAAATGCTAGCTATTATTATTACTGGGGCATCTGGGTGGCACAGTGGATAGAGTAAAGGGTCTTGAGTTACAAGACTCATCTTCCTAAGTTCAAAACTGTACTTACTAGCTGTGTGACCTTAGACAAGTCACTTAACCCCATTTGCCTCAGTTTTCTCACCTGTAAAATGAACTGGAGAAGGAAATGGCAAACCACTCCAGCGTCTTTGCCAAGAAAACCTAAATGGGGACATAATGAGTCAGATGCAACTGAACAACAACAAAGTTGTTATTACTCTAACTAGCTAGAGATTCAGGAATTGTCAGTCAGTCTGTCAGTTCCACATAGTTAAATATACACAGCAAGTGCTTAATAAGTGTTTATTAAGAGGCAGTAGGATAGAGTGGAAAAAGTGCTAGACGTGGTGTCAGGAAAGACCTGTATTCAAACCCCCATCTCTGACACTTCCAAACTTCCCTCTTACTGTAGAGGGCACCCCTATCTTCCCAGTCCCCCAGGCTCACAAGCTAGGGTTTATCCTCCATTCCTCATTCTCTTTCACCCCCATATCCAATCTGTTGCCAAAGCTTATTGATTTCATCTTTGCTAACTTCTCTTGAGTCTACTCCCTTCTCTTCTCTGACACTATCTCACAGACACACACACACACACACACACACACACCCCTTTCTAGTGTTCTTACATCTTATACCCTGCCCACCTCCTGCCACATACTCTTAAATCCAATGATATTTGTTTCTTTGCTGTTTCTTGAACAACACACTCTATCTCCCAACTCTGGGTATTTTCACTGGCTGTCCTCCATACCCTGGAGTACTTTCCCACCTTATTTCTGTCTTTTAGATTCCCTGGTTTCCTTCAAGTCTCAACTAAAATTTCACCTTCTACAGGAAGCCTTTCCCAATCCCCCTTAATTCTAACGCTTTCAACTGTTTGTGGAGTTGTGAACTGGTCCAGGTATTCTGGAAAGCAACTTGGAATTGTTGAATATTTGTTGAATTGTTGCAATTGTTGAATTGAATATGTCCCCAAAGTTATTAAATTATGGATAACCTTTGACCCAGCAATACTACTACTAGATCTAATATATGCCCCAAAAAGATCAAAGAAAGAGGAAAAGGACTCATAAGTACAAAAATAATTATAGTGGTTCTTTTCTTATGGCAAAGAACTGAAAACTGAGTGAGTGCTCATCAGTTGGGGAATGGCTAAACAAGTATATCATTAAGTTTAGGAGCATGATAGAATATTATTGTGCTACCCAAAATGATGATGGGGATAGTTTCAGAGAAACCTAGGAAACTATCAATAGAGGTGAGCAGAATCAGGTAAACAATTTATGTAGTGACAATAATGGTGTAAAGATAACAACTTTGAAAGACTTAGAAACTATGATCAGCACAAAGACCAATCACAATTCTAAAGGACTTGTGATGAAGCATGCTACCTACTTCCAAATAGAGAGATGATGGACTCAGAGTCCAGACTGAAGTCCCTTTTCCCTCACCTTTCTCCTTTCTTTTCCCTTCCTTGGGACATTAATAATGTGGGAATTAGTTTTCCTCGACTATACATGTTTGTAATGAGTTTTGTTTTTCTTGCTTTCAAATAGATGTGGGAGATGAAAGTGAGAGGGAGAGAATTTGGAACTAAAATAAAATAAAACCTAAACCAAAAAATAAACCTCCCCAAAACTCCCCAAGTGAATGTTTCTGCCTCAGATATTAGCTAATCCTGCAAATCAGGGCTTGATTCATTTTTTCTTGGTTAACTTGGAAAAGTTATGAAAAAGATGTTGATCATTCAGACCAAGCATGGCCCCAGAGAATGGATGAGAAAATGTGCCTCTCCCCCCATCACTGCAGAGGTAGCGAGGACTTTGACAGAGGAATATGGTGTACAGTGTCAGACTCAACTGATATATTGGTTGGTTTTGCTGACTTGCTTCCCCTCCCATTTATGTTCTTTTCTTTTTTTTCTTAACAAGGTAAGGGAGAGGGAAGTAATATATTCAAAAATAAAGGTGATGAAAAAGCAAAAACTATCAATAAAAATCAAATATTTAATAAAGGAAATGCAAAAATGTTGCTTCTTGGGCCATCCAAATGTGGATGTGACTACAGATAAAATTGGCGTCCCACTGTCTTCCCTATACTGTGCTCATGGGAACGCTGCCTGGGCTTGAAGTCACAATAGCAATTTACAGTTCTGAATGACTTTTTATCTCCTCGCCTTAAAATGGCACTGTTCTTTCTGATGTAACTTCTTCTGTCAGACTGGTCCTGTGACTAAATCCCTGATGTTTTAATAGCATAACATTTCAATTGTGTCTTAGTTTGTCCCAACATTGTCTTCTCAGCCTGTTGGGGCATCCTACCCTCTCAGAAGATTCTCTGCTTTGGATAGAGCAGCATCCTCTTTGTTGAATGAGGAGAATCTGAAACGTTGATGCTTCAGGAATCTTCCCATTCCTTCTTTCTGTTCTGCCTTTGACAGTTCTAACTCTAATAAATGAATATATAAACATTTATCATGCACTTACTATATACCAGGCAGTGTGCTAAGTGCCAAAAATAGGACGAAAAATAAAAAACAGTTCCTACTTTGAAAGAGCTTCCAATCTAATTGGCAAGACAATACATATATAAATAGGTACATCCAAGATACACGCAGAGTAGGTGGAAGCTTTGTTTGGCACAAGCATTCTTTGCCTCTTTTCTGTCATGGACCCTTTTGGCAGTGTGATGAAACTGATGGACTCCTCAAAATGATGTTTTTAAATGCATAAGACCATAAAGTAAACCAATCATATTGAGTTTAAGATGTAATTTTTCCCATGTAAGTTCATAGACCCGTGTAATCTATCTGTTGATGCCGGGCTAAGAAACCCTACTTTAGTAGTTGAAGGTGGCAGGAGTGGGAGACCCAGGACATGTCTCCTGTAGAAGACAGCACTTGCTTTGTGTCCTGAGGAAGGGAGGGATTCTAAATGGTAGAGGCGAGGAGGAGACAGTTCTAGATATTGGAGACAGCTGCTGCAAAGGCAGAGACAGGAAATGCAAGAATGTGTGTGAGATTGCATGAGTAGCATGGCTAAATCATAGCATGTACAGAGGCAAGTAATGTGTACAAAGACTGGAAACATAAGACAGAGACACGTTATGAAGAGCTCTATGGCTGTACTGTGGGGCAAATGATAATAATAAAGACCATAGCCAGAAGTTACATTAAAGTCCTTCTTAAGGAGTCCAGACATTGATGAAGAGTTTGCAATGAAATGGTGGAAACTGTGCAATATATCATTGTTGATGTTAAAAAATGTAGCACCTATTAAATACCTAGAGTTGTTCTTTTGGCCCTAGTGTTTACATCATTTCTCAGAGTCAATCATGTGTCCATGTTGGTACTTTCAGAATTATACACCTGAACCTCAGTATCCCTTGTTAACTAACAGACAACAATTTTCTATACTGCCAATGAAAACCCCAAAATATACTTGGAAAGTCAATAAATAAATACACTATCCTGGACTGGAGCATGATCATAGACAAAGGTGTTTTCCATAATTCCCAAGATATAACAACCCATAAAAATTAAGAAGAGTATTTTTAAATAAATATCACCAAAATAAATACTAATAACAAATCTTCATGCAGTGGAAAGTTTTCAACATATATAAAGAGTAAATAGAAAAAATTAAAACCATGTGGGAATGTTATGAAGTATTTAACTTCCCATCACTCTGTTACCTGACTTGTCCAAAAGGTGCTTTCAGCGATCCTGTTAAGGATGGGCTTATACACCAATATTTCAATTTTAATAAGCAATCGTTTTTGTCAATTTGTGCAATAATTCACTGAATATAAAAAGAACAATG
>CM053595.1:120117836-120154941 GCA_028646575.1 Pseudocheirus occidentalis | reverse complement strand
GGCATTTTAGTAGCTCCCACTGCCCATGAGAGGCTCCTACCCAAACCCCAGAATTAAAATTCTTCCCCCAAAACGCAGCCTATAGGCAAGTTGCACCAAGAGTTTCTGAAGAGTCTATGTCTCAAAACTGCCTGGAAAAAGGGAATGAGGTAATACAGAGAAGCTTGTGTATTTCTTTCTCTCTCCCAGGCCTGTTTTGGGTTATTGTCTCCCCCTAAAGCCAGACACAGATCGCCTGGCCTTGCCTCCATTTTAATTACAGGCTGAAATGGGGGAAGAAGTGACCCTAGAACAAAACTGCAAGATCATTTCTCTCCTCTTTGGTGAGGCAGCTAATTGAATGTGAGACTTAACCAAAAGGGCTGAGATTTCTTTATATGTTAGGTAATAGATTCAGTGGGGGTAGCATTTCCTTCTCACCCCTTGCCACCCCAAAGGCATGTTCTCTAAGGAGAGAAGAGGAAGAATTGTACTTGAAGGTGTGTTTGCAAAATAAGGGTTTGTAATGCTGGGTTGGCTTTGTCTCCCTGTAAATAGATATGTCAGTTTCACAAAGTAATACAAGTAAGTGTCTGATAACTCAATCCCAGATGACAGGGAATGAAGCTGAATTTTCAGGTCTAGAAAGATTTCTAGTTTATTTATTTTTTACCCTCACAAATTTAGTATCTTGTCTGGTTAATACACCACACACACAAAACCTGTGGGTAGCTGTACTTAGTGAAATCTGAATGTTATAGGAAAAAATGCTTTTGACACTTGATAAGGAAATATAAACAAAAGAAAGTTTAATGGAGATTAGCAGCGAATTTCCTCATGCTTTCTATTTTACAATCTCAGTGATCCATTCAGCATGGATCACAGTGACAAGATTATTATCAGCATTGTTTAAAGAAATGCTAATTAGAAAACGTGTTTTGCAAACAGCACTGAGCAGACACCTGTACTGAAGTTCTCACTTGCATTTTAATTGTATCAATTGCTTTATCTTTTATATTTGATTTATTGTAATATTTAACTTCCAGCTTTTTAAGAGTTACTATAGGTTCACTTCCTACTTAAGCATCTCAACCTTTATTGTTGGTTTATGTTAGGCACTTTCTCTAAGAATGGGAAATATCTTTTATTCATAAAGAATAATGACAGTAAGGAATTCGTAGTAGCAGTGAAACAAAATAAGAGTATCTTGTTACGGAAGAGTCTTTCGATTTGATAACTTTATGGATTGTCCTGGATCAAAAAATACTCAGAAGTATCTTATCTTTGTAATTATTGTATGATTTAACAGTTTACCTGCAGTGTGGCCATATACTTCATTTATTGTAACTTAAATACAAATGTGAACATCTTTCAATGAAAAGTTTTGTAATTATTTTGGTATCTTTCATAAAACGGGTTGCAGTCATAGCATATAAAATGTGGAAAAGAATTATCACTGAAGCATTTGGGGAGTGAAACCTAATATAGAATCTATTGCCCAGTGAGCCAGCCTGAGAACTACAAAGGAAAACTTAGATTTGTATGTACAGGAACTCTCATTTACCTGTTCCTGAAAATTAGAATTTTGTTTTGATAAGATAATTGATTTTTAATTGAATATTTTTAGTTGGTTTTGTGTTCTGATATGTTGTTTCCTCATGCTTAAATCTCAGTTAATTTTATGTTCTCGTTCATAAATGTAAACGATTGCTGTTTATCCTTATGTAGTGAATTTCACCACCCCCTGCAGTTATGAAACAACCTCATTATATCACTGATTCATTTATACTTTGGGTCAAATCTTGTCTTTGGTGTCCATAGTAACATATAGTGTATCACCAATAATGAGTTCCTGTAACATGGATGTTATTCTTGTATGTTAAATAATTTTATAAGAGGATTCTATTTTATGTCTGTAAATCTTGAAGCTTCTTGAATATTTTAAAATTGGATTAATTTTGGGTACCATGTTTCAATGTTAGCAAATAACATACAAGTGTTAATAAACAGATTTACAATTTCATAACCTGAACTTTGAATATTGTCCTTTAACCGGTTTTTTCAGATGTAAAGAGAAATTGGGCCAGGTTGTCCCTGTGGTCTGTGTTTCTGGGACGGTTGTACTTGGTCTTTTCAAAGGGTTTTTATGACAGTTGTAAGCTTAGGAAAATGAGTTTAATGAGTGTTAAGTAGAGGGGAAAAAATCCCGATAAGCCCACAAACTTGACAAAAGTTGTTACTTGCTGTGACTTTGTACATGAATCCAATTTTCATTTTATTTGGCATCATCTTCCGCTTCCATTGGGTTAAAGTAAACTTACTTTAAAAGCCTTCCCCTCCTTGCTTTAGAATCCTGCATTTGTTCTTGTTTTCAGTTGTGAGCCTACATAGACTTAAAAATTTTTTTCCTTTCTTGCTAAATGCAAGTTCTTCCCCAATTCACATTTCATTTCTAAATCCAGAAATCATCATATAGCAAATCATCTTTTTCCTCCTGCCCTTTCTTAGGATGTATTTTAATACATTGTACAGTGATGATAGATTGTTTAGGGTACTGTTCCTCTTTCCCCACACCCCAGTAATCTGTCTTTACTGCTAAATATTTATTTTTAATGGTCTAAATGAGGTATAAGTGGACATTCTTTTAAGTACACATTTTAAGGGAAGAGGACTTGGTTTTAAATCTCTGAAATGCTTTCTTCAGTTCTAATTGTTGTCCTTTACTCTGGTTGTAATTCCCTAGAGCCCTTTGCTTCAGTGTGCCGAGTACAGGCAATAAAATTGCACCAGGAAAAAAACCTGAGGATTTTAGAGAAAAGAATTAAAGACCTTTCTTTTTGTCTTCTGTCTTAAGCACTTGTTTATCATATAACCCAAAGCATTGATCATTCCCATATTCTTGTTGAAAACTTTTTATTGTATTATTGTAGTATTTCTTGTATTACTCATTAGCAATGACAGAAAATGCCCCACAGTGTTTGCCATGAAAGTAAGAAAAATTCCTGAGAAAATTGTGGTAAATAAGGAAACTAAGGAGTGAATGAAATCAACCAATTTTGTAGTTGTTACTCAGGTGTTCCTTTAAGCATACACACACACACACACACACACATACATATCTACATCCGCACTATATGTATATATGATAAACATATGTATATATACACACATATTCATATACTATTGAATTGACTGAATTGAATATACTATTGAATAACTGTAAAGATGATCATTTTGACCTATAGTCAATCTACAAGCATTTATTAAGTGCATACTATATGCTAGGCATTTTGTGCTGCACAGTGGGAATACAAAGACCAACATGAAATGGTCCCTTCAAGGAGCTTACTTTCTAATGGGACATACAGTATGTACCTATAGAAACCATATGCATAATAGATATGAGGTGGTTTAGGGAAGAAATACACTATATATAAATATCCTTGAAATATCCTTTTGTAATATGGGTTTCTGCATAGGTTTGTATATGCTTATTTGTGTGTTGTCTCACCCTTTAGACTGGCATCTCCTTGAGAGCTAGAACTGTCTTTTGCCGTTCTTTGTATCTCCAACCCTTAGCATATTGCTAGACACAAAATATGTGCTTAATAAATGTTTATTGATTGAGTAGGCATTGAATTTCGAAGCCTATTGCAAGTTGAAGGTCCAGTGCCAATATTTTATTTTCCATCAGAGGTACTATGATAATGTTCTTTTATTGGAAAATTAAATCTACCTTATGAGTCACATCAGACCAACCCATTGGGTAGCCAGCTCACTCTCAAGGAGCTCCCAGTCTAATGGGGAAGTCAACATACAAAGAATTATGTACAAATAAGCTATAGACAGGATAAATTGGAGATGATCAATACTGAGAAGGTGGTAGAATTAAAGGAGACCAGGAAAGGCTTCCTGTGGAAAGTGGGATTTTAGCTGGAACCTAAAGGAAGCTGCAGAAGGCAGCGATAGAGATGAGGGAAAGAATTCCAGGCATGAAAAGAAGTCAGTGAAAATACATGAAGTGTCTTGAATGGAGTGTCAGCAAGGAGGCTAATGGAGTTGGATTGTAGACTGTGTGGAAGGGAGTATAGTGTAAGAAAACTAGATAGATAGAAAGGGTGAAGGTTATAAATGGTTTTAAATACCAAATAGAAGACTTTAATTTTCCTCCTGGAGGCAATAGAAAGCCACTAGAATTTATTAGGGTAGCTAGGTGGCACAGTGGATAGAGTGCTGGGTCTGGACGCAGAAAGGCTCATCTTCCTGAGTTCAAATTTGACCTCAGGTACTGGGTGACTCTAAGCAAATCTTTTAACCCTATTTGCCTCAGTTCCTCATCTGTAAAATGATGTAAAATGGAGAAGGAAATAGAAAGCCACTCCAGAATCTTTGCCAAGAAAACTTCAAATGGAGTCACACAGAGTTGGAAACGACTGAAATGATTGAACAACGACAAAAGATTTCATTGAGTAGGATGTGAGATGCAGTACAATTAAGTGTCTACAGTGCACTGTGCTAAGGTCTAGGGATACAAAAAGAG
The DNA here is from genome assembly GCA_028646575.1 of Pseudocheirus occidentalis. Classification (NCBI taxonomy): domain Eukaryota; kingdom Metazoa; phylum Chordata; class Mammalia; order Diprotodontia; family Pseudocheiridae; genus Pseudocheirus; species Pseudocheirus occidentalis. The sequence continues at coordinate 120,150,422 of CM053595.1, read as the reverse complement.
GCAAAAGACAGTTCCTGCTCTCAAGGAGCTTACAATCTAATGGGGGAGATAACATATAAACACATTTATACAAAGTAAACTATGAGCAGATTAAATAGGAAATAATTAACAGAGGGAAGGCATTAGCATTAAGGGTTTGGGGAAGGCTTCCAGTAAAAGATAATATTTTAGTTGAGACTGAAAGAAATCAAGGGAGGTCAGTAGCCCGAATAGAAAAGGAAGAGTCTTTTAGGCTTGTGGGATAGCCAGAGAGAAGACGTTCAGATATTCTCTTTAAGTCAGTAGAGTGTGGACTGGAATGGAGGGAGACTTGTGACAAGGAGGTCAACTAGCAGGTTGTTGCAATAGTTCAGGTGTGACATGATGAGGGCTTATCACTGGTAGCAGTGTCAGAGGAGAGAAGGGGGTGTATATGAGATGTTAGGAAGGTAAAATAATAAGGCTTTGGCAACAGATTCTACATAGGGGATGAAAATGAATGAGGAATTGAAGATGATACCTTGTTTACAAGCCTGATGGATGGGAAACTCGTGGTTTCATTGACAATAATAGGGAAGTTAGGTTGGGAGAGAGGAAAGATAATTGCAGTTTTGGTTAGTTGAGTTTAAGATGTCTATAGGACATCCAATTTAAGATGTACAGTAAGCAATTGGACACTGGAGGTTAACAGAGAGCTTAGGGCTAGATAAGTGGATTTGAGAATTATTAGGAAAGAAATGTTTGTTGAATCCATGGGAACTTATGAGATCACCATGTGAAATAGTATAGAGGAAGAAGAAAGAGGATGTAGGACAGACCCTTGTGGGGTACCCACAGTTATTAGGCATTGCTGAGATGAAGATTCAGCAAAGGAGATTGAGAAGGAAGGTGAACCAGGATCAAATAGTGTCATGAAAACCTAAGTGAAGAAAGGATCAGAAAGAAGAGGGTGGTCAGCAGTATCAAAGGCTTCCAAGAAGTCAAGGAGGATGAGGATTGGGAAAAAAACTTGGCAACAAAGAGATCACTAGTAACTTTGGCAGAAGCAAATTTTTTAAATTATTCATTTATGAAGTTTTCTTTTATTATTTTAATAATTGTTTTGAAATAGCATGTCAAATGGCATTCTTCTTAGAAAAACATAGTGGTAGTTTTCATTATGTTCATATACATAAAGATCTTATAGTGTAGTGTAGTGTCAGTTGTAAAGTAGCAGTTTTTCTAGTACTAAAGGAGCACACTTAATCATTCTTTGAAATAATGACAGAAAAAAGTGTTTCCTTTTTCTTTTGAATTATTTTCAGATAGTATGATGTTACTAAATGTAACTATAGTTTGATGAGAATTCATTTTTCTGGCCATAGCATAAAATTATGCAGAAATTGTCCTATATGCATGAATATTTTTTAATATTTGCATGGAGCTAGGGTACAGAAATAGTTTTTGTTTATAAAACACTATTGTCCCTTATCTTTTCATCTTGATAGTTCTACTTATTTTGCAATTATTATAAAAATTATTTTACGTGACAATACATATTTGTCTTCACCTTAGTATTTATTATACACTGGAGGTCCAGTATAACACTATTTTCTGTAGAGCTGAATTTTATCTAAGGCTAATCTGTCTTATATCCCATTAAAGGAGGTCTAATCATTCAAATACCATCTCTCCTATGTACCCCTTTTCTTTTCTGACACTGCCACCACCCTGGTATAGGCCTTCATTATTTCAAACAGTTTATTTCGGTAGTCTGATGGTTGGGCTCTCTGCCTCAGATCTCTACTCAGTCCAGTTTGTCCTCCTCTCAGATGTCAAATTGATCTTTCTGAAGTGAAGATCTGACCATATTTCTCACTTCCCATTCAGTAAACTCCAGTGTCCCCCTATTTCCTCCAAGATCCAATATACAATCCCCTGTCTGCCTTTTAAAGCCCTTCATAACCTGGCCCTTTTCCAATCTAATTATACTTTACTTCCCTCCATATACTGTGTGATCCAGTGACACTGGCATCTTTGATGTTCCTCATTCAAGATACTCTTTCTCTAGACTTCATGTATTTTCTTTGTTTTTTTTCCTCTATGTTTGGACCTCTCCCTGCTCATATCTGCCTCCTGGCTGCCTTCAAATCTCAGGTAAAGTCCTCTCTAATGCAAGAAGGCTTTCTCAGTCTTTCTTAATCTTGGTGCCTTCTCTCAGAGATTATCTCCAATTTATCCTTTGTATATCTTGTTTGTATATTGTTAATTGTGTGCTGTTTCTACCATTAGACTGTGAACTCCTTGAGAGCAGGGACTGGTTTTTTTTTTTTTATCTTTCTTTGTATCTCCAACACAGCATTAAGTTTGGCATAAAATAGGCACTTAATAAATGCTTATTGACTTAATTTATAATGTAGTTTTACCTAAAAGGTAGCCCCCACAACATATCTAATAAGAAATGCAGCATAGCAAGGCAACACTGTCATTATTTAGGTGTGTGTGTATATATATATATATATATATATATATATATATATTTCCTTTTAGAATTGGCTTTCAAGGTGAGAGTAGCAAAAGGAAAAATACTCTTAATGTATAATTATGAACAAGATGTTTACACAGACCTGTCAACATTGTTTATTGGGTATCTACTACTTACAGATCTCTTTATTAAATGATGTTGTGACTTATAAAGGAATTTGAAGAATTGCTCATTGCCTTTAAGAAGTTTATGATGTAACAGAGGAAACAGGATAAATACAAGTTGATATACATGCACAAGTGACAGGAATAATACATGTGTGTAAAAGCATGTGGCTATATATTTACACATAAACTCAACTCTAGCTGCTTAGAGATTTTTTATGTAATCTGAGAAGAAAAATGATAGAGCAAGGGGTTCTATAAGTGTTGCAGCTGGAGCCAAGAGGAATTAATCTAAAAAAATTTCACAGGGGAAATTATTCTTAAATATTTTAGTGGAGAATGGTGAAACTATTCTAATCAAGAGGAATGATGTGTCATCATTTGGAGGTAAAAGGGGGCATATAGTACTTATTCTCAATAAGCACTTATTGAACACTTACTGTGTTCTAGGCACTGTGCTAAATACTGAGGGTACAAAGAAATGTAAAAACCAATCCCTGATCTCTAGGCACTCACTGGAAAACAACATGTAAATGCCTTTGGATGTAGAAAATATATACAAAATATATGAAAAGTAATCTCAGAGGGAAGTCATTAGCAACAGAAGGGACCAGAAAAGATCTGTAGAGAGTGGGATTTCAGCTGAATCTTTAAGAAAGCCAAGGAAGATAGGAGCTAGATGGGAGGAGAAAGTGCATTCCAGGGATAGGGAATAGCCAGTGCAAAGGAACGGAATTGGGAGATGGAGTGTTGTGTGTGAGAAACAGCAAAGGAGACCAATGAAGCTGGATTGTAGAATGTGTTGAGGGGAGTAAAGTGTAAGAAGACTGGAAAGTGCCAGGGTATGAAGGGTTTTAAATGTCAAACAGAGGACTTTATTTTTGAAACTGGAGTTTGTGCAGAGAGTAGTGCTCTAGGAACGACTCTGTGCCTAGGAATATTAATTTGACATCTGAGTGGAGGATGACTTGGAATGGGAAAAGACTTAAGGAGGGAGACCAATTAGAAGGTTATTGCATGTTACTCTGAAGAGAGTGGCTATGGTATGTATAGTAGGAGATGAAGGAGTTGGGTAAGATGAGACCACTTGTGTAGCCTGATACTTCTATATAAAGTGTAGGTAAATAGAAAACATTAAATTTGCAGTGATTTTTAATCTGTACAGGTATTCCTTTCACCAGTTCAGATGGTAACCCATTTTTTTTTGTTTTGTTTTTTTGAGTTTTTTTGGAGGGCAGTTGGGGTTAAGTGACTTGCCCAAGGTCACATGGCTAGTTTTTTGTGTTAAGTGTCTGAGGCTGGATTTGAACTCAGGTACTCCTGACTCCAGGGCCAGCGCTCTGTTCACTGCGCCACCAAGCCGCCCCTGGTAACCCATTTTTGATTCCTCATATTTTATCATTTTTGTCCATATCTTTCTTTACATGAGTCTTCCATAGAGGCTGCACCCTACAGGCTAGGGAACTTGTTCCTTTTCTTTTAATATCTTTAACTGCAAGGGTGGCACTTGGGCTGACTATTTGTTTTCTTTCATTCACTATATGATTTGCCTATCTCCTTTTATGGTTATAGTTGTCTTTTTCCCAGCTTATAGATCATAGGGTCACAGACCATTAGAACTGAAAAAAAGACTTGAGGGATCATCTAGTATACAACCCTTTCATTTTACAGATGAAACTGAGGCTCAGAGAAGTTAAGGGATCTGATAGCTTTGTGACCATTGGCATATATCAGTGCTGGGATTTGAATCCAGGTCTACTGATTCCAAGTGTTCTTAGCACTTCAACAGACTGCCTCATTTCATACCAAGTAAGTCATTCTTAGTAATATGCCGTTGCATACTTAACATCTTTTATGTCTTAACATTTCCTTCTGGGGCAGAACCTGAGATTGGTCCAGGAGGCCAATTTAAGGTTCTGAAAAGGGAAATAACAGAATAGATTTAGAAGAAAATTGTTCTTAAATCCATACATACATAGAGTGTGGTAGGAGGGTTAACAGAAAGGTTATAGGCTCTGTCAGATCTCTGGTGTTTAGGAACTAGACTGAAACTTGGAAAATGAAGAGTGGAGAAGATCTGAGGAATTTTATGGCAGAAAATGAGCAGAACTTAATGGTGGACAGTGTGAGAGTGAAGAGAAAAGTTGTCATTGATTTCATGGAAATTGAATGAAAGGACAGGTGACAAGAGTAGGGAGTAACTTGATAGAAAAATTGTCTTTTTAACATATTCACTTTTAGATAGGGTACCTGAATATGTGCCTCATATGTGAGAAATCTCTTCTGAGAAATCTAGATCAGGATAGAAAAAAGGTTAAGGTTAGAGGAGATCTGTGTTAGTTTGTATTATTAGGATAGAATCATTGATTTAAATGAATTAATTAGATTCTTTCCTAAAATAAACATTTTTGAATAATATACACACACACACAATTACACGTACAAAGAATTTTTAATATATTTTTTAAACGTTTGAGTTTCAAATTCTTCCCTACCTCCATCTTCTCCTGCCCACCCCTCTTCCCTCCCTGATAAGGCAAGCAATTTTATATAGGTTATACTTGTGCAGTCATGCAAAACATATTTCCATATTAGGCATGCTGTGAAAGAAAACACAGACCTCCCCCCAACACACATACATACATACGTACATGCAAGAACATGAAAAACAGTATGCTTCAGTTTGTGTTCAGACTCTTTATCAGTTCTTTCTCTGGAGATGAACAGCATTTTTCATTATGAGTCCTTTGGAGTGTCTTGGATCTTTGTATTACTGAGAATAGTTAAGTCATCCCCAGTTGATTATCATACACTATTGTTGTTCCCATATACCGTACTCTCCTGGTTCTACTCACTTCACTCTGCATCAATTCATTTAAGTCCAGATTTTTCTGAAAGCATTCTGCTCATCATTTCTTCTAGCACAGTAGTATTCCATTATAATCATATGCCAGAACTTGTTCTTCTCTTTCCCAATTGATAGGCATTCCCTCAATGTCCACTTCTTTGCCACCACAGAAAAAAGCTACTATATATATGTTTTGTACATATATCAGATCCTTTTCCTCTTTTAAAAAAATATCTTTGGGATACAGACCTATAGTGGTATTGCTGTGTCAAAAGGTATACACAGATTTATAGCTCTTTGGGCATAGTTCCAAATCTAAAATGAAATTTTAAAATATTTCAAGATTAGAATTTCTTACTCTACTATAAAACTGAATTTAAATAAGTATTTCCTTCTCTTTGAAAAGTCTCCTTTCAAGTATTTATTATGGGATGTTAAGATATCTAGCACTCTTGAAAAATATCCTCTACATCTTATTATTATTAATGATTACGCAAGTTATTGTATTCAGATATTCCAGGAAATCTGTGATCTCACATACTCACAGAATTCTAAAGTTAGAAGGGATACTATAGTGGCTGAGTAATTTAATCCATACCCCAGAAGGAATATCTGCTATACCTGACAAGTACTCATCCAGCTTTTTTTGGAAGACATCTAATCATATTACTTAATGAAGCATTCCATTCTACTTTCAAATATCTGCCTATAAGGAAACTTTTCCTGACATCAAATTTTGCCTGTGCAACTTCCACCCATTGTTCTGTCAGTTGGAGCCAAAAAGCCCAAATCTGTACCACCTGTCAACCCTAGAAGAGTTGTCAACCCTAGAAGAAAGACAGCTTTGATGCCCTTCCCACCTCCTACCCTCATTCCCCCCACAACTTTTTCTTTTCCACCCTAAACTTCAACAGTTTGTCAACTAACAATCTCATCAGTATGGTATTTCCTCCATCTTTGCAAATTGTAATCCATCTATACCTGACCATGTTGTAGAACTCTTATCCATGATCTTTGAATCTGCTGCAGCAGATAAACTCGCCTTGTTGGGGACCTTCTAGTTTTTTGACATTGCATACATAACATATTACTTACTATATACATTTAAAAAATAATTTTGCAGGAGAAACAAAGATGTGTATATTAACATTGACAAGATAGTAAAAATCATTATATATTTTGTTGTTGCCCAGTTGTTTCAGTTGTATCAGATTCTTTGTGACCCATTTGGGGTTTTCTTGGCAAAGATATACTGGAGTGGTTTGCCATTTCCTTGTTGAGCTCATTTTACAGATGAGGAAACTGGAGGTAACTGAAGCAAACAAAGTGAAGTGACTTGCCCAGGGTCACACAGCTAATAAGTATCTGAGGCCTCAAATTTGAATTCAAATTTTCTTGATTCTAGACTTGACATTCAATGCCACCTAACTGCCCCATCATATATTTAATATGCTTTTATTACTGCTGATTACTGTTAATGTTGGCTTTTATATGTTGCCTCTGTATAGAGACATAGTACATGTATTGGTCTTTTGGGTCTGTCTTCAACATTCTGTATCATTTTAGTTGTATTCTCACATATGTCTTTGAATTCTTCATATTCACAGTTTCTCATAGTAATATTCCATTCACACACTGTAATTTATTTGGATATTCCATAGCACCCTTTTATCTAAGCATTTCAAAGACATTTTTTAAATATCATCTTGAAAACTTAGATTATCTGGGAGGAATGAATCAGAAAAAAAACATCCATTTTAGAGATGGAGAAACATGTTTGATTAAAGGAATTAGTTGCTTTCCTCATAGTCTTATAGGAAATCATTGGTGGAGCTCAGTCAGATTTCCCAATTCCTTTTTCAGTTTTGTATTCACTAGACAACAAGAGGAACATGCAGTAATTTTAACTGTGCTAACAATTAATCTATCTAGTCTTACATAAAGTTCTTGACAACAATCAGGACTTGATGATTCAGAGGGAGATATTCAGCTTCTTAGATATCATGGTGATGACCCCTTAGGCTGGCATAGTCCTTAAATTCCGTATATAGGCTTAGAGAAGAAAATGTTATACCCAACTTTGACCTGAGTTCAAGCCCCCTTCTTTTTTCAGAGGAGGTAGTGTGGTACAGTAGCACAGTACCATGGTCCAAAGTACCATGACAAGAGCTACTATTTGGTCCATGTATTTCTCAATTTTTTTCTTTTCTTTACACCATCTCTCAACGGTCTTAGGTACATTATTGTATTCTTCTTTTTCCAACATATTTTTAAAATTATTTTATTTATGTTATTTTTTTTCTTTAGGGAGTTGTAATCTTTTTGTTTATTGATTTATTTTTAGTTTCCAACATTCACTTCCACAAGATTTTGAATTCAAAATTTTCTCATCTCTCCCTTCCCTCTACCCCTAGATGGTATGCATTCTGATTACCCCTTCCCTTAACCTTCTTTTCCAACACATTTTGACCATAGTGACTATCCATGTTATCTCCTTTAAAGAAGAGTACTTAGTGACTTCATTTATTGATATTGTATGTAGATTATGCAGCTTCAAAAACCTGCATAATACATCATAGAAAAGAAGAGAGTCTATGATGGGAATTACAGTTATGTAAAAGAAATAGGATGTTCAAAAATGGAAAATTTGTTCCAAGAGGTTTGGATTCTATATTGGTACATTATGCATTCAAGGACTTGGGCTGTCAGAGTATCTATAAGGAATTTATAATCCTTGCAAAGGATTATATCTATTGTACAAGAGTGAAAGAGAAATTATTTAGTAAGAAAAGTGCTACTTAAATAAAAATGTTTTAAATTGAATTAGTTTCTTGTTAAGTTGTCACAGTGGGCTCAACTCATTTCAAAGAACATTTAGCAAATGCTGACTATGCAAAGCACACTATAGTATTTAAAATATAAGTCTTGGTGCTCTGTTTGAGATTTCCAGTGTATACTATAAATTTATTTTTGTAGGATTAGCTCCAGGTGCTCAGTTCCAAAAGGTTGAGATAGTTTGATCACAGTTTTTAGTTTTCTATTCTTATGTTTTTCCTTCCTGTCATGCTTTACCCTCTTCCCAACAAAACACATTTTTAACTCAATTTAAATTATAAAATGCCATGTGACATCTTTAGTGTTATTTTAAAATGTTTGTGTCTACTTTGTTTGAAGAACACTTCATTGCTTACTTTATCTCTTTTCTAAAGTATTAGGAAACTCATCATTTGAGTGATGGTTTTAGTTTTCCTTGTTCTTTAGAATCCATAATAATAAGAAAAATTAGTATAGAATATAAATTCTTTCCAGTAAGTTATTAGACTTAACATGATTTGTATATAGCCACACAGCCCCCTATACAATACAATACAATACGATATAATACATTTATTTTAATTTGAAAGATATACAAGTAGTTTTTAGTATCATCACAAAAGCTGATTTCCTGTATTAGATAGATTGCTTTTCCTCACAGGTTTGATTCTGTATAACTTGAGATGACCAGGTTTCCATCAGTATCCAAAGTTAACAAATAAGTGTATTTGAAACTGTATGAGAGCTTATTAACACATCTAATATATTTTATCTGAAGGTGAAGTTAAACATATAGAATTAGAATTCTTTTTGGGGAAAGAGGTCTGTAACAAATATTTGCATTTAACAGTATACCATTAATTAGTGTGTCTGTTCATGCTGTACTATATTATTTTTTAATTGAGCATGGATGAAATTCCTAACAAGTTTATAGATTTTTCCATGAGTATTTGCTGATATTCTGTTGCCTAAAATGATAGGGAAATAAGTATATATTTTGTTTTCATTGTTTTAGCTTTGCTTAGTTTTAAGATCATCTATTTTTATTCTTCAACTACAGGACATTTTGAAGAACTCTTCAGAGACTATTAGTAGGAGCATTTCTCCTCGATGCATTAAAAAAATGTATTATACTGCTGTGACACACTGAGACAGCTAAAGAAACAATTTTCAACATTGGTATGTTTTAAGACTTTTCCTGTGTTATTAGCAGAGTAGAACAAGAATTAAGAATTATAAATAACTTTGGCTTTGGGGTTTCAGGTTTGGGTAAAAGTTGACTAAATTTGGTGAACAATTATTACCTTTTTAAGTTTCATATTTCCCTTGCTATTTTGTTACAGTTTTTATCTTCATAGAAATTCATAATGTGACATAACTTTTGATGTCATAAAAGTTGCTACATGGAATCGAAAAATAATAGTGGGGATTTTCACAACACTCCCCATTTTGACCACATCTGTACTATAATATTTTGTGTCTGCTGATAGCCTCTCGGCAGCCTATAATGCTAAGTAGCATAATTGAACAGTAGTTGGTATGATGGAGCAAAACCATCTTTAAACATTATTAGTATCTTAAAAACATTCTTTCTTTTTTGAGAAGAAGCTAAAATAGAGAAACAGCTCCAACTGCCTCTGTAGTAACTGAAAGTGTAGTTCAGAAATCAAATTCAAATTTGATAACTAATCAAAATGAATAAAATAAAAATGCCTTGTGTTTCTGTAATTTTTTTATCTTCTTAAAATGCCTTCATGTCAAGTCATCTTCCTAGAAAAGCTTTGTGAAATAGTTAGGGAAGGCATTGTTATGTTCATTTGACACATGAGAAAATGGACACAGAGGAATTAAGTAATTTGTTTAAAGTCATGAAGCTAGTTAATAGCAGAGCCAGCAATAAATCCAGTACCCTTTTTACTGGAGTTCTTAACCTAGTGTTCCATGAACTTATTTTTTTTGTTTGTTTGTTTTGTTTTTTGCTTTTTGGAGGGCAGTTGGGGTTAAGTGACTTGCCCAAGGTCACACGGCTAGTTTTTGTGTTAAGTGTCTGAGGCCGGATTTGAACTCAGGTCCTCCTGACTCCAGGGCCGGTGCTCTATTCACTGCACCACCTAGCTGCCCCATGAACTTATTTTTAAAAAAATATTTTGATCATTTCTTTTGTTTCTTTTGTAATCCTTTGTATTTTATTTTATTTAAGGCATTATTCATAGAAGGGGGTCTGTAGGCTTCACCAGACTGCCAGAGGGTTCCAGGATAAGGTTAAGAATCCCTACATTAACATTATCTAGAAGAATAGTATGATGTAGGGAACCAGAATCTCTAGTATATATCTAAGATAAATCTGTTTTTATGATTTTATAATATTTATGTCTCATAATTTTATGCCTTATGTTAAGCTATATTTTACATGCCTGTATCATAGCACAATTAGATTAACATTAAATAGCTAATTTGTTACAATTAAACTTTCATATGTACATAGTAATTAAGAAAACTAAAATGTTAATGTATTTTTTTGCCGGTTAATAAAAATATTTTTGTGTATGCTTTTTGCTAACAAGGAGACTGAATTTTTTAAAAAAGGAACTATGTAATCCTCTGTGAATTAAAATAATTACTTCTAGTGTTTTTTCCTAAGTTCTTGAGAACTCCTGTCCTGAGCAACGTAACTCTAAATGATCTTTTAAAATCTTAGATATAAATCTAGTTGATGAATTGTAGGAAGCTATATGGTAAGATTTCTTTTTTAACACAAGAAATATTTTGCTTCTGGTTTTCATTGTGTTTACAAAAAGTACAAGTTAAATTTATCTTTGCTTCTCTATCCCCTGTGTAAAAAAGTAAGTATATTCTTAAAATTGGAATCTTTATATTAAGAAATTGTCACAAAATGATTTTAATATTTCAGTAATATGGTAGTGAAATTTACATTTGAAACTTCATAACTAAAACATTTTGTAATTGACATTCCATAAGTTTATTTGAAGGTATATTATGCATTTTTATTTGTATTAATATCACCATTTAAACTAATAATAAGGATTAAAACGGAAAGATATGTAGTATAGGCCTTTTGGTGAAGGGAAAATTGTAACAAAACAGATTTAACACAAAGTAATGAAAATATCATTACTCTGAGTTTATATTAACCAATATAGTCATGTTTAATGAAGAGGATACTAGAAATTTGAATGATGAAGGTGGCTGGATGGGTTTTGGGTAGGTGAAGGGTTCTTCCCCTTCCATCCTCATCTCAGTACAACTGAGCATGTTTTTGTCCTATCAGCATTCCCTAGATACTAAGGCAAAAAGTAGATTTCTCACAAAACCTGCTAAAACAAGATGGCATAGGCCTGATTATTACACTCTGGCACATTAGCATATGCAAAAATGGAAGATCAATCAGTTAGCAAGTATTTATTAAATTTAGCCTGCTGTATGTCAGACACTGTAGTATGTGATGCAAAAGCAAGACAGCCTTTGCCTTTAAATGGATGGTGTTCTGCTGAGTGGGATATATGTTTACAAGCAAATATAGTATGTATACAAAATAAAGTGAGTTGGAGTGGGAAGCAAGCAGTGATGAGGTAAAAAAAGTTGGGTTCGAGCAAAGTCCTGAACCATCATTGTACCTTATCTCAGAACTGAAAAAGAACTCATTTAAGATGATGATCAAGTCCGGTAGATTATTTCTTATATCCCTTGCTGCCTGTATTACTACCTTGTATTGTTATTATTAATACTTTGTCTGTATGCTCTGTCTCTACAATTAGACTGTCAAGTCCTTGAGGCAAGGGCTCTGTCTTTTTTCTTTTTGTATCACTATCACCAAGCACAATGCCTTGTAAGCAGTAGACATTCAATGGTGTCTTGATGAAGGTGTCATTATGCTTTTACACAGTTTCTTCTTATGCTACAGTTAAGAAAATCTGTCTTAAAATTAGTAGCTTTTCTGTAAGCTTAATATAATTTTAAAAAGTTTATCTTTTATATTCTGTTACTGATCTTAAGGGAATGTTTCAATAAGTCAACATTAAAGGAAGAAAAGGTTGACTTGTTTGATACTATAACATTTGAAATCTGGAACTGATCCCTCACAAATTAGGGAAAACAGTGTTTGGTACAGTGAGGAGGTGAATCATGCATTTCTTGTCTCACCTCTTTATTTTGAAAGTGTCCAGCATATTAGTGATTTAGGTTTTTCCTCTGTATTGCTTTCTTAGCACAAGAAGATCACCTGAATATTATTCCCATTAAAGAAAATGTGTGAAAAATTAAGGTCCAAACCATGAATCTGTATTGTGGAATTTTCCAGCACTGAAATGTTTAAGGTTCTAGCTAGAGTGAGGGAAGATAAATATAGATTTCTCACATATTCATGCTAAATTTAACCTCCTGGCTGTTAGTTTCCTATCTCCTTAATCTGTCCAGTACAAGTAGCATGGGACATACATTCATTTTTGTTGTTGTTTTTAATTAGAAATTTGAGCAACCCAAGGGAAAAAATAACTTGAGAAATATATACCTCAAATTCATTTACATTATTCAGGTCTTCTAAGAGTTTACTCTTCTGAGAGAGGTTTTTTGGTATAATCACAACAACCCTATATTCTATTTTTCTCTACTTATTTGGTATAAATGTATCCATATATTGACAACTACTTGTTATTTAAAATAGTTTTATCCTATTAAGTTAATATATGATATTTTACTTAGCTAAAAGAAGTCACTAGGTGTTTGGATTGTTTCTTACTTTTCACTTTTATTAATAGTGTTGCTGTGAATATAGGAGTATAGATAAGAGCTGGGAGAAAACTTAAGAGTCAAAACCTCTAATTTTACAGATGAAGAAACTGAGACCCAGAGAAGTTAAGTAACTTGCCCAGGGTTACACAGCGAGTAAATATCTGAGATGAGATTTGAATTTAGGTCTTCTTACCTCCAAGTCACTATTCTGTTCTTTTCACCATGCTACCATCTTCATAAACTTTTTATGTTTTGAGTTGTTTGCTTGAAATAAATTCTCAAAAGTGGAATTACTTGATCAAATGATATAAACTCCTTTTTGGCTCTTTACATATTACCAGATATTCTCCTGAAAACTGAACCAGTTTTGAATCACACCAGCGGTATGGATGGACCCATTTTCCCACAGTCTCATGAGCATATCCATTTTATCCCTGTTTAATAGTTTTGTACACTTTCAGTTGTTATTTGAATTTTTTCTCCCAGAATTCATTTTCTTATAGGTGACTGAGAGAAACATCATTTATTAAGCACCTACTCTGTGCCAGACATTGTGCTAAGCACTTTACAAATGTCTCATTTGATCCTCACAACAACCCCATGAGGTAGGTGCTGGTATTTTACAGTTGAGGGAACTGAGGCATACAGTGAGTAAGAGATTTGCCCAGGGTTATACAATTAATAAATGACTTAACCTGAATTTGAACTAAGATCTCCCTGACTCTAGGTCCAGCAGAGGCCTAACCTGCCTTCGTTTGTGCCCTGATGAGTCAATTTTATGTTTTCTTATGATGAGCTTAAGTTACAGGTAATTAGTGTTATAAACAGTGGTAGAAATGGAATAGGGGAGAAAAGAAGAGAATAGTATATGGGAAACATTATCATTCATTTAGCTCTACCAACATTCACATCATTTAGTAGTATTATAAATTATTTAATTAATAATAGGATTAGGATTATTTTCATCCTAAAAATCTCTGGGAAGAATTTGAGTTTTTAGGTAAGTAGGAGAAAAGGAATAAAGAAACTGGAAACTTTGTTCATCATTTTAAAAATATTTAATTTTTTTTATTTGATGTTTTTTAAATGTCATGTTTGTTGCTGTTCACTTATACTGATCTTCCCTTCATAACAAAGAATTTTGTAACAAAGAGGACTAAAATTTGTTTCAGCAAAACCAAGTATCACATTGACCATGTTTGACAGTGTATTTTTCCCGGATTTAAAAAAACCCCAACAGATTCTAGGTTGATAGCAAAAGAATATTTTTGTTGCTATTTTGATTACAATCAGAGGGAAATCATGGAATAATTTCTATATGGCCATAGTGAATGTTTAGTAGGTACTTTCCTTTTTCTGTTATTCTCAAATGTAATTTTTTTAGTGGTTTTACTTAAAATTTAAGTGATATTTTTAGCCATATTTATCTCTACTTTTTAAAATAAGGTAAGCTATTAATCATAAGCTAAACAGGGGTTGTTTAATGGGCATTTCATGTGTATATCATAATGGTAGACTTACAACTCCAAATATCTATGAATGGTTCTTTTCACTTTTTCTGAATCACAAAAAATTTTAATTTACAAATAGGGGAAAAATAGGTAGAATTTTATGCTTAGTTACTAGGAATTGTCTCAGAGACAAGCATATGCTTACTTTCTAAAGCTAACTTTTACAACTGTGCTTATTCTTCTAGGTCCTAGAAGAATGTCTTAGAATACTACTCCATCAGTTATTCCCTCATTCTGTTGCATCTTTAATATCTCCTCTACCAGCTTTCTCTCATCTGCCTACAAATGGGCACAGATGTCTTTTATCTTAAAAACCAAATACCAAAGCTCTACCACTCTCTACTTCTCAAGCTAACACTCTTCCTTCTTCCTTATTTCTTCCACATCAACTTGTACTCCCAGTTTGAGTCCACAAGAGAATAACTATAATTTCAGATTCAGGAGTACTCTTTGTATCTATGCTTTTAAGACTTTAACTCATGGGGGCGGCTAGGTGGCACAGTGAATAGAGCACCGGCCCTAGAGTCAAGAGGACCTGAGTTCAAATCCGGTCTCAGACACTTAACACAAAAACTAGCCGTGTGACCTTGAGCAAGTCACTTAACCCCAGCTGCCCTCCAAGAAAAAAAAAAGACTATAACTCATAAGGCCACACTAATGTGTAGCCAGAAGGTATAGTTAGCTCAAAGCAAAGGCTTTTACTGAAATGACAAGACTATGACCAATAGTGACAAAACATTCTCCATGTTAACCTGGGACACATAGTTATAAAACCGCGTACAGTGTCACTAGAGAAAGTGGGTACATATTTGTGGAGAAATTTATTCATAACTCAATTTTTAATTTTTAGTATGGCCATCCAGAATATATGTGGAAGTGTACCAATTGTATAGGTAAAAAAGCCAAAACCATAGGGTAGTAAAGAAAATAATAATTTCTGTATGTAGGGAATTCAGTTTAGTTCAGCAGGCATTTATGAACCACTGTCTATTTGGAAGACACTGTGCTAGGTCCTAGGGATGTAATGACAAAAACAGAACAAGCCTTGTTCTCAAGACACTTATGTTCTAAGAGGAAAAACCCACAGTCTCACCTTCTTATCCATAAAGTCAAAGATTTCATAAAGTCTTAAAGTTTGATAGAATTTAGTGAATAGAGAGGTGTAGGAGTTATATATAACTAAACACGGATTTTTTCATTTTCAAAATTTGTATTTTTTTACATCCCCTTAATTTATCAATATCTCTCCACCAATTCCTTCCAGAAAGCAATCCCTTATAATAAAAAAGAATGTTAAAGACCTTGTTTAGCAAAACTAGCCTATACATCAGTCAAGTCTGACGTTATATATACAGTGTTCTATAGTCTTCCACTTCTGTAGAGGTGTCAAGATGGGTCATTATTACAGTTTCAGTTACTTTGTTACTCTTTCCTTTCATATTGTATTCATCATATATATTTTTCCTGATTCTGTTTAGTTCACTTTGCATCAGTTCATATCTCTTTCCTTGTCTCTCTCTATTCATTTCTTACCATAGTATTCCCTTACATAATGTGCCACAGTTTAACCATTTCCCAATTAAGCATTGTGTATTTTTTCAAAACTGATACTGTCAACAGTGAAAGTGGTACTAGCAAATTGATTTGGTGCTTAAGTATTTTCCATTTTCCAGGCATCCTTTTTGTCTTTCTCCTTTCATCTGTCCTTACCATTAGGAATCCTCCTGAGGAAACTCACAGTAAAAGGTCAGGAAAAAAGATGAGAAACTACTAGTATGATCCTAAGATTCTGGAGCTAGAATGGATAAAGTAAATGTAATCCCCTCATTTTTGTAGATGAGGAAACTAAGGCCCAAAGAAGTTAGGTGATATCCAGGATTCAAATCCATTATTTTCCCACTTTACCATATTGGGTCAATTAGAGAAATATGAAAACAATGAGTATGGTATTTTGACTTTAAAGAAAGAGAAGAGTAGCCAGTAGTGAGAAGTCAACAGTGAGAAGCTGTGGAGGTCAAGGAAGATGGGATCTGAAAAAAATCCATTAGGTTTTGTTGGTTAGAGTGTCTTTGACCTCTGAAACAACAGTTTCATTAGAGTAGTCAGATACAAAGGAATAAGAAAAGAAATTGGCAGCATAAAGCCTTTTGACCCAACAATACTGATACTAGGTCTGTACCCCAAAAGAAACTGAGAGGATACCCATCAGTTGGGAAATAGTTAAACAAGTTATAGTACGTGATTGTGATGGAAAGCTATTGTGTTCTAAGAAATGATTGACAAAAAGGATGATTCCAGAAAAACCTGGGAAGACATATATGAGTTTATGCAAAGTAAAGTGAACAAAACTAGCAGAACATTGTACACAGTAACGGTAATATTGTTATGATAATCAACTATTAAAAACTTAGCTACTCTGATCCAACACAATAATCCATGACGGCTCCAAAGAACCTGTGATAAACAGTGCTGTCTACCGCCAGAGAACTGATGAACTCTGAGGGCAGATTGAAGTATATTTTTTCACTTTCTTTGTTTTTATTGCTTTTTTTTTTAACTTTTTTGGAGTGGGGAGGGCAGGGTAATTGGGGTTAAATGACTTGCCCTAGGTCTCACAGCTAATAATTGTTAAGTGAGGTAAAATTTGAACTCAGGTTCTCCTGACTCCAGAACCAGTTCTCTGTTTACACTGTGCCACCTAGCCACACCATTTTTATTGCTTTTTTTTTGCAGCGTGGCTAATGTGGAAATGTTTTGTATGATTTCATATGTACAATGAGTATCATATTTCTTGCCTTGTCAGTGCGTAGGGGAGGGAGAGAATTTGGAACTGAAAATAATAATTTAAAAAAATTTAAAAGAAAAAGTATTGACAGCATTGGGAATTGATAGCTTTCTTTTTTAAAAGAAGTTTAACAGTGAAGGGAAATCAGGATGGAATGATAGCTGAATAAGGTAGAAGGATTATGTATTTATTTTTAAAAAGATTATAGAAACTTGTGTATATTTGTAGACCAGTTGAAAAGAAGCCAGTGCAGAGAAATAGAATATAGATGAATGGAGATGGAAAAGACTGATGGGGCAAGATCCTAGAAGGAGACTGGGAGAGTGGAATCAATAAGGAATAGAGATATAACTCTTTCTGTTACTGGAGGAAAAGAGAGTGTGGGTGACAATGCTTACAAATTTTAAGGATGGGAAGAGAGGAGCTGAAGGAGTTTTGGGAGTGTGGTACCTGTTAGACTGGAGGAAAGAAGATTTTTGAAATAGATGCTATAGTGAATGAGATAAGGAGTTATATAGAATAGGGTTATCAAGTGATTTAGAAGGACTAGTTGAAGTGTTATGTACTATGAATTTATAATGGACAAAATAGGATCAGTTTCATTAATTTAATTTACTTTAGTAACATTCAGCAGACCTGGAGTTGGGGGCCAAGAAACTGGATGGTGGGAATTACCCAGTGATGAAGATTTTTATGTCAGGATAGATCAAGGATAGAAGCAAGTAATACTAGAATGGAGAAGGTCTGAATGGATAAGGGTAGTCGCTCAAGGAACTAGAGGTAGTGTTGAGATAAGGATAGGTTTACTGTGAATGAGATAGTGAGATAGATGGAAGTATGGAAGGAATTTGACATTTAAAAGTTTTGGATCTTGATGGTGTTAATTATTGAGATATGGGGAGATGTAAAGAGTAATCACACCATTTGTTGCTGAAAAAGGAAATCATTGGAACACAGGATATTGATGAATTGTGTGCTAGGTTTTAGAGTAGACCTGCATGGACCACTTGCAGCATGCCAAAGGATTTTGGGTGGCCTGCCCAAGAAAAATATAGAGGATGTTTTCTTACGTAGTCTAGAGAATGTTTTTCTCTACATTTTTTGCAGGCTGCCTGAAATCCTTTGGTGTGCTCCAAGTGGCCTGCAGGCTGCTTAAGACCCATGGGTCCAGGTTATGCAGGCCTGTTTTAGAGGAATCTTTACTATGAATATTAAATCCCAAGAAGCCACTAAATCAGATACTAATGTAATTGAAAAAGTTAGAAGAATGACTGGAGGTTAAGTATAAGGACAGCAACAAGAATGGGAAGAAATTGGCATAAATGAATTACACAAAGCCATAATCATGAGGAATTCAGAGAAACATGGGAAGCCTTTCATGAATGAAACAGTGAAGTAAACAGAATCAGAACAATAAACAGAATGATTAAAATATAGAAAAGGATACTAAAAAGAAGGTATGCTGAATAAAGACCAAACTTGATTCCAGAGAACAGAATGAAATTCTCAGCAAAGTGAGGGGCAAGGGGTGGGGAGGGGCATACAGGAAGAGAATATTGCATATACTGTCAGATGTAAGGGTAGCTAGGTGGCACAGTGGATAGAGTAGAGCACAGGAACAGAGGCCAGGAAGACTCTTCTTTCTGATTTCAAATCTGGCCTTGGACACTTACTAGCTATGTGACCCTGGGCAAGTCACTTAGCCCTGCCTCAGAAAGGCCTGCTATGATATGATCTATGGGGTCACAAAGATTTGGACGTGATTCAACAACAGCAGTTAGATATAACCACTTTTTAAAAATTGTTTTTTGTTGTTTCAAGAAAGGCTTCATTTTATGTGGAAATTATTGTTACATAAAATCAAAAGGTATTAATAAAATTGTTAAAATTTTAAAATTGATTACATTAATCTCAAAATGAGGGATGGCCATTCAGGCATAATGGTAGAATAGTAACCTGAAAGAGATGAGAAGTGTGCTTACTTCTATAAGTCCTGGCGAATCATAGGGAGTAGCAAAAGGAGTAGCCTTCAATGAGGAGAATTGCAAGGAATATGATGTCCTCTTGGGGACAGCCTGCAATTTAATCTTGTATACAAGTTGACCTAATTTTTGTAGAGTATTTTTAAACTTAAGAAGTCAACTTATATGTAAAATTGTTACTCTCTACAAGGTTTTAGCTATAAAACCCCACTGCTAAATGTTTCTTTTTTACCCTTAAAATTTATGGAAGATAATAAACAATCTCTGTACCACTCTGTTATTGAGAAATAAACATCATCTAGTTTAAGGAGGTCCAGATTGAAGTTTTGATGGATCAGGTAAGAGACTGATTTTACTAGAACTCAAATATTTGTTTATAACTAATTCTCAAAAGAATAGCATACCTTTTACTGTACTTGCTTAAATATAAACAGCTTTAATGAAGTATTTACTTTAGTGTTTCTTAGTAGATGGCCTATTGAGTAATATATCTTTGACAGAAAGCATGGGCTTATAGTGAAAACTATTTATGAAAATGTTTTTTCAAAAATGGCTAGATTCAAATTAGCCTAGATACTTGTAATATATTATATTCAGTGGGCAAATTTAAAATTTTTTTATCCTTCCTACCTACTACTCTCAGAAAAACCTTTATAATACCCATTTTTTTAGGGTTCCATTTTTGTAATTCAACACTGTAGAGGCTACTTAGGCAATAGTTACATTATAATTGACAGTTCTGTTAACAGTACTAACTCAGGATATTGTGAACTGCACAAAATAATAGGAGTGATTAGATGCAATTTTTGCCTTTTCCATGCTCACTAGTTGAAAATTTTAGGGTAAAGATAGCACTACAAAATGTAAAATCCAGCATATTGTTTGTATTTGTGTGGTAGAATAAAAAAAATTAGATATAGGAAGGCCTTGGTAAACACAGATTTCCAGTGATGCTTGAGAAATGTATTTGTATTATAAAAGTTAATTATTCTGTGTCAGAGTAAAAGGAAATTTCATGAATGAAGCTGCAAGTAGACCCAGCCAGATGTGTAAAGAGACAAGTGTAAACCAATCTAGCTTGACTGGGCAGAGGCCTTATGAATCCCTTTATTTTATGTCCACTGCTCCAAACCCCACCCTCCAACCTAGTGGATACAGAAGTGGTTGGAGACTCAAGAATATTCTTCCTTTTATCCAGTTCTTTTGAGTCCTCCTCAGATCATCTGCTGTTACTGGTTAGTGAGAGGGAAAGAAATAATAACAAAATTTCAGGACACTGTTGAGGGGGAACATACCCATTCCTTTCCAGAATCAGCAGAGGGAGCACAGAGATAGACAGGTAGCAAAAGCAGCAGCAAACAAACTTGAATCAGGTATAAGATTTAATAGGTTGCCATTGTTTGGACTTAAGTTTGTTTGGACGTGATGGTGATATAAAATCTACTTGCACTGAGTTTTAAAAAAACAATTATTAGGGGGGCGGCTAGGTGGCGCAGTGAATAAAGCACCGGCCCTGGAGTCAGGAGTACCTGAGTTCAAATCTGGCCAGGAGTACCTGAGTTCAAATCTGGCCTCAGACACTTAACACAAAAAAACTAGCCGTGTGACCTTGGGCAAGTCACTTAACCCCAACTGCCCTCAAAAAAAAAAAGCAAAAAAAAAAAAACAACAATTATTAGGACAAATAACCTGACAGTATAGTTCTCTGGGGACAAAAATGACTATCCTGGACCTTGATTTAGTACTTTGCATACATAGAGTGCAGCAAATGAAATATCTTCATGACAGTTTTCAAATTTCATGGTTTTTGTGAGTTTTTAGACCTGGTGATTTATATGGTCCTTATCCATGAAGCATTAACTGTTGTATGAATGAGTTGGAATGAATAATAAATGTATATTTTTACTATTATAGTTTGTAATTTTAAAAATAACATTAAATATGAAGTCTTTTTATTGTAAGATATAAGTAGAAAGGATCTCATTTCTTGCTGTGAAGTGACCTCATGTGACTGGCACCCAGGGATTGTTATTTTTAAAGTTACTGATTTTAAAACCATGTACTACTAGCATCATCTTCTTCATCAATTAATATTTACTGTGTTCTTATTAGGTGTTTAGGAAGGACAGTCCTGGATGAATCAAAATATATTCTCTCAAGAAGAATATTTACTAATGCAAAATATTGATATATATTAATTTTTTTTATTCTTTTTCTTAGGACTATTAGAATCTTGGAGGGAATCTGTTTTTATTGGGCTATCCAGATGAACCAGAGATGTTGCTTTACTTTTCTTTAACATGATATCTTGACCTTGGATCAATACTAGTTGGCCCTGGATCAAGAAATTGTTGAGTCAAGAAACTAGCACTCAGTTCTTGGTATTTCCTAGGATTATAGTGTAAATCTCAGCCCTGCTGTTTACTGCCTGTAACCTTGGACAAATCATTTAACCTGTTTGGGCCTCACTTTTCATATATATAAACTAAGGGGTTGGGTCAAATGATTTTTAAGGTCCCTTCTAACTCTTTAAGTCTATGATCCTGTGGTTCTAGTCCAACTCTTTCATTTTAAAATTAAATAAATTGAAGTTTAGAAAAGTGAAAAGTCTGGTGTCTAGTGTTACACAGTAAGAAGTATACCATAATTTGGACCCTTGTCTTCCTTCATCCAAAGTCAGCATGGTTTCCCAGTACACCATGTCAATTCTCACTAAAATCTTGTTGATGTCAGACTACGGCTCAACGTTGACCTTTCTATAAGTCCAGGGACTGTCATGTTTATTTTTTTTTAATATTACCAAAAAAAGATACTGACTTCAGGTGCTAAGGATACAAAGAAGAAAACAAAAGAATCCTTGCTTGTCAAAGATGTTATTTTGTGGTGGGTAGGGGGATTCAAGAGACAATATTAACATTAATATCTAAATAAATAATATATACAAAGGAAATACAAATTAATTCCTGAAAGGGGGGAGGGCACATAAAAAAATCACTTGTGAAAATCCACAAACTTCTGCAGGGAGACACAGTAGAGTGCATTTGAATAAGTATCAGAAGAGGAAGAAACACACTTTGATGTAATGATTCAGATATTCTACAGGCTGATAGGACAGCTGGAGGAATTGGAAGATGAGTCCCTAATAGTTCATAAAGCTAGTATAGAAGCAAGATATATTTATGATGAGAAAATTTAACTATCCAAAGTTTGCTAAAGGTCTGTCTATGTAAAAAGCAGGGAAACATAATTCTCAGCTTCCTTTGTGTCTCATTTCTCGGAAGGCAAAGAAAGTAATGAAACAGTAATAAACTGGTATTTGATTTAAAACCTTGAGAGGCAGTGATGGTGTCATTTTGGCATGTATAAGGGAAAACTGTTGGTAATAGTTTGGTGTTTACATTAAGACTCCAGAAGAAAGAATTTCAGAGTCCAGAGATAATATAGAGAGGATCCAATGACATGAGATTGTAATGGGAAGTTAGTTCAAGGCAGAACTGAAACTCTCAAAAAGTAAATTCTGGTGACTCAGTCAAAATTGATTCTGATAGAAAAAAGGGACTGATGTGACTGATGAGTAATCTTACTAACAGAATTATTATTTAAAAGTATACACACACACACACAGACACACACACACACACGACTGGCCATGAGGATCAGTCCTTACAGTGTATGTGGATTTGCCCTTCCTGGTGGATTTTACAGAGCATGCACAGTATCCCCACTTGCTGTCAATCCAACCAGTGGAACTTTTGAGAGCCATTTCCTGACCATGAATGATGAAGGGGCCATGAATGACTCACTTTGTAATGATGAAAAGTCTTCTGATTGACTGAGGAACTCAATATAATAACTCAGTAGAGGCTGAGCCAGAATTGAGTGTTCCTGCTAAAAGGTTCTAGCATAACTTGTAAGAGAGGTCTGATTACTTCAAGCCTTTCCCCTACCTGGCAGCTATGTGTTAGGGAATTAAGAGCCAGTAGAATGGCAAGGTCCTTTATTAATTTTGTCATCTAATATAAGAGTATTATAGTCTAGAATGAATCTTGGACTCATTGAAGTAGTTTATCAAAAAAAGGAGTAGAACCTCCTACTTTGAGAGCTTGGGAAAGAGGACAACAGAGAGGGACACAAGACAGCTATTAAATTCCTGTTTTGATTAAATGAAAAGGCATTTTATCAGGTGCTTTCTTTGTGTTGGGCACTATGCTAAATAAGCACTGGAGATGGAAATAAAGAAAGCAAAAAAGACCTTGTCTTGAAAGAACTTAAATTCTGATATAGGAAGACCAGATATACAGAAGAGTGGTGGACAAGTATGGTCAGAGAACCCATAGGGATAGTGGGAGGAGTCTTAAAACAATTGATTGACATTTCATTTCCTGGAAGAATAATGTTGAATTGATTACTGTTTCAAAACACAGCAGAATGATGGGTTAAGGTTGTGCTGAAAATAGTGCAGTCTTGCCATTCAGAAGCCCGGGACAGGAGTTGGAACACCTATTTGAAGGCAGAGATATGGCATAAAGATAACCAGGGACCACCAAGACTGATTTAGAGAACATTAAAGAAGTCTGTCCCATTTTCATCATCCGTGGCCATTGATCTTAAATCACCTTTGACATTACCTATATGGTCTTCCCTGACCAGCCAGTAATCCAGGCTCTCTTCTTTTGAGTCAGTACTAAGAAAATCCATGGTTTTGTTGAGAGTAGATACTTCACTAATGTAAATAACAATCCCACAGTGACCTAGTAGGTAGGTACTCTTAGGGAGTTGCTGCAGCTCTAAAATATATCATCTTGAGACCAACCTCTGAATTTAGCTATGATATTTCTCAGGTGATAACTATAGTCTGTAACTAAGCCCTTAAAGCAAAACCTTTTTGCTTGGTGTAAGGCCTATGAGAACTTGTACTTTGCTAGCATATCTTTAAAGATATGGATCACTTACTGAACACAGTAAAGAAACATAGTAGGACTTCAATAGGGAAGTAGCTTTTTTTAAACTAAGGAGAAAATAATTTTGTGAGCTCACTGTTAGGAAACATATTTACAGATTAAAGCATATCTTAAGGAATGTGATTGGGATAGTAAGAAAACTAGAGACCATGTTTTATAAAGATTGGATTAACATATGAACACAACTAGAAAATGGTACTTAAGAAAATAAAGGAATATTTAAATAATCGGAGAAATATTGATTGCTTGTGGGCAGTGGACAGTGAACAGAGCACCAGGCTTGGAGTCAGGAAGACTTTTCTTCATGACTTCAAATTTGGCCTCAGACACTAACTATGTGACTCTAGGCAAGTCACTTAACCCTTTTTGCCTCAGTTTCTTCAGCTATAAAATGATTTGGAGAAGGAAATGGCAAACTACCCCAGTATCTTAGCCAAAAAACACCAAATAGGGTCAGAAAGAGTTGAACATGACTGTAAAATGACCGAACAACATTGTTCATAGTTGGACTGTGCCAATATAACAAAAATGTTACTGCCCAAATTTATTTACAGATTTAGTGTTGTTTCAATCAAGCTACCAATGAGTTGCTTTAAAGAAGCGTGTTACAAAATTCTTGTGAAGGAACAAAAGATCAAGAACTACAAAGGAAATAGTTTTTAAAAGTAGGATTGGAGGGGGCCTACCAGATCTAAAACTATGCCTTAAAGCAATAATCATTTTTTAAAAATACTGTGCTGGTTAAAAAAATGCAAAGGTTGAGCAATGGAACACATTAGGAAAATAAGACCTGGAAACAGATGAACATAATAGCACAGTATTTGGTAAATACAAAGTCACAAACTACTGGCTTAAGGAATCCTTATTTGACCAAAAAGAAATTGAGTTGACTGGAAAACAGTCTGACAAAAATTAAGTTTAAGCAGCAACTTATACTATATGTCATATCACAAAGAACTTCAAATAGATTCATGATAAAACAACATTTCACAAAAAAAGGAAAAAAGAGAGGAGAAAGGAAGAAAGTACCTTTCACAAATGTGGCTAAGTAATTCTCAGCTGAACAAAAGATAGAGGTGTGATCATAGAACAGTTTTAGGTAAGCACAACAATCATGGACAGTTATGCTTACATAAAATTGAAAAACTTTTTCACAAGCAAAATCAATGTCATTAGAATTAGGATAGAAACAATTAGGAAAAAAATCTTCATAGCAAATTTCTCAGATAAATTGCTGATGCTGAGAATGTAAAGGAATTGGTTTGCAATGAGTTCAAAGAGTATTGAGATGATCACTAGGAACCAAAAGGAGTCTCTTCAGAACAAGTTGTATAAAACTAGTCTCATTTCCTTTTTTGGACAGTGTTGTTAGACACTAATTTAGAGGAGTGCTATGGAAGTGGCGTATCAGGATTTCAGCAAGACATTTAATAAATTCACTCCTTACATTCTTGGGAACAAGATGGAGGAATATGAACCAACTAATATAGTACTGCTGGGTGGGCTTAGAATGAGATGACTGATCAGAACAAATAAATGGTGATTAATGAATCAATGTCAACCTGTAAGACAGTCTTTTCTAATAGAATGTCCCAGGTCTTTATCCTCAGCTTTTTTGTAACATTTTGTTTATCAGTTACATATTTACATGAGGGCATAGATTGTGTGCAACTCCACAAATCAGATTTGTGGGAGAAATTCCTAGAACACTATTTATGTGGAAAAAATACTAGGATTTTTACTGGTCTTCAGGGTACATGTGAATCAGTAGTGTGATGTGACAGCCAGAAAAACTGACACAATCCTAAGTTTCTATATTAGAAACACAGTATCTTAGGTGGTTGAGTGGGATAATAATCCCACTATTCCAACATTTCCTCCCCACACCCTGTCCATTCTCTTGAAATACCAAGAATTTCAACTTGTCCCAAGCCATTTTCTCACTGCCTCAAATTTCAACATGCCCCAAAATATTTCATAGGAAAAGACCATTGTGACATTAGAAAGGTATGTTTATTGTTCGAATCTAACTTTTAAGATACTAGCTTTGTGACCCCGGGCAAGTCCCATAACCTTGTTTGCCTCAGTTTTTTCATCTGTAAAATGAGGTAGGGAAGGAAATGGAAAACCACTCCAATATCCTTGCCAAGAAAACCCCAGACGGTGTCAAGAAGAGCCAGACACAACTGAAAACAATTGAGCAACAAAACTTAAGAGCTACTTTCTATTTGTGTTGTAGCATCCATATTCCAGTAACTAGGACTCTGCCCTAGGTCAGGTAATTGTCCTTGGATAGTGAAATGTGTTGCTCTAGTCTAACTTTTAAGAGCTACTTTCCATTTGGGTTGTAGCTTCCACATTTCAATAACTGGGACCCTGCCCTATGTCAGGTAATTGCCCTATGTCAGGTAATAGTGAAATTTACTTAAGGGTTTGAAATTTAAAGGTATCACTGACCAGCTGTATTCCCCTCAGGAAGAAGATTAGACTAGGTCTGGTGATGGACTTGGTATAGCCAGGCAGAATTGGTGATTGGGTGGTAGGAAGGAATGAAGAGCAGGCTTCCTCTGAGCAAGCAGTTTAAATATCTCCTTTGGTTCCACCAGCAAAGACTGAAGTGTGGGAGAAGGGAGGGATAGATAAATTGCCTAGGTTGGAGGGTAAGGATGGAAATGATCTTTATGAATGAGATAGGCCCCTTAGTGTGGATGTAGGGATGTAGGGAGGAAGTCATGGCTTCCCTAGACTTCGAAGAAGTGCTGACCTAGGGATTAGAACTAGGTGCTAGTCTTTACTCCAACACTCTTTGGATCTCTGTTTTCCTTATATAAGATGAAGAGGTTGGACCAGCTCTGGCAGTCTGTGAATCTAAGACATAGACTCTATTTGACTTCAGCTCAACTCAATCTGAGTTTTAATAAGAGTCAAATGAACTTTTCTTTGTGACCTCATTACTTTTTCAGTAAAAATAAATAAAATTGAGTTGGACTAAATGATCATTAGTAATGAAGACAACACTAACATTCTTGGAAAAGATCAGCAATCAATACATTCACTTTCCCTGTGACTTCCCAGACTAGCATATCCTTGACCACCACTCCCGCGGGCGTGTGTGTGTGTGTGTGTGTGTGTGTGTGTGTGTGTGTGTGTTGTTTTCCTCTCAGAATGTAAGTTCTTTGAGGACAGGACTTCTCTTACTTTCTGTATTTGTATTCTTGGAGATTAGTACAATGCTTGGTACAAAGTAAGTACTTAACAAATACTGTTTTAGAGGGTGGCTAGGTGGCACGGTGAATAGAGCACCAGCCCTGGAGTTAGGAGGACCTGAGTTCAAATTTGACTTCAGCCACTTAACACTACTCACTTGTGTGACCTTGGACAAGTCACTTAACCCCACTACCCCTGCCTTCCCCTCTCTAAAAAATTAAAAAACCTTTTTTTTATTGGTTCATTCTTCATTCATTCATTGGTCCATTAAGTTTTCCCTAAGGTCTCTTCTAGCTCTAACTTGATACTTTGAGGGTTTAGGGAGTAAGGTTGGTTTTAAGATATTTAATCTCCCCTCCAGAATCATTTATCTCTTTGTTATAAAGATTACCGCTCCATTCCTACACTCCAGTAATAAGGCTTTTTGGATGAAAAATGTAGAGAAACAATTGTTAGCTCAATGTTAAGCTTAATTTAAATAGATGCGTATTGACTCTCTTACTCTGGAATAGGATGGTGGTGTGAGTAGTCTTTCACCCCATTCCCCCGTGGCAAACTGAGGGTGGCTTTCGTGCCAATTGTACCCAATTGTTCTGGGTACAATTTATGAAATTCCTAGTTGTAGATTTTCTACACATTTGCTCCTTTCCTATCTGCCGGTTTTTTTTTTTTTGGTGTATATTTATTTTATCATTCTCATATCTGAGTTCTATCTATCTTCCTTCTCTGTATGTACCTTTACTTCATCGCTCTGTGGGTGATTGTTAAGATTTATTAGAGCAAGGCTGTCCAGGAAAAATTTATCTAGTAGCTTTGTACATTTGTCTTTGAACTAAAACTTCCCTCAAGTCATAATGTATGCTTTAATCCTATGTATTTGATAAAGACACATCTTTGTTTTCAAGTAGCAGTTGATATGAGATGGTATCCCCTCCACCCCCTCAGTAGAGTAAAAGCTGCTTCAAAGTAGGGACAGTTTCATTTTTTACTTCGTATCTGCAATGCCTGGAATATAGTAGACATACTATGCATATTGAATTGAATTGTGTGTTTAGGTACCACCTGCCAAAATGATGTTCTTGATGAAATCAAAAGATCCTGAGTTCACCAGATTCTTGGAATTTGTTGTGTTCTTGGAAAGGAGCTAGATAATAGTGTTTTGAAATATCTGATATTATGTATTATCAACAAATATTCTATAACCTCTTAAATCACGTTAATGAATTTGAGTGTTTCACCAGTTAATGTATCCAGGAAAGGAATAGTGGTATAATATTGTACCAAAGCAGAAACACCTAAATCAGTAATACTCTGGTTTATTAATATGTGAACAAAAATTTGAAGGTAAAATAACTCTAACTACAACTATAGTTGAAGTAATAGTTATATAACTAAACAGCAACTATAATTATAAAAATGTAGTTGTGACCACACTAGTAATCAGATATTTCATCCACTTAAAGTGCCGTTTACCACAGGCTACCACAATGTTAATTTACTCACTGTAACTATGAACACCATTGATTACAAAGAATATATTATTTAAAAGTAGAATTTACTAATTAAAGGTGGTGCCCATGTTTTTCCATATATATTTCCTACCCTACTGCTGCTTTTTTTGCTCTTTTTAAAAACTATTTTTATTATGACCTTATATATCAAGAAGAGCATTTATTCAACGGTTCATAACCTGTCGGTTATGTTCAGTTTGTAACAATGAAAATACATCCTGCATATCAGATATTTATATTATGATTCATAACAGTAGCAAAATTACAGTTATGAAGTAGCAATGAAAATAATTTTGTGGTTGGGGGGGGGGTCACCATAACATGAGGAACTGTATTAAAGGGTCATAGGAAGGTTGAGAACCACTGATTTATATAATCAAAGAAAAATGCAAGAATTCTGTGAATCTTCACTTCACATTGCTTGCTTTTAAAATACTTATTAATTCTGCATGTTACTTCCAAATCACATTTTTTGACTACTTTTGTTTCTGTGCATTTTAAAAAAATGTTATAGTAGCCCTCTTTTTTGGGGGGGCATAACTATTTCTTGCTTTCTCTCCTCCCAGGATATTATCCTCCCTCCCCCATTAACTGAGAAAAAGAAGGGGAGGGAAGAAACTCTCATAACAGATAAGCATAGTCAAGCAATCTACAAAGTGGCCATGTGCAAAATTTTTTTTCTGTGCCTTCTATCTGTTCCTTCCCTCTTTCACTTCTTATTTACTTCACCCCATTCCCATTTGTTTCCCTGTAGTGTTTGAGATATTTCTACACCAGACTGTGTGTGTATATGTGTGTATTTATATTATGTGGGTTCAGTACTCCTCCTTTGTCCATTTCTGATAGGAGTAAGGTTCATCTGATGCCCATTACCCCATCTGTTCTTCCATGTGTGTATATTCTTCTCACACATCCCAGTATTATGAGAAATAATATTATTCACTTTCTAATTCCTTCTTTTTCCTTTCTATGCTAGTATATTCCTTCTTTTACCTTCCCTTCACTTATTCTCTTCAAAACCTCAGAATAGAACCAATCCAACCGCCCCAACTACACAAGGACCTCTATTTTATTAACCTTCCTCACTTCCCTTTGAAGACATTAAAGTTCTGAAGACACATCTGTTTCTTCTCCCCCAATTAGGATGTTAGCATATGGTATCATCATATAATTCCTTCCAATCAAATAAATTTATCTTTCTAAGTTTGGGCTCTTGTGTTTATATTTCAAAGTCCCTGCTTAGCTCTGTTCTTTTTATCAGAAATGCTCAAAAGTCCTCTATTTCATGAGCCATTCCTTCTCTCTCTCCCCCACTCCCATAGGATTATACTCAACTGGTAGAGTAAATTATTTTTGGTTGTAAGCCTTTTGGCAGATTATATTCCAAGGTCTCCTCTGGTGTTAGTGGTTCCAGGCTTGTGTGATCCTTGTTGTCCTTGGTTGCTTGAACCGCTTCATTCTGGTTGTTCGCAGTACTTTTTCTTTGATATGAGAGCTTTAGATTTTAGCTATGACATTCTTGAAACATTCCTTTTTGAGGTTCCTTATATAGGAGGTGATCAACCAGTGGATTCTTTCTGTCTTCACTTTGCTTTCTGATTCAAATAGATCTAGGTAGTTTTCGTTTATGATTCATTGAAATACAGTTATCTAGACTCCTCTGTAGGGAGTTTAAGGATTCTTAAAATAACTCTTCTTGACCTGTTTTCTAGGTTAGTTGTTTTTCATAACAGCTATCTTACACTTTCCTCTACTTTTTTAATCTTTTGATTTTTTTTCCTCCTAATATTTCTTGTTGTTTCATGGAGCCATTGATTTCTGTTTGGTCTAGTCTAGTTTTCAGGGAATCTAATTCTTGCTTAATACTTTCTTTTCTAAGCTACTTATTTTCCTTTCAGTAATTTCCTCTGAAGCTTATATTTTTTTATTTATCTTTCTTCATTCCATTTGAATATTCATGTAGTCCTTATGGAAAATCCATTTTTCTCCCTTGGAGTCCCTGTTTGCGATTGTTATGAAGTTAGATTTCCAATAACTTTTGACACTGGCTGATATTTTCTTTGATGTACGCATCTTTCCAGCTGTATTGGGGTTTTGTGCCAAGATCAGACTGTGCCTCCTGATGTCCTACTGAGTTGCTGCTTGTTTTCACTCTGGGTTCTTGGGCTGTCCTCCATCTCTGGGAGTCAGGCTTTTCTGGATCTCCGAGGTTCATGGCCTTGTTTGTCCAACATCTCAGGATGTTCAGGACCTTTAAAACCCCGGGGTCTGTGCTGTTGAAATTGAAGAAATGTTGATTTGAGGTGGCAGATACCTCTCTGCTCTTTGCCCTCTGACAATTCTTGTGGCTTGTAAGATTACCAACCTTTGCTTTTTTGTTACCTTGGAACTTTCTTAGGAAAGTCCTTGGCTCTTCTTGCCCCCAAAGACAAAAACCTTGCAGGCTGTATGTCTCTGGTTGTGTTGGTTGCACTGCTAGCTGGTTTTGCTGGCATGGGAGCAGAGGGAGACCCCTTTCCAAAGGCCTCTGATATTTTGGTTGACTTTTCTTGCAGTTCTGGAGTGGAAGAAGTATTTTACTGTGTTTTCTTATTGGACTTCTTGATCTTTATTTAGTTTGCTACAAACTATGGATTTTTGTTTGAATAGGTATTTGGAAACTGGGCTGTGTGCCTTTCAGTGTTGTGGCAGGAACCAGTATTTCACTTTCCATCTCACCCAAATGAGGTGCCAAACTAAAAATCTTCCCCATACATACTTACATGGTAATTTATTTTTTATTCAGATCCGCTATCCATGAAACTAGTAACCATTCCCTGGCCTCCCAGTAGCTCTGACACCTGCAAAAACCCCAGCAATTTGAGACAGAGCTTTCACCTCTGGAAGCAGAGTTCCACAGAGCAAAAAAATCAAGCAATTAACTGGCCAAAATGAGCAGGCAAAGGAAGCAAAGCAAGAACAGCAACCAAACTTTAGATTCCTTCTTTGGGGACATAAAGAATCAAAGCATGGAATGGGAGGAAGACAACACAGTCAGAATTCCCACACCAAAAGCTTCCAAGAAACATGAAGACTGCCTACAAACCATAGATCAGCTTAAGAAGAATTTTGAAAATTAAATTAGGGAAGTGGAGGAAAAATTGGGAAGAGAAATGAGAATGATGAAGAAAATCATGAAAAGAGAGTCAACTGAAGAAAATAACACCTTAAAAATTAACTCAAATGGCAAAAGAAGCCCAAAAAGCCAATGAGGAGAAGAATGCCTTAAAAAGTTGAATTTGCCAGATATAAAAAGAATCACAAGATTTCTGAAGAGAATAATTCCTTCAGAATTAGAGTAGAGCAAATAGAAGCAAATGACTTTATGAGAAATCAAGATACTATTAAACAGATCCAAACAAATGAAAACAATAGAAGGCAATGTGAAAAAGCTCCTTGAAAAAAGCCACTGACCTAGAAAATAGATCCAGAAAAGACAATTTAAAAATTATTGGACTACTTGAAAGCCATGATCAAAAAATAATTTAGAAAGCATCCTTCAAGAAATTCTGAAGGAAAATTGCCCTGATATTTTAGAACCAGAGGGCAAAGTAGAACTTGAAAGAATTCAC
>CM053595.1:120092134-120117336 GCA_028646575.1 Pseudocheirus occidentalis | reverse complement strand
ATATATATATATTCCCTTCAACTATCCTCACACTGAGGAAAGTCTCATGAGTTACAATTATCATTTTTCTATGTAGGAATGTAAATAGTTCAGCTTTAATAAGTTCCTTATTATTTCTTTTTCCTGTTTACCTTATCATGCTTCTCTTGCTTCTTGTATTTGAAAGTCATATTTTTCTGTTCAGCTCTGGTTTTTTCATCAAAAATACTTGGAAATCCTCTATTTTATTGAATGAGCATATTTTCTCCTGAAGCATTATACTAAGTTTTGCTGGGTAAGTGATTCTTGGTCTTAGTCCTAGCTCCTCTGATGTCTGGAATATCATATTCCAAACTCTTAGATCCCTTAATGTAGATGCTGCTAGGTTTTGTGTTATCCTGACTGCGTTTCCACAATACTCAAATTGTTTCTTCCTGACTACTTGCAGTATTATCTCCTTGACCTGGGAACTCTGGAATTTGACTATGACATTCCTAGGAGTCTTCTTTTTGGGATCTTTTTCAAGAGGTGATAGGTAAATTCTTTCCATTTCTATTTTGCCATCTAGTTCTAGACTATCAAGGCAGTTTTGCTTGGTAATTTCTTGAAAGGTTGTGTCTAGGCTCTTTTTTTGATCATGTCTTTCAGGTAGTCCAGTAATTTTTAAATTATCTCTCCTGGATCTATTTTCCAGGTCGGTAGTTTTTCCAGTGAGATATTTCACGTTGCCTTCTATTTTTTTCATTTGTTTGGATCTGTTTTATAGTATCTTGATTTCTCATAAAGTCATTAGCTTCCATTTGCTCCATTCTGATTTTGAAGAAATTACTCTCTTCAGTGAGTTTTTGAAATTCCTTTTCCATCTGGCAAATTCTACTTTTTAAGGCATTCTCCTCTATGGCTTTTTGGGTCTCTTTTGCCATTTGAGTTACTCTGTTTTGTTTTGTTTTGTTTTGTTTTTTGCTTTTTGGAGGGCAGTTGGCAGTTAAGTGACTTGCCGAAAGTCACACAGCTAGTAAGTGTGTCAAGTATCTGAGGCCGGATTTGATCAGGTATTCCTAACTCCAAGTCCAGTGTTCTGTTCACTGCACCATCTAGCCACCCCAAGTTAGTCTATTTTTTAAGGTGTTATTTTCTTTAGTGTTTTTAAGGTCTCCTTTAGCAGGCTGTTGACTCACTTTTTATAATTTTCTTGCATCATTCTCATTTCTCTTCCCAATTTCCCCCCACTTCTCTTACTTGATTTTCAAAATCCTTCTTGAGTTCCTCAGTGGCCTGTAAGATCATATTTTTCTTGGAAGTTTTCAATGCAGGAGTTCTGACTTTGTTGTCTTCCTCCCATTCCATGCTTTGATCCTTTTTGTCGCCCAAAAAGGATTCTGTGGTCTGATAGCGCTTCCTCTGTTTGCTCATCTTGCCAGTCAATTACTTGACTTTTGAGCTCATTGCCATGGTAGAACTCTGCTTCCAGAGTGGAGAGAGCTTTGTCCCAAATCACTGGGGTTTTTGCAGCTATCAGAGCAATTAGGAGGGTGCCCTCTCTATAGCCCCTGCAAGCTTTGACACACTGCCCACACACCCCAGGACCATCACCCAAGACCACAATCCAGATCCAAGCAGGTCAAAGCAAGAGCAATTATCCTCTGAATGGTTACTTGGTCCCCCTGTGATATGCAGGCCAGAAACTTTGGAGGCAGCCATGCAGCAGCACCTGTATCTGCCATGTCTCCTCCACTTCTTGCCCCAGGGGTAGGGGCCAGACCACGTTCTTCCATCATCAGGTTCCAACAGAGTTCCCCACTGACCTTTTACTTTCTCTTTGGCATTTATGAGTTCAGAAGTCTGGAAACCACCCCACAGCTGCTGGTGCTTTACTTTCCTGAAGTCTGCTCTAGCCTCCATTGGTCAAGGCCACCCTGGGGCCAGAATTGCGTGGCTCATGTGGGACTGCACTTGGCTCCCAGTATGTTGTGACAGACCCTTCCTATTGGCCTGCTAGGCTGCCTTCAGTGGGAGATTTGTTTCTCTCTGTCACTTTTGTGAGTTCTGTAGCTCTAAAATTTGTTTAAAATCATTTTTTACAGGTATTGAAAGTGGTTAGAGGGGAAGCCGACTCCAATTTCATGCTTTTACTCCACCATCTTTGCTCTACCTCCAATAATTTTTTTTTTTTGCTTTTTGCTTTTTGGAGGGCAGTTGGGGTTAAGTGACTTGCCCAAGGTCACACGGCTAGTTTTTTTGTGGTAAGTGTCTGAGGCTGGATTTGAACTCAGGTACTCCTGACTCCAGGGCCGGTGCTCTATTCACTGCGCCACCTAGCCACCCCTACCTCCAATAATTTCTTGAAAGATGATGTCTAAGCTCTTTTTGTTATGGCTTTCAGGTAGTCCAATAATTCTTAAATTACCTTTCCTGTATCTGTTTTCCAGGTCAGTTGTTTTTCCAATGAGCTTTTCACATTATCTTCTTTTTTTTTCATATTTTTTATTTTATTTTATTGTTTCTTGATGTCTCATGGAATTAGTAGCTTCCACTTGCCCAATTCTAATTTTTTAGGAATTATTTTCTTCAGTGAGTTTTTGTACCTCTTTTCACATTTGGCCAGTTCGCTTTTTCAGGGCCTTCTTCTCTTCATTAGATTTTTGTGCCTCTTTTGCCATTTGACCTATTTTGGTTTTTTAGGTGTTGTTTTCTTTAGTATTTTTTAAACCAAGATGTTGACTCTTTTTTTCTTGGTTTTCTTGTATCACTCTCATTTCCCAGTTTTTCCCCAACTTCTCTTGATTTTTAAAATCCTTTTTGAGCTGTTCCATGGCCTGGGACCCATTCATATTTTCTTTTGAGTATTTGGATGTAGGAGTTTTGTGTCTTCTTCTGAGTTTGTGTTTTGAACCTCCCTATCACAATAGTAACTTGCTATCATCAGGATCTTTTTCTGCTCTTTGCTCTTTTTCCAACCTCTTTCTTGATTTTTAACTCTTTGCTAAAGTATGCTTCTGCTTCCTGAGTGGAGGGGGCATTGTCACAGGCTTCAGGTTTTTGTGTGTGTGTGGTGTTTGTTTGTTTGTTGTGCAGCTGTTTTCAAAGGTAAGTCCAGGAACCTGCAAGTTTCCAGTTCTTCCAAGGTGGTATGATCTCAAGAGAGGTGTGCCGCTGCTCTTCTGATCTGTGATTTGGCCTGTGAGTTACCACAAGTACTCTTTTCTACCCTGGAACTGTGATAAGAATCTCTGTTCCCCTGTGACTGCAAGCTTTGCTGTGCTAGTGCTCCTCCTTGCCCTGGGACTTAGACCCAGGACTAAAAACCAGATCCAAGTACAGACAATGCAAGAGTCTTGCCTCCAGTGCCAGAAAAGGGACCCCGGAATCTCCTTCTGACAAGTTGTTTGACCCACTTATCATCT
Organism: Pseudocheirus occidentalis; assembly: GCA_028646575.1. Taxonomy (NCBI): domain Eukaryota; kingdom Metazoa; phylum Chordata; class Mammalia; order Diprotodontia; family Pseudocheiridae; genus Pseudocheirus; species Pseudocheirus occidentalis. The sequence goes on along the minus strand of CM053595.1, from coordinate 120,113,953 downwards.
TTGGGTTTAGAGGTCTGGAAACTGCTGCTGCCATCACTGATTCAGTTGCTCCTAAGACTGGCTCCTGGTTTGTTGCAGCCCAGTCTGCACTGGTGTAGCCAACACTGGCCTGTGCTCTACTCTCACCCTGGTGCAACAGATCTGTCTTGTTGATCTTCTAAGCTGTCTTAGACTGGAAAATTATTTCACTCCCTCCTTTTGTGGATTCTGCCACTCTAGAATTTGTTTTGAGGCATTATTTAAAGGTATTTGGAAGGGTTTGGGAGAGAGCTCAGGCAAGTTCTTCTGTTTTCTCTACCATCTTGGCTCTACTTCTGTCATGCCTCTATTACTGCAGTAGCTTACTGGTGGGTGTAGTGCCAGTGCAATATTTACAGCATCCATTATCACAATCAAGACTATGACTATAAATATCATGTGACGTTTGATCACAAAATATACCAAATATCCAGGTAGAGGACAGAACTGAAACATTTATTTAGACACAAGAAAACCAAATCCCAAAACCAACAAGCCATTTCCATCATAGTACCAAAGATATTAAGAAGCCATAATAATGCTGAGAGCCACAGTATCCTTCAGCTTTCCCACAAACCAATACAAGATAAATATTTACTCACAAGCCTATCTGACTCCTTACCTGAGTGTCCTCTCTCCCCCACCATCTCACTAGCTCTGACACCCAGGTTCCTGTGGGCTCTGCTTTCCTTTAGCAAACTCCTCCCACCACACACTGCATGTGACTACATTCAGTCTATCAGGGGCAGAGTTTATCTTCACAGCAGGTAAGCTTCTTGTGGGCTCTGATCCATCTTTTAGCAAATTCCCTCCATCACAGGCTCCATGTGATTACATTCAGCTTATTAGGGGGCAGAGTTTACTTTCAAAGCAGGGGAGGTCTTTAAACTCCCCCCTAGGTCTAGTAAGGGGCAGGGAAGATCTTCAAATTTTTATTACAGTAGGTGTGCCTGCCTCAATTCTCTCCCCACCCCAATCCATCCTTCATTCATCTTTCAAAGTGATTTTCCTAGCTCAAGTTTGCAATTATGTCACCTCCCTCTAGTTCATAGATTTCAATGGCTCTCTGTTGCCTCCAAGATCAAGTACAGAATTCTGTTTGGCATTTAAAGCCCTTCATAACCTATCCCCCTCCTACCTTTCCAGTCTTCTTACATATATTATTATATGTATATCCTATCATTTTTCTTTGACCTAGTGACACTGGCCTTCTTGCTGATCCATGAATAAGATACTCTATCTCTCAGCATCAGGCAGTTTCTCTGGTTGTTCCCCATATAGGGAATGTTCTCCCTTCTCATCTTTACATCTTGGCTTTACTGACTTTCTTAAACTATCTTTTATATAAAGCCTTAACACCTCTAAATTTTAGTGCTTTCCCTCTTGTAATTAACCCATTCATCCTGTATAGTTTGTATGTATTTGTTGTCTCCCAGTCAGATCATGAGCTCTTTGAGGGCAGGTACTGTCTTTTGCCTCTTTTTGTATACCCAGTGCTTAACACAGTGCCTGGCATAGAGTAGGTTCTTAATAAATGTTTATTGACTGTCAAAAACTGTAGAATAAACTCCTACTGTATCCTAGGAACAATGCTACCTATAGGGGATAGAAAGACAAAAATGAAATGTTCCTTACCCAGAAATTTATATTATAGAGTGGAAATAAATATACGTATAAAGAAATTAATGTATGCAAAGTAAATGCAGTGTAATTTTTCGTGAGAAAAGGGGGAAATAGCAGTTAGGAAAGATCAGGAAAGTCCTTTTGTAGGAGATTACACCCTAGCTGAACTTTGAAGGAAGCTAGAGCTTCAAAACATCTTGATGACTCAGTGGATATAGTGTTGGAATTGGAATCAGGAAGACCTGAGTTCAGATTTTGCCTAAGATAATAACTGTGTGATCCTGGGTAAGTCACTTAATCTTGTTTGCCTTGGAGCAGCTAGGTGGCTCAGTGAATAGAGTATTGGGCCTAGAGTCAGGAAGACTGAGTTCAAATTCAACCTCAGACATGCATTAGCAGTGTGACCCTGGGTAAATCACTTAACTTCTGTTTGCTTAATACATTGGAGAAGGAAATGACAAGCCACTATAATATCTTTGCCAAGAAAACCCATGTCGGGTCACAAAGAGTCAGATAGGACTGAATGACTGAATAGCTAGAGATTCAAAGAGGCGATGAAGAAGAATGTACCCCAAGCATAGAAGACATCTTGTGTTGTCATAGAGATGAGAGATACAAACATTGTGAATGAAAAATGTCATGTATTCCTCTTGAGGATTTGGGAAAATATCAAAGTTTTCACTTCAATATTTTGGATTACAAGTGAACATTATTCCTATAAATAACTTCTGCCTTTGATTTTTACTTTGCCCTAGTTTGAAGCATATATTAATCTGTCTAATTGTTAACTAACACGCACAGTGCAAAACAAAATGCTATAGCTGCAAGGGTTTGTTTATTTTTTTGACAAATGTCATATGATCTTAACTACTCCAGGTCTGTAATTCAGGGTCCTTAAGCAAGGCCTGTCATTGGAAGCCTCATCTAAAAATAGATCATGGAGCATTCCTTATGGGGAATTTGAGGCATTTGTGGTTTTTGCCTCAGTTTCCCTATTCAGTTAATTGAAGATAGCATTTAGTTTTGTTTTGTTTTTCAGGAAAATTATGAAGACTAATGGGATAATCTTGAGGTCATTGGAAAAAGTCATCAGTTCTCCCTAAACTTGAATAATATATTCCTTGTACATTTTAAATTTTAAATTAAGGATAATCTAAGTCATATTTAGCAATAAAAATCTAAATTTGAATTAATTCAGAAAGGCCTATGGGTTCTTCAAGCCTCTCAGAAATTTTAAAAGTACAGAATAGAGGGGCAGCTAGGTGGCACAGTGAATAGAGTGCTAGCCCTGAATTCAGGAGGATCTGAGTTCAAATTCGGCCTCAGACACTTGACACACCTACTAGCTATGTGACTTTGAGCAAGTCACTTAACCTCAATTGTCTTGCTTCCCCCTCTTCAAAAAAAAGGTACAGAATAGGCCATTTAGCAGTAACTGAGTCTTGTTGACATCTATTCATCCTATTACTGATGTCCTTGCAATGAGGCATTCATTTGTTTAAAAAAAAAAATACTGAGTTAAAAATGTGGAAACCAGGCAATTGAGATGCTAAAAAGAAGTAAGACTTTATGCAGCCAGTATGATAATAAAGGTAAGAAATGAAAGGATCAAAGAGTCTAGTTAGAAATATCCAAGGAGCACCAATATAAGGTAAAGGTTTTGTTTTCCACGGTAGTAAATATAGTAAAGTATTACCTCATGCTGCTTTTGTGTGAAGTATCCAGTTACGTCCAGAGCATTTTTAAAATTAAAATTATTCTTTAGATGTATATTTTTTAAAAAGGTAAAAACTTGACTCATTTTTCCTCAGAACAGTTGTCTTTCTGCCTATTTCAGAGAAGGAAGTATCTCAGTTGCTTGATAAGGCTAATTTATTGAGGGCCTACTATATGCTAGACATTGTCTTTCAGTAGCTCATGTTCTAATGATTCATCTTAAGTTTTTCTCTCTCCTCTGTATCCTTCATGCCATAGCCTTCCATTTAGTCTATAGTTCAGTCAGACCAGAATATTATATTCTACAGAATACACTGTACAGTATTCCAACTCTTTCTTTACTTTGTGTATGTTTTTTGCCTGTTGAATTCCTACTTGGTTTTTGGAGTCCATTCAGATGATACTTCCTCTGCCATCATCAGGAAGAGGTGTCATAATGGGGTGCTGGATTTGGAGTCAGGATCTGGGTTCAACTTCTGACTTTACTACATTATACTTGTTGCCTTAGCAAGGCATTTAGCTTCTATGAATCTCATTTTCCCCTATTTAATATAAAGGAATTGAACTAGATGTCCTCTAATATTCCTTCTAGCTTTAAATCTGTTTTCCTAAGCTGGCTTTTCCATGAAGCCTTGACTTATTTCAGTACTCAGTCATTCATACGTGCTTCCTTAGATACTTAAGTATTATTTTGAAGTATAGTAATTTTTGTGTATCTTATCTCTGTATACTAGACAGTAAATTCCATGATGGTTAGGATTATGTTTAGCTTTATATATCCCTTTGTTGTCAAGCATGATACTTTAAACACAACAGATGCTTAAAAATACTTGTTAAATTTAAAAAATTGAATTGCATTTATATTTTTAAAACTTTTTAACCAAGTATAAGGGGCGGCTAGATGGCACAGTGAATAGAGTGCCAGGCCTGGAATCAGGAAGACTCATCTTTTTTAAGTTCAGATCCAGCCTCAGATACTACTAACTGTGTGACCTGGGGAAGTAGTCCCTTAACCCTGTTTGCCTCAGTTTCTCCATCTATAAAACAAACTGGAGAAGAAAATGGCAAACCACTCCAGTATCTTTGTCAGGAAAGCTCCACATGGCGTGGGGAAGAGTCGGGCATGACTGAAAAATGACTGAAAAACAACAATCAAACGTCATGATTGATACGTATGATATAGGATGGTTTCAATTTAGCAGGAAAGCTACTTTAGCTTTAGTTTCCTTTTACTTTGAGGGAGGTGGAGCTTTTGATTCTGGGACTTAGATGTCTGTGTATATAGGATTCCATCCAGAACTACGTGTTTACTGTTGCAGTTTTAAGTCTTGTATTTAAGGTCTTCCTCTTCACCTCTGCCTCCTCGCTTTCCTGGCTTTTTTCTAAGACTCAGTTTGAATCTTGCCCCCTTGCAGAAGGAGGTCCTTCCTGGTGCCCCTTGTTGCTAATGCCTTCTCCTGAAATTACTTTCCATTTATGCTGTATGTATGTGCTGTATGTACCGAGTTATTTATGTGTTGTCTCTTTTAGCAACATGCTCTTTTAGGGCAGATTGAGTGTTTTTGCCTTTCTTTTTATCATCAGTGTTTAGCACACTGCTCTGCACATAATATGTACTTGATAAGTGCTTATTGACTGACTGATTGACTGACTGACTGACTTGGACAAATCACTCTGCCCTTCATTTACCTCATCTGTAAAATTAAGGAGTTAGGCTAGCCGAGCTCTTAAGTTTTTTTCTGACTGAATTCTACAACCCTGTGATCTAATTTAAGGTTACATACCTCTGTGACCCTGCTTTTCCCAATAATGTGATTTGATCAAAATAATACCTAGCATATGTGTCACATTAAGAATTTGCAGTCTGTTCTAGGCAATAATTTTTGTTTGTGGTGACAGGTTAATCCAGTGAAAGTTTTAACTTTTCTGCACTTGACTTTGTGTTCCATCAGTGTTACTGCAAAATTTGTGCTTGTACCTACTAGTAATGGTTTCATTTTTACTTTTGCAGGGCTTATAGAAGGAAAAATAGAGATTTCCAAATGAATAACAGAAAGGAAGATATGGAGATTGCCTCCCATTACCGTCATCTTCTTCGTGAACTCAATGAGCAGAGACAGCATGGAATCCTCTGTGATGTTTGCATTATAGTAGAGGGGAAGATCTTTAAAGCTCATAAAAATGTTTTGCTTGGGAGCAGCCGCTACTTCAAAACGCTATACTGCCAGGTACAGAAGACTTCGGATCAGGCTACAGTTACTCATTTAGACATTGTCACTGCACAGGGCTTTAAAGCCATCATTGACTTCATGTACTCTGCTCACCTTGCTTTAACCAGCAGGAATGTTATTGAAGTGATGTCAGCTGCTAGTTATCTTCAGATGACTGATATTGTGCAAGCCTGTCATAATTTTATAAAAGCAGCTCTTGATATAAGTATAAAGTCTGATGCATCTGATGAACTTGCAGACTATGAAATTGGGGCTCCTTCCAGCAGTAGTACTGATGCATTGATTTCAGCAGTAGTAGCTGGTAGGAGTATTTCTCCATGGTTAGCTCGGCGAACAAGTCCAGCAAATTCCTCTGGAGATTCAGCCATTGCCAGTTGTCATGAAGGTGGAAGCAGCTATGGGAAAGAGGATCAGGAACCAAAAACAGATAGCCATGATGACATTTCATCACAGTCTTTGTGGACTAGTGACATAGGATATGGGTCTTTACGTATTAAAGAAGAACAAATTTCACCATCACATTATGGTGGAAATGAATTGCGTACTGTCAAAGATAGTTCAGTACAGAACACTTTCTCAGAACAAGGCATAGGGGATGGTTGGCAGCCCACAGGCCGTAGGAAGAATCGAAAAAACAAGGAAACTGTACGTCATATTACCCAACAGGTAGAGGATGAGAGCCGGGCAAGTTCTCCAGTGCCATCTTTTTTATCTGCTTCAGGATGGCCATATAACAGTCGTGACCCAAGTAAGCTTTTCATTTTTATATCTTTTTAACTACAATAACAAAGAAAAATGCCTGGTACTTTATGTTAGATTACTTCTTTCCCTTTTGGAATAAAGGAATATTTGAATCAGTGGGATAAGTCAAGATATTTGTGTAGTTAGGAGCATTAAAAACAGATTATGAAAATTTGATTTCCTAAGATAATAATGATACCCATTTGCTGAACACAATTATCTGTTTAGTGGATCATGTAGCATATAAATCGCAAACTGGTTTCTTCCTATCCCCCAAAACATTTGATGGACACCTCTCCTCATGGTAAGTGGGTATGTTCAGAGATTGTAAAGTTATGTTTTTAATATTAATTTAATATAAACATAAAGGCATTTCTGCCAAAGAAAATAATTTAGTTTATTTTTAGAGTCAAATGTAAATAACTTTGGTGTATTTCAGTCTTTTCAATAATCACATTGATGGATTTTTTCCATTCGTATATTTAATTGAGAACTGAATCTACTGGACAAAGTCAGTCTGCTGTTGTGTAATTCTTGTCTATACCAAAGGATGATACAAGCCTATGAATCTGGACATGTTGCAACACTTATAAGTATAACTAAGGAAAATTAGTGAGACAATTTAGATGCACTTTCATAGATTCTAAGTTTGAATTAGTTATATTTAGGTTAGTAGGAGGTTTTCATTGTTTGTTCTATAAGCACCTTTCATTAGTACTAAACTCATTAACTTAATTTTAAAAAGTGACATTTCTAAATGAGAAAAAGGAACATTAAATAGGAAAGAAGTATGGGCAGAAATTAGTTGCTTACCTTGTTCTTTTTGTGGCTGCCAACATTTCTCATTCTTCATTCTGAATATAATATACCTATTACTTTTTTGGTATGAAGTCAGTGTTCAGTAAAAATGTCACTTTAATTGGTAATGTTTTCTTCATAGAACTAAATTGTCAAATATTCCAAGCTTAGGTGAATAACATGAATGAGACACTAGTGTTACTCTTTTTCACTGGATGAATGTGTGGTATTTCCTAAGTAATTCAAATTCTAGTAGGCATGACTTTTGACTTTAAATCTTTATGTTTGATTCTAAATTTTCCTTAAGCAATTTATTTATTATATGACCAGGGCAGGAAATTCATTATGACATATCATTTGCAACCTTATTTCTTCTAGTCTTAAGTAGAATAGCTAAAGATACACAAACAAGTGAGAATTTTTTATACAAAGATCCTTTTCTTTTAGTTCTCAATCAGCATATTTGTTTCAAAAGAGGAATTAAATTTGCTTAGAAATTTTCTCTCAAATTGTAAGAATTAAGATATATGATATGAAATCATAATTTTCTATATTGACTATCAAAAGGAATAGTTACTTGAATCATTAAAAGAACAAGTGATTACTAATTGACATATATAGTTTTCTGTATAACCTTTTATCAACTTTGAATTCACAGTAGAAGTAACAGTAGAACAGTCTAAGTCCTTAGAAAAAGCTTTTTTGTTGTGGAGTACTAAAATGGCCATGAATTCTCCTTGAGGTGATTGAACAGTTATTAATGTGGTGGTATCTTTTGTGCTATATGTAGAACTAGAGCACACTGTGATACCATTCCATCGTGTCATCAGTGTTGAATTAAAATACCTAAACCAGAGCAATTTCATCTAAGAATATTTATAACATATTAGATTATCATTATTACTAAATAGGACATGTTTGAAGCTACTGGGTTTTCATATTTTTACCTTGGTTGTTTAGCAGTAGAAGGTTTTTTTAGAATCAAACAAGTGATTTTGACTTCGTGTACTTCATGTAGTCTTAAATCCCTTGAGTTGCCAAGGAAACCATAAAATGCTTCTGCTTGGATTATTTTGAGTTGCTAAGAGAAAAGGTCTAAAGTTGGTTATTTAATCTTGTGAGTATTTTTGCCCTCTTTATTGGACAGTTAGTCATGTATTAACATAATGACTGTATACCTGGTCATAGGATTTGAGAGTATTAAATGTTGCACCTGATAGAAATCAGTTTATCTTCATTGAAGGTTTATGTAACATTCCTAAAGATGTTTTTTTTTTTCCCTTGTGCAGTTTGCTGAAAGGAGAAAAAAGCTGTCTCTTTTCTAAAGGAATGTATTCATAATGTCTTGCTAATAATTCAAGCTGACTCAAATAGTTCTGATTCAGGATTCCTTTCTAACTAAGGAAACTACTCCCACTCATAACACTTTGCTTCTCATTGCCTGAAGCCTTCAGTGACTCTATTACCTATTAACTTTTAAGAGTAAGACTGTTATATTAGTGTGTTAATGATTCTCAAAACAAAGCAAAGCACATTTTAATTATTAGATTCCAATGAACTACTCTCATTGAAACTTATTTCTGAGTTTCCTCAGGTAAATAGTTCATGGCAAAGAACAGTTTAACATGTCAATAATTTGTACACGCAGTTATATCTTAAATAATAGTACAGGTAAGCCTACTTAGCACAACCTATACCTTCCAGAAAGGTTAATTGTAAATCAAATATTTGTGAATTGAATTTTTTGAAAATACATGAGGGGGGCAGGTAGGTGGTGCAGTGAATAGAGCATCAGCCCTGGAGTCAGGAGGACCTGAGTTCAAATTGGACCTCAGACACTTGACACACTTACTAGCTGTGTGACCTTGGACAAGTCACTTAACCCCAATTGCCTTGCCTTGCCCCCCCCTCCAAAAAAAAAGTACATGAGGGAAACTTGGATTTTTGTATTGAGTACTTTTTTTTAAAGTATTTATTTTATAAGCTACAACTTTTCAATGCCAGATTTTCTTAAAGTGAGTTGTAATTGTGATAGAATTTTTAAATGTTTAAAATATACTTTCTATATCTGTAAGGCTGCAAAATTTGTGTGCACAGTATCAGAAGTTTAATGGAGCTTTGGGTGTTTGATAGAATCAGGAAACTTTAAAAGATTTCACTAAATAGTCAGTGTCTTAAAGTATGTCAGTATGTTAAAGGGGCCCATGATTTCATCAGTGTTAATATTCCTTCCTTAGACATAGATCCCAAGTCCTGTATACCTTAGTAGACTGTGTTCATGAGTTAATATGGCTAAAAGCAATCATTACCTAGTGACATTGTAGTGCTGAACTCTAAACTGAGGCTGTTCCTTTAACAACACAGTCCATTGTTAACCTATACTCAAAACTTTTCTAGCTTTGTAGAACCTGCCAGAGCTTTTGTCCTGGTGCCCTGGGTTACTTCTACTCCATGACGAGACATTGCCTCCTACCTTCAGTCACCATTACACATCTGTCATCCTAATAAGTGTTTACTTATCTCTTATTTCATCACTATTTTAGGGTTTTTTCCCCTCTTGTTTTTTGGTCTCTTGAACACCAAACCTCAGTTTTTCTGTGGCATATGAATATAACTAGATTATGTTCACGATGAAGGGAAAGGAGAGACGAGAGAGTGCATCACACTGGCAACATTGCTTGCTTTTGGTTGGCCTTTTTTTCTGCCATAAAGTTATTTCAGAGCAAGAGAAGAGAACTGACTAATTTTGTGGAAGGAAGAAGAGAGACTGTTCTGAGGGATAAGGAATGCCCTTAATGCCCTTCTACTTAATCTCTTTGTCCTAGGAAGCCATTTTAGTATTAACTAAAAGTTGCTCTTTTATATCATATAGGATATATGTGTTTGTGTATATATGTATACATATACATATACATACACACATGCATATACATATACACATACATATACATATATGTGTGTATAAAAATTTCTATAGAACCAGCACGGTGCAATGTGAAATGCAGTGAAATTGTTTTTAGTAAGCCTGGGTTCAAGGTCCGGTTCTGCTACTTACTAGTACTATGACTGTAACTAAACAAAGCTTCTTGATTTGTATATTGGGGATAATATTTCTACCTATTCCCCAAAGTAGTTGTAAGGAATAAATGAGGTAAAATGTGTGAATTGCTTTATAAACTACAAAATGTTTTCTTTTTAAAATCTATTTTGTCATTTTATTTATCTTTTTATTAAATTAAGTTTAGAATTTCATAATTCTATAAATAGATTCAAAAAATTTTCCCACTTCCATCAGACTTTGTTCATCTTAACATTGTGTTCATTAGACCTTAAGGTGGAGTCTTTGTGTCTCCTTAGAACTTTTCTGATAATGAAACATTGCAAATTGATTCTGTTTTAGCTTTGACTTCCTGATGAGTCAGGTTATTAGTATATTTGAAAGAATGTTGCAATTATTTATAGCTGATGACCCAAAGTGGGCTTTCAGCTATGTTACATTAAATTTTGCTCTCTAGATTCTTTGATTCCAAGCTACTTTGTCCCATAGATTAGTTCTGTATTTTAGGAAGCACAATGTCACAGATGTTTTAGAAACTTCAAGTGCTGAAATTGGGAATTGCTCCTTTTCTGCCATAACATGAGAAATGCCCATCAAAGGTCATCCTTTGGAGACCCTACCTGAAATACTGGGGGCAACTAGGTGGAGAAGTGGATAGACTCCTGGGTCTGGAGTCAGGAAGACTTATATTCAAATGTGCCTTCAGATACTTACAAGTTATATGACCCTGGGCAAGTCACTTAACCTTATTTGCCTCAGTTTCCTCATCTTTATAATGAACTGGAGAAGGAAATGACAAACCACTCTTGTATCTTTGCCAAAGACCCCAAATGGAATCATAAAAGAGTCAGACGCAACTGAAAACAACAACCATACAAAAAAAGTATAATAATATTTAATCAATTTATTTTAAAAAATGTTGGACATAACTGAACATCAACTAGACTAGAGCTTACTAGTTTCAAAAATTTAGGTGCAGTTAGGTGGTCCAGTGAATAGAGCATGGACCTGAGTTCAAATGTGGCTTCAGACATTTGACACATTTAGTAATTGTGTGACCTTGGGCAAGTCACTTAACCCCAATTGACTTGCCTTCCACCCTTCAGAAAAAACATTTAGTTAAAGATACATGTGAATACATTTCTTAGTACTTGGGAAGGGAGTTGGTCAGAATACCAGACCAGGTGATCTTCCTTCCTACAGTCCAACTGATGAAATCACAGTAGATAACAGAGACAAAGATGTGTTGATATGTTAAATGAAATGAAAAAAAAATGAGTCTTCTTCCTTAATAAGTTTTCTTTAAAGGAATTGGAGAAGAATTTGCCATTTGCTGGCAAAAGATTGGCTCCTGGTGGCCTTTAAAATACTAACTTCTCAGTTCTGGAGGCAGTCAAGGCAGGAAATTTTATGGAATATGACTTCTTACAGTCTAAAACAAGGGTGGGAAACCTTTGGCCTCAAGGCCACATATGGCCCTCTAGGTCCTCAAGTACAGCCCTTTGACAGACTCCAAATTTCATAGAACAATTCACCTTAATAAAAGGATTGGTTCTGTAAAACTTGAACTCATTCAAAAGGCTGTACCTAAGGACCTAGAAGGCCGCATATGGCCTCGAGGCTATAGGTTCCCCACCCCTGGTCTAAAGGAAAGCCACCTGTGGAGAAAGAAACAAGCTCTTGAGAAGGAATTATTCTTCCTTTTTTGTGGGAAGAGAGAGGGAATTTCTTTCTTTCCTTCTAGTTGTCCATAGTATCCTACAGCAGAGCTTCTCACCCTATAGGCAACATCATTCCCATTAGAGAGCAGGCCCAAGGAGTCAAGTGGAAACAGTCAGTGTAGGCAGTTCTGAGGACAGTGACTCCTGGCAGTCGAGAAGAGAACCAACTATGAATTCAAGAGAAAATTATCCCTAACACTTTGGAGTTGAGCTATGAAGAGGAACTAGGCCAGGAAGCCCATCTGAACAACGTGGCTAGCAGAAATGCTGTGCCTAGAGAGGAGCATGAAGACTCTACAAGAAGAGAAATGACACCAGGGCCTCTGTAGTGCTAAGAGTGAATTGCTTTGGCACATGTGTTCCCTCACTACCTGTGTTCTCTATCAGTGTCCCTGCTTTTCCTACAAATATGATGTGGGAGCAGTAAGATGAGGTTCATGACAAGCATTTATTAAATGCTTACTGTATGCCAGGCGCTATGCTAAGAGCTAAGTAAAGACAGCCACTGACCCTAAGGAGCTTATACCCTGAGGGGGAAAGACAGCACATAAAAGGAAACTGAAAAGGAGGACTGGGAGCTGGCCAGGAATGATGTGTTTCCAGGGTGAAGAGGTTTCTATGACATGGTGGGAGAAAGTAGAGATTCAGGGCAGGAATGAAGGGTGAAGGGTTTTTTTTTTTTTTCCTGCAGTGACTGCTCGTAGTATGCTATGAAAGCAAAGAGGCTTTGCTTTGAGCTAATTGTCTTTAATGGCTATTAAAGGTAAATGTACAAGAGGGGACTCTGGAGCTCTAATTTTCAGATTATATGTCTACGGAGAGCCTTCAAACCCAGTGTAGCAGTCATGCCTTCAAGGGACCTAACCTGTGAGTCTGAGTTGGGGGGGGGGGGGTCCATACATAGATGGGATATTACATGTACATTACTTCTACCATAGTTCCACATACTTGTATGTGGTATGTAAAAATTTCTTCAGTAATACATAATTACTCTTTTTTTAAGCCAGAAATTAATGTCTTAAATGAAACTTGACAAACTTTCTTTACACCCTTTGCTTTCCTTAATGTTGGTATCATCATGAAATTTCCATTTCCCTCATGTTATTTAATCAACATACATTTAGAACAGAATTTCAAAAGCTCTCTTGGGGGAAAAACTTATCTGCTCAAAAACCCAACATAGCACTAATGTTGTTGGGCTTTATATTTTTATTATGTCTGTGAATGGATGAGGGGGTAAATGTGCTTAAATAAATCCTGTAACTGCTGTAGCATGTATCAGAAGGACAGTGTTTAGTTAGCCTCACTTTATCCAGACTGAATTTCTGAGGTGCTTTATATACCAGGCTTTTTTAGAGATAACAGTTTCTTCTGACAGTTTGGGAATTGTTGCTTTTCCCTTCTCCAAATTGTTTCTCTTTCTAAATATTTGCAATAGTCACCATAAATAGGTTTTTCTTAGGTCACATTTTTGAAGTATTGATTGTTTTTCAGCATATTAATTATTTCTTCAGTTGATTTTATGCTTCAATTAATTAATCTATGGCATTGGAAAATGAGCTATTATTTTTACTTATCTTATTGATCAGTTTAAAAAATTCTTTTTATTATGCTTTTTCATCATATCTCTGATTTATTTGTATTACTTGGTAATCTTTTTGCATTTTTTATAAACATGTTTCTGTATTTTTCTCCTCATCCTAGTTTACTCCAATTAAATTAATTTTTCTTGTATAACCTGAATTTCTTAAAATTTTTTGAAATTTGACAGGTGATTAATCTATTAAATTATTGCCTGCCATCATGCTCTCCTGCTGAGTTTTGAACAAGGTTTATTTACTGGATTTCCTTAAAAAAAAAACAAACAAACACAGCCTCACATTTTTCTATCAAGGTACAGAAATGAGGCAAGACATTTCAGGGCAGTTTTTCTATGCTCCCTAGAGAGACTGTTGTACTGATCATATGATCATATAGCATTCAGATTTCAGAAGAACTTATATGGTATTTAAAACAGGACAGACTGAGTGATATGAACTCTAAATAGAAATGGGAGCCACTAAATTGTATATAAAGATCCCTCTGGGACTGTATATTGACTTAGAAAACCATACGTGTTTATGTTTTTCTGTTAATACATCAGTACATTAAAATCAAATCAGAACTACATTTTAATCTGGATTAGGAGCATTTGTAGGTATGACCTGTAGGATTGACACCTCTGTAGTAGAGGACTTTAATACTTTAATATTAACAACTCTTATGCTGAGGTCTGTAAGGTCCTGATATTAAAAGTTCCCCATGTGTTGTCCCTTATATCAGGCTAGCTATTAAGTCATGTTTTGTTTTACTACTCTGCCATCTTTTTGCCAGTTGCCTTGCCATGTTACACAAAATACCTCCCACCCCATCTATAAAGGCATTTTATAGACATACATTTCAATGAATATGATTATATTTTACTTTTAATAAATTACTATGTAATAAATATCCCTTGAGAAAATTCATCTTCCTTTGAATTGGTGCTTCTGCTGACCAGTTTTACATGTGAGCAAACTTTTAGGTATATAATACTAAGAATATATATATTGATATTATTTCCAAAAATTAGTGCAGACCAAGTCTCAGAAGCTATCAGCAGTAAATTTAGCATTTTAGCACCAGATTTTTTCAGATACACGTCTTATAAATTCTTTCCTGTTATCCCCCTGGAGAGTAAAGAGACTCTTGAAGTAAACTTCTACCTAGTGATCTCCTAAGAAGGTGCTAAATCTGATTTCTTCTATCCTTGAATCAAATGGTATATCCAAGTAAGATGGATAGTATCCTGGATTTGGAGTCAGCAGGTCACATCCCAGCCCTAAGATATTTTTAGCTTTAGGCACTTTAAGTCTCTTAATGTTTCTGAGCCTCAGGTTCCTGTCCATTAATTGAGTGTGATTATTTCATAGGACTTGTATTTCATAGGACTTCTGTTTCTTCTTAAAGTACTTTGCAAACTGTAAAGTGCCATATAAACGTGGGCTTTTAACTTTTCTGCCCTAGATGAGATCCTGTTTGATGCTTCCTGTTTGCTAAAGAGTGAAATCTTTGCCTCTGCTTAAAGAATTAGAAGCTTCATTTTTTTTTGCCTCTTAAATTTACCTTTATTTCTCTAGATGACAAATCTTGAACTGTTCTTCCCTCTATCTTTTATTTCTTCTACCCTACACCCAAATAACCACTTTTCCCCTGTAATTTTACATTATTCATTTAGCAGCAAGCATTTATTTATTATATTCCTACTGTGTTGGCCCAGCCTGTGCACCAGTCATTCATTCAGCTAGCATTTGTTAAGAACCAGACACTGTGCTGAATACTGGGAATACATAGAAAGGCAAAAATCAAACAGTCCCTGATCTCAAGGAGCCACAGTCTAATGGCAGAGAGAGCATGCAGACAACTAAGTACAACAAGGTATAGAAAGGAGAGAAGGCACTAAGGTTAAGGATGACAGGGAAAGGTTTCTGGTAGAGGTGGGACATCAGCTGAGACTTGAATGAAACCAGAGAAGCTGGGAGGCAGAGGGGAAGAGGCTTAGGAGACAGTAATGGGAAACTGAGGTTAGAAGATGAGCGTCTTGTTTAAGGGATGACAGGGGAGCCAGTGTCAGTGGGTTGAAGAGTACATGGAGGGGAGTAAAATATAAGATGCCTAGAAAAGAAGGAGGGGTTGAGGTTATGAGGGCTTTGAAAGCCAAACAGAAGATTTTCTATTGGATCCTGAAGGTAATAAAGAATCAGTGAAAAGTTTTCAACGAGGAGGTGATATGGTCAGAACTAAATTTTAGATCAAATTGACAGTTGATGGATGATAGAATGGAGTTGAAAGAGACAAGGCAGAGAGACAATCAGCAGACTCTTGCAATAGTCAGTACTAAGGTGACAAGGGCCTGCCCCAGTGGCATAGCAGTGTCAGAGAAGAGAAAGGGGCATATATGAGAGATGTAATGAAGGTAGAAATGATAAGACTTGCCATGTCGGGATGGGGCGTAAGAAATTGAGAAGTTAAGGGTAACTAACACCTGTGTTGTAAGCCTGGGGGAATGGTAATACGTTCAGTAGTAATAGGAAAGGTAAGAGGAATGGAGCATTTTGGGGAAAAGATAATTAGTTCTGTTTTGCATTTGATGTCTATGGGACTTCTAATTCAAAATGTATAATAGGCAGTTGAAGATGTGAGACTGAATTTGTGAGAAAGAAATAAGAACTCCACAAGGAGATCTCAGAGTCATCTACATAGAAATGATAATTGGAACCATGGGAGCTGATGAGACCACCAAGCAAATAGTATAGAGGGAGAGAGCCCAGGACAGAACCTTGTGAAACACCGATAAGTTAGCAGGCATGATGTGGATGAAGATCTACCGAAGGAGACAGAGAAGGAGTGATGAGATAGGTAGAAGAAAACCAGAAAAGAGCAGTGTTATGAAAATCTATTAGAGAAGAAGGTAATCATCAGTGTCAAAGGTTACAGAGCAGTCAAGAAGGATGAGGATTGATAAAAAGCCATTAGATTTGCCAATTAAAAGATCATTAGTAACTTTGGAGATGAGTTTTAATTAAATGAATGAGATTGAAAATCAGACTGCAGAGAGGTAAAAAGGGGTGTGAGAGGTAAGGAAGTAGAGGCATCTGTTATTGATGACCTTCCTTACGAGTTTTTCCATAAAAGGGAGGAGAGATATTAGATAACAAATTATAGGATGGATAGATCAAGTGAGGGTTTTTTGATGTTGAGGGAGCTATGGACATATTAGTAGGTAGTAGGGAAGCAGCTAGTAGACAAGTACAGATAAGAAAGAGAATAGGGATGAGAGAGAGGGCAATCTACTGGAGCAGATGGGATGGCATGGGATCACTTGTGCATGTAGAGGGATTTCTTTGGCAAAAAGGGCCATCTCATTATGTGAGAGAGGGATGAAGGTGGAAATTGTGGTATAAAATATCCAGGAGATATGAGTTGAGGATGAGAGAAAAACAGGAAGCTCTCAGCAAATGGCTTCATTTTCTTTTTCAGTGAAATATAAGACAAGATTCTCAGTTGAGAGGGTGTGGGAAGGGAAACTATGGAAGGCTTAAGGAAAGATGAAAAGGTTTGGGAAAGCCACTGTGAGAAGTGGGATAGTGAGTCAGTTAGGGAAGTGTAAAAGTATGGCCTTGTGTGTTCTGAGGGTCTAGTTGAAATTACATAACATAAATTTGTAATGGATACAGTCATCATGGTTTAATGATTTTCTCCAGCTTTGTTCAGCAGCACTTGAGTAGGAACAAATGCAGCAGATGGTGGGAGTAATCTAAGGCTAAGGCTTAGCAGAGCAAGATTGACAATAGGGTAAGGTAGGAAGAGATTCAAGAGACAAGAACAGTGTAGAATTCAACTGCTGACTAAGGGGTCAAGATGGAGAAGGGAGGAAAGTGTAGCTAGGGAGTGCAAGAGTGATGACCTGGGAAAGAACTAAAGGGTCTAGGGATAGGAAATGATGGTGAGAATGAGGAACAAAGTCTGGGGTTGCAAGACAGTGGGAAAAGTGGAATGATGACATGTAGTTCAAAGGTGTGAACACTATGCAGACTTTGGGTTCCAGTTACTCCTAGCCCATCAGGTACTAGTCCCCTCCCTGGAAAGCATTTGCCCAATCACTAGTAATGACTTTACTTAAATCAAATGATTTCATAGGAAATTTTATAATCCCGTGGTTAGTCAGTAGGGGTAAGAAGGTGAATTCCTTTTCCAAAAGTCATAAAAACACTTTTTTGTCAATTCTGTTTCGTTTCTAGAGAATTACTGAGCCCCAAGTAGGGGTTGGACTATATGATCAGGCTTTTCAGTTTGTCTGCAAATGCTGTTCTGACATTAATGTTTTCTAGTTTACTAATACGTAATCATAGACTATAACTTTTTCAATCACTGGTAGAAATTCCAGTCTTTATTGGAAAGATTCTGTTTCCTATTGATTTTTTTTTTTTTTTTGCTTTTTGGAGGGCAGTTGGGGTTAAGTGACTTGCCCAAGGTCACACGGCTAGTTTTTTGTGTTAAGTGTGTGAGGCCGGATTTGAACTCAGGTACTCCTGACTCCAGGGCTGGTGCTCTATTCACTGCGCCACCTAGCTGCCCCTCCTATTGATTTTTGTTGGGCCTGGACTTTAAGTGACCATTCTTATAAGTAACTTCAATATGTATCTCTTCTTCCATCTTCTTTCTCTTCTAAAAAATCACTACTTTTGAACTAAATTTTCAGAAGAACCACGGTTTAAAAAAAATTAAGTTACAATTAATTCTAAAATCTATGGGTTCATAAATGCAGAAGTCTGCTGCTGATTTTTTTTTATTTAAAGGAGAAAATTGACCTAGGTCCTTTTTCTGTTTTCGTATCCAAAATTTCACCCCTGAAAGGGAGTATAATAGATCCTTTTTCAGACTGTTAATCACATAGCAGGCTTCCCCTTTTAAAAAGTAAGGAAAAAATAAAACGTATTTCACTGAAAAATCTGTATTTTTTCTTAAACCTTGTATTTTTAGCTTAGATATGATGGGCTAAAGGATGGAAGTTCATTTTGGGATCTTATCTGAAGTTCTCTTTTTCTTCTGTTTTGAAAGTCAACCACTTGACATCCTGTGGAATATGAATGCAGTTCTTTGCTTGATGTACTACAGAAATGAATGAAGGGGCTGAATATTATCTTAAATGCAAAAAATAAAATAAAATGAAGTTAACAAGAGCTATTAACCCCAGTTGGAATGCTGTACCTGTGATGCAGAAATACTTAGAGGTAAACCTAAACTTTGTAGATGAGAATCTTATATAGTAAGGATAGTAAATTAAAATGGAGGGAAGGTGGTTTACATCAAAAAGATCAATGTATTTTTCTAATAAAAAAAACAGATTTGAAGGATATATATTTCTGAAGGTTCTCTAAATAATATTCCATTTTAAATTTAAGTGGGATAGACAAAAATCAGCTTTTTAAAATGTCATTAATTTTTTATCAGTTGTGGAAATTATTTGAAGCTCAGTTTTATTAAGCAAAATAACATTATAGAAATATATATTTATCAAAAATTGAAAAAGATAACAAATTGTTCCAAGGCCAAATAGGTAGGTTATTAATGCTTATAAAATTATAATTCTTTCTAAATTTTTTTTTTAATGTTGAAGTGTCTTGTGATTGTTGACACACAAACTGCTGTTTTTATGAAGATTGTTTTGTGTTGGCTTTAAGGAAGTTCCAGATTTCTGTGGCCTACTATATACCACCCTCAGCATTCTTTCCTTACAGTTTAAATCAGCTTAGTTTGTGTTCTACATTCCACTGGCCAAGGAAAATGCTCAAACCCCAAGTTTTGGGTTTGTTTGGTTTTTCTTTTGGCATTTCTCCCTTAAATATACCTGGTATTGATTTTTGTTTTTTAATATATAAGAAAATGTTAGACCAAGTGGTTGAGATAGTGCGACATAGAGAAATATACCCAGACCTGTGTTATCTAGCAATTATTCATTGAAGAGTTTAAGTATTTTCCTGGGGAATTGTTTTCCTACCTAGCTGAAATTTTATTTTAAGTAAAATTAATGGAATGTAATCTTTTCAGGAAGAATATATAACTATTTTAAATTTTCATGATTAAAGCTGGGCTATTTTCAAGTCTTTGGAAAATCAAATGATTGGTTTAAATCCAGGTCCTGTTACACCTACCCCCCCACCTTGTAAAGTGGTTCCACCCTAAACCAGTTTTAACTCAAAGTTCTTTGTCTATTTCCCTTCTCCACCCTGTATTCCAATTTCCCCAGACTTTAAAAGCTGCCTTACTCTCCCCTATCTTAACAGTCATGTTTCTACTAAGCTGTTTTAACTCCCCAGATCATAGAGTACACTATCCTTCATTGGAGTGTGGTTTGTACCACTTTAATTTATCCTTTTCTTAAGCAGAGAATATCCAATTCCATAATCTATTTATAGCTTACTTAAAAAAAACAAATGTTGTACTATTCATCTTCATCTTTTAAAAATTATTATTTTAGGTATAAACCCTTCTGATTATTATTTAAAGACTTTAATGATGAACTGAATTTTTAAAATACTGTAATAGTGAGAATAAAGCATTTTTTCATACCTTTCTCAGTAATTCCTACAAATGATTTGCCCAGGTCTAAGAAGGACTAGTCTTGTGTTTTATGTTGGGAGGAGTTAATATTTGTTTGGATTCACTAGTCATCCATATAAAACATACAATAGCAATGTAGGAAAGCAATCTTTTCTAAGATTATCCATTGGTGTTTCACGAACCATGTTAGATGGCCTTTGAAATTATAGCTTAATCTCATAAAGTGTAGAATTAAAATTTTAATGTGAATTTCATAATGTAAGGTCCAGAATGTTTCTTGCTGGATATAATCTTAGCATGTGTACATATTGACTGGACAGTTAATTATAACTGACATATTTTTACTTTGTGTTTTTCTTAGTTGTTTTTTAGGGGAAAATAGACTTGTTTTCAAAAGTCTATCAACATATAATACAATCATATTTCATAATGAGAGAGGAAAATATCCTAAAGGGAAATATGTAATTTTAAGCTGGGTCCTTATGAATTTGGTTTGGGGGGGGAGTGGTTGGCTAATTTAGAAATAGATATATAACCTGGATTTTTTTTTCTTATCTCAGGGACCAGTCATGCAACAATCTATCATTGTCCTTTGTGTTTAAAGATGACATTTCTGGTGATGTTGCTACCCAAGTGTGCATGAGCAGCAGTCTTTTCCACATTGAGACTGACCTCAGATTAGCAGCTGTGGCCACTACAGGTAGAATCCTGTTTTAACAAGTACAATACTATTTTGATGTCCAGTTACATATAACAGTGCTATTTCATGTCCAAGATTACAGCCTATATCAACTCTGATAATGTTGATATTACATATTAGATTAAAGGAAAATCCTGTGTAACAAATTATTCACAAGTCTATTCATTTAAAATTAAAGTCAGTCTATTTGACCAAGATATCCTTTTGATATTATATCTTAAGTTCTTGTCTTTGAGTAGCTTGTTCATTGTTAAATATAAATAAATTTGACATGTTTTAAAAATTTTTCTATTGGCCTCCTTCCCCTCTTTTTTTTTTTCGGTAAAGGGGTCTCCTAGTGGGACCTGGAAGGCTGCTACTAGTGGTTACTAAACCAGTGGCTACTAAAATTCCTCATGTTACATGCTAATAAAATATATTTTAGGAAGAAATACAGAGTCTGAAACTCAAGGTAGAAGAAACTGGATATAGAGTAAGATAATTGATTAGAAAGAGGCCAAATGAGGTTAAGTAAAGGCAGGAGTGGATTCTAGTTAGCTGGGGAACATGGATCTGTCTTACAACATATGGAACTGGAAAGTAATTAAAAATAACACATAGCTATATAATACCTTAAGGTATACAAAGTACTTTTATGAGGTAGGTAGTATATTATACTCATTTAACAGATGAGGAAACTAAGAGATTCAACCATTGAGATTTGAACTTATGTCTCTCCATAATCCATCTCCAAATCCATTATTCTTTCCATTTTGCCACATTTGCTTTCTAAGAAAGATCCCCTGGGGGGGCGGAGCCAAGATGGCGGCGTAGAAGCAGCAAAGCACCACAGCTACCACACAAACATGCTAAAAAACTCATAAAATGGGACTCTAAACAGATTTTCAAGCTCCAAAACTCTCCACAAGACAGAAAGCACATCTGTTGCTACAGGCAGCGCAGCAGGCGGGGCTCTTCTCAGCAGTCTGGGACCCATGGTGGAAACCCAGCCGGCTCAGGCCCTGGGGCATCGGGCGAGGAACCGGGGCTATAGGAGAGCAGATCAGCTGCACTGGAGGCACAGTTACCACA
>CM053595.1:120050889-120091634 GCA_028646575.1 Pseudocheirus occidentalis | reverse complement strand
GGGACAGGGTAGAGAACAGAACAAGGTGGGGGGAGGGATAGGAAGGAAAGACAAGACGATCACTGTCACAATATGTCCACTATGAAGATGTTCTGTATAATCACACATCCATAGCTTGTATTGAACTGAGTGTCCTTCTAGTGGGGGTAGGTGACAAGGGAGGAATCGAAAGAATCTAGAATTCAAAGTTCTCCAATACGTACAACTAGGAATTAAGATATATAGGGGCTGGGATAGGGAGACACTCCCTGCCCTACCAGAAAATAAAAGAGCAGAGCAGGGGAGGGGCTTTACAGTGGGATTGCTGTTTTAGGGTTGGGACAGGGGCAAGACGGGGAGAAAATGTGTAATTCAAAAATGTAATGAAAATGAATAATGTAAACAAGAAAACAAATTTTAAAAAATAAAAAAAAAAGTGATGCTAAATGAGATCCCTTTAAGACATATGGTAGTTTCTTTAAGAAAAAAAATTGTACAGGATTTTCTTTCTGATGGAGCATGTTATCTGAATTACCCAGCTTTTTTGAGTAGTTGAGTGAAAGAATCGATTCAATTCAGTTGCTTCATATTGAAGATTATACTATCTTGGAAGGAGAAATGTTTCTGCACAGGCATTTACTTATATCTGCCACTTATCGTTTGACCTTGGGGAAATAACTTAAACTCTCAGAGCCTTAATTTTTTCATTGGTTTAATGAAAGGCTTTGACAGGATGAGGTCTAAAGTCCTTTAAGTTCTAAGATGTAGTGACTTCTATTACTTAAAAAAAAATGTAGTCTCCTTGGGCCCTGAGGGTATTAGAGCAGATTCCAAAGCTTGGTCAGATCTAACACGTTGATATTATGGTTGTTACAGCATTTTTTTTTTTAAGTAGAAAGGCATTCTTGACTCTTGGAAATATTAC
Organism: Pseudocheirus occidentalis; assembly: GCA_028646575.1. Taxonomy (NCBI): domain Eukaryota; kingdom Metazoa; phylum Chordata; class Mammalia; order Diprotodontia; family Pseudocheiridae; genus Pseudocheirus; species Pseudocheirus occidentalis. Next base: position 120,090,730 of record CM053595.1, on the reverse strand, counting down.
AGTCACCATGCCAGATTCAGTATGAGGAGGAGGACATTTTGAAAAGTTCATTTTTTCCAAAGCCTAGTTATGTCTGTAGCATTCTTACTAGCTGTTGAAGTCTGGGGAGTGGGATTTTCTTGCCAAGGTTTTAGGTAATTAATTTTTTCCCTTTACTAGTACAAACTAGTTGGCATAACATGAATGTCATGACTTTGATTTTCTTTGATTCAGTGTTTATTAAACTCCTTTTATGCTGTAAATAGAGCTCTGTGCTAGGGGACATCAGAATAGCTGACATTTACATAGCATTTTATTTGGGTTTTTTTTTTTTTGGAGGGCAGTTAGGGTTAAGTGACTTGCCCAAGGTCACACAGCTAGTTTTTTGTGTTAAGTGTCTGAGGCTGGATTTGAACTCAGGTACTCCTGACTCCAGGGCCGGTGCTCTATTCACTGCACCACCTACCCGCCCCTACATAGCATTTTAAAGTTTGCCACTGATTCCTATAGATGATCTCATTTGATCTTCCCTACATCTCTGGAGTAGATGCTATTATTATCCTCATTTTACAGATGAAGGACTGAGGTTAAGTGACTTTCCCACAATCATACAATAAGTGCACAGAGGAGAAGAAACTAAAACCCAGGTTTCTCTGGCTTTAAGAAAGATCATATGTAACAAAATAAAATATAGTTTAAGTATATGACAGGTACACAGTGCTCTGAGGAAGCCAGTCTATAAGATCTGGTCATATAAATCTAGGAAGGGATCAGAGCAAGCTAAGTGAAAAATAGTGGCAACAAAATAAATAATTTTCTCATTTATTTCAGACCCCAGAGTGTTCAGATCAACCTAGAAGTGAATTGTCCCTTACTACCCTCCCACCCCCAATCCACTAAGTGTTCATAGAGTACCACCTTTGTACTGAGAATTGTTCTGACAGTTTGAGGGGAAACATTCTCAAAGAGCATTGTAGTTGAAGTAAAATGACTTAACACATAGGAATCAATTGGAGTACACTACAAGACTAATAAAGTATTAGCTTGTGTGATACAGATAATAAAAGATCAATATGACTTAGCATAATTGTGGAGACTTTGAAAGAGGTCTTAGCATAATCGGGGAGGAGCAGGACTTGAATTTGACTTAGAAAAATGGATAAGATTTAATTAGGTAAAGAGGAGTGGACAATAATAGTATTAGTGTAGTTGCTACGGTGAGAATGGAGTGAGTGATGAGACAGTGAGGATCTTGGCCTGATTAGAATAAGGATTTCATGTTGGAGGTACTTAGAAATTAGGTTGGCTAGTTTGGATGGCATTAGATTGTAGTGATCCTTGGATACTAGCTTGAAGAATTTGGACTCATAGACAGTGAGGAGCCATTGAAGGATTTTGAACACGGGAGTAATGATGTAAGGAAGATTATTTTCTGAATTAGGAAGATTAATTTCTGAAATGATACTGCAGTAGGAAATAAGGAAAAAATTTTTTAAATTTTGGAACTTTAACCAAATGACTTAACAGTCTGTGATCTTATTAGCAAGTACTGTTAGACACTTGTGTGAATTTTTATTGATAAAGTGATAGCCTTCTACAGACTGGATCTCTCAGAAGAGGTTAAATCTTGTTTGTTTCAAAGTGATTTTAGTCTTAAGATATATTCAACTTCACCAAAGATTTCTCATTTGACCCTAGGTGACATGACTGTAAAATGTAGGCTATAAACTTTCTCATGGTTCTTGATGCTACAATATAGGCTACATGACTTCTGGTTGCTTCTCAAGGTTCAAGATGAGTAAGTCTTAACTTTTTGTTTGTGATGATTGCTGAATGAGGTGAGGCAGTTCATGGTTCTAACTCTGACTTGGACACTTTCTTCCTTGAAATATTTATTGGCTAAAATTTAGCCACTCAGTTTTGTGTTAGTGCCAAATTCCTTATCTCAAATAATGAAAATAACTTCGGAAGTACCTTTGAGAAGGGGTATGTGTTTAGTGGCTGTTGGTAGAAGACAAGAAACTGAGGCATAGGAATCTACCTCAGTGTTAGATTCAAGATGAAATTCTATAAACAGCAATATTTGAAATGATAGTGTTAAAATTGAACTTTGTACCCTGTCATAAAGGAAAATTATGGAAATAGTAAAAGGAATTCTTATGTTTGAGGTGACAGGGAGAGAAAAAAAATTTCTGAACATTGAAAATGTATGCATTTAGACTACAGATGGAAGAAAAATGGATTTGTTCTGGATCTTTGCTATTAACTGCCCTTTTCATACTGGCATAATACTGATGTACTCATGATGAGAATTATGAACTAAGGTAATGGTGAATATTAGCTTAATGTTTAAGTGTGGCTGAAAGTAATTTTGAGGACTTTCCTAGCTCTTGCCTTCAAAATAGTACGCGCCCTCCTGTTGTGTTGTCATATCCATAATTGTCTCTTGTCATTCTAGTTCTATTACCCAGATCCTTTTTGTTTCTCAGTGATGAAAGATTCAGCATCCTTGAGGAAAGGGGAAAATGAGTATGAGTAGTAGGAGAGAAGGAATGTGAGCCATAAGATAAAGCCAAATTTAGCTTGGTTACATGCTTTTAAAAAAAAATGTGGTTTAATACTGCTTATAAGCACTTAACAGGTGAGGCTTCTTCCCTTTCTTAGGGGCACCATAAAATGGGCCCCAAATGGAAGCAGAGGAGAAGCTTTTCTGTGGCAGCACCACTGTTCACTAACTTATTTGAATCTTTCCTTTGGGGAACCTTTCCCATAATGTAGGGATGCTTTTTCCTTGCCTGGTGGGTGGAAGCTTTCTCATTCTTGTTTGGTTGGTTTAACTTATTTTTCTTCTGTCTAGTTACAAGAAGACTCAGGAAACTCTCTCCCAGGCAGGACAGAAGACTTCAGCTGCCCTATCCAATGTGGGCTCTGCTATCAGCAGGAAACTTGGAGATATGAGGTAAGATTCTTTTCCTTTGAAATGTCATTAATCTTTGGCCTGAGTTTCTGTTAAGGAAGAGTGTTTTGTTAGAGAGAGTATAAGACTTGATTGTAAGTTTGTGACTTCCCAAAGTATGGTGGCTTGTAATTAAGTCTTGGAATGGAAAAGCCAATGGAGTATAGTATTCTCAAACTCAACACAGGGTCTGATGATCTCAGCTCCTTACTCCTTTTTCTTTCTGCCTAATTCTTATCATATTGCTTAACAACATGTCCATTTGAGTGCTCCGAGACAGAAAGAAAGTTAGGAAATTAATATCTTCTGCTCTTTGATAGCCACACCAGGTTTGGTGGTGGTAAGGTAATAAATAATCTTTAGAATAGGCTCTTAAGAGTTAGTTGGAAAGTAATTTAGGGGGAAAAAAAGTAATTTAGGAGATCATCTAGCCCAATTAGCTCATTTTAGAGATGAGGAAAACTGAATGTAAAGATTTGCCCAGGTTTATATAACAAGTTAAAGGTGGAAGTTGATACTGACAGATCTAAAGCCTCTTTTTTGGTTCTTTTTGGATTTTATTTCCCTATATATCATCCTTCATCACCAGATAATTGAGACTTGACTCATGATGTTTCTTAGAGTATTGATGGCAGTTTGCATGCAGGATACTATAAATTCACGTGTGATGTTAGTACCTGACTTGTACAACAGTACACACTATGCAGAATATTCCCACAAACAAGTTCATCCTTTTGGTTAGCTTCTATAGTATGTTTTTTTTTTCCTTTACCAATTTGATTTTCTAAATCTTACATAAATTAATGAGAGTTGCTAAACCTCAAGTTTTGTGGAGATCACAATCAGTATTTTCATCAATATCTGATGGAATTTTAGATTGTAGATTTTGTAGAAGAATTTTGACTGTGGTAGATCTGTTTCATGATGAATTATCTAAATATTTAGACTTAACCATAGGAAAGCTGTAATGTTTCTGTATCTGAACCTCTTGGTTAATCCAGTTTTTAGTCTTATTTTTCTTTTGTGTGTCATGAGTGGTTTTTCCTTTACATGGGATTTATTTTGCCTCAGAGTTGTCAAACAGCTGTGAACAGAGAAAGTTCTTAGTAGCAAACAAATACAGAGTAAGATTATCCTAGTGGTGTTCCTACCATATTTGCTTGATTTATGTATGTGTTCCAGACATGTTAAAACAGGAGCATTTCAGTGTGTCTTTCAGCCAAAGTCTGTAGCTGACTTTCTCACTTAGTGAAATATGTTCCTTTAAAGCAAGTGTCACTCTATTTTTGCTTCCCTCTGAGGTAAGGGATACAACTTAGTATGTTTGCTGCTAGTATTTCTTACTAGTTGTTACAAACATCACCTTCTCCATGTTTCTTGTGGGCATGGGAAATCATTTGGAAGAGCCTCAACAAAAAGGGCTTTGCCTTCTCTGAACAGAAGCTAACAGAGATGAATCTTGAGTAAACTGATGTGTACAGCACCTATACAGCAAACTCTGGAGGTATTTTGTGCAAGTTGTTGTAACAAGTTTCATTTGAAATTATGCTGGACAGTTCCTTCATCGAAGCTGCACTTTTGGGGACTCCTCCTTCCCTCTTTGGGCCTGTAGGGATCTCAGGTGGTAAGCACTGATAGTAATCTCTGATCACATGCTGCTGCTTAGTATCACATTCTCATTTTTCTCATTCAGAGATTAATTTTTTTAATAACATGCTTTGGAGCCATTTTGGGAATGTACTTTCTCAGAATGATGCCACTTATTGGTCATACTTTGCCTTGAAATTTTTTTTTAGGGCTTGAGAAATAACTAAGAGGCTCTGGAAAACAACAAACATTTGACAGGCATGACTTGTAAGATCACTTTTATTTCCAAATATATCCTTTACTTTACTGAGTGAATTACAAAGAATTAAAAAGAACAGCAGAAAGTTCAGCAAAACTAACACATCAACTGAGTCTGATATTGTATATAATGTTTTGTATTCATGGTTCCTTCTCATTACTCCACACCAACCTCTGTAGTAGACATCTTTTAAGAAAAGAAAGTTCACTTGTTATGCAACGATTTTAGCTTGAGATCTTTAGGCCAATATTGATTTATATCTTGTAAATGAAAAAGTATGACACTTTTCTTTTTTAATTTTTGGCTTAATTATATGTGGAGTTTCACCCATCACATTAAAACTAGATAGCTCTCCAAATCCATCAAATCATCCTGAATGGAAATTGGGTCCAGATTGACTGAAATTTTAATGCTGACTTTCAGCAAACTAAGTAAGATCCTTTTTTGTTTAAGGCATATATAATAAACATTTTTCCTTACTGGAAGACTTAACGTGGTCCTATTTCTAGTTCTATATATTTGCAAGAGGAGTTGCATCTCCTTTGTTTTCCTGATGCTGAAACTAAGGAAGATTTATTCAGGTCCTGGAATTCTGTACAATGCATGATTACTGAAATTGAAAGTTAAATTTTGAGAATGATGGGAAGACTTCAGTTTATGAGAATTGTGACTCATTGTCCCCAGTCCATGTGATCTTAGATTATGGGGAGTGTAGTTACTTGTCTGCAGTGGAGAGATTTCCTTTGAATGAATAAAGTGCCCAGTATTTCTTTACACTAATCTGCCACTTTTTCTACTCTGTCTTTATGTTCTGTGTGTGTCTGTGTCCTGGGCAAGAAGGACTTGAAGCTAAGTCTCTTTGAATTCATTACTTTCCCCTTTTAATATAAGAGAACCAAATTCTGTTTTTCATTTGGCTAATGAGGTTTAAAATAACTAAAAGAATTTACTTTTTTTTTCTTCTAATCTCCCAGAGCTGGTAGTTCTGTCAGGGTTTCCTTAACATAGACTATACTTGGTCATAGTTCCCAAGTGAACTTTCCAGTGGCCTCCATTTAATTGTGTATGCCTAAGAGTTCCTTTCCTGAAAGTTCTTAGTACACTTTTAAAATACTGTTCTTTTTTCTTAGATAAACTATCTGAAGTAAGATCCTTGACTCCATTCATGAGTTTTAAACCTAGAATTCATGCCATTCCTTGACAGTATAAATAGATTCAAGTAGGGTTTAGATAAATCCATGGAAGGGGTAGGTAGTTCCATACAGGATTGTTATGGCATGAACTTTCAAAATTCTAAATCTTTTGTGAGCACTGTCACAGAAAATAAGTATGTAGCTCTTCTAAAGATAAGTCCCTTGGTGCCCCTGTTAGAATCCTGAGCTTTTAGAACCACAGATCTGACTTAGTCTTATATTTCTAATGTTCCTAAATCATTTCATCATTACAGTGAGAAACCTCTGGTAACTTCCTAATGTGACCTCCAGATTGTTGAGAGTAGAAGGGCATTAATTTTAGAATATTTAACCTTATTGTAAGGATGAACGATTCTTTGTCAACTGAAGAGTTTGAAAAAAGAATCTTAGAAGCTTATCTGATGGTGTCCACAATAGATTTATTTTAAAATCTCACAACAAATTTGAAAATAAATATTTTAATCAATCCAGTTAACTCAATTATCTTCTCATTCAACTGACTTGGTATTCTTTCAAGTGACTGAAAACAGCACTTTATTGATTCAGTGTATCCTTGCTCATAAGCCATTAAATGGTAGAAAACTGTCAAAGGGGCAGGTACATATTTGAGTGTGCCTGAATTTAATTATCATATGGAAATTTTGAATATCACAGTCAAATACTGCATGTATGGAAGTCAGATTGCTTCACAGTTTGTATCTTTGTTACTTTTTATGCTCTTTTTTGGTGTTTGTTCCTGATAAGGGTTATGAATGCATATGGATTTTTTGAAAATGGTTGTTTTATGGTATTATAGATAAACTGTACAAAAAAATAAAAATACCATGTGTGCTGCATGAATGAATAACTATGCATTCAGTTTGTGTCTGCCATTTTTCTTACTGAATATAGACTATAAGGAGTTAATTCTTAAACTAGTACTTGAGTAGTTTGGAACCAGGTATTTTGTATGGTATTTTGTAGTATAATTATGCACCCTCACATGAGAACATCAGTGATTAAAACACTCAAGGTTTTGGAGAGGTAGTATTTATTTGTTGAACCTCACAATGAGTTTGCATATATGGGCTCTTAGGCTTGTTACCCTTTCTTCAGGCTTGTAAGGGCATAGGGAAGTATTGTAGTTGAGAGGCAAAAATCTTTTGTAAGTGGCTTGCTAAAGGGATGGGTGGTGGGAAGTGGCTTTCTGGAACAGAGGGCTATTGAGCAGGTCTGGGTGGCTGGATTTCCTTGCCTAACTTTGTATTTTTTTTCTTTCTTCCTGCTGCCAATTATTTTGTGTTTTTTAGGGCTCATCCCTTCTCACATTCCTTTAGGTAAGACTAACCCAGTATAAATATAAGATGAAAGGCTTTCTTGTGAAAGCAGGATAAGACTGACACTCTGAATCAATTCTGGTTGCCCAACATTCTCAGAAAGTCAGGGAAGTACCACCAGAGAGGGGTAGTGTGTGTGTGTGTGTGTGTGTGTGTGTGTGTGTGTGTGTGTGTGTGTGCACGCGCGCGCATGTACATGTGTGCTCATGTGCACATTTGCACATATGTGTCCTAAACAGTCCCAGACTGTGCCACTCTCCATTATTCTACTTCAGCAATGTTTTTAGGAAGAATTTTCATAGATCTTAGAACTCGTGTCATTTTCTTCTCAATTATAATCTAATTGATTGGGTTAGGTTCAATACTAATGCAGTGGCAGCTGTTGGAGCTGTATACCTCATACCCATTTACCCCTTTCCTCTTCTTTTGAAAAACAGCTTAATTCAACAAACAATTTAAGTGCCTGTTATTTGCAGTGGGAAAGACGTAAAAATGAAAGATAATACGTTCCCTGCCCTTCAGGAGCTTACATTCCAATTAAAAGGATGTGATAGGTACACTGTATTCGAAGTAGATTGTGAGAAGCACAAAGGAGAAAAGCAGAATATCGTAAGAGAATATGAGCAGAGAGAGAACATTTTAAGTTGAGTGAATCCTGGTGAACTTCATAGACAAGGTAGCACCAGAGCCCATCAGTGAAAGCTTTCCATGGGTAGAGATGTGGAACAGATATGCATTCTCCCTTTTTACTTGTATTCCCTAGAGTAAGTTTTCTTGTATGACTGTCTTCATCTAAATTAAATGAGCATTTATCAGCAAAGTTTGTATCTTTTTGTACTAACAAAAGCAAACCTCAAAGTCTCTATAGCTGCATTGTAGATAAATCTTAAGTAGCATTTCGTTTATCTTGTTCATTTTTTATGGGGAGTATGTTTGAGTTAACAGTATAGCCTGTCCTGAAAAGACCCTTTTTCATGCGGAATGGTGATGATGACCTCTGTAATTATCTCATCCTCTGGTTAGTAGTATGTATTTCTCCTTTAAATCACTGCTGATTCCTAATTTTTCCAAAAGGTGTTGTGCCTCTTTTTTTCAGATTAAGTTCTATCTCATGTAATGCACAACACTTAGGAACTCTTTCAACATTGGAACATAGAAAAGATCCAGTCAGATATTACTTCTACTGCTGGCATTCTGTGTTGGGAAGAAAACTGAACTTAAAAAACAAACAAAAACAGGTTTGCTATTTGTGCCTAACTAATTTCTTCCTTCTATTTTGATATCCCAATTATGCATACAAAATACACTGTGGATTTGACCATTTTGACCTATTTAGCTTTATTCAGTTCTTTTTTGCCACAGTTTTATCTGAACTCTTACAGAAAATCAGTTAAGGAAATATTTAGATTATTTATACCAAAAGATTTGGGAAGTTGTTAGTTTTTTCTTACAGCATAGTCTTCTCAAATTGGACTTTTTGAATACTATCACCATCACTATCACCAAAGAGAGATAGTTTGGTATCAACTGAAACATTTTCATTCTATTGTGGAAGGAGCTCTTAATACAGTTCTGTAGTTGACAATTCCATCAAGTTGTATTGTATAACAATAATCAAGATGCATCTTCTTACGCATTCTCTATGGCAGGATTTTTGTGAACACGTTTAATATCCCGTGAATGTTAGGAACCTCCAATTTCTATCTGAATTTCATTATTAACTCTTACTTCCTTCTTTGCTTTTATAATGCTTCCAAGTAGCAGCTACTCCATTCGTCATTCAATAAGTATGCCAGCTATGAGGTAATGTATAAATGATCTCAATTACTCACCAAGAATCTGGGTGTTTGTGTTGAATATATACAGAGGAATTGGGGATACAGGAATAGAGACTTTTTTCCTTTGATGCTTATCTTTAAAAATTGCTTGCCTTTCCACCATGCCACCATAATTTTCAGTCTTCCTTAGCTCCATAAAAGTTCAGGATGTAAAAAGACCTTCCTTGGGTTGGTAAGGAGGAGCCTCGTGGTTGGGTACGAGGTTCTTAATTAAATCTCTAGAGAAAATTATTCTTCTGCCAAACAGTTGTTTGCTGCAATATTGTACTTCTGAAAAGACCCTAAGGAGCTAATCAGGTAGTAGTCTACCACACCAAAGAGCTACTTCCTGTAGACCTTTCTTTGCCAGGTACTTTGGCTTTTTGCCAGGGAGGTCAGAAATGATAAACCAAATATTTTGGCTTCAGGTAGCACCAGAACTGTTTATGTGGAATTGTTTTATTTAAGCCTGAATGGGGTAGGCCTGGGAATATTTTAAAATCACTATAGACATAATCTACTTATGGTGCATTAAACTATGTTGAGTATTCTCTATTGGCCCTAGAACTAATATTCGGTAAACTTCTCTTTATGTTTTAAACTCCTTGTGACTACTAGTAAAATCTGGTTTAGAGTTCACATCCTGAATTTCCTGTAAACCAGCTGTTGCCCTGAGAGGTCATAGACACATTTGTATCTAAATGTTCCAGGGTGGAGTAGGTGACTCATTTGAAGAAAATAGAATCATGTAAATAAGTTCATATTGGAGCAATTTGGCTGGCCTGTTCTCTTTTTCTCTTCTGTCTCTTTCTTTACTCATTATCAGCTGCTCTTCTTTTTTCTGTATTTAAGTAATTTTTGTGAACGATGGAGAACCTACTTCATTATCTTGATTCTGTACAGTAAGTTGGGACATGAATACATACTTATATAAAGGGAAAACACGCTTGTAGCTGAACGCTCCGTTATCTGCCGATAAACTCAAACCAGTTGTCATCAGTGTAGGATGATCTCCATTTAAAGATTAGATTGTACATTATTAGTGTGAACTTTGTCAAAGAAGCCTTTTGTTTTATGGATCAGTTGCAGTTTATAATTGCATTATACATTCACTTGACAAAGTCCGTAAATGTGCTAAATACCTACTATCCCCAAGGAACTGCTCAGCACTGGGGATACAAAGATGAAGCAAAACTTAGTTTCTGTCATCCAGGAATTTAAAATATAAAGAAGGGAGGGAGAAAATCTGTACACAAATAACTGAGATGCAAAGGAGAGAGCCAAAGTGTTAGGAGAAATTTGTGAGATCATTTATCCATCTTGCCATCTTGTTATTGAGTGGAAAGCACAGTCAAAGAAGTCACTGATGATTCATTTCACTTTAGCAAACCTTGATTAAATGGCTGCCAGATGTGAAGCAATATCCAGGGTGCTGGAGATAGAGAGACAAAAATGAATTGCTTCTGCCCAAAAGTAGCCTACATTCTATTGGGAGGAAAGGGAGTGGAGGCAACAACAGGTATACAAGTAAACAAAACTCTACAAAGTAATTTTACAACAGTGCTAATAATTGGGGGCACCAGAAAAAGCTTCATGGAGTAGCTGGCACTTATGCTGAGCTTTGAAGGGATCTAAGAATTATTTGGGTAGAGATAAGAAGGGAATGCATTCCAGATATGCAGTATAAGTTGAGTAGGGTCACAGAGGTGGGAAATAACAGCAAGGGTGAAGGGTGCTGGCCAAATTGATTTTGTTATACATCTGTTTCTTGATTTTGGCTATTGTCAGGAGTCCAGAGAGATGTTTTTAATTGAGGCCTCTCTAGAGGCAGTTTTTCCAGGTGAAGGAGTATATGTACAACTACTTGCTCCAAAGCATTGATATCCCCTCTGTCTCTTTAAAGGAACTCTGCAACCTTCAAGTCTTTTGAAGATCGAGTTGGGACCATAAAGGTATATCACTTATAACTAATCTACTGTTTTCCAGTTTTGTGTGATTAAGTACAGCCACTTAAGAGAAAAATTTAATCTAAAGAGGATACACAGTACCTGTCTTGAGTACATTTTTTGAAATAAATCTATTTTTAAAATTAAATACTTTTATTATAAATTTAATTACCAGTACAAACATTTCAATATACGAATTTTTTAATCTTTGTTTATTATGTTTTATATTTTAATTATATTTTAAACTTTTGAACTAATTATATGTACAGTTTGTTGTTAAATAGTATGTTAAACTTAATACATAGGAAAATTATCCTGTTACTGTCCCTTCAGAACTTATTTCCTTCTGAACTTGTTTTATTGATTCCCTTTTCTTTCTTTTTTTCTTCTGTTAATTCCCATTAACATCTTTCTCCCTTCCACTTTTCCTCCAACATCTTCCTTTTAACAAATGAGTATAATCAAGTAAAAAAAATCAACATATCGGCCATGTCTGAAAACATACAGCTCCTTTTAGGTCTTCTATTGTAGTCTGCCTTCTCTCTGGGAGGATGGCATAGTTAATTATTAGCCTTTTAAAGTAAGGACTGGTCATTGAATTGACCAGAGTTCTTAGGAAATATATCTACTTTAGTCCTACTGCTCTGATACATTTTTTTTTTCTGTCTCTTCCCCTTTGCAGTCCAAAGTCGTCGGTGGCAGGGAGAATGGCAGTGACAACCTTCCTTCACCAACAGGAAGCAGTGATAAACCTCTGCAGGATCATGCTCCTTTCTAGATCTCTTTGGAGCTTTGCTCTGCCACATGACGAGTTCAAGAACCTTCTCAACTCATCATAAGCAACTCTGCAGAAAAAAAACAATATAATTGCAGTTCAAACCAGGAAGTGGACAGAGTCCAGTTTTGAGAATTCATATCCATACATATATAGACACTTGCTGCTGGATTTGAGTAAAATAGAGAACAAAAAAGTTTTGTACACAGATATTTTACACTAAAGTTTATAGATGAAATGTATCACTGTGCTATTTTTCCTGGGGAGGTGCATTTAAATGGACAGGACTTCCTCGTTAGGTATAGAAGCCAAAGCATGAATTCCCATTTGGAAAACACTATAGATTAGTTGAATGCCCAAATAGATTTCTGTTTGGGAATGGAAAGAAGCATAATAATGAAACAAACTTTTTGAAAATGTATCTTTTCTCCCTTCCCTCAGTTTCTGAAAACTCATATAAGTAACCTAGAAGATTCTAACTAGCTTGATAATTTTTTTCCCAAAAAATGATTGTCACTATGTGAAACTGTCCATTTTTCTGTGCCTTCCAGAAAGGAAACTAATTAGCAGCTGCTTGGTTGTTACACTAATGCTCAAGCTTTAACAAAGGGAAAATCTTTATTTTTTAAATGCAGTGGACTTTTCAGAAATCAAAATGAAGCAAAGCAGCTTTAGCCTCCTATTAGGGAAATATTATCTTGGAACTCTGAAGCTGAAATGCAAGCCTTACATCACCTTATGCTTTACTTGTTTATAATCTTTTTATATAAAGAAATTGAAAGTTCTAAAGCTGGGTTTTGAGCACTGTATGGTTTTGCATTTAACCCTCATGGTAGCATGCCTGTGCCAGTTTGTGTGTTTATTTAGCTCATTCCCTAAGTTCATTTGAGTGTATGAAACTTGCTTCTCTGTTCTCTAAATTGCTGCAGCAGCTCCTAGCAGGTTCCTGCTTTTAGCTAATAAGCTCAAAGGCTTCTAGACAGCAAGGAATATCATAACCAGATGAGAGATAAACCTCTGTCTTAAGCAACTTTAAAATGACAACAGCTCATCTCCCTGTCCTCCTGGCTATTTTACTTCTGAATAAGCCCAATTGATTGTACATTATCGGTCAGTATATCTGAACCTGCCATTGTTTACAGTAGATATCAATTCATAAAACAGACTTAATGAGAAGTAGGACTGGACCCTTCCCCCAAGACAGGCTGGAGATGGATAGAAAGAGTTGATTTGGATTAGCAGGAATCTGTCTTGGGATTTTGTTAACTTCCTAATATCAATATTTCTTAGAAGCTCTGATTCCGTTTTTTAAATGATGCCATTTGGGGCATTATTTCTCATGACAATTGTCTTGCCTGATGTGAGGCATGATTTTGAGGGTGAAGTTTTGTGCCTTATTGGCTCTCAGCAGTGGAATTAAAATCTGTTTGCTTGTATACATATCAATAAAATCTCGCTGGCTGAAGGAATACTCCCTCCAGCCCAAGGTTGACCCTATTTTGTTCTCCCTACTCTAGAGAAGCAAGTTCTGATACACCAGTATCTATTTATCAATCCTAGGGGCTGCATGCCATGCAGTGTTAGGAGGCAGATGCAGTAGGAAATACTGTGTAGTGACCTTTTATCAGATTTTATTATATGTGGCAGAAATTGTTGGGGAACAGTAAGGAGAAGGAAGATGAAGGGGTGGGAACTGATCTTTCTTTTCCTGAAACTGGATATTGGGTATTTGTCAATAAATTATTCCTTTCAGGGTAAAAAAAACAACTGTATGATAGGTTTTTTAAAAATTCTTTTACAGGGGGAGATTTGAATTTCTGAACCTTTAGTAGAAATACTAATGATCAAGTGCCCAATTTTTTTGTGTTACTGTCATATATGAAGGCCAAAATCTTCCTAACTATACAGCTACAAACGTAACTGGGTTATTCTGTTGAAGATTTAGTGAATAGTTCTTAAATATGGCTCTTTTAAGATATTAGGAATACTTTATGATTCCCAAGAGTAGGGGACATGTTTATATATTTTAAAGCTTGAAAAGGTCTCCGTGTACTTTCTCAATTGAGTTTTGCAACAACTTGGACCCAAATTGGCATCCCTTTGTAACTTTCTTGTAATGTATAAATTCATTCAGATGCAGAATGAATGGCTCAAAATAATTCATAGTATTAAAGAATAAGAATCAAAGAATTGCATAGTTGGGAGAGACTTCAGCAACCACCTAGTCCAACCAGTACCTGAAAAGGAATCCCACAACAAAGCCAGTAAGTGGTATCCAACTTCTGGTTAAGATGATCTTTAAGGTTCCTTCCAGCTCTAAATTGCATGATTTTATAGTCCTATAATCTCATATAGCTTTCATTTGATTGCTTTGCCTAAACTGCTTTCCATCTTTTACTGGAACTGAGGATGGATGTGTTAAAGAGAAGGCCCAGAAATCTGACTTTTTCCTGAACAGCAGTTCCCACAATCACAGGATCTGAGTTGTAAAGGACCTTAGGGCATAGCTGACAAGTAGTTCTCCTGCCTAAGCCTGAAGAACTATAGGGCAGGGGGCCTATCATGTCTCAAGGTAGCCTCTTCCACTTTGGGGCAGCTCTCATGGTTAGGAAGGTTTTCCTGACATTAAGCCTAAATTTACTTCTTTGCAAATTCTACCTATTGTTCCTAGTTCTGCCCTCTGGGACCAAATAGAACAAGTCTAATTTCTTCCCCACCTGACAACACTTCAGATACTCTGAAGAAAAAAATAGCTATCATATCCCCCTCTCCACCCAATCTTTTCTTCAATAAACTAAACATGCTTATTCCTTTAACTCAGTGGTTTTCAACCTTCCTAATGCTGAGAACCCTCTTAATACTTTTTATGTGGGCATGTCTGCATGTGGGCAGACCTGCCTGGAGACAGAGGAGCAGTGTCTCGGTTCCTAAGACCATCAGAAATATGTGTTTTCTGATGGTCTTAGGTGACCCCTGTGACAGGGTCATTCAACCCCCAAAGGGATTTCGCAACCCACAGGTTGAGAAATGCTTTAACTGGTCTTCATATATCGTAGACTTAAGGCCTTTCATCATTTTGGTTGCCCTCCGCTAGACATTTTCCAGCTAATAAAAGTTCTTAAACTGTGGTGCTAAAAACTGAACACAATGCTCCAGAGAGGTGTGACAAAAGTAGATTACAACAGTATTATTGCTTCCCTAGTCTTGAAAACTAGGTCCTTAATGCAGCCCATTCCCATTAGCTTTTTTAGTTGCCACATCATACTGCTGACATATTTAAATTGCAGACCATGAAAACCCCTTTCTTCAGAATTTATCTACCCATGTTTCTCCCCTTTTATACTTGTGATTTTGATATTTTGTACCTAAGTGCAAAGCTTTACATTTATCACTGTTGAATTTCATCTTAACTACATTTAGTCCAATACTCTAGCATTCAAAATTCTTTTGGAAGCTGTCATCCACTGTTCTATTTCTTCCAGCTTTGTATAATCCACAAATTTGACAAGAATATCATCTATGCCTTTAACCAAATCATTGAGACTGGGTACAAATCCCTAGTGTGCTTAGGATTCTGATTCTGTAAAATGATGTAACTTCAACCATTTTTTGAGACCTCCTTACAGTGACATTGAGCCATTAACAACTATTCTTTGGAATTAATTGAGTGTATTAATGTCTAATCTAGCTTCTCCACAAGAATAGTATACTTTATAAAAAATTTTATTAGAATTCACATAAACTGTGCCCTAAACATACCCCTTATCTACTAGTTTAGTAATCCTAATTTCCTTTTTAAGGTGACAAGTGAGGGTGAAGGAAATAGCATGGTGGCAGAACACCCAAAGGTAGAGCTAGGCTACAGAAACGAAGAGAATTCTGTATAGTATGTGGTTGACTAAGATGAAAGGAAAGGAGCAGGTATTTATTAAGCAGCTGATTTGTTCCAGGCACTGGGCTAAGGATTTCATTTTATTTGGTCCTCACAACAACTGTGAAAAGTAGTCACTGTTATTGTCCCCACTTTATAGTTAAGGAAACTGAGCCAGATAGAAGTGTTTACACAGGTTTACACTGCTAGGAAGTGTCTGAGACTGGATTTGAACTTAGATATTCCTAATTACACTTACTACATGCTGAGCACTGAGCTAAGTTCTTGGGCTACTCACAAAAGAGCTGAGGCAGTCCCTGTTATCAAAGAAGTAACATTTTAGGGAAGGAATTTTATATATCAAGCTCATAAGTCAAAAAGCAGAAACAGTATCCCAGTAGAGGAACATTTTTTTGGGTAAATTTTTTCCAATTACATGTAAAGATAGTTGTCGACATTCATTTTTTATAAGATTGAGTGCTAAATCTCCCCCTCTCCCCCATGGCAAGCAATCTGATACAGGTTGTGTATGTGCAATCATGTTAAAAACAATCTTGTAAAAACAAAAAAACATTAACAGAAGGAAAAAAACAAAAAAGTGAAAATAGCATGCTACAATACGCATTCAGACTCTACAATTCGTTCTCTGTAGTGTGGACAGCACCTAGTATCACGAGTCTTTTGGAGTTGTCTTGGATCATCATATTGCCGAGATCTAAGTCTCTCATAGTTGATTATTGAACATTGTTGCTGTTAATATGTACAATGTTCTGGTTCTGCTCACTTCACTCAGCATCAGTTTGTGTAAATCTTTAGGAGGAGCATTTCTTTGCACGAAACTTAAGTGTAGTAAAAACAGTCTTCAAAAGGCAGCACTAGGATCTGCATCTAGGATTTTAAAGCTACATCAGCTGCCAGAAGGAAATGATGTAAACACCACCTGGCTCACCTAAGATCCTTGCCTAAGCTTGCCGGAAGTATATTTCAAAAAAACCTGCTTAATGGAGTTTACAAATGAGATAGTATGAGTGAAAACTGACTTCATAGAATTACTGCTCTTACTGTCTAATACTTTGAACCTTTCCATATGCTTCTAGTAGTATTCAAATTACTTGGGACAAAACAAAATAATTAAATTTATTTATTAACAAATCTTACATCTTTACTTTTTTATTAGGTGATATGTCCCTTTACTGAAATCACTTGTGCAACTCAGCACATGAGTTGCACAAGATTGACATTCTAATTCATTATCAAACTATATTTTTATCATATTGAATATTAAGCTTACTTTTTTTTTTGGAGGGCAATTAGTTGACTTGCCCAAGGTCACATGGCTAGTTTTGTGTCAAGTGTCTGAGGCTGTATTTGAACTCAGGTTCTCCTGACTCCATTCAGGTGCTCTATTCACTGCACCACCTAGCTACCCCTATTAAGCTTACTTTCGACAAATATTACCTTTTTCCAAGTCTAGCTTTGATTATAGCCCATAGCTTTTCAGTGGGGTTTAAATCATGGGAGTTCTCACACTACTAATGCATGTTAATTCTATCTCTTTGATAAATTTCTTAATCTTTCATAAAGTGTGGCATTATGCATGGTCTTTTTGCAGTATTTGTAAATATTTGCAGTATTTATGTCCATTTAGGAATTTCTGTAATTCCAGGACAATTCTGCTTTTTCAGTATATCAATATATTTACAAGAGTTCATTGGGGAAAAGACTTCCAAGTCCACAGTAAATTTAAAATTCCAAAAAAAAAAAATTCCAAAACTTTTTTTGTGTGTGAATGTTTCATAGTCTAATGAAGATGCCCAGCATCTTATAGGCTCACCTGGACTTCTGACAGCTGTTTTGGAGTAACTTTGAATGAAAAAAGATGTCACATCAGTAAAAATGACCTATTTTCCAATTTTTAGTACTCTAGTCTTTATTCTGCTTTTCCTATGACAAATATTTTTTTTAACTTAGCTTTTTTTTTTTTTTCAAACTGGTCTTGATGTTCTTTCAACTTCAAGAAGCTGATGTTAACATGGTAGAGGAATCAGTAACAATCTTTGCAGCTGCCAGGCCCTTCTGAAGGTCTTTACTTGTTTTCTGAGGATTCATTAAGCTGTTTTGCAGCAAGTTTGTCAGTTCATTGCCATTTTTAGTTTTCAACCAAACTTTCCTTTGTGTTTTAGTACAACTGATCCTGTTTAATTGTGAGCTTTAAAGATCCTTGAAAGACTTGACTTCCCTACAGTCACCAATATTTTTTAGTCACTTAATTGCTCTTTAAGTTGCATTTTTTGAATGTCCTCAGCACAACATCCATTCTTTTTTTGTTTTCCTTTTTAAAAAAAAAATTAAATTGGTTTATTTACTTTTAGTTTACAACATTCAGTTCCACAGTCCCTTGAATTTCAGTTTTTCTCCCTCTCCTTCCCCCCCCCCCCCATCATGGTGGCATGCACTTGAATCTACAAATATCTTTACATTAATCATTAGGTTGTAAAGAAGGATTATAACTGATGGAATGATTAGTGGGAAAAAGGAAAGAAGACAAGAAAAAGAAACAGAGCAGGTAGTTTGTTTCAATCTGCATTCAGACTCTTTCTCTGGATGTGGATATCCCTTTCAATCATGAGCCTTTTGGAGCTGTCTTATAAACTTACATTGCTGAGAGGAGCCCAGTCTACTGAAGTTAGTTGTCACACATATGTTGTGTCTGTGATTGTGTACAAATTTCTCCTGGTTCTGCTCTTCTTGCTCAGCATCAGTTTATATAAGTGTCTCCAGGTTATTATGAAGTCTGTCTGCTCCTCATTTCTTATAGCACAGTAGTATTCCATTACATTCACATGCCACACAACATCCATTCTTAACCACAGAAGTAATACTACAAAAGACAGCAGTGAAACATATTTAACATCATTGGCGGGTGACTAGAAGACTAAAAGTAGAGAATCCAGTTCAATCTGGTTTCATTTATGGTCAAGGTCAGGCTTGAGTCAACCTAGTGTTAGTAGAAGCAAAAGCATGACTATTATTTGTCCCAAATTTGCAAACTGCTGGGTTTTTTTTTTTACGAGTAATAATAATACACTTAAATGTAGTCACTTTGATGGTGAAACTGAGCTTGTAGATGACAAATAATGTATGGAGCTTATTCCTAATTAGGATATAAACACATCCTAAGAATGTTGTACAAGCAAAGGGAGAAAAATTCTTCAGTAGCCCCAAAATGAATAAGTTACAGGCAATTACATTCAACTTTAAAAAGTTTTTCACAGTAATTCATAGTTGAAATGACTGAATGGTCAGTTTCTGACTTCTTGCTGAAGGTACCAAATGATTACCTCTATAATTGCAAATTCCAAGGTCTGACCTCCCAGCCCCTAAACACCATATACTACAGCTTCAACTAGGGTGGGATCAGAAAAGGAGTATGATTAACCTTATTTATTAGGATTTAGAGCTTAACCAGTCTGACCCCTCCATTCTGCAGATAGAGAAAACAGACTAAAGAACTTCCATTCATCCTTGGCATGCACTTGCGTTATTTTCACCTGATGAAATAATCTTCAAGGCTAGCTCACATCTCCAGAAAGCCCGGATCTGAAAGCATTCACTCCATATTTCCTTGGAGCACTTATTTAACTCTTTCCTCTTCCCTATATATTTTTACTTTGTATTATACTTATTCTTGTGAGAAGGGATTGTTTTTCATTCTTTCCTTAAACAGACGTAGATCCTGAAAGGTGCTTAATAAATATCTGAATTAAATGGCTCAAGGACACAGAGAAAGTAAAAGCTACCTGTAAACATTCAAGATCACAAGAGTTGCCATTTGGTCACTTCATAAGCTTTATTTCCAGAGAATGTATGGTTTAATGAGGGGAAAACAAACAAAAAATCTGTCCCATAGTTTTGGGGGAGCAGTCAGGTCAGTTACGACCTCTCCCAGCTCTGACGTTTAGTTGCTTGTGACCTTAGCCAAGTCTCAACTCTAAGCCTCATTTTCCTCACTGGTGAAACGGGGCTGTACTTCCCTCCCTACTCTCCTCACCTCCCCATCCCTGCCCCGGGCTGTCGGGAGGAAAGAGCCTTGGAAACCTTTAGAAACGTTATTATTACTAAGATCTACGGAAAGGGTCTCGAGCTTGGAA
This sequence comes from Pseudocheirus occidentalis, assembly GCA_028646575.1. NCBI lineage: Eukaryota > Metazoa > Chordata > Mammalia > Diprotodontia > Pseudocheiridae > Pseudocheirus > Pseudocheirus occidentalis. Next base: position 120,070,880 of record CM053595.1, on the reverse strand, counting down.
CGTACACGGGATACCTGCTCTGGGGCTCGAGTCGGGATCTGTGTCAGTCGCCGGTGGAAACGCGCCTCCCGTCTCCTCCCGTCAGCAGCTCCGAGGGGAGCAGGGCTGGCCAGGGCCACCCCGAGAACCCGAGGAGGCCTGCCCCAGGCTAGAGACGCAAACCCGACGTCCACGTGGAAGAAGCTGCCGCTATCCAGCCCAGAAGCTACAGCCTCAGCCCACTTCTGTCTGGGGCCACAAGCTCCTGCCTCGGACAGATGACTGAGATGGCCTCTCTGACCCACCACCGGGGCAGGCTGGTGACAACCGGTTCACCGCTGCGGGTGTTTAACACCTCGTTTATTCCTACGAGAAACCAGGCCATTGAGAGAAGACAGAGACAGACGCTGGTGCGGGTTCAAGAAGGGAGACCTCCCCAGGGAAGATCACCCGCGCGCCCCGCCCCCTTTCCCACGCTCTGCCAAACTCCTCACGGCGTGCGCGCGCCACCACCAGCTGCGTTTGTCTTCCCCCTCCTCCCAGCCTTCTGCCGCGCGCTCTCGAGCGGGGGGGAGGACTTTGGGGGCGCGCGCGCAGGGCGGCGTGTTGCGTGAGCGCGCGCGACTCCTCTTCCTCCGGCCCGTCACCCCGCCCCCTTCACCCCTACCTCTACCGTCGCCGCCGCTCCCGCGCCCTCTGCCGCCGTTGCTGCCGCCGCCGCCGCCGCCGCCCAAGCTCTCAAGAAGGAGCGGTCACCGGCTGTGGAGACAGTGCGGCCCAGGCCCAGCACCGGGTGCGGAGCCGGAGGTACACACGGACTAGCCGAGCCGAGCCGGCCGGCCAGCTTTAGCCGGGGCAGGTAAGCGTTTAAGGAGAGAGACCGGGGCCGGCCTCCTGTTCCTGGCGCCAGCGCCGGCGCCCAGGCCCGGCTTCTCCCTCTCCTACTTCACGCGTAGCCCGCCAGCCTTGGGGCCGCGGAAGGCCAAGATGGAGCCACGGGCGGCGGGGGTGGGGAGAGGAGATGGTGCCGCAGCGTCGCCGCCGCCACGGGAGAGGGGGAAGGAGGGGGATCCGGGGCAGCTGAGGCCGGGGGAACCTGGGGCGTGGAGACCCCCGCGGCGGGGGTTGGGGGGAGGTTAAAGGGGAAGGGCCAGAGGGGAGGGTTCTGGCGGAGACCCGGGAGGACTTGGGAACCCCGGCCGGTAGGGGAGGGCACAGGCACTGGGCGGAACTCTTGGTCTAGGGTACGGGGACACCCATTTGGGGGGGACGTGGAAATGAGGAACCTGAGCCGGGAGAACTGGGGGAGGGGACACCCGCACCGAGGAGTGGGGGGAGGGGATGCAATACTTGAGCGAGAGGAGTGAGTGGTGGAGAGGGAATTTGAAGGGTGGGTGGGAGAAACGAGGAGGAGGGACCTTAAACCGGGAGGATCCGTAAGGAGTGGCTGGGTAGTGGGCACCCTTAGGGATAGGAGGGTTAAAAGAAGTAATGAAAGAGGGGTATTGAAATGGGGGCATAAAGGGAACCTGTGGAACCTTATGGGGGAAAAGAAAGTATCAGCCTTTTGGGGACGATTCTGCTGTGAAATAGTGACAGGCCTGGGAATGAGAAGATTCAGAAGTATAGCTAGGCCTTAGGAAGACTTGATTAAGAATGGAAGGAGGTGATTCCTTGGATTTGGTCACTCATTGGTCCTTTGTTGATGTAGCCTTAGTGAGGTAGGTATTTGACAAATGGTGTTGGGGGTAGGTATCGGGGACATATTTTCTCTAGGGAATTTGGATGCTATGATTTTTAACCGAAAGGAATGTTATTCTTCTATTACCCTTCAATAGGAGGCCCAAATAACGTTAATTATATGCTCTTTTTTTTTTTTTTGTCTTCTCAAATTGCAGGGGGAAGGGAGGCTAGTTTAATCTATAAAATGCATTTCTTGGTGGAAAATGACAAGCTTCAGGGTTCCAGGTTGCTTTTACTTGCCTGATTCTAATGTTTTGTTGTTTTTTTCTAAAGAGTTTGGGTGGCTGGAATTAGAAGGGAGAATATCTGTAATATGTTAAGAAGTTACGTTTTCCAGTTTTCAGATGGAGGAGTTTTCATTCCAACAGTATGCCTCAAAACAAAGTAACAACTGAAAGAATTGGTGAAGTGGAACAAAAAAATCCTATACCTTTTCTAATTTGCCTATAATTTGTTGTTAGATATATTAGCAGACGTATTTAAGCATGTTGTTATCCCAGAAAAAGTGGAGTGGTGAATGCTCTAACCAGATTCTAAAATGGAAAAAGAATTAGACATTCTGTTTTAGCAGTTGGGGGTTTGATAAAGCACCAGTTTAGGTATATTATGTAGATTTTGATTTAAGGGGTCCTTGTGGTAGGCAGCCTGGCTTGGTTAATAATAATAACCTGGCTTGGACTTCAGAACCCTGACCCTTCTAAATGTGTGAAGTCACTTAACTTCTCAGTGCCCTAGGCAACTCTCAAAGACTGTAATTGCCTTGGCCAGTGAAATCTCAGATCTATTCTCTCCCTCTGCCTGTCCTTATGTTGTAGCATCATTTAATGTCTTAAAAAAAAAAATTTACAGTCTTTAGTGTTGGAAATTCATTCTCTCAATCAAACATATTAACTTCCTAAGTAAACTTTAAAATATAGGAGTTTTTAATGATTCAAGATATTATATCCAAACTTGTAAAGAAGCTGTAGTTTTAACTGTGTGGGGAGCTCCTTTCACTAACCCTTCTATGACTGTATCTTCAGTGCTATACTATGTCTAAAAGTATCTCCAAAGCATCATACAACTATGGCAGGGTCTGTATTAGAACTATATTATTTTCAGCAAGCTTGTTCATTATTTTGAGGACTACTAGCTAGGTGTTAATTGGAGACAAAATTGGATTAAATAAGTGGAGGGAGCCAGTCCTTAAGAGATGTCCCCAATCAGATCTCCTTAGTCACATAAGGAAAAGCAGGAAATGTCAGACCTGAAATGGAAATTAGAAGTAAATGCTTTATTTTAAAAATTTACATGTTAAGTGCTTTTCTCTATCCTTAAACTTGAGCTGTTGATGAGAAATTCTGACTTAGTAGAGCATAGTGTTGTTGATGTTCTGTTAGATTTCTTAGGTACCTCAGTAGTCACAGAATTTGTCTGTTTAAAACTAATTTAACAGCAAAACCTTGAATGTTTCTGTCCATTATCATGTTCTATTTATATTTCTCATGAAGGTGGAAAAATTTTACCCCATATGGAAGGCTAATTGAAATTAGGTTAGTTTGTGTTAATTACTTTGCTGCTGCTTCATGTGTGTGTTTTTTCAATGTTAGGCACATGTAGTCTTTCACTTGGAAGATAAAAATAAGAAACCTTAACTTCAAAATTTGTGGAGCTTTTTAAATTAGTATACATAGAAGATTGGATCACTTATTAGTGGATTCACTGTTGTCTTTCATCTCTGTCATTACTCTGGGAGATAGGGAAGAATGATGTTGCAGTATGGGATTAGGTTCCAAACTAAGCTGAAAGTATGTAGGAGAGCCGATTATGTTTGACCTTCTGTGTGGGTATGAATCTTCAGCTGATAGAAAGGACATATCTATTTACTTGAAGTCTCATTGTCATCACTGCTATAATCAACAATGAATGAGACAGGACCATCAACAAGAGCTCTAAAGCACAGCTAGTTCACCAGTCTAATAAGGATGCTAACTGCAGCACAGTACTGTTGGACTTGGTGACAGAAGAGCTTCCAGACAACTCCTGTATGCTGAGCTTTAAGTAGGGCAGTATCAGGTAGAGTTAGTGGGAGAACACTATTAAGACTTGATGAAGGAAAACTTCAACCCATAAACTGTAGGCATTTGCCTGTGGGAAGCAATAACTACAAAATAATCAACTTACATAACAGAAGTGGGGTAACCGTTCATCAGAAAATCAGCCAGAAGTATTTGCTAATCACTTATTTGTACACAGTTCCATGCTAGATACTGTCACAGTGAGCCAGTCCTTTTCTTGCTTTCAAAAGCCTTATAACGACATATGGGTTAAGAAGAGAGCCACCCACAAACAACAACAGATTCTTCAGTTATACCCAGGGATAATGGATCAAGAATCACGTTTTTGTTGTCATACTTATAAGAAAAGGTCAAAATACTGTAGAATCCTTGCCTTTGAATACAAAGAATATAATCATTAACAATTACATAGTGACATCTTGGTGTTTTAGTGGAATATTTTGGAAATCTATCTGGTTCCTTATTAGTGCCTGTTTTAAAAAAATATTCTGGAAAGAATTCGTAAACATTCTTCATAATGAAGACTTGTTTAGCATAGTTCTCTTCCAGGTGGGTTTGGAGCACATTAGCATTTGTGGACACAGTTTAAGGAATGGTGTTTATAAACCCAGGGCCATGGGGGGATATTCTGTTGATAGTTTCTCAAAATCCTTATTAGATGACATTTTGAACCCTGGAATACTACAAAGCCATTATGTTAAAATTCACATTAAGGCAAAGAGCTTGGACTAACCATCCACACTGAAGAGAACAAGGTGGATGAAAAATGTGTATTGCCCAAATTATAACATACACCAGTCTTAAAGAAATTCTGCAGCTAGTTTATGAACTGGGCTTAGAATTGAGCAGGAGGAAGAAGAAACTAGGTCAGGTTTGGGAAATAGTATAGTGCTTTCAGTAATCCAACTGCTTCCTCCTGACCCATCTGCTTAACAGTTTTCAAATGATGATATGTTATAAATACTGGGAAATAGTGATCTCAGAAGAATAAAAATTGATAGAAAAATGCATTATAACCTTACACAGGTTGTAGAGTGTTACTAGTGAGGGCTTGGACTGAGGTATAGTGTAAAAGATATTGAGGATTTGTATGCCTGGGAAAAGAGGTGTTCAGCCATATTTTTTTTTTCCTTTTTGGAAGGGGGAAGGCAGGGCAGTTGGTGTTAAGTGACTTGTCGAAGGTCACAGGGCTAGTAAGTGTTAAGTGTCTGATGTCAAATTTGAACTCAGGTCCTCCTGACTCCAGGACTAGTACTCTATTCACTGAGCCACCTAGCTGCCCCTGTTCCAGCCATATATTGAGAATGAAACAGTAGTTGAACAATCTGAATGCTACAGTGATACTCTTGATATATTAACACAAGGAAAACCTGCAACATATTGAGTTTATGGAGAATTTATGGCAAAACACTAACAAAAAAGTGCAGAATTCAAGAACTTTTAAATGTGTTAGGATAGCTAGACTCAGTACCCATGTCAGTAAAATTATAGCTTTTTCAAAATAAACAGAGTGGAAAGCATATAGGCCTGAAGCCTGTATTGTAACCCATCTTCTAAATGAGTATGGACTCCACAGTGGTTAGTTCCTGTTAAAATTTATTTTGAGGAAGAATGCAGAAATTTTGACTCCCTGGTTAGCAGCAATTCTGATCAGGACATAATTAGATAATAGTTTTCTTGGAGAAAATGAACAATTTCTTTATTTTATTGACCTAAAAAGTTGTTACCAGCAGGTTACTCTAGGCAGTGTAGTCTGTTTATCTTAAAACAATATGTTATAGTGTATTTTGTGTATGTCAAAATATAGTCCAGGGATATCTGTGGGGTCCCTGAAACCCTTTTGGGAGTTTTTGAGGTCAAAACTATTTTCATAATAATAGTAAGACATTTTACAATACAATATTATAAATATTGATAGATATAACCCACATAAACAAAAACTGGAGGGAGAGGGGTGTGGTCTTCAGAAATTCCTATAGAATATAAAGGGCTCCTGACACCAAAAAGTTTGAGAACTGTCACTCTAGGTAGAGGTTCCCAAAGTGGGAATTGGGGGGGAGGGGAAGGTTGTAGCCTCAGGTACAGTTGGGGGGTGTTGAATAAAAATAAGAGGGCAGTGAAAGCAAAGAAGAGAAGAAAATTTTGAACAGTCACTTGTTCATGATTCATTTCTTGTGTAACAGAAAGTTGTAGTGATTACATTATTTTCCCAATAAACACACAGAATGCAAGTTATGCCTGATCAGTGATGGAGTCCACCAACAGGTCTTAATAAGCAAGCACTGACAGGAAAATATGTTGCATATTGTCAGGAGCCTGCATCGGCAGGCATATATGCATGAAACAACTTGTTTTATACTTTGATACTAATTCCATCATCAAAATTTCAATGCAGGAAAACCTCACAAATTTACAATAAATTAATTAAATTTAAGATACATCTCTTAAAAAGATATATTTTTTAAATGATACACATTTAGAAAAAGCAGTTAAAGGGTTAAAGAAAGTCAATTTCTTAGAACACCACTAATTTTTTTTTCAAAGGGGTTGGTAGACAAAATAAGTTTGGAAATCTCTGCTCTAGAGGATTCTTAGTCATTTTTGTTCTTGAGCCTTATTTTTCTCTGAAGCTGTTGATACCCTTGAGTTTTATTATAGAACCTTGTGCACTACTATCCATGTTTCTTGTGAAGAAGCATTTTATGATTAAATTTTGTTCAGACATAACTATACTTTTTTTCACGCTTATTGGCTTTATACTCATTAGGGGCATATCTATTTATAATGTTTGTTACTAAGCATTGAAATGTCATCAGTTTAGATATGAGAGATGAGAATAGACTAAATTAATATCTCTAATATGCACAATAGCCTTTTGAAATGGATAATGCAATAAATATTATCCCCATTTTACATTTGAGAGAAACTGAGGCTGAGAGAGTAGCTTGACCAGTTAATGTATGCCTCACTTGGATTTTAACCAGTCCCCTGTCTTCCAAGTCCATTATTCTTTGTATTCTACTGAACCATTTGTGAAGAAAACAAGTTTAGTACATATGATGGCTATTTTCTCCCCATTTTCATTATAGAAATATTTCTGGTAGCAATTATGATTATATTTCAGTAATTGAGATTGCTTCATAGAACTTCATATTGTGACTTGTCACTTTCTCTGGGTATTTAATAAAAAATATGATCCTCACAGTAAAGAAATCACTTAATCCTCTGAAGTATTTAATACTTGAAAAAGACTGGAGATAGCATTAGTATAATGGAAAGAGCATTGGGTTTAGTGTCTGAAAACCATTGGGATACCTGCTTTGCTACTTAGTAAAACTTTATGGCTTTGGGCAAATAAATCACCTAACTTCTTTGGGTAACTGTTTCCTGTCTGCAAAATGAAGGAGCAGCAATTGGACTAAGTGATCTCTAAAGGGGGTCTTCTGACTTTTTTTTTTAATTTTAAAAATCAGTTTATTTTTAGTTTACAACATTCATTTCCATAAGCTTTTGAGTTCCAAATTTTCTCCCTCTCCCAAAGATGGCATGAAATTGTGTACAGACTCTACATATATATTCACATTAAACATATTTTTTACATTAGTTCTTCTGGCTCTTAATCCTGTGGTCTTGAAAGTAATCACTAAGTTAAAAATAGCATTGCATTAATTTGATATTTGTTCCTGTGATGATGCTAGTTAGTTGTTTAATCATTTTTCAGTCGTGTGTAACTTAATGATCTCTTGGGATTTTCTTGGCAAAGATATTGAAGTGGTTTGCCATTTTCTTCTGCTCATTTTACAGATGAAGTAACTGAGGCAAACAGGGTTAAGTGACTTGCTCAGGGTCACATAGCTAGTAAGTGTCTAAGGCCAGATTTGAACTTGTGTATGTGTATGTGTATGTGTATATATGGGACTCTAGTCTCAGCACTCTATCCACTGCACCACTGAGCTGACCTAATACTAGTTAAGGGTATTGTTAATGTATTCACTTCAGTTGTATAGCTATAACTTCCTTTTGTTAACAATTCCTTTACATAGTGCTGTTCATATGGCTTAATTTTTAAGAAGTTTGAATGATTTTGTTGGTTTAATGTACCTATGTTCAATTCCTGAAAAGTTTGTGCTGGGGAATTGGCTGGTAGAACAAATGGCAGGAAAAAAAATCTCTTTTGAAAATACCAAGCCTGAGGTAGGCTTGGGAGCCTAGGTATTCTGTAGTTGTTATGACAAAGTTTTAGGAGTGGAAAGGAAACTGGAGGTTATTCTCCTTTTAAAGCCCAGAATAGTTCATGTGATTCAGTTAGCATCAGTGATTTCAACACAGGGCCTCTGATTTCAGAAACAATTCTCCTTCTACTATATCACACACGGCTTCCATTATTGGGATCTTATTTACGGTCTCTTTAATAGTTCTAGGAAGAACATAAAGATGAGCACAAGCTAGACTTTCTGGATTTTAGACCTTTGAACTGAAGTTCAGGATCTACTCCTGAAGGGGACAGAGCCATGTTCTGTGACCTTTTTGTCTATGAAAAGAATATTTCTCCTTGTTTTCCCTTTTTAACCCTATCAAAGTAGAACTTAGAACTTTTCTAAAAACAATTCTGTCATGAGGAGCTTTAATGTGTGAATGATGAAGCTATGTGATCAAGTGTGTTCATTATTTAAAGATGACTGGCAACTAGTCATTTACAAGCTTTGCACTTGAATGAAGCCTTAATTTAAAGATCAGTTAATAATATGTATATAATGCCACTGATATGCCAGGCACTATGCAAAGCCTTTTACAAATATTATCTCATTTATTCCTCATAGTAACCCTGGGAGGTAAGTCCTATTATTAGTCCCATTTACTGTTTAAGAAACTGAAACAGAGGTTAAAGAGGTTAAGTGACTTGCCCAAGTGCCTGAGCTTGGACGTGAACTCGGGTCTTTCTGACTCTAAGCCCAGTATTCTGTCCATTGTATCACATAACTGCCTAGGTTAGATTATGGTACAAGTATTTGAAATCTAAGTGGATTTCCTCTTTTCTAGGTTTTTTGTATTTTTTTGGCATAGTATTTAGTTAATGTAAAATGTTGATTCATAAACTCATAAGATTTTTAGAATAAGAAAGAATATTAGAGGCCTTACCATAATTAATCCTATTGGTTCATTTTACAGACCAGAAAACTGAGACCCTGAGAAGTTAAGTAATTTAACCTTCCACAGGTAATAACTAATGAAACTAGCATTAGAACCCAGGCAGTCTAACTCCAAATCAACTCCTTTCTGTACTCCTCAAATTATAAAAAATAGTCATATTACCACCAAAAGGGAGTCCTAGCTGCAGAGAAGAATCATATGGGCAATAATGGGATTATTTGGGATAATAATGGGAGTCTTTGATTAAGACTATTTCAGGAAAAATGAAATGATATTTAAATTTGAATATTTAAGGAAAAACCAAATCTTTCAGCAAATATAGATATGCCTTCAATATTCTGTACTCTTGCTGTCAAAATAATATTAACCTTATATTATGGAAATATTTAAATTTGGTAAGGAAAGTATTCTAATATAACAAAACTTAGGTAAGTTACTTTGTGAGGAAGCAGCTTTTTTGGAGGGGAGAAGGCAGGGCAATTGAGGTTAAGTGACTTGCTGAAGGTCATATGGCTAGTAAATGTTAAGTGTCTGTGGCTGGATTTGAACTCAGTTCCTCCTGACTCCAGGGCCATTGCTCTATTCACTGTGCCACCTAGCTGTCCCAGGAAGTAGCTTTGTGAATGTTGAAAGTAAAGGAGGAAAGTTTTCCTCTCCCAAACAGGAATGGCAGTTGTGTAATAGTGTTTTGACCTTGAAGCTAAGAAGAGCTGGATTCAAATCCTGATTCAGAAATTTTTTACCTTTATACGACCCTCTGGGCAAGTTACTTCTTTGGACCTCAGTTTTCTCATCTGTAAAATAATAGCCTCTCCTTCACATGGTTATTATGAGGATCAAATGAGATAATGTAAATAAAGCACTTTTATAAATCTTGAAGTACTATGTAAATGTATGCTTTTATTATAAACCATAAAGCCATCTATTACACATTGAAAGAATCCTTCATTAAAAAGTTATATTTCTGTGAAAGGGTTACCTGCAAAAACTGATTGCCTGAATTTACAAATAAGAAAGAACCTCAGAGTCAATTAAATATTGTTTCTCTCTCACAAAACTGCAACTTCCCAAGTCTTTTAAATGAACAAAAAAAACCCTTTGGCTCAGTATTATGAACCATACAAACATTTCAGTGCTTGACATTTATGTTGCCAAAAATAAACATATGCTTATTCTTTTGGAAAATATATAATATATCTATGATGGGGGGTGTGAAATTGTAAATTACATACTTAAATGTTGCCTTTTGAGAACTGTTTTCATAGTAATCCTGGGTACAATAAAATGTAATTTTTCCTTGAATGTAAAAACAAAAAATTAATTTCTGTATTTACTTTATATGTGCATATAATACCTAAAAGCCTGTTATTTATAACAAAAAGTTTTACCATATATTACATTTTGACAAAGTAGTTTTATGACCTATATTTTATTTTATTTTTATTTTAGGGTTTTTAAAAAGTTTATTAAATTTCATTACCTATTCTGCTGCAAGGCTGAAGCCTCATCTATATAAAATAGCTCCAGCCAAGCAGTTTATTAAAAAATTAAGTTGGTATTGTACTGCATCTAACCCTAGTCAGCTAACCAATCTCAGTAAATTATTCCCATGGACAGAAAACCAAAAGTATTTTGAACAAAACTGGTGATGGATGGAGTTGACCATTACAACGTTATTGATTTAAGGTTTTTTACAGATAAAATTCTAGCTCTGAAGTACAGTCTTAGAATTTATTTTTACCACACATGGTGCAATAATAAATTCAGAACTAGACAGACACTAACTTGAAATTACAAGAAAGAAGTTGTACAAAAGGTGCATATAGTAAAAAGCATTTTTATCCAGTCATTTCTGAGTAGTTAAGATTTTTTTCCATGCCATAGTGTTGTTTCAGAAGTGTTAAAGTTATTAACCTTCCATATACCACTAATTTAGGACAAAACTATACTGGGCTGCATTCTTATGCTAATTTATTTGGGGATCCAGTGTTCAATCCTCAATAGATTTTATGTATCTCTCATATGCTTCCTCACTCATCAGTTCCAGTTGTGAAGGGTTGCTCAGAGTCATCTTGATCAGCCAACCATCTTCATAACAAGATTTGTTGACAAGTCCTGGGTCTTCTGCAAGAGCTACATTAATTTCAGTTACTTCTCCTGTTAGTGGAGAATAGAGTTCACTGGCAGCTTTCACACTTTCCAAAGCTCCAAACTCATCTTGTTTGTTCAATTTTGTTCCAACTTCTGGAAGACTACAGTAAAGTATATCTCCCAATGCTTCCTGTGCAAAATTGCTGATTCCCACTGTGCCAGTACCATTTTCAGTTGACATCCATTCATACTTGTCTGTGAACTTTCGAACCAGGAGTCTCATGGGGCTGGTGCAGAGGCCCCGGGAGGCACCTGCCGCCATGAAGGGAGGGGAGACTGGGCTGGGGCACCCGCCGGGCAGCTGCAAAGGAGGCCAGGGACCCGGGCCGAGACCCGCATGCTCCTGGCCACTTGCAGCGCTATCTTCTCCAGGAGCAGGGCAGCCCTGGGACCAAGGCTGGAGGCTGGAAGGGGAAGTGGTGGGCCTTGGAGCAGAGTCTGACCAGCGGCCTGAGCCTAGGGGCTATGACCTATATTTTAAACAGGTATTGGAAGGAGTACTGGCCTTGAATCAGGAGAGTTATGCTACTTGTGTGACATTCCAGTGGTGATTTTTGAACCTTCTGAGCTTTTGTTTCATAATAATTTTACTTACACAGCCCACCTTATAGGTTGTGAGAATCAAAGGATACATGTGAAAGTTCTTAATAATTCCGAAGTGTTGTATAAAGGTTAAGTTACAATTATCATCATGATCTATTAGTGTCTTTTTTTTTTTTTGCTTTTTGGAGGGCAGTTGGGGTTAAGTGACTTGCCCAAGGTCACACGGCTAGTTTTTTTGTGTTAAGTGTCTGAGGCCGGATTTGAACTCAGGTACTCCTGACTCCAGGGCCGGTGCTCTCTTCACTGCGCCACCTAGCCGCCCCTATTAGTGTCTTTATCATTAGTATTATTTGCAAGAGAACTCTGATACATTGCATTAATTTGACTATTTCATAGCTCAGCTTCATTCATAAGATTAGAATGTGGAAATAGGTTTGATCAGTTATGGTTTTTTCTTATTTTGGGAGCTGTCCAGCATAAAATAATGATAATATTTCATCCTTATTTTGCTCTTCTTTGTGTCTTATTATTCTGATTTAATTGAGAGGAGTGTTTTTTTGTAATTTTTTTTTTTATTACTGGGAGCTTTAATGGAAATGTAATTTGAATTTGAGGATCCCTTTGTATTGGCAAAGGTAACAGATATACTTAGTAATTTTAGTCAGGCCTCTGTTAAAGAAACAGAAGGTATGAATTCCTGTTCCTGATATAGCAAGAAGGGGTTGGCTGAAACAGGAAGAAGCTAATGCTATGTGTATATAAGGAGAAACCCCTACTGGGTCAGACAGACCTTCATGGAGCAAGTTCCATGGAGGCAGAAGCTGCTGCCACCAGGGAGGAAAAGAATGATTTCGATTTGGAGAATCTGGACATGGTGATGCTGATTCTGGGAACCAGCTGAAACTTATGCTGAATCAGAGCCAGCCAGAGCTGCTGAAGCTGTTGAGGATTTCTGAGGGCCAGCTGGAGCTGCTGAATATTGAGGAAGCATGACTGTTATGCTGGTACTTTGCATAAACCTGTTTGTGGCTTTGTTAAGCCTTGACTTCCTTGAGCAGAGACTGTGAAGGATTTAAGGTGGACTGGACAGTGTGAATTTCAGTGTGGAGCAGGACCTGCACGGAGAGCTGGACAAGGAGCTGGGAGCTGTCTGCCTTTGAACCCAAGTGACAGTTTGGTGAATCCAAGTAGGGGCTTCCCTACTTGGAAGGGGATCCAGGGAATCTAAGAGACTACCCTGAGTCAAGCTGAAAGAAGACTTGGATACTGTGTACTGACTGAGAAATTGTAACTTACTAGTGACCTAGGGGTGGAGGGTCAGTGTATTTTCTGATGATTGAATAGTGAATGATGAAGGATGATTGACTAAATGATTGCATTTAGTGATTGATGACTGAATAAGTGACTGATTTGTAACTAAGTGTGCCCCATGAGTGGAGAACTTTGACTATTGTACTTTGTGTCCCTTAAAGAGGTTTACCTCCTTAAGGATGATTGAATGATTGAGATAATTGAATGCTTGAGTTACTAAATGATTTTTCTTTGTTGAATACTTTGTGACCACTGTGGTGAAAACTATGTGGCTGTCTTAGTGATAAGTTATTGGAATGCTATATTTTGATTTTCTGTAATAAGTTCTAACGTTGTGAATGCTGTACCTTGATTTACTGTGGATGTTTTGCTCTGATTTGTTATGGAATAAATAGTATTCACTAAACTATATAATCAGAACCTTAAAAGCTGTTCACAGCATTCTTCTGGAAAGCTGCTCATACGTGGGTGGCATTACAGAGCTCAACATTTATGTGTTGTGAATTACATTTTTATAATACTTCAAACTTTATGAATTTCTATAAATTGCAGGAGAAGTAAGTTTCAGTGGAAGATCTTGGTATGAAATCAATAGCAAATGTTAATATCTCATCTTGATGAGGCATTCCCATTGAATTTCACTTGACTGAATTGGCTACTTAGCAGATTCTTGTTCCTAAGGAAGAGTTTGTTGTGTTATTGATTTAGAATTCATTTGGGATAATTAACTTGGACTTTAGTGTTTGGATATCTAAACTTATGTTAGTTTTTTAATCTATTGCATTTAGCTGTAGTTTGATCATATTATGTACTCAAGAAAAACAAGCTATACGTGATAGATACCTTCAGTTTTTCATGACAGTCTTTTTTTTCTGTTTTGTATATGTACAAATACTCATTCTAATTTATTTAAGAATAAGAATTGATTTTTAAAAATCTGTTACATAGGATAAAGGAGTTATTGGTGGTTGACTTTGCATTACAGTTGTGCTGTAGGAACAAGTTATATATCAAGGGACAGATGACCTCTGGAATAAATTATGTCTATATTTTGAATAAAAGAAGCTTTAAAAAATGTACCCAATAATCTAATGCTTTTCTGTTTTGATACTATTTTAGCTATTTGGAATTTGATTACAAATATTAAGTCACTGGGTTTTTTTTTTTTGAAACTGCAGTAAGTCCTCTAACTCTCATTTTTAGGAATTTTTTCCTATAATAAACAGGCTATCTTCATGGATGAAAGATGGGTCAATTCTTAGTTTAAAATATTTTAGCTGAGAAAGAGGAATTATAGGCTCCATGATGTAACCACTTGTGGATTTCAAATCTTACCTTGAATGCTGTACTTTTTTTCTGAATTGCAACTGACAGAAACTCTGTTTTCCTTGTTTCCAATTCTAGACAGTCTGTGAAGTTTTAAAGTCCTATGTGATCTACTTGCTCTAGATTACATGTACTGTATCAGAACTGCTTCCATGAAAATCTGAAAAAACATTGATGTATGTATGTATTGTGTTGCTCAGAGACAGCTATTTTTTTTTTTTTTACTTTCATACATCACACTTTTATTCAGCTGGTCAATTTCCAAATTTGCCTTCTGATTATTGTTTTGCATCTTTTTTTCTTTCTTTTTTTTTAATATTAATTAATTTTTATTTTTCAATATTCACTCAAAGATTTTGAGTTCCAAATTTTTTCCCCCTCCTTCCCTTTGCCACACCCCAAGATGGCATACAGTCTGGTATAGGCTGTACAGTTACGTTCATATTAAATATATTTTCACATTAGTGATGTTATAAAGAATTAGAACCAATGGGAGGAACCATGAAAAAGAAGAAACAAAAAAGAGAGAGAGAAAAAATAGTGTACTTTGATCTACTTTCAGACTCCATAGTTCTTTTTCTGGATGTGGATAGCATTTTTCGTCATCGGTCTTTTGGAGTTGTCTTAGATTTCTGCATCACTAAGAAGAGCCAAGTCTATCAAAGTTAGTCATCGCACAATGTTGCTGTTATTGTGTACAATGTTCTCCTGGTTCTGCTTACTTCACTTAGCATCAGTCAGTTCATGTACAACTTTATTGTTCTTAAAGAAATATTAACCTTTATTATAAATCTTACAATTTCACATTTAAGCTTGTTTATGGCATAGCAATAGCAGCTTGTGTTTACCTTTATGTTCTTCCCAGGACCATTAAACAAAAGGTGATATAATCAGTTGTTTTAGTGTTAAACTTATAAAGGGGGTTTTTTTTTTGTTTAGTTTTGTTTTTAAAAACAGATATACCTCACTTTATATGTCAGATCACTAAGCATTTATTAAGTGCCTTCTGTGCATCAGGCTCTGTGCTAAGTTCTGGGAATAAAAAGAGAGGCCAAATGGGGTAAGGAGATCCATCCTGCCCTACCAGAAAGTAAGTGGGGCGATGGGGGAGGGACATAGGAGAGAGCAGATTAGGGGAGGGGCTTTACAGTGGTTTGGCTGTTTTGGGGTCGGGGTAGGGGAAAGATGTGGAGAAAAATTGTAACTCAAAATCTCATGGAAATGAGTGATGTAAAGGAGAAAATAAGTAAATAAATTCAGAGTGGGGGGGGGGAAAGAGAGAAGCCAAAAAGAGCTTCTATTTTCAAAAAGTTCACAGTCTGAATGGGGGAGACAACAGAGAAACAACTATGCACAAACAAGATACATAGACAGGATCAAATGGAGATAATCTCTAAGCAGTAACATTAGAGAGATCAGGAAAGGCTTTTTGCAGATGGCGAGACTTTAACTGAGATTTGAAAGAAGCCAAGAAACAGAGATGAAGAGAGAATCCCAGGCATAGGGAAAAGCATGTGAAAATATGACAAGTGTCTAGATGGAGTGTCTTGTGTGAGGAACATCAAGGATCTCAGTGTTACTGGATCACAATGTATGTGAAAGGGAGTATGGCCTAAGAAGGGGCCAGGTTATAAAGCACTTTAAAAACCATGCAGAAGATTTTATTAATCTTCAGGGTAATAAGGAGTAACTGGAATTGAATTAGGGAGTGGTATGCTCAGACCAGTACTTTAGGAAGATCAGTTTGACAGTTCAGTGGAGGATAGACTGGAGTAGAGAGAAACTTGAGGCAGGGAGATAAGCTCATACAATAATCCAAGTGTAAGCTTGCACCAGGGTGGTACAGCAGTATAGTACCCATGTTCCTGGAAACCTTTTGTAAAAATTAAATTTTTGTAATTTGAATCATATTTTAATGGACTCTGGGGGCTTGCAATGTGAAGGAAACTTGGGAATCTTTAAGTTTCAGTTTTCACTGTAGGGTTTTTACCGACTTAGAATCCCAGAATATGGTGGCTGGAAAGAGCCTTAGAGACCATCTAGTTCAATCTTCTGAGATCCAAAGAGTTTAAGTGACTTGGCATGGTTAGGAAGTTGTAGACTTATTAATGGAATGAAGTTGGCAATAATAAACTGATTTCACAAAAGGATTTTTGAATAAAGTGTCAAATCAGTTATTATGTCTAGAAAATTTATTAACATCTTTTTAAATAGTAGGGTTTGTGCATGTAAATGCTTGAAAAGAGTTCTAGTATTCTAGCAACTCTTTCATAATTTTCTTTAACTCTAATCTTGTGCTGTGTCTGAGAAAAGAGTTGTTAAACTAATGTAAACATAAGCCCATCTATAAAAAAAACTGAATTAATGAAATCCAAATTATTCATTCTCAGTTACAGAGAAGGGGGTAGACAGGCATTTACTAAGTGCTTAACAATATGCTAGGCACTATGCCAAATGCTTTACAAATGTAATCTCAGTTGATTTTTTTTTCCTTTTTGAAATTACGTTTTTCCAATCATTGAAAATCTGCCTCATCTCCCCCCTAAACCCTCATCTAATTGAAAATGAAGAAAAACCCAAAATCCTTGATGCAAACATGTATAATAAAGCTTAAGAAATGTCTACATTTGCCATGTCTAAAAAAATTAAATATTCCATTCTTCACAGTGAGTCCTTCATCTCTCTATCTTCAGGAGAGATGAACAAAGTTCCTAATTCTTTGAAAATTGTCTTTATCATATTGTTGTCATTGTATAAATTGTTTTAGTTCTGTTTACTTCTTTCCACATCAGTTCATACAAATCTTCCATGATTTCTCTAAAAACTATCCCATTCATGATTTCTCACAAACCAATAGTATTCCATCATATTTGTATACTGTGACTTGTTCAGCTGTTCCTCAGATTATGAAGACCCTCTTAGATTACTATTCTTTACCAACTTAAAAAAAAAGTATACATATTTTACATATCCTTAGAGTTTGTTTTACTGAGAACTAATCCCTCCCTTGTTTAGTCAGGTCAGTCCTGTCCAACCCTTCTTGACCCCATTTGGGATTTTCTTGGCAAAGATACTGAAGTGGTTTGCTATTTCCTTCTCCAACTCATTTTACAGATGACAAACAGGGTTAAGTGACTTGCCCAGGGTCACACAGCTGGTAAATCTCTAAGGCCATATTTAAACTCAAGAAGATGAGTTTTCCTGACTTCAGGTCCAGTATTCTATCCACTATGCCACCTAACTGCCCCTCACTTGTCCCCTTTTTCCCTTTCCCTCCTAGTTCTTTGTTGAGTCAGAGTTATTTGTTTGTATGCATATTCTTCTGTCCTTTGACCAGTTCAGATGAGCGTGAGATTCACTTGTCAGCCATTCTCCACCTGTTTTGTTTCTATAGATGTCTACTTGAACGTTGATTATGTGAGATAATTTTCCATAACTTTCCTTTCTTCTCCCCCATCTCCAATTTTTTTCCCCTTCCCTTTCCATTCTTCTTTTAAGATCATTAAGATATAACAGACCTGAATCTATCTGTCAAGATAGACCTGGGAACTATATCAGTACAGTAATAAAAACACCTCATACAAATAAAGTCAGACCTAAGTTATTGGGAAAATATTAATTGCTGAGCCAGTATAATAAAAAATAACAATTTGACTTAAATTAATTTACTTATTCAGTGCCATACTAATCAAACTACCAATGACGCAGCTAGGTCGTGCAGTGAATAGAGCACCAGCCCTGGAGTCAGGAGGACCTGAGTTCAAAACTGGCCTCAGACACTTGACACACAAGCTAGTTGTGTGACCTTGGGCAAGTCACTTAACCCCAGCTGCCCTCCAAAAAGAAAAAAAAACTACCAAAAGATTATTTTATAGAGCTAGGAAAAATGGTAACAAAATTCATCTGGAATAACAAAAGTTCAAAAATATTGAGGAAATTAATAGGGAAAAAATGTAAAAGAAGGTAGCCTAGTTATACCACTTCTCAAATTATATTATAAGGTGGTAATCATCAGAACAGTCTTATACTGGCCAAGAAATAGAATCAGTAGAATAGATTGTGTACACAATACACAGTAGTAAATGACCACAGTAATCTGTGGTTTGATAAATCCAAAGACCAAAACTTTTGGGACACGGACTTAACAATTTGACAAAAACTTCTGGGAAAACTGGAAAACAATATGGCAGAAACTAGGTATAGACCAGGAACTTATACCATATGCCAAGATAAGGTCAAAATAGGTACATGGTTTAGACCTAAAGGGTGAAACCATAGGCAGATTAGGAAAACAAAGAATAGTTTACCTGGCAGATCTATGGAAAAGGGAAGAGTTTGTGACCAAACGAGATAGTCTTACAAGATTTAAAATCGATAGCTTTGATTATGTTAAACGAAAAAGATTTTGTACAAACAAAACCAACGCAACTAAGATTAAAAGGGAATCAAAAAGCTGGGAAACAGTCTCGTTTCCCAGAGACCTTGTTATAACAAAGGTCTCATTTCTCAAAATATAGAGAACTGAGTTAAATTTATAAGAATACAAATCATTCTTAATTGAGAAATGGTCAAAGGATAGAAACAGGCAATTTTTAGACAAAGAAGTCAGAATTATCTATAGTCATATGAAAAATACTGTAAATCATTATTAATTAGAAAAACAAAAATTAAAACAACTCCGAGGTATCACCTCATTCTTATAAGATTGGCTAATATGACAGAAAAGGAAAACGATAAATGTTGGCAAGGATGTGGGAAAATTGGGACAGTAATGCATTGTGAGTGGACTTTTGAACTGATCCAACTCTTCTGGAGAGTAATTTGGAGCTGTGCCCAAAGGATTATAAAACTGAATATACCCTCCAATTTAGCAATACCATTAGTAGGTCTATATCCCAAGGAGATAAGATGGGATGGGGGAGGGGGTGTGTGATTGGGTAATATTTGTAAGGAAAATATTTGTAGCAACTTTTTGTGATGGCAAAGAATTAGAAATTGAGGGGATGTCCATCAATTGGGGAATGGCTGAACAAGCTGAAGCATATGATTTTTTTAAAAAATTAATTTATTTATTTTCTTGTTTGTATCATTAATTTCCACGAGATTTCGAGTTACAAATTTTTTTGCCATCTTTCCCCTATCCAACACCTCAAAATAGCTATCTCACTGTATATCCCCTCCCCCAATATGCTCTCTCCTATGTCTTCCCCCCTCGCCCCTCTGACTTTCCAGTAGGGTAGAATGAATCTCTCTACCACAGTGCCTGTATATCTTAATTCCCAGTTGGATATAGTTAATAATAATAATTATATATATATATTATATATATTTAAACATTTGATCATAGAACTTTCTAGATTCTTTCCCTTCCTCCCTTATCACCACCCTCACTGGAAGGACAAGCAATTACATACAGGCTGTACATGTGTAATTTCACAGAACACCTCCACAGTGGGCATATTGTGAGAAATTTATTATATGTTCCTCCTTCCTATCCCCCCTCCCATTCTATTCTCTAACCTGTCCCTGTCCCTTTACAAAAGTGTGTACTACCAGCAGCCCTCCCCTCCATCATCCCACTTCTTATCCCCATCCCCCCTACTCTCCTGTGTGCAAGACACCCAGTTTAGAGTTTGTCCTTCCTTCCCTAAGCCAAAATCAATGAGAGTAAGGTTGACCTTTTCCCTTTTACCTTCCTGTTCTTCCCCTCCATTGTAACAATTATCCCTT
>CM053595.1:120001917-120050389 GCA_028646575.1 Pseudocheirus occidentalis | reverse complement strand
CTTCAGAAAGCTTTTGTGATTCTTTTTCCATCTGGCAAATTTGACTTTTTAAGGCATTCTTCTCCTCATTGGCTTTTTGGGCCTCTTTTGCCATTTGAATTAGTCTGTTTTTTAAGCTGTTATTTTCTTCAGTTAGGTTATTGACTTTCTTCATGATTTTCTTGCATCATTCTCATTTCTCTTCTCAATTTTTCCTCCACTTCTCTTATTTGGTTTTCAAAATTCTTCTTATTTGGTTTTCAAAATTCTTCTTAAGCTTATCTATGGCTTGTAGGCAGTCTTCATGTTTCTTGGAAGCTTTTGGTGTGGGAATTCTGACTGTGTTGTCTTACTCCCATTCCATGCTTTGATCCTTTTTGTCCCCAAAGAAGGAATCTAAAGTTTGGTTGCTGTTCTTATTTTGCTTCCTTTGCCTGCTCATTTTGGCCAGTCAGTTACTTGATTTTTTAGCACTGTGGAACTCTGCTTCCAGAGAGGAAAGCTCTGTCCCAAATCAGTGGGGTTTTTGCAGCTGCCAGAGCTATTAGGAGGCCATTGCAGCTTTGGCTCACTGAAGGACCACCACCCCAAGACCGTGATCCAGATCCAGGCTGCTCAATGTAAGAGCACTTAGCCTCTGAATAATGGCTTGGCCCTCTGCAGTCTGCAGGCCAGGAGTTCTGAAGCAGCTGGGTGGAGGTGGCTGCTGCTGTTTCTGCTGCTACTGACACTTCCCCTGCTTCCTTGTCCTGGGGCCATTTCAGCTGGAATGCTTTTCTCCCCCAAATTTAGCTGAGTTCCGCTGACCTTTCACTTAGTCCTTATTTCTTATGGCTTGATAATTCTGGAAACTGCCACAGCTGCTGCTGATCCACTTTTCTAAAGGCTCCAGCTATGGCTTGTCCTGGCCACCCTGGGTCCAAGCCATGGTTTCAGACTGGGCTGGGCTTGGCTCCCAGTGATGTGATGAGGCCTTCCTGCCAAGCTGCCTTCAGCAGGAGATGTGTTTTTCTTATTTTTGTGAGTTTTGGAGCCCTAAAATTTGTTTGGAGTCATATTTTATGGGTATTTGAGGTGGCTATGTAGGAGCTGCTGAACCTTGTTGCTTCTATACCACCATCTTGGCTCCACCCCCTCGAGGCATATAATTATGGTGGAATGCTATTGTGATATAAGAAATGATGAATGGGGTGATTTCAAAGAAAACCTGTAAAGACTTACATGAACAGATGCAAAGTGAAGTGAGCAGAACCAGGAGAATGAGAACATTGTACACAGTAACAACAATTTGTATAATAATTGACTGTGAATGATTTGACTAGTATCAGCAGTACAGTGATCCAAGGCTATTCTAAAGGATTCATGATGAAAAATGCTATCTACCTCTAGTGAAAGAAGTGGTAGAGTCTGAAAGGAGATTGAACCATACTACTTTTTACTTTTTTTTTTTGTTGGATTTTTTTTTATATATGTTTTTCCCCCCACAACATGACTAATATGAAAATGTTTTAAATGATAGCACATGATTTATCAAATTGCTTACCATGGTTGGGAGAATGGAGCTGAGAGGAAAGGACTCAATATTAAAATGTTAAAAATTGTATATATAGCTTGGAAAAAAAAATAGTATTAAAAAATAAAAAGATATATCATGAAAAAAGCAGACATAATAGACCTATTCCCAGTCCTTTTCTTTTCTTTTTTTTTTTTTTGCTTTTTGGAGGACAGTTGGGGTTAAGTGACTTGCCCAAGGTCACACAGCTAGTTTTTGTGTTAAGTGTCTGAGGCCGGATTTGAACTCAGGTACTCCTGACTTCAGGGCCAGTGCTCTATTCACTGCGCCACCTAGCCGCCCCCCAATGCTTTTCTAATCCATCCCAGTGCTATTAGACACCCTCTGTGACTCCTAATCTAATGATGAAAGAGTTCAAAAGGGATACATGTATCATTTTGTTTACTATTTATCCCTGATTGTGTTTCCCTTTTTATGTTTCTCTTAACTCCTGTTTTTTTCTAAACAATTATTATTGATGTTTTCTCTTTATTGCTTCACCAAAGAATGCCTTCTCTTCATCTCCTCTGTAGCCATCCCATGTGAAAAATAGTGTGGGTGGAGGTAGAAAGGAAAACTAAATCAGCATATCGATCAATAATACATTGAGAAAGAACGGCTAGGTGATGCAGTGAATAGAGCACCGGCCCTGGAGTCAGGAGTACCTGAGTTCAAATCCGGCCTCAGACACTTCACACACACACACACACACACACACACACACACACACACACACAAACTAGCTGTGTGACCTTGGGCAAGTCACTTAACCCCAACTGCCCTCCAAAAAGCAAAATAATAATAATAATAATAATAATAATACATTGAGAAAGTTGGAAAATAATTGCCCCGTATAATAACCTATGGATCTCCCATACCAATCAGTAGTTTGGGACTATTCTCATTTCTCTTCATTTTTGAGTCCCACTTGATCTTTTGATGTGTTATTATTTCCATTTATACTGTTGTAGTTGTTATGCGTAGTATATTTTTTTCTTGGTTCTGCTTGCTTCTCTTGCATCAGTTCATATACATATTTCTTTGCTTCTCTGTAGTCATGACACACATTGTTCCATACAGCTCAGTAGTGTTCCATTACATTCATGTACTGTAATTCTTTTAGCCATTCCCCAGTTGATGGGCATCTACTTTGTTTCCAATTCTTAGCTATCACAAAAAGTACTGCTATAAATATTTTGTAGTATATGGAGACTTTTTTCTTATCCTTGGGATAATGAAGCCTCTGACTCAAAGGGTATGTTTTAGTCACATTATTTGTGTAATTCTAAATTGCTTTCCAAAATGGTTGTACTATTGCACATTGTTATCAATAATGTATTAGTATCCCTATGTTGTAATAACCTGTCCAATTTAGACTTGCCTTTTTTTTCTCATTTTTACCAGTTTGCAGGGTATATGGTTGAACTGTCAGTTCTTTTGAGAATTGTTCATATTCTTTGACCAGTTTATTGGGAAAATGACTATTAGTTTTATATACACACATATACATCCATATATTTATTGTTTGTATTTCTTGGATACTAAGCCCTTGTGAGAGAAACTTGATAAAAAGATTTTTTTCCCCCATTTTACAACTCTCCTTCTTAGGTGTATTATTAATTGGGGGTGGAGCCAGAATGGCAGAGTAAAAGCAGGAACTTGGCTGAGCTCGTGCTCCAACCACCTCCAATACCTGTAAAGTATGACTGAACAAATTTTAGATCTACAGAAGCTATAAAGTGACAGAGTGAAACAAATTTCTTGCTGAAGGCAGCCTGGCAAGCTGACAAGAAGGGTCTATCACACCTAACTGGGAGCTGAGCACAGTCCTCAGTGAGCTGCCCAGGGCCCAGATCTGTCAGAGCAGACTTCAGGAGAGTGAATCACCAGTAGCTGTGGCCGTCTGCAGACTTCTCAACCCATAAACGCCAAAGAGAAAGTAAAAGATGTATTACTAATATTGTTTGTGCAGAAACTTTTCAGTTTCAGGTAATCAGAGTTAAATATTTTATCTTTTGTAGTTACCACTATCTCTTCTTCAATTAAGATGGCTTACCCATAACTGTGAGAAGTATATGATCTGTTTTTCTTCTAATTTTTAATAGTATGATTGTTAATATTAAAGTTAAATTTCCATTTAGAATATATTGTGGAATGTATTGCTAAGTATTGGTCTGAGTCTAATTTCTGCCAGTGTGTTTTCCAGTTTTCCTAACAGTTTTAATCAAATAGGGAGTTTTCCCCAAAGTAACTTATATTTTTCATTTTATTGAGTTCTGCTGTTTCTGAATCTTCTTATCTAGTCTCTTCCATTGATCTATATCTATTTTTTAACCAATACCGGATGATAATGTAGTTTGAGGTCTGGAATTTTTATTCCGCTTTCATCTTTACTTCTTTTCATTATTTCCCTTGGCATTCTGCTTCTTTTGCTTTTATAAATTTTGTTATTATTTTATCAAGCTCTGTAAAGTATCCTCTTGGTAATTTGGTATGGCACCAAATTAACTTTGGTAGTATTGTCATTTTTATTATATTAGCATGGCCTAGCTATGGGCACTGAAAGTTCTTTATTTCTTTAAATACTTTATAATTGAAGCTATATAGGTCTTTTGTGTGCTTTGGGATATTGATACCTAGATATTTTATCCATTTTGTAGTCATTTGGAATTGTATTTCCCTTTCTATCATTGTTTCCTATGTTTCGCTATTATATAAAAAATACTGTTGATTTTTTAGTATTTATTTGTAGTCTGCAGCTTTGGTAAAGCCATTAATTGTCCCAGTTAACATCTTTGTTGATTCCTTGGGGTTTTCTGAGTAAACTGTCATATCATCAGCAAACAGGGATAGTTTTATCTCCTCTTTACCTATCTTTATTCCATTGATTTCTTTTTCTTTTTGGTATTGCTAACATTTCCAGAACTATTTAAAATGATGTGAGTGAGCATCTTTGCTTCACTCCTTTATTTTTTGGAAACAGTTCTAAGGTATCCCCATTGCATATGTGTTTGCTTTGATGTTTCTTTACAATTCAAGAATTTGTGGAAATCCTCTTTTTCATTAAACGTTGGTTTCCCCCTCTAAGTTTTTCACCCCTTCAGATTGGTGACTACTAAATCACGTATGATCCTGACTGGGGCTCCTCAGTAATTGAAAATCATTCTGGCTTTCTGTAGTATTTTTTTTTCTTTGCTCTGGGTTTTGCCTATAATGTTGCTAGGAATTATCTTTGTGTTTTCTTTGAGGAAATAACTAATAGATTCTATTTCCACTTTGTCCCCTGGTTCTAAGACACCTGGACAGTTTTATTTTAAGGTACTTTTGTGATATGATATCTAAGCTCTTTTTTTAGGTGGGGGGGGTCATAGTATTCAGGTAGTCCAGTGATTGTTAAATTTTTTTCTCCCCAGATCAGTTGTTTTTGCTGTGAAATACCTTGCTTTTTTTGTTTGTTGTCTCAGTCTTTTGACTTTGTTTTAATATTTCTTTATGTCTCATAGAGTAATTGGCTTTTATTTGGTCCATTCTAATTTTAAAGGGGTTTGTTGGCTGGGCAGGGTTTTATATCTCTTGTGCCAAGCACTTAATTCCCTTTTTATTTCTTCATTAACTTTCCTTTCTTTTCCATTTGTTTCTCTAGTGTTCTCATTTCATTTATTTAAAAAAATGTTTTTAAATCTCTTTTTAAAGCACTTGCTTCATCTCTTCCAGGAATTCTAGCTGAATTTGTGTCCAAGCTGTGGTTTTTATTTGAGATTTTGCTTATAGGTATCATGCAGTCATTTTCTTTTTTTCTAGGTTTATGCTTTGAACATCCCTGCCACCATAATAGCATTTTATGGTGGATTTTTTTTTTGTATGCTCAGTTTTCCAGCCTCCTTTATGACTTTGAACTTGAATTTTAGGACCAGGAGCTTTGTGATTTCTGGAGGGAAGATCTGGACTGGTCCTGTTGCTGCTTTCTTGGGATATGAATATTGTTTTACTAGGCTTTCAAGGACAGTTCAGGCTGAGAACCTGCAAGCTTTCAGTGTTCCCCAAGCAGTCTGATCCAGGGTAAAGCCTAATCATGGCCCACCCTCTCTATCCCTCACCTGAGGTCTGTAAGTTCCTGATCTGTGTGATCATGGACTCAGTGATGATTATTTTTTTCTCCCAAAGCAAAGGAATTTATTGAGATGACAGAGTTCAAAGAATAGTTGAAAATCCCCTCTCCTAAGCCTAGGATATAATATTCCACAAATACAGTTTCACTGGAAAAAGTAGGCACATGCTTAAGCACTGGGAGAGACATACACATGTGAACAAGGCATTTTATACCTGTAGCTTTACAACATCCTATAATCTTTCTCTTTGGGGCGGGTCACTCAACTGGGTTGAAAGAAAAGAAAATATGCTTCAGTCTGTACTTGGAGTTCATCACCTCCACCTGGATGTGAATAGTATGTTTCATATGAGTCTTTTGGAATTGGGTTCATCATTTTGATGATCAGAGTTCCTTAAGTCTTTTAAAGTTGTTTATGATATTGTTATTGCATAAATTGTTCCCCTGATTCTGCCCACCTTACCATATCAGTTTATAGTCTTGTTTTTCTAAAAACATACCTTTCATCATTTCTTACAGCACATAATATTCTAACACTTTCTTATACCATTATTTGTTCAGCCAGTTCTCCAATTGATGAACACCCCCTAGTTTTTTTGTCTTTGTTAGGGGAGTACATAATTGAAAACCCAAAGAAAGCTGGGTTTCTCTGGTAAGTGACTTGAAGTAGTCCTGGGTAACCTACCTGAACACAAATAGCTTGTTGAAGAGGTACCATTTTGCTTCTAGTAAGCCTTCTTCCTCTGCCCAGAATAGGTAAAGAAAAAAGGACCATGACATTAATAATAGGAGGGTGAGGTAGAAAGGAGAAGATGGAATTAGAAATATAACTGAAGGGCTGGCACCTTATTAGAGAATGCATGGAAGATCCCAAGGGGCTTCTTGGATGCACATGGAGGATTTTGGTATCAAAAAAGGTTGTCGATACGAGACTATAAGTGACCCTAGCATCTTTTGAACTTGTGGGTTATTATAAGTTGTTCAAGGGTTGTATTTCTTGTAATCATGTCTAATAAAATTAACTGTACATTGGCCCACATATTTACAAACGAAGATTTGGGATCAAGCTTCTAGGTGGTCCAGAGATTAAGTTTCCCCAGTTTTCTGGGCAGTGATTCAAACTACATTAAATAAAAACAAAAAGAAACCTGGGAAATAATGTCCATACTTGTCAGTGGTACTTTGGCACAAGGGTTATTTGCATGTGAAATATTCTTTTTTGAAGATCTTTTATTGTTCTAAATTTATTCTTAATCTTAGAAAAATAGCAGTATGTATCTATATAGTAGAAAGAGTCTGAGGTTTGGAGTCAGAGGGTGAGGAGTTTGAATCTCTGATCAATGATTGTCTTGAAACAAATCACTTATCCTCTCTGGACCTCCATTTTGTAAAATGAGTGGGTTAGACTAATCTCTAAGGTATCTATCAGTTCTAAATCTATGATCATTATGACCTAAGCTTCATCTGTCCTTAATATTTTGAAGTATTAACGTAAAAATGCATTTTCAGATGTGAAAACAGGGTTAGGGAGGAGGTAGAGGGATCGTTTTGCCAAAAAAAAAAAGTCTCCAGGAAAATCGTTTTTATGAATAAATTCCATTTTATCTGAGCCTTCATATTAAGAGGCATATTCTCCTGACATTTCTTTCTCATTTGTATGAAAGTAGAGTAAAAGTCTTGATGAATTGCAATTCTTTTTTGTTATAATATTCTAGTTAACTGGATTTTTCTGACTTTCAGTTACCTGAAGGGAAATTAAATACATTATGGCACTTTATATTCTCCATTTCAACTTGAACACAATATATGCTTAGGGTTTTTTAGAATAATGAAATTTTGGGGCTACCCTT
Organism: Pseudocheirus occidentalis; assembly: GCA_028646575.1. NCBI lineage: Eukaryota > Metazoa > Chordata > Mammalia > Diprotodontia > Pseudocheiridae > Pseudocheirus > Pseudocheirus occidentalis. Next base: position 120,042,900 of record CM053595.1, on the reverse strand, counting down.
CTCTTTTTGTGTGCATGTTGGTTTAAAAAAAAAGTGTATATATATGCATTTATAATCTCTCCCTTCCACTGCTCCCCTCAGTCAAACAAAAAATACATATAAACCCAACCCTCATGATAAATGTACGTAGTCCAGCAAAGCAATTCCTGCATTGGCCATATCCATAATTAGTTGATTGATATACATATATATAAAGATCCAAGTCTCTACTGATTTCGAGTGGTGTTCTTTTAACTATACTACTTTGCTTTTCATGAAATTGGACTGAATGTATTCATATTCTTTGACATGCCCTAGAAGTTCCTTTTAAAGAAAAAATCCTTTATCAGTATGTTTTCTTGTCCTTTGCAATAATTAATTGAGATTTCTGCATGGTTGTATTAATGAAGGTTCTATTTTCATGTTGCTCTATGATATTATGAGCACATTTAAGAGAGAAACCAATATTCACATTTCTCAAATATGTACAGTATTGCTGTAGAAAGATGAATTTTTTGTTGTTTAGTCTTTCAGTCATGTCTGACTCTTAATGATCCCATGGACCATACTGTCCCTAGGGTATTCTTGACAAAGATACTGGAGTGGTTTGCCATTATTAAGTTGTTTGCCATGGATTAAGGCAAATGGAGGTTAAGTGATTTACCAGAGTCACACAGCTAGTAAGTATCTGAGGTCACATTTGAACTCAGGTCTTCCTAACTCCAGGTGCAGCACTCTGTCCACTGAGCTACCTCTTTGGCGCCATAAAGATGAACACATTTTCTAGACTCTTGTTTTGCCTGCTGTGGACAGCTGGCTAAAACCTGAATGTGTTAGAAGTTGTAATAAACTCTCAGTATTCCTGCCTTTCACAAATTGAAGTTATTTTTTTCCTAGCTTATAAATAAACCAGATGTGTGTTCACACTTAGGTCCCTGTGCTTCAGGTCTTATCTTGCTTATTTTCCTTAGTCATTTTCATTCTGTGTTTTAAGGTAGCCTAGGGGAATGTTCTGGTATTTCTCATTCATGTGTCAGGTGATTAAGAAGATGATTCTGCTTCTTTGTATTGTGCTCACAGTAACTTTGTTTGATACAGTTGTAACCTCTATTCTCTTTTTGTCTTCAGAAATAGGATGATTTTGTCTGTGGTTACATCTTGCAACAAATTATCTGTAAACTGTGTCTTCAAACCATTACCAATGTGATTCTCTTGTGCTTCTTTAGCCAGTACGTAATATTATGGCTGCTGTTGATCTAAATGTGGTTCAATCTTCCTAGGACAGGTACTCCTGGGCTACTTGGTCCTCTTATTCCATCCTGTGTACCAGCTCTTTAAAATTTAAAAAAAATCAATACAGTTCCTTGACAAGTAGATATCATTTTTCCTCTAAGCTATCAAGGTGTCATTCTTATTCCTACCTAGCTCGAGCTATTTCCTCAAACTTGACTGCTTCCTTCCATGGTAATTTTTAGTCCAATGTTCACGTGAACTACAAAGTCAATGGGCTCTTCTGTTAGACCATTGACACAGGTATGATATGCTTGCCATGACCACCCACTAATACCAGGTCATCTCTGGTTTTTGCATCCATGTCAGTGCAGGCTGGGTAACCTTCAAACCCTGTGCAAATCCAAAAGCTGATCCTCTGAGGCATTCCAGTAGGCTACTCATCTTTCTTACCCATGTGCCTTCATTGTTAACCCAGACTTCCTCTATGTGTTCCCTGAAAGGACATGGCACTTTGCCAGAAAAGCTTTCTAAATTCAACTTAATGTATATGTTCCTGTGCAATGATATATTTAATTTGAGCTTTGCCTCTAGGTTTTGTATTTATGTTCAATTTGGAAGATCTAGCCCTTGCCTCATTCAGTGTTAAGTTATTTTTTCTTCTGTGGAAGATTCGGCTTTGGTCCCTCCAGTAGGTGAATTATCTCTGTTTGACTTAAGAACATACTCTAGTCTCCTTACCACCAGACCCCCACCCCCTTTTCTTATGACTAACTCCTTTACCTCAGAAAAGGGTATGATGTATAAATCATTTCCCAAGTGCTAAGTTTTTGGTTTTTACAACATCATAATTTTCCTCAATATCCATCCCTCTTCCCACCCTAACCCAGAGAACCATCACATATAAAAATAATATTTTTTTAAAGATGAAAAAGGAAAGAAAGTCTGAAAACATGTGCAACACCTGTGGAACTCCCAGCTCCACAGAAGGATGGTTTGGGACCACCCTCTCATATTTTTTCTTTCAAGCCATGCTTATTCTTTATAATTTTGCAGCATTCACTGTGTGTGTGTGTGTGTGTGTGTGTGTGTGTGTTTTGGTTCTTTCCATTAATATTGTTGAAATCTTGTATGATGTTTTCTTGACTCTCTTTACTTCATCCTACATGAGTTCATGTAGATTTTTCCATGCTTCTCTGTAGTCATCACATCTGTCATTTCTTCAAGCATAATAATATTCCACATGAATATACCACAGTTTGTTTAACCATTCCCCATTTGAGGTGATCCACTTTGTTTCCAATTCTTAGATGTTATAAAAGTGCTGCTATAAATATTTTGGTGAATATAGGGACTTTATTATTGATAAAAGTTATTGATGGCTTCCTTGAGGTATAAGCCTAGTCTTATGGAGACTAGGAGTCTGATTCAAAGGGTATAGATATTTAGTCACTTTATTTTTATAATTTCAAATTGTTTTCCAAAATGGTTGTAGTGTTTCACAGCTCCACCAAAAATGTATTAGTGTGCCTGCTTTGCAACAACCCCTTCAGTGTTCACTTGCCTTTTTTCCACATTTTTGCCAATTCACAGAGTATGAGGTGAAATCTCAGGGTTGTCTTTGCATTTCTCTTATTGGTGATTTGGAGTATTCTTTCATGTCGTACTTTGCAATTTTTATTTTGAGAACTATTTGTTCATATCCTCTGACCCTATTGGAGAATGATTATTTGCCGTGTGTGTGTGTGTATGTGTACGTGTGTGTGTGTGTATGTGTACGTGTATGTGTGTGTTCATTGTTTATAATATCTTGGATACCAAACCCATATCAGAGAAATTTGATACAAAGATTTTCCCCTCATTAGGCCATCTCCCTTATTATCTCACATGCATTTAATTTTGTCTGTGCAGAAGTTTTTCAGTTTCAGATAAAGTTAATTATTTTATTTTTTGTAGTTACCTTTGTCCTTTGTTTGGTTAAGAATCTAGCCATCTCCTACCCATAGCTGTAGACCTTTCTTTTTAAAGCAATTGTGTTGTCTGGTTTGTTTTTAAAAATTTTTGTTTTGGTTCAGTTCTGAAATCAAGAGACCCTGATCAACTCCAGTTTGAAAGCATCACTCAACATGTAAGTCTCCATTTTTTTCAAGTAGTATATAAAAATTTTCATTAGCAAACAAAATAATGCTATACTAATCATTAAAATGCAGCAGCAGCAACATGAACAATGATAAAAATTGAACAATAATTATATTTAATTATATATTATATAAAACAGGAAAATGAATGTCATTAATCATTTATGGTACTGAAGGGGAATTCACATTATAGTGAGTTGATAATGAGAGAAAATACGTATGAGAAAGAAAAAAAACTGAAGCCCATTGTGCAAGTACCTACATGCAACAGGGTTGTAGAGAAAGACTACCCTCCCTAATATACAAGATGCAGAGAGTGATCACCTCTCTACCTGCTACTGGTCCATTCTCCTTATTTGTTCTTATCTCACATTCTAAGGTAACCAAGATATATATTCTGTTTATATGTATTTCCATTTTAATTACTAAAATTTCAGCATCTTTCTAATTAATTCATCAATTAGCTCTCAACTCCCAGCCCAGTTTATTCAACATTTAATGAACTGAAGAAGCCATTCTTCAGACATCAGAGTTCATAGAAGTCTCTTCAGAAACACAGCTAAATTCAATCTCCCTGCAGATTCCTCATGAAATGATAGACTCTTTATTATCAAAATTCCATTGTCAAGTCAGCAACCATTTATTAGGCTCCTTTTGTGTGCCAAGAATTATGTTAAGTTCTGGGAATACAAAGGTCAAAAAACAGTCCCTGTTTTCAAGGAGCATATGGTCTAATGGGGGAGACAAAATTCATTCAGACAACTATGTACAAACAGTATTTACAAGATAAATTGGAGATAATCTCAGAGGAAAGACAGTAGTATTAAGAGGAACTAAGAAAGGATACTTGCAGAAAGTAAGATTTTAGCAGAGACTTCATGGAAGTCAGAAGGCAGAAATGAGAAGAGTTCCAGGCATGAGAAAAAGCCAATGGAAAATACATTAAGAAATAGAATGTCTTGTGCCATTGGCATCTTGGATGCTGGTGTCACTGAATCTCAGGCTGTGAGAAGGGTGAGTTAGTAAGATATAAGAAGACTGGAAAGGTAGGAAGAAGTCAGGTTAAGAAAGACCTTAAATGCCATACAGAGAATTTTATATTTAATATTGAAGGTGAGTAAGGAGCCACTAGAGTTGATTAAATGGGGATGACATGGTCAGATATGAGCTTTAGGAAGATCACTTTGAGGATGGTGGATTATGGTGGTGAAAGATTTGAGACAGAGAGACCAGCCAGCAGACTATTACCATAATCTACACATGAGATGATAAGGTCCTGCTCCAGGGTAGTGTCAGTGTTATAGGAGAGAAAGAAGCATATTCAATTTTGAATATGTTGAATTTAAGATGTATAAAGGACATCCAACTCCAGATGTTCAGTAGACAATTGGAGATGCAAGGCTAGAGGTCAAGAGAGAGCTTAGGACTGAACTTTAGCACAGTGCCTAGCTCATAGTAAGTGTTCAATAAATATTTATTATCCAAGAATCATCTGCGAAGAGATATAATTGAATCCATCAGAACTAAAACCAAAAGAGTTAAAGTATAGGGGAAGAAAGGGTTGTTGACCCAGCCCCTGCCCCTCTCCCCCTCCTCCTAGTGAATGTCATCTAATTGAAGATCTATCAAAGGACACTGAGAAGAAGTGGTCAGGCAGGTAGGAGGAGAAGCAGGAGAGAGCACTGTCTTGAAAACTTAAAGAGATGGTAGTATCAAGAAGAGGGTGATCAACAGTATCAAAGGCTGCTAAGAGGTCAAGAAGAATGAGAAATGAGAATAGACCTTTAGATTATTTACAGGCACAGTAACAGTATAGTTACTCACTATAGTAGAAGCATTTAAAGCTGTTGTTACACATTATTAAGTAAATCTAAGAAACTTATCAAGTAAAAGAAAAATCTTATTTGAGATTTTAAGAGTGATGAGCCCTTTGGCCTGGAGTATACAGGGTTGTTAGTGTGTGAGTAAGGCAGTTGTTGGATTGATTGCAGTGCCTAAGGTAGATTCTAGATTTATGATCCCGCTTAGCCCTTGCTTTAAATATTTTTGAAGCATTTAAAAAATAAAATCACCATCCTTTATGCTAATTTTTCATATGTTCTCTTCTATATTGCTTGCTAACTATTTTGTGCTTAATTCATTTAGTTGGGCCTTTTCCTATACTTTATGAGTATGGTCACATTTAGAGTTTATGTATTTAGATTTATGAATTTAGATCATTTACATTATTTCTAAAAAGGAAGGTCCACCCACAATAGTTTTCAGATAACGTACTAGTGCTCTGCACTTTAATCTCTAAGGGTATGTTATGTTCCCTGCTTATTAGAAAAACTTTTCGTATTCTCTATATAGTCAGTACTTCATCTAAATCAAAGGAGTCAAACTCATGGCCTCTGGAAGGAAGAAGGCTAAAATGTATTTGGGATGTGTTTAATAAAATAAAATTTTAAAACAGTGTAGTATGGATGATGTGAATTTTGTGGTTTTCTAGGTCAATGTGCAGCAAGGAAGGATCTGTTTCCATTTGAGTTTGACACTACTGGAAGGAGAGATGGAAGGGAGAGAGAAAATAGGCATTTATCAATATGGTACAGTTGCTTTATCCTAAATTTCAGAGCATGTGACAGGAGGGGCTCTGCTTGCTCTGTGGTTCAGTTTTAAAGGTTATCAGTTGACTGATGGAGCCAATAGGGATACTTCTTGCCCAGTTTGGTTTGAGAGAATACTTTGTTCAAATTCTCAATTGTCATCTGTTCAAATGGAAATTATGCTGTTGATCTTCTCCAACTGTTTCTCAAATTCTACAGTCTTAGCCTTTGAAAGCTCCATGAAATTAATACCACTTTTTGCATCTTCTTGTTCTTCAGCATCCATTAGGGCAGTGAATTGACCTTCTGGTACAGTAATGTGCAAGGCCCTGAATTTCTTTTCAGACTCATCCACAAGGCCAATTTTGACCACATTATCCTTCTCTAAAGATCATTTGATAATTTGTGTCCCCTCAAGCAGGATAGCCAGCCTGGTAGTAAAATATTTGTTGTGGGATTTCAAGGCACTAGCAATAGCTTTTTTTGTTTGTTTTTTAGGTATGATCTATGCAAATACTTCCTAGTCAAAAATTTTCAGAATAAACTCTTCACTGGCCCTGGTGACAACAGCTCTTGTCTGGGAACAGCCAGAAGAGTGTACAGGAGCTTACATTCTAATTAGGGAAGACAAACAGAAAAGGGAGCTAAAAACAAGTGGGAGGGATAAAGGTACCCAACACAAGGATGTGGTTTTGAAGTCCAAAATTTGGGGAGGAGGGTGGAATTAAAGCTAGTTGGCCTGGGCCTCTTCACAAAATGGAGGTCCCAAGAGAAACTCACCAGAAGAAGTGAAATGGCCTGGCTGAGGGATATTTCAGGATGAGGTCACAGAGATGGCTACATGTTCCAGGCTGAGGGGCCCCAGGCACTGAAGGAAATTACAGGATGTTACAGCAGCTGAGGCATGGTTTTGAAGTCCAGAAGTCAAGAGCACAGTAAGCACAGTATGGGAGAGAATGAGAGATATGCTTTTTGGATTAAAGAACACAAAATACTTGTATGTGACCAACACAGGTGATAGCACTACTCAAAGTGATCCCATTGCTTTAAGCATTTTTAAAGCACTTAAAAATAAAAAAGGAATTTTCAGTGCCTCTTCTTGCCACTATTCATTTACATTTTGAATACTTTTTGTTAAGCTTGTACACCTGTGGGCACTGTGTGCACAATGTTGCACCTGGCATATCACATTGCTCTGACTGCTCTGGCTGAAGGGTTTACATGGTTTATCTTGCTTTCCATTTAGCACTGTATGTATCCAGAACTAGGAGTCATTTGAGTTGTCTGCCAAGTAAGACTGGTTTTATGTTTAGGACCATACTTTATATCTGAAGGAAAACTGAAGGTGAAGTTTTACTGTTACTGGATATGAATTATCTTAAATTTTAGCCTGAGGATATATTTGATAAACATTTCATTCTGCAACATTTTACATAGGCTGATGTAGATTTGTTCTTATGTCGGTCGAGTATGGTAGTGAGTTAGCTCACTTCCTACCTTTCAAATGTGTAATCACTACAATTTTATTTTGAAATTAATAAATTAATTCCTTAAAGTAGTCTGAATATTGATTCTGGAAAAAAGTGGCAGCTGGTGTCATGTGAACAAGGTATGCTATGTGTGCTTCATTTGTAAAATATATTAATGTACTTTCACATGTGTTGAATCTATGTGAGCAATTTTTTTTTTTTGCAGAATGATGTATTTGACTGGGATATATATGAGAATTGTTATGGAGAACTTTCAGCAATTGTTTTGCCATTCTGTTTGCTCAGAATTTCATTGTGAGTAATAACTTGCAGTTGAAGACTTGTGTCTGAATAATAATACTTGAATAGTTGTCTAGCCTGCTTCTTCTAAGGCCTAAAAACAATATTAATATGTTACCTATTTTAATGCTAGCTTCATGACTGCTTTCATAAATTTGGGCCTAGTTACACAGTATAAAGCTAAGGAATGAGTATTTTGACAGACTCTACAACTGCTGAGAAATACATTTCAATGGGTTCACTTTTTGTGGTAGCAAAGAATTGGAAACAAAGTAGTTGCCTGTCAGTTGGGGAATGGCTATACAAATTGTGGTACATAAATTCTTACTGTACTGTAAGAAATGAATGTGATGAATATAGAGAAGCATGGAAAGATTTACATGAATTGATGCAGAGTGAAGTATGCAGAGCCAAGAAAACAATATAATGACAATAACAGTTTAAACAGAAAAAGCAAATGTTGCAGGGGCAGCTAGGTAGTGCAGTGAATAGCGCTCCAGCCCTGGAGTCAGGAGGACCTGAGTTAAAATCCAGTCTCAGACACTAAAACACGCCCCCCCCCAAAAAAAAAAAACCTAGCCGTGTGACCTTGGGCAAGTCACTTAACCCCCAGTTGTCCTTCCAAAAAAAAAAAGCAAATATGAAGTTACAAAGAACAAAAAAGCCTTCAAAGAAAAGATGAGATTTTCTTACCTCCTAGGAGATCCATGATTGTTATGCAATTGTAAATATTTCCATATTTTTAATGCATTTTTTATTGTTTCTTTTAAAAATAGTATTTTTTACATGGAATTGCTGTCTGGGAAGTGATATTGGGAAAATTTTGGTGATATAAAAAGGTATCAATAAAAATATTTTTTAAATAAATTGTACATCACCTACATTTCCCATATCCCTTCCCAGCCCTGGTCCCAGAATCCATCCCTTACATAACAAGATCACCCAGTTTTCGTAATTTGTAATGTTTGCCCCCCCCCCCAAAATTCTAATTGTATTACGCATTTCTCAAGAGTTACTTTTGGTAAAAAGCTCTGGAGAGGATATCCACAACTGGATCAAGCCTGCTTCTGTTTTCCAATGTTATTGTTCTGATGAGCTGCCATTAAGACAGAAACTTAATTATCATAGAATTAAGTTATTTAGAAATGAGCAATCATCTCCTTATATTAAGAAAAAAATGTCATTGAGAAGAGATTTGAAATATTTCTTAAAATCAATTTATTGTGGGTAACTAAACTAAATTTAACCAAAAAATCAACAGCTCAATGTTTAAGCATTTATTAGATTCATAAAAAAAATACATTAATCTCAAACCTATTAAACCTGTTTTTATGATTGGGAAAATAATTGTTTTTATTGTTGCTTTTGGGTTACAAGGCAGTGCTACTTATTTTTCTTTTGAACTCACTTTTTTAATACTGTATTTGTGATTGATTCTGCCTTCAGTCACTCCTTTATCTAGGAAATATTGTAGATAACTAATGTACTTTGGTTTAGTAATAATATCATAATGAAAAAATTAATTCATGTGAGAATATCATTCTCTTTATAATATATTTCCCCAGGAGACTTGTCAACTCCTGAGAAATAGCAGCTGTTTATTGGTTTATCTTTATATCTTCTTAACCCAGTATAATGCCTTGCAATGGTGTTTCACAGACGCCTAATAAATACTTACTGAATTAAAATGAATAGATGGTTCAGGTATCTAAGATCTTATTTCCTAAATACTAGACTGAATTTTTTATAGTTAGTTAATGTATTCATAAAACTGTTATTTAAGTGGTTCAGAAAATTGACTTGTAGGCATGTTGTAGGAATCCTATTCTTTGCACATATTTCATTGATATGAAATGAGAGGTTTGATTAACTTTGGTTCCATTGACTGAGAATCGCTGCATAGATTTTTATGTTTGCTTCTGGTTTTCTGCTTATTTCTCAAAGGTGGTGTTAAAATATGGGAAATACAAAATTATTGGATAGGACTTTAGGAGCTATAGACTGAGGCAGTGGTATTACAAAGTATCAGAGTATTTTTTATGCTGCTTTGTTATTATTCCAAATTCATTTTTCCTTTGTACCATTTTAAAATACTGAGAAAACAAGAATAACATTCTTGTTTTCTTTTAAATCTCCACCATTATTGTTAGTACATTGCTTAGCGCACAATTATATAAACTCCTCTCCCCCAAAATACATTGTTGACTAAGTGATAATTACTGAAAATTTCCATTATTCATTACTCATTCAGTTGGTCAACAGATATTTATTAAGCACCTACTAGGTGCCATGCACTGTGCTAAACACTGGGGATACAGACATGAAAAAAGGTCCCTTATTTTCAAGGAACTTACAGCCTAACGAAAGAAGACAATACACAAAAAAAATAAGCTGAAGTGGGAAGGGAAGGAAGGAAGGAAAGGGAATATGATGGAAAAGTGAGAAAAAAGTCCCAAAGTAGTATAGCCAGGTAAGAAATTAAAAATCAGATTCTTTCGAAGAATTTTTTTTGAAATAGCTTTTCTGATGCTGATCGTCTTATTTAGACCTCTGGTTTTTAAAAAAAAAAAAAAACAACCAACAAACTTTAAAATAGTTAATAACTAATATTTCAACCAAGTAGCAAGCATGTATTTAGTAGGGATAGCAGGGGAGAGGGTCAAGGGAAGCTGGTAAGATTACTTGTTCACTTTGAAATGACTGGGAAATCCAAGAAGCAGTAATTCTGGACAGGAGATTGAGAAAGACTGTAGGTAAATAATTTGTTGTTGTTCACTTGATTCAGTCATGACCTGCTCTTCCGTGATTCCATTTGAGTTTTCTTAGCAAAAATACTGTAGTGGTTTGCCATTTCCTCCTCCAGTTCATTTTACATATGAGGAACTGAAGGAAACAGGGTTAAGTGACTTGCATAGGGTCATTACAGCTAAATGAGTACAGATTTGAACTCAGGTCTTCCTCACTCCACGCCCACTCTTCATGACTTATTAATTGCCAGAGTAGATCATTAGATCCTGGTAATCATGAACAGACATTATAATTGAGCCCATGGGAGTTAATCACCAAGGAGAAGTAGAAAGAAGACACAGAGCGGTCATAAAAACTGACAAAGAACAGAGTATCGTGGGGAAGGTGATTAATATCAAATGATGCAGAGAGGGCAAGAACAACAAGGTTTGAGAAAGAAACCGTTATAGTTGGCAAAAGAGATCATTGGTAACTTTGTAGAGAGCATTTTTAGTTGAAAAATAAAGTCAGAAGCCAGAGTTCAGAGTTTATGAGGTGAGAGGAGACAAATTGCTGAGTTTAGGGTTTTTGTGTGTATGTGCGCACCGCGTGTGTGTGTGTGTGTGTGTGTTGTTCTGGTGTACCTTCACATTTAATTGCTATAACCAGATCTTGAGATAGCTCATGATAAAACTTCACTGTGTTCAGCAGTTTTCCTACATTATTGAGATGGTAGTGATAGTAACCTTCACTACTGTGATGAAAAAATAGTCTTAGCCTTCAGGGAAGCTTGCATTCAGAAAGGAGAAAGGGATACCTCAGTATGAATTGCCTAAGTATTTTGGAGAACAGTGGGCTTAAAGGAACCCTGGTATATAATATTTTGTTTTTCACTTAAGGGGTAGAAGCAAGGTTTAAACCTCTACATCCTCCAAAGATCACTGAACATTAGCTAAAACATAAGTGAAATTGTTCACAGGGATCTGAGATCAAATACTAAATCAACAAAAGGTTAATGCACATACAGAGAAGCAGTCTGTTTGACCAGTTAGTCTTAAATAGCCAAATTTAAGATAAATATTCAAAATACTTAAACTTGTGTCACTTAGGTAAGTGTCATTTTAAGTACAGTTTTGCTTTAAGAATTTTTTAAGGGTGGCTAGGCAGCGCAGTAAATAGAGCACTGGCCCTGGAGTCAGAAGGACCTGAGTTCAAATTCAGCTTCCTACACTTAACACTTACTAGCCATGTGACCTTGGGCGAGTCACTTAACCCCAGTTGCCCTGCCTTCTCCCCTCCAAAAAAAATTTTAATTTTTTAAGTGAAAAAAATATAATTTAGGTTTTTAGAAAGTGTTTGTGTGTGATAGCCTGTGTGTGTTCCTCCCTTGCAAAAAAAAAATTATCAGTAGTAAAAATGTTTGAAGAATTTGAATTTTCTTCCCATATTTCATTCTTGCTCTGGTACAAGATGGCTTCATTTTTACTATTCCACTGAAATTGCTTTTGATAAAATTCACCACTTCTTAGTCAGGTTAAGTTCTAACCACAAAAAAAGTGGGTCACACACCCTTTTAGAGAGCAAATAGTGCTTTTGATGGCAGCTTACCTTTTCTTGTTAGATTGGGGAAAAGAGAATTCAATTCATGGAATGGCTCTTAAAGACTTACTGTGTGCAGAGGACTAGCAATGTAAACTCCAAATGAGTACATTGTGACTTAGATATAGAGGGTGATATCATTAACAAAGAAGATATTACTTTTCAGATCTTTGGATAGGGAAAGAGGACATGAGCAAACAAGAGACGTTAGATCACAGAAGGTAAAACAGACAGTTTTGATTACATAAAATTTTAAAAAGTTCTGTTCAAACAAAGCCAGTGTAGTTAAAAGACAAATAAATAAAGAATAAAATCTTTGCAAGTTTCCCTAATGAGGTCTCTTTTCTAAGATATACATTGACTCAGGGAATTGACTCAGATTTATAAGAATAAGCCATTTCCCAGTTGATAAATGGTTAAAAGATAGAACAGGTAGTTTTCAGAGGAAGAAATCCAAGCTATCTCTAACCTTAAGAAAAAATGTTCTAAATCACTGATAATTACAGAAATTCACGTTGAAACAACTTTGGGGTTCCATCTCATACCCATCTGACTTGACAAAATTGACCCAAAAAAAAGGAAAATGACAGATGCTGAAGAGGCTGTGAGAAAAAAAAGGTACTTTAATGCACCGTTTGTGGAGCTGTGAAATGGTCTAATCATTCTGGAAAGCAATTTGGAACTATATTCCAGAATCTATTAAACCACAAATACCCTTTGATCACTATGAGGTCTGTCAAAGAAAGAGGGAAAAGTACCTAAAATTCTTTTTTGTGGTGGCAAAGAATTGGAAACTGAAGGGGTTCATCTTGGAGAATGGCTCAGCAAGTTAGGGTAACGTGATTGTGATGCAGTACTATTGTGTTATAAGAAATGATAAGAGATAGTTTTTTAGAGAAATCTAGAAATAACTTGTTATGAAAGGATACAGAGACATGAGTAGAATCAGGAGAACAGCTCATTCAGTAACAATATTGCAAAGAAACAACTTTGAAAAACCAACCACCATACCAGAGGATTCATGATGAAACGTGTTGCCCAATGCAAATTGATATATTTTTTAATCTGACCTTTGCAGGAATTTATTTTGTGAGAAAGAAGGGGGGGGCGGAGAGTTTGTAACTGATTTTGTTTTTCTTGCTTTCTCAGTGGTCAACATAAATGTATGTTGACTAAAAAAAAAATTTTTTTTTAAAGAATTAGCATTGACCCAGATATATCACTGCTATGGGCCTATACCACAAAGAGATTAAAGCAAAATGAAAGAGTCTTCCCTATATGTACTATATGTACCAAAACCTGTGTAGCAGCTCCTTTTTTTTAAAGAACTGAAAACTAAGGGATAAATTTCCCAGGGAAGGAAGGTGGCATGGTGGTGTGATGTCCAAGAAATCCAGAAGCAGTGTAGCAGGTAGTGACTGTGGTATAAAAAATGAGAGAAAAGATGATTTCAAAGTGACATGGAAAAATGTGTATGCACTGATGCACAGTGAAGTAAGCAGAACCAGAAGAAAAATTTACACTATAATAGTAACATCAGTATTATAAAAATAAACCATTTTAAAGCTCATATGAACTAATTTAAAATGAAATCAATAGAACCAGGAGAATAATTTACACAACAGCAACACTAAAAACAAACAACTTTGAAAGCTATAAGGACGCTGATCAATGCAGAGACCATCTGTGATTCCAGCAGACCAATGATGAAGCATGCTCTTGACCTCCTAACAAAAGTGATAAAGTTTTTTCTTTAAGTAAATGGTAAGAAAGAAAGAAAAAATAGAGCTATCCAAAAGTGTAATCAGCTGCTTTAGGAGAGCTCTCTCATTGGAAGTCTTTAGTCAGAGTCTGTTTGATCTGATACCTTACAGGGATTCTGGTCAATAAGATCCCTTGGAACTCTGTAGTCATGCGATTCTTTGAAAATTTGGCACAGAAATGCAGCTATAGATGTGTCTCATCCAGTATTTCTTGATCTTTAAAAGCATTAGTTACTTGTTCCTGCAACACTATTTCATTCCACAGGAACACAGTTACACAGCCTAGTGGACTAAATTACTTTTCAGTATATTATTGCGATTTCAAGGTATGGTTTGTTTATAATATATTAATAGATGTTCTTGTGAAAGTGTTGATCAGAGCAGGCCTAGATAAAACATGACTATGCATAGCTATGCAGAAGAGTAACTGTGTAGTGACAGAACATTGGCCACAGAGATATTTAGGAAGAAGGTGACTTCAAAATTACCTAGGCATTGGGGCGGCTAGGTGGCGCAGTGAGTAGAGCACCGGCCCTGTAGTCAGGAGTACCTGAGTTCAAATTCGGCCTCAGACACTTAACACAAAAACTAGCCGTGTGACCTTGGGCAAGTCACTTAACCCCAACTGCCCTCCAAAAAAAAAAAGCAAAAAAAAAAAATTACCTAGGCATTTTAGATTATAGTTGATGTAGTATTCAAATTTCAGCAGATTTTTAAAAAAATTATTAAATGCTTACAGGTACTGAAGGAGCAGTCATTTCTAACACAGAATTGGGACCCTACTTCATGGTGGGCTTTAAAGCATTTGTAGAACTGTAGAAGGGAAGCACATTGTAAGCATAGAAAACATTGAATAAAGGCAAAGAAAAGAGACAGAAAGGTATGAGAAATAAATAGAAAATAATCCACTTTGGCTGGAGTATAGAATGTATGAAAGGGAGTAATAGTATGAAATGAGACTGGGAAGATTTAGTGGTACCAGATTATAGAGAACATTGAATGCCAGAAAGAGTTCTAATTTTATTCAGGCAATAGGAAGCCACTGGAGGATTTTGAGCAGAGGAGTGAAATAACCAGTTCTGTGCATGAAGATTAGTCTGATAGCAAGAGAGGTTGGAGATGGGGAGAAAATGGACCTGGAAAAGACATGTTATGAGGCTATTGTAATAATCCAGGTAAGTAGATAGTAATAAGGACATGTTATACATTAAGTGAAAGGGAGCATTGAGAGACCAGTTTCAGAGTCAAGGAGATTATTTTTCAGCCTCACCTGACATGCTAGCTATGTGATTCTTCTCCTAGATAGTCTCATTTCTCTAGGTTTTTATACTGCTGCTCACTCCTGGTTCTCCTCCTCTCTGATTCTCACTTCTCAGCCTTCTTTGCTGAATCTTTATCCAGTTCTGCACCCAAGGCTTTTTCCTTGGCCCTCTTTTCCCTCTGTACCAGAGGTTCTTAACCTGGAGTCTATGAATATGTGTGTATGTATCTCTTCTATACACACACACACACACACACACAATGGTATTTCAATATAATTGACTTCCATTGTAAGCCTTTGCTTTGTTTTATGTTTTAATTTTAAAACATTCTTAAAAGGGGTCTGTAGATTTCAGTAGACTGCCAGAGGGATCCATGACACAAAAAAGTTAATCTCTGTTTCATATCATCTCACTTGATGATTTCATTAACTCATATAGGTTCAATTATTATCTTTTTGCATTTATGTTCTACATATACAGCCCTAACTTCTCCTAAATTCCCATCTCACATCACCAGTCTCTTTTGAGTATCTCAAACTAGGTATTCTGTAAATATCTGAAACTCAGAATATTAAAAAAAAAATGCATCATCCCCTCCAAACTTTTTCTTCCAAACTTTCCTTACTTTTGAGAGTATCACTCCCTTCCTAGTCATCATTCTCGCAACTTTGGAGTCATACTCAGTTCTTTTCTTGCACTAACTCCACATTTCTAGTCTGTTCCTGGGTCTTATCATTTCTACCTTCAGAGATCCCTTTATCTACGATCATAGATCCCTTTATTCTATTCACATAGCCACCACAACTGTTACAATCTGTCATTATTTCACATCTTGCCTATTATGTTAGACTTTTAAAAATATTTTTCCAATTAGTTGTAAAACCAATCTTTAACATTCATTTTTAAAAATTTTAAGTTCCAAATTCTCTCCCTCCCTCCTGTTCCACCTCCTTGAGAAAGCAAGCAATTTGATATAGATCATACATATATATAGTCATTGCATTAGATTTCTAATTGGTCCACCTGCCTCAAGCCTTTCCTCACTCTGATCCCTCCTCCACTCAGCTGCCAAAGTGATTTTTCTAAAGCATAGATCTTATAATGTTTGCCGCCGCCACCCCCAACTCAGTGGCTCCCTGTCACTTCAAAGATAAAATATATAATCCTATTTGGAATTAAAAGTCCTTCACAACCTGTCTCCCTTCATACCTTCCTGGTCTTATACTTTGATCCAGTGGCACTGGCCTTCAAAACTCTGCTCAGATCCTGCCTTCTACAGGAAGTCTTTCTTATTTCCCATTCCTGGTACCTTCCTTGAAATTACCTTCCATTTGCACTGTATATATCTTAGGTATATGGTTATTTGCATGTTGTCTCCCCGATTAGAAGATAAGTTCCTTTAGGGCAGAGACCATTTTTTCCCCTTCCTTGATATCCTCAGCATTTAGCACAGCACCTTGCACATAATTAACACTGGCCACTCTATGCCAATGAAATAACAGATTCAGTTCCCCCTAAAATGTGATAAGGTAATGTCAGTGGAAATTAGAAATAATGGAGAACAGAAATGTATTGCAGAAATAGAGTGTTCATAGGATTTTTTTGTTGTTGAGTTGTTTCATTCATGTCTAACTCCTCATAACTCCTTTTGGGGTTTTGCCGGCAAAGATACTGGAGTGGTTTGCCATTTCCTTTTCTAACTCATTTTACAGATGAGGAAACTGAGACAAACAAGATTAAACAACTTTCCCAGGGTCACACAGCTAGTGTTTGAGGCTAGATTTGAATTCAGAAAGGTGATTCTTCCTGACTCTACGCCCAGTACTCTCTCTACTGTGCCACTTAGCTGCCTCAAATAGGATTTAACAACTTTGAGAAGTGAAAGAGAGTAAAGCATCAGTGAACACCAGAGTTTCAAAACATGGGACAAAGATGGTTGTACTGTTTCATTAACTTAAAAGAAATAAGAAAATGGAGCAAAACGTGTTTTGGGAAGATGTTCTCAATGGCTTTCTGACTTGTTGGGTTTGGGGGGCTAGCAGGCAGAGCTTGCTTGTATAGGCGCATTTGAAGGTGCAGAACCTGAGTTCACTTGCTAAAAGGAGATGCCACGGGCATGAATGAGATCACTAAAAGACAGGATATAGAAAGAGAAGACAAAGGACAGAACCTTGGAAAACATCTACTTTAAAGAATCAGGAAGAGAAACGAGAGCAGGTAATTTGAAAGGTTGGATAAGAACAAGGAAAGTGAAGTTGAGGAAGAAGCATATCCCAAAAGGGTGAGTAATCCAACAATGTTAAATGTTCCATCGAGGTAAGGGGAGGATGAGGACCAACCAATTCAATTGCCTTCGAATTTGGTGATTTAGTCATTGGTAACATTTAAGAGGGGAGGTATAGAAGAGCTAATGGATAGTTATAGTATGTTGAAATGAATTTTTGAAATATATCAACTGTCATTGAAATTTATAATAAACTTTAGGAAAAAGGTGACTCAGGATATGACAGATTCCGTATACAGTGAGAGGAGTCAAGGAAAGTGGCTATGAATTTCGTTCAAATGGTGTGGGTGGCAGCCAGTTGGTAAGGAATATAAGAAAGAATATAAGCCTCCCCACCTTGATTTTGGGGGCAAGAAGTATTTTTAATTTTATCTTTAGTATCTCCTGGGATTAGCACACTTCCTTAAATGTAGTTGGTACTTACTAAATGCTTGTTAAGATTGGAGTTAGTGATATGTTACAGTTTAGAAGGGCTAAATGACACTTTTTTTTAAAAGGATTTGGTAGACTTAAACACATTCCTATATAGAAAGGAAGATGCTATTAGAGGGGATAATAGAGATACTTGAAGCTTTTTAGAGTAAGGAAGGGCATAGATCAAGGGCAGAGAAGCAAGGGTTAATTAACCTAAACATGAATAGGAATACTTCTCTTTTGAGACAGAAGAGATTAAGTCCATGATGCTACTAAGTTTGGGGAAAGGAAATTGAAGAACTTCCTGTTTGAGGCCTTAATCTTGTATTAAATAGAAGGTTAGGTAATCTTTTCTAAGTGTTTAGGGGGTGAGGTATGGTTAGGGGTTTGAGGAGGCATCAGGAATAGTTAATATGGAAAGTAAGAAAAGAAGTAATCAGTAAGGGTAGAATAGAAAAAATATTCAGTGGGCAAAAAGCCAGGTTAAGGTTATGTACCATGAATTTGTAATTTAGTCTTTTTTTTTTTTAGTTAGGAACAAAGACCATTTTGTTTTTAAAGCAATAGTGTGAATAGAGAACTTGCCTGAGAGTCCTGAAAACCTGGCTTCATGCCTTACTGCTGAACATGCACTGGCTGTATGACCCTGAGCAAAGCACTTAACCTCCTAGTGCATCAATAACTCATTGACTGAAATGAGTAATATGATAATGATAAAATTATTATAACTGGCATGTATGTATATATACACATATGTTTTTGTATGTGTGTATGTTTATCGCTGAGGAATTGAGGCATACAGAAGTAAAGTGACTTGCATGCTGTCACACAGCTAATAAGTGTCTGAAGGCCTGGGTTGAACTTAGATTTTTCTTCAGGAAATAAATGTACATTACTTCATTACTCTTAGCCTATCTTCAGCATAATTAAAGTTCAGAGCTATGAGAATTTTATCTCAGTTTTGTACCATCCAAAGACTCAAACAGATACAAACTAATTTTATTGTGTTGTGTTGTGTTCTTATCTCAAGTATTAGGTTTCAAGTAACTTTTGTGTTTTCCTAAAATTTTTGGTATGCTAGAGTAAATAAAAGTTTCTTACAGAAAAGAGGGAACTGCAAAATATATCAGCTTTAATGCGGAAAGTTCATGGTTTGATATCCAGTGACTTCACCTCTTTTTATTATCTTAGGAGAAAACCCATTTCTACCAACTTTTTGTTGTAGTTGGAATTTTAATCTTAAAAGTGAGCTTTGGACATGAATCTTTGTTACACAGCTGACCATAACAAAATACTTAGATGATTTCTCAGTGTTGTATTTTAATAAAATATGTTTTACAGATTAGCATAAGATGGCAGACCAGAGACAGCGTTCACTTTCTACCTCTGGAGAATCATTGTACCATGTTCTTGGGTTGGACAAGAACGCAACCTCAGATGATATAAAAAAATCATATAGGTAAGAAAATTTTAGCTTTTGGAAATTCACTTAAGTGGCCATATAGTGCTGATCATTATGTTTAGATTTGGATTTAATTGGTTACATTTACAAGAAAAGGCTCTTTCTTCAGATGTCCGACTTTTCTTTAAAAAACAGTTTGTAACTTATAGGTGACACAGTTTTATTTTGGGTTTCCTATTTCCAGTTTTAAAAGTGCTTATTTCCTAGAATATTAAAAATTTATATTCTTACATTTTCTTGAGGGAAGGTAGCACCTTGCAGAATTTTGTACGTTATCAAATGGCAAAACTATTGATTTCTAAAGCAATGCTTTAGAAAGAAGAATATGAATATATTTAAAGACCTTCCTTTTAGTCTTTGATATGTATGTAAAGCTCTGAAAGAGGAACATGGACGCATACATTTTCAAACATGGCCAGTATATTGATCTGTTTTTTTTTTCAACTGTATTTACTTGTTTCAGGGGAGGGACAGGAGCAAACGGGAGTGAGAGTACTCTTTTTAAAAACAGTATGAGTAAAACATTGAAAAAGAACCTGAAAAAAATGTTCCATATATACTTTTAACAGTTTGACGATTTCAGTAGGCTTCTTTTAAAAAATATATTCACTTTCATGCAGCTTCCTTTTTCACATAATTTTACTTATGAAAATTTTGTTTTCACTCAGTTCTTTTCAGTAGAAAGTAAATAAACTCACTGCTGATTAGGTGATAGTAGTACTCATATCTGTAGTAGTAGAAGCAGCAGATAGGACTTATTTTGTCATCCATGATAAAAATGTGTAACTCGTCTATCTGTGAGGGTGTATGTGCTGAGTGGCCAGCAAATTCTTGATCTGTGTCACTTATTTTTTATACATTTTTTTTTACCTCACTTAAAACTAAAGAGTTCCTCGGGTTTATGGGAAGATTGTTTAAAACATTTGGACTCTTACATAAACAGGCATCTTAGTATTCTCATTTGGTCATCTTAAGTGTTACAATATTTAATGGAAAGCAAATATAAATTACATGATATAAAAAGTTTTTATAGGTTTATTTTTTTTTATATTCAGTAAGTTAAATGGAACACTAGAGGTCAGTAGTAGGCTTTGTAGGTTTCTTAGAGAAATCTCCCAGTATTTGATAACATTGAAGTTAAGGCAAGTTGCCGTAAGTAAATTTTATCTAGTATAAGAGAAACAAAGTATATGCAACAAGGAAAACGTGTATCTGATCTTCCCTTGAACCATGGTTAGATTTGTCATTATAGGGAAGTTCTTATGTCCCAATTGTTTTTCTTCTCTAAGAATGTAAAGATAGTAATACAGATGCAAATGGATGAGACCATTAAATTAAAAAGTTTTTCCTGTATTGACTATTGTGCCACATAAATGAATAGAAAAATGAAAGATCAAGGTACTAAATTTAAATGGACAAAAATCTTTTTGTTTGCAGGAAGCTTGCATTGAAATATCATCCTGACAAGAATCCAGATAACCCAGAAGCTGCAGACAAGTTTAAAGAGATCAACAACGCACATGCAATATTGACTGATGCCACAAAACGAAACATATATGACAAGTATGGCTCCTTGGGCCTTTATGTAGCTGAGCAGTTTGGGGAGGAGAACGTGAATACCTATTTTGTGCTGTCCAGCTGGTGGGCAAAGGTGAGAGGAAAATGCTTCCTTTAAAAGTGTCAAAGAGACTCTTCTGTTCAGGGTGTTGTTTGGGGTTTTCTAAGATTGTTTGCTTATACAATTTTGTGTTTTGTTGTAATAGCTTGTTTAAAAGCATTGAATAGTAAGAATTTTATAAACTTGGTTATTTAAACAGTTTGAAAGTTGATTGAAGGAAAAATGTAAGTCGGAAACAGAATGCTTTGTCATCCTTTTAAAATTTGTAATGCTTTTTGATTTTACATCTCTTTTCTTTTCCAGTCTATACCTGCTCTCATCCAGAAAATCATCCATTATAACAAAGAATGAAAGAGGGAAAGGAAAAACACTTAAGCAAAATGAACCAACATGTTAACCGCATCCAGCAATGTATGCATATCCTCTACCTTTGCAAAGAAGGGAGAGAAATGCATTTTTGTAATTCTTTGGGCCCACACTTGGGTATTTTCATTGCCTGGGAGACTATAGGTGTGGAATATTTTATATACTGTCAGATTCAGTTAATGCATTGGTTAGTTTTGCTGAGTGCTTTTTTGCTTTCTTTTTTATTTATTTATTTTTTTTGTTGCTAAAAGATGGCTGTTTGGATGGTGAGAGGGATTTATTAGTATTGAGAGTGATTTAAAAACAGTGTTTCAAAATGAAGAAACCAGTCCCCTCCCCTTAAAAAAACAAAAGAAAAAACAATTGTAGCTATCCTAAATATTAAATCTTTGTCCACTGACCAGCTAGACCATCTATAGATTGCTGGATTTAAGGTCAAATCCCAGCTAGTCCTTGTTGCCTTGGTGACCTCAGGCAAATCTAATTTCTTTGGACCTTAGTTTGTTAATCTGTAAAATAAAGGGTTGGACCAAATGACTTCTAAAGTCGCTTTCAGATCAAAAACTACCATCCTAAGATATTCTCATCATAAAAGAAACTAGAGACCTTTTCAAAGGAAGTTACTGCTAAATGGGAGCGTGGTTCATACATCCTTTTTGGAGAGACAAAAGAGTTGACAAAGTTGGTTTCTATGTGTGTCTAAAGACAATAAGAAACAAAATTTTATGGAAATTAGTCTTTTTTCAGTGTTCATGGTAAATATAAAGACCAAAATAGAGGTGTTATGGTTTATAAACTCACATCTGTTGTGAATGATAAAGACCTAAAGAAATTATATGATGAAGTTTGTGGTAAGAGCCTTTAAACCAAATCACCATATTTTGATACTCAATAACTTTAATGCTAAAGTAGGCACAAGGAAAAATGGTGAAAATAGTTTTAAAATCAAGTCTCAGATTTGTTAAAGGAAGGAGGCCTGAGGAGTATAGATTATTCAGAAGTCTGTTTCATAAATACTTTCATCCAGATGAGAATCAAAAGGTCCTAGAGAGCAGCCATATTAATAATAGCAACCAATACTTTTGGTCCTTTAAAATTTGCAGAGTGCTTTTCTTAGATGATCTCATTTGATCTTCATATCTTCTTACAGATGGTTATCCCTGTATATAGGTATAGATATAGATATCTGGGTAAACTTAATCTCAGTGAGATTAGGTAATTTGCCCGTGGTCGGATAGCTAAGAGGTATAAAATGCAAGATATAAATTAAGGTGCCTCCCAACCCTACTTCCCCTGTCATGCTGCCTTTCAAAAATGAAATTGACTGTCCATGCAGACTGAAAACTGGGAATCGAAAAAGAAGTGGAACTTGATTATCACCTTTCAGTTCAAAAATTAACCAGAGTAAAACAATTATAACAACCCTTTTCTTCTCTACATTCCATTTTTGATGATCTTATCAATTCCCATGGGTTTAGTTTTCTTCTCTATGCAGGTCACTTTCAAATCTACATACATCCAGTGCATTTCTCTCTCCTGGGCTTCGTTGTCAAATCACAAAGTCAGCATGTCCAAAACAAAACTCATTGTCTTTCCACCTAAAGCCACCCCTCCTCTAAAACTCCAGTGGCCTGTACAGGTCCATTTCAGTTGAAACTCTATGACCTTATGATTCCTGTTTCTTTCATAATTTACTATCATCAGTACTTTCAGTGATCTAGGTTTACAATTCAGTAATCCTTAACTTTTCTTTTTTTCCTTCACTCATATACAGTTGGGTGCCAAGTTTTATCATTTTTATCTCCACACCATTTCTTCAACCTATCTCCTCCTTTCTACTCACATAGATCTTGCCCTAATTCAGGTCACCATTACCTCTTGCCTGGCACTGTAATAGACTCCTACTTGGTCCTCCTGTGTCAAATCTATCCCTTCCTGTCCACCGTACCTGGAATGCATTCCCTTCTTAATTTTGCTTCTTAGATTTCTTAATTTCCTTCAAGACTCTTCCACAGTGCCTTTCTTTATCCCCATACTTAGTGCTTACACTGTGATGGTGATACCTTTGATCTTTTAGTCACCTACATGTGTTGCACCATTGCAGTCTATACAGATTTCTGTGTCTGGCCATAATCTGCTATCATAATATCACAGATTTACAACTGGAAAGGGACCTTAGAAGCCATCCAACCCCAAACCCCTCATCTAGCTCTCCTTTTGCCTCACTCCTACTCCAGATTCACTTTTTACCCTGCAAAGTCTTGATTAGTTCGGTTAACTAGCTTAGCTTTTCATTGTTCTTTATTTGTTTATCCCCATGTCCTCTTACCACTTATCCCTTTCTATAACTTAACTTTGCCTTTTCCTCATGATCTGTCTTCTTTCCTACTATTCATATGTTGCTGAATACTACTAAAAAAAAATGTTATAAAACCATGCTGATGAAAATCCACTGAATTTTTGTTACCATTCTGACATGGGCCCTTACAACTATGTGCTATATACTCCACACAAATGTTCCTTTAAACTTACTCTTCTTTTCTTAATCTGCATAAAGCATATTCTTCTGTCCTGCCCTCTTATCAAAGCCTCATTTGACTGAGAAATTTAAGGCTGTTCATTACTAGCTGTTTCTCCCCATTTCTGTACTTCAGATCACATGAGTATCATCTCCCATTTTCTCCTCCAAAGAGAAATGAAGTGTCCCTTTTCTAACACCAACCGTTCTCTCCTCCCTCTCCCCCAATATGTTCCCTTAATCCCAAACCTTCCTGTCTCCTCCAGGGATATCCTCTTTTAGTTATCACCTCTAATTTACAGTTTCTCATCCTCTGGTTCTTTCCCTAATTCTCTAAACATGCCCACATTTCCTCACCCTTATGAGTCTGCAGTACCATTCCCTCACGTTATTGCCCTATAACTATCCCCCATTTACAGCGAAACTTTCAGATAAAACTGGCTGCCCTCCTTATCTCTCCACTTTTTCACTTCCTACTTCTCAGCACCTTGCAATCAGACTTTCCCACACTCAGCTAAAATTGCTCTCTTTAAGGTCATCAGTAGTCTCTTTATTGCCTTTTCTCATTCCTCATCCTTCTTGATTTTTCTGCAGTTTGGCCCACCTCCTTCTTCCTGGAAACACTCTGCTCTTTGAGTTATTGTGACACTGCTTTGTTATGCTTTTTTATTCTTTGCCTGCTTTTCAGGTTCATAATCAATATTTGTCCCTGTGCATGAATATGTACCTCAGGGCTCTGTCCTAGGCCTTTTGGTCTCCCTTTATATTTCTTGGTTATCTCATGAACTTCCATGGATTTGGCTGTAATCTCTATCCCATTGATACCCAAACCTGCACACCTTCTCTTCTGAGCTTTGGTCCCACATCTCCAACTGCCTGTTCAATATCTCCACCTGGATATGCTCCTTTGCACTTTTGTCAGCAGATACAGACCCATATGCTTTCTTTTCTCATCTTTATGACAGTGATGTATATGGTACATTCACAGTATAATGAGAGAGAAACAGGATGGCTTTTGCATATTGTCCTCTACAGCAGACTACATCTTTTTAGCCACGGGTAAATTTTGCAGCAAATAACAAGTGCATGTTTTAAAGTCTTATAAAATACCTTGTTACTTACTGTTTAGACAGTGACGTGCATTTGGATAGCCAGCCCATTGAATTAGTAGATCAGTACATCAATTAGCAAGCATAAGTGTCTGATTTGTTCCAGGTACAATGTCAGGCACTGTGGATATAGGAACAAAAATGAAAATCATCCCTCTCCTCAGAGAGGGAAAGACACACGTGTATATAAATAAACACAGGGAACCTTGAGGGATCCAGATAGGTCTCACGAAGATGGTATTTGATTTGGTCTTTGAAGAAAACTTGGGATTCAGAGAAATGAAGATGAGAGATAAAATATGTACACTTCAGGTATAGGGAACAGCCAGTGCAAAGACAGTGTATTGAGCAATGAAATGCTGAATATGAGGAATTGCAAGAAGCTCAGTGTGACTAGATCACACTGTTCATGGGAATAACAAGGAATAAGACTGAAAAGGTAGGTTGGGGCCAGGTTGGAAAGGGCTTTAAATGCTCTTAAAAAATTGGTTTTATATTTAATTCTGGATATAATGAGCCACTGGAGATTATTGGGTAGAGGGAAAAACATGGTCAGATATGTACTGTAGGAAAAACCAGTCGGACAGATGTATAAAAAATCTGACAGATGCAGCGAGAGAGACTTGGAGCAGGCAGACTTAATAGGAGTTTACTGCAGTAGTTTAAGTACTGCAAATGGACAAATGAATTAAGTAACAGTTGAATTGGTTGAAAAGAGATTGCTTTGGGGAAATTCCATTATGCTTTTACAATCCCAGGCTGTATCCCAGTGCAAATATCCATCTTCAACACAAATGTTCTCACAGTCATGCTCTATGGCACAAAAGCTTTTGAAACATCACCACCTCTAAGTTACAGATAAACCAAAGGGCATTGGATAGACATAGTGGGCACAGACTCAAGCATCATTGCACTGGTGACTCCATTCAAGGAGTGACATGAGTGATGTCAAGTGGCAAAAATTAGGATCACACAGACAGCTTGAGTGTTCTGCTAATACACACAAAATGTAAAATAAGACCTGAAGAAAGGTCTTCAACATACTGGGCTTGTTTTCAGAGGAGGATTTCTGGGACAACACGAATAATTCACAAAATGAAATGGCACGGATGGGTCATTTTCTATGCTGCTTTGTGGAATTAACTGTTAGTGTGAAATCACAGATCTGTCCAAATATTCAGAAATGGAAATGTTTTGTACAGACACACCTATTGTGATACAACCAGTATCAGCCACAGAGACCACCCAGTCACAACTGACTCCCACTCCAGCTACCATACTGATGGATTTAACTAAGTTAAGAAAACACTGTAATTAGAATGGATAAATCAGTACCTGGCCAATCAACATTAGAATCATGAACAGTAGAAAAGTGTATGTGACATTAATTTTCTTCAGAGTTAGTCAATAGCCATTCCTCAGTGAGACTTAATATAAAACTGGGTTTACCATATGTTATGAGTGTACTTGAGTCAGAGGATCAGCAGTTACTCTCTCATTTTGATATGAGCTTTGTTTTTATTTCCCTGGAAGTAACATTGGAATTCCTTCTTTTGTCACTTATTATAATAACTTGAGATTTACTGTGCAGTAGATTGAATAGGAGAATGGTATCACTTGGGATTTTTTGTTTTCATTCTATATTAATTATCATCTTACATGCCATTTTTTTCCAAGTACATTAAACTCTCGTGAGATTGGAATATATGTTAAATCTGGTAGTCGAAATAACTTGAAATCTCTTCCTTCTACCCAGGCCCTCTTTTTATTTTGTGGGATCATTACTGCATGCTATTGTTGCTGCTGTCTGTGCTGCTGCTTTAACTGCTGCTGTGGAAAGTGTAAACCTAAACCTCCTGAAGGTGATGACCAAGAATACTACGTCTCCCCAGAGGATTTGGAGGCACAGTTACAGTCTGATGAGAGGGGTAAGTATTTTTAACAGTTACAGCCCATGAAATAGATACAGCCTCCAGTGTGTGAGTGGGTAATAGCTAGAATGATCCCTGAACCAGTGTTGAACTATCTTGTCAAACAGGAGGGCATTGATACTGTGCTTGGAGTGTTTTTGGTGGAAGCTGGGACGTTTGAGGTGTGAACATGGAAATTTGAGGTAAAAATAGAAACAAGAATGACCAGATTTACATAAATAATTGTCTCCCACCCATTGACTCTGTAGTAATTAGTAGAATTGTGGGGTTGGAAATTTGGATACTGGTGGTGGTTGGGAGGGATGGAGAAGGTGGACTTCTAGTAATGGGTAGCTTAAAAAAAAAAAATCTCAAGAAATTGAAAAAGGTTTATTGGGGTGGGGACAATTAACAGTTTTTTGGTCTCAGAGCAACAGTGTTACTATGATATGTCATAGTGACTTGTTGAAATGATCATTCTATTCCATTTCCTAATAAAGGGAATGGAGTGTTTCTCTTTAGGAATTTAGTTGTCATGTAACAAAAGTACATGTTGTACCTTTGTTCTCTTAGTGCAATAAAGTATGTGTGTTTTCCCCTTTTTCAGAGGCTACAGACACACCTATTGTGATACAACCAGCATCAGCCACAGAGACCACCCAGCTCACAACTGACTCCCACCCCAGCTACCATACTGATGGATTTAACTAAGTTAAGAAAACACTGTAATTAGAATGGATAAATCAGTACCTGGCCAATCAACATTAGAATCATGAACAGTAGAAATAGAGATCGGGGAGGGAACAACTCCTGCCACAGGGAATGGGCAGACACTGACCTGCCAAGAATATTTTGTAATCCCTTCCGCCTTTTCTGTCACCTTCAGTGTCGTATCTTGATGATACATGAAGTGCTGTAGCATGCAGTATTTAAAGCAGTTTAGCTACGGTCTTCCTTTCTTCTTTTTTTTTTTTTAATCGCATGTATGGGGTTATGTTTTATGTATGTCTGTGTTGTAAATGTATCGAGGAGTTACTGAATTAAGTGAATAATGGAAGCAATCTGCATTCTAAGCAGTTGTACCAGCCTAAATATATTTTTCAATCTACAAGTTTAAGTGAGAATTGCTCTGAAGCCACTTTTGCTTCCATACAATTTAGCTCTGCGGACCTTTAGAAAATAGGAAGGGGAATTCATTGTTCTCAACCAAGAGTACTTGTTCACATTCCCTGTACCTATGTTAAAGCCAATGTATGACTTAGGACAAAATGGAAGGATATTTCCAGATAGGAATTTTATTCTTCCTTATCAGTTTTTGACCTTTGTGTACTGGCTTACTCTTTGACACTTTCCTTTTTTCTTAAGCCCCAGAAATGATGAACAGCTCCTTGCCCAGAGTCAGAATACCTGTGTTTTGGTCCCAACTCCCGTACTTCTATGTATGACCTTGGGCAAGTCACTAAACTTCTCTGAGCCCTAGTTTGCTTATCAGTAAAATAAGGGGGTTAGATTACATGATCTCTTGGGTCCCTTCCAGATTCAATGATTATGAAGGAATTTGGAAATATGAAAATGACTCTTCAGAAGACATAATCCCTGTGTTATGTGGTATATAGTTTGTACCTGATCTCTTCAACCTTGTTTACGTACATCATTGTGAGTTTTTTCCTCCTCAGGTAAATTTATTGTGGAAATGAAAATGATTTCCTTTTTTTATATTGAAACCAAATCATGTTTGCACAGTGTTTAAAACTGGTTTTCTGTATCTAAAATTTACTCTAAGGTTCTTCTGTAAGCCCAACAGTTACTCTACAGTGTAATCATTGTTGTGTTTTTCTTGATTTTATTTGCATTTAACAGATTCCATGCTAAGAAAGATTCAGGGTGTTTAAGTTGCAGTGGTTGCTTCTGCCCCCCACCACAGTAGGCGTTGTGAGGGTAGAACAGGGCAACAGAGTAAAGAGTCAGAATAGCTCTCAATTTCCATGCAGGTACCCTAGAGTTAGATGCACACTGTATTCATTACCTTGCATTCTTTTACTCAGTTCAGTTTTGTTCTCCCCTGCCCCCTCTTTGTCGCTTCTTGTTTGACATTCCTCCAGTTATCATTCCCATTGGAGATCCTCTTCAGCAGTTAAATTAAAGAAACAAAGTCTTTCCCTGGTTTAGATTCTAGTGTTGAAGGCACACAGAATTTCTTCTATAAGGCTTGATATAGGGGCCTCCTTCAAAGACATTGTAAATTGCAATAATATTGGTAAATAATCACCTGGAAAGTTACCCTAGCCTAACTTTGCCTCTATTCAAATGATTTCAGAGTTCTAAAGGGACTAGTTGGTTGGCCTGCCAAGTCAGTCCAAATTTTTGTTAAAAAGCTCTTTGATCCAGAATGGCAGTGGGCAAATTATAGTATCCAGGATAAATTGTAATGGTGCTCTTTACTAAGCCTCATCATATAAACCTTTATCCTTTCCTTTGTTCCTCGTTTTCATTCTTTTTTCTTTCTCCTTATTTCTTTCCTGCCTTATGGCTTAGCCCTGCCATAATCACCAGTGGGTATCTGTGAAGGTATCATGTCATTGCCCCTGTTTTAAAATTTTGTAAAGCAAATGGCTCTTTTAGACTGAGTTCACAGGTTAAAGAAAAACCTGTGACCCTTGTCAGCTAAAAACAAGACTGGTAGAATTAAGAATAGAGTGCATTTTTTCTACTTTGGCCTAAGAATTGGCAAACAAAATCATAAATTATTTTTCTTGGCTCCTGTTTCTTAACTGTTTGGCCCTGATGCTTCATTAACAAAGAACTTCATATCATGAATAATACTATGCTATATAATTATTGGTCTTATCACCCATCTTTATTTCTTAGTAGACATTTTAATTGATGCCATTTGCAGGAAGTATCTAAGGAATTTTCTATGTGAAGTGAATATAATAGATTTCTGTAATTACCTTCCTGATATGTACTAGGTTAGAGAACCCTGAACTACTTTTCTCCCTAGGAGCTTGATTTAAAAGAACCATTGTAGTAACTCCCGTTGTTGAATCTGTGAAACCTTTTTAGATTGGGGGGAGGGTTGGTGGCAATTTTTTGTTTCTTTGTTGGTTTCTTGTTTTTCTTTCTTAAACAATGTCCATAATGGTTAAAACTGAAAATTTCTTCAACATTAAGTGGAATTTGGGAGCAAGGTGAATCTGGTTTTGTTTTGTTTTGTTTTCCTCAGTAGGACTTGCCAAAAATCAACTCTTGTTTTACCCATGAGCCTGCAGGGCCTCTTGGCAGATCTGAGGAACTAGATCTGAGATTGAATGATAATCTTTATACATGGCATGGTATTGTTATGACTGTCACAACACCATCAGGGAGAGAATTCTGATCTAGACAGTTTTCCTCTTCATGCTTACCCCCATATTTCTCTGTAAACTTTCCTTCTCCCCTATTAGGAGAGAGGCCTAATAAAAAGCTCCAACCTTACATTTAAAAGCAGTAATAGCTGGTAAGAGGCACATACTTTCTTCTAACAGTGTATAAGCCTGATTCAACACTGTATTTAGAACTGGTTTGCAGAATATGGTCGTTGGCTGTTAATAACTCCACTGACACATTACTCCCTGAGGGAAGCAACTGAAAGTAGCAGGAGAAATGTATGACATATAGCTTTCTGAGCAGCATTAAAGTGATAGTAGATAATTCCATTGACAATGAAAGATGATAATGCTCAAATGAATTTATGCTCTGATCACAAATTACATTCACCTTTTTTCAAGCCCTAAACCTCTGTTGCAGGAAGTGGAAAGTCCATTTTGGTAGCTTCATATTTAATGCATTCTGAAAATAAAGGAGCATGATGGGATAACAAAGTGATCTTTGCCATTAAAAATAATAATTCAGCTTGAAATTCAAATTGGTGACAAGTGTATATGGTTTTAAATTTGTGTTTTCAAAAAGAATGCTTTAGAAGTTATTTTCTTCCAGAGCTGCCAAAAAAGTTTCAAAACTGTTTAATCAACTCTCATAGTAGGAAACTGCCTTGTTTTTAAGTGATGATGGTGCTAGCACAAAAGAAGTGAATTTCTTTGAGCCCAGGGATTGGCAGTAATGAGGAGAAGGCACTTTTCATTTATCTTGTTTTAAAATATTACTAACAACTTGGAATATGCTCCAGAATGGCTTCCTCCTTCTCCTCCCAAACCTTTCTGCCTATTGGGTAAAACTGAACCATTGTAGTTCATAATAAGGAGACTTGTCTGGTAACCTGTGTTTCTAGGTCCTCGTTTGATATAATCTTTATGAGTCTTATAAAGATGGATTTAGTAAACTAATGTTATCTTTTTAAAAAATGTTATTAGTATCTTTTGTTTTTATACTTTCTTTTCTAACTATCTCCTCTCCCTTCCCCAGAGAGCCAACCTTTGTAACAAAAAAATAATAATAATAGTCCTAAGAGAATTGTAGAAGATTCAGAAGCCTCTTATCTATGTATGTCAAAGTGTGAGTAATTTGCCAGGTTTATGTTCAGGTGATATGAATATTGATCAAAAATATAAAGTTTTGCCCAGGATTGGAGGGCATGTCTGAAGAAATTTCTGGCCAAATTTTTTTTTTCCTTGCAAAGGATTTTAAGGAAACATTGGCTTCCATGCTTCAACATTGTGTGCCAAGATTCTTCCAGCATCCCTGAGCTCAGAACCATCACAGATGGACTGGTGTTTTGGGATGGAGCCTGGGACATTAAATGGGGAGGGGAGCCTAATAGGCATATTGAATACTTGCTTCAAAATCCTGAAACTTTGATGAAAATAGAAGCCAACTTTTTCTGTGTTTGTCTTTCCAGCATCACTTTTGAGTTTTCACTTTATTTTTAAAAAGTTTCTTTCCTAGTCACAGTTACTTAGGTGCTTCTTGATGTGTGGGTGTATCTTTATGAAAGTTTAAAAATTAGATCTTCCCATCATTCCCTTATAGCAAAAGTTAACAGATGCAGTCATATCTGAGAAGATGCAAATTTGACTTCTTTTACTCATACACACATTCATTCTCTCTCTCTCTTTCTCTCCCTCTCTGTCTCTGTCCCTCTCTCCATATATACCTCTATGAGAGAAATTTTTGAGGTAATTCACTCTTGGGATGTCCCCTAAAGTAATAGTACTTAATTTTTTTAAATTATATTCTCTAGTTCTATCATCTCATAAATATTAACAAGGTGTTTGTCAGTGTTGCCTCTAGAGTGTACACCAAGCTGTTTTTTAAAGGCCACTTAACTAGTGCTGAAGTTGATGCAGCTGATACTAGTCTCGTTCCTTTTACAGTAGAAATCCCATTGCTTTTAGGAAAACTATGAAGATGATTGTTCTAAAAATAAATTAAATGGCTTTTGCATCTGATTAAAAACAAGATCTTAGAGTTTGGTTTTTTTGTTTGTATTTTGTTTTGATAAGATATGTAGCAAAATGTCAAATTCTCCATTTATTCTCCATTTATAAGACTTGTGAACATCTTGATGACAACTGATCATATTTTGTAATGTTTATAAACTGTTTCAGATATTTGTGTTCATTGTGTTCTTTAATTTTTTTTTAAGCCCTCTGAAATCAAATGGATACATCCAGCAGTACAAGTAGGCTTTACTAGAAATAAATCAGTAATCCGGCCAGAGAGCAGATTGAAGCCTTGGAACTACATAAAGATTGAGTGATCATGATAAAACACATTTTTCCTGAAAGCAACTTTTATCAATAACCATATCTTATTACAAAGCCCGTTATTTTTTCCTGCCTTTGTAAGATTGAGCTCTTTTTACCCAGAAGCATTGCTTCTGTGTATTTAGGCTTCTTACAGTTTAAAACTCTTTGTGAGGCTTGAAATCCGACTAGGAACCTGAACATGTCTTTTCAGTGTTACCTCAATTCTTAAAGGGCTAATTAGGCATGCCACCAATTTAAACAAAAAATGTGGAAAGGATAAAAAAACTTTTCCCAGCATTCCATTCCCTAAAGGAGAAGGGGTATCTGTGTTCAAGAGGCTGAACTGTGTTTGTCTATAGTCAATTCAACTCAATTTTTAATAAACTTTTCTGTTAGAAAATGTAGAATCATGTAAAAATAAAAGATCACTGTGCCACCAACTGTATGACTAGGATTTATGCTTACTACTGAGAGGGGAAATCAAATTGGCTGGTTTACAGAATGATGGGTAATATTTAGAATGAAAGATACTTCTCTCCTATCTCATTTATCTGGATATGTGTTGCATTTGCTGTAGATTGAGTTGTCTGTCCTTGTGGTTTTATGCTCAATGGTGGCTTCCTTTGGTGTTTTACAACCAGTTTTGAAGCCCCTTATCCTCCCTCGGACCAGTTGCTAAGCACAAGATTTCGTTTAGGTGGGGACAGTCCAAACTTTTTTTTTTTTTGGAGGCAGTCGGGGTTAAGTAACTTGCCCAGGGTCACCCAGCTAGTAAGTATCTGAGGTCAGATTTGAACTCAGGTCATGCTGACCCCAGGGCCAGTGATTTATCCGCTATGTCACCTGGCTGCCCTGACAATTCAAACTCAACAAGAATTCTGGATGGTAAGTGCAGGGAGTTCCTAGAATGATGGAGTTGAGAGGCTCAATGAAAAAAATAACTTTTACTCCACTGCTAACATTCAGAACTGTGAACACAAACACAGAAATGTCCTTAATTGTAATTTGTGGTCCTGTGGTACTTGCAAAAAATGAATACATTTTCATGTCTTTGAAAAACAAGACTCAAATCCCATGCTGTACGTGTGAGGTTGTGATATTGTGCATCTGTCATTTATGTACATATGTGTATATGTATATATTTATACAACAGGCATGTCAGTACTGTTGCTGTTAAGTAGTGAAGCAACAATAAAATTTGATTCTACCATGACTTCTTCAAACTTTTGATTTGACAAATGGAAGCAAGGACACTGTCCTTAGACTGTTTCTTCTAGTTCCAAGAAAAGAAGAAAAATTAGATTTCTGTGAAACAGCTGTAGATGTGTCAGTCCTGTTGTGTAAATAGAATGCTTGAGTGAGAGAAATCCATGACAGACTGGAGAGCCCCTGCTGTTAGTTTAAATTTAGATTCCCCTGACTCCTTTCCAGTATTAGAATAGATGCATCCTGGGACAGGAGATGATGCTCAGGTCCATCTTTTTCACT
The DNA here is from genome assembly GCA_028646575.1 of Pseudocheirus occidentalis. Classification (NCBI taxonomy): domain Eukaryota; kingdom Metazoa; phylum Chordata; class Mammalia; order Diprotodontia; family Pseudocheiridae; genus Pseudocheirus; species Pseudocheirus occidentalis. The sequence continues at coordinate 120,008,992 of CM053595.1, read as the reverse complement.
GTATAGTCCAGCTCATTCTGCTTACAGGGAGAAACTACTATTTGGAGTATATTTGGTAGGCTTTAAGAACTGGAAATGAGTTGCATTGGGCACAATAGTAGTAATCATCACTTAACACCATTCTTTTCTTTTGGTCTGGAGCACAAAATAGCTTCAAGGCCTTGAAGATTCCTCCTGGTGTGAACAGATTCATGCACAAAGCACATTTGAATTACAAGTGAATTGCTATCTGGGTCCACAAGATGTGAAGTATAGGGGAGGTTAGAGGACTTCCCTTCCCCCAATTATTCCTCTTCCTCCTTTACCTCAAACATGAAAACCGATTTGGTTTGGTTTGGTTTGGTTTTTTGGCACAATCCATGAGCCATTTGACCTTAAACATCTTCCTTTTCTCCAGTGCCCCAACTTTGGGGAAGAGACTGGGTAAGGGAAATGGATGTTACATGATCTTTTACATATCCAAAACTGTAGGGAGGAGAGGGTTCTTAAGTTTTTAGTACTAGTCAGGCCCTGAATCAAATTAATAGTGATGGGAAGGTGTTTTGCTTTTGTGTTGTGTTTCAATTCTGGGTGTGAGGGAAATGACATGTAAAAACCAAAACAACAACCCACATATAAATGCAATTATATATAGACATATATTTTATTATGTTACTAAAGGACCATAATTTGAATTGTATGTAAGTAGATGTGGCTGTCAGAACTTTGTGGATTGTTACACTTGATACTACTGAGCTCCTGTACATACATAAGGTTAAAAGCCGAAGGAATTATTTTATGGTTTAGCATGGTAATTTATGTATTGTATGTCTGAATATCCACTAAAATAAAGATTGCTAAATTATCTATCTGAAACTACTGTTGTAAAATAAATGTTTTCAATGCATATCAGTGTTTGGTCTTTGTTTAAAACTGGCTTTATTGGACATAGAGGTTCTGTTGTAGCAGAAATCAGATGACACAGCCACTTACACATAATAGATGGTTAGTAAATGTGAACAAATTATAGGGTGGACATTCTTCAGTTTCTGCCCTTTTAAATGTCCCAGGCCAATTAGCCTGTGCCTTTGGATAAGTCAAAATAATCTTGCTGCAAGTTAATAATAGTAACAATAATAGCTTACATTTCAGTGAGACCAGACTGACTAGAAAGCACACTAGATAGCATGGTTTAATGCCTGACTGGTTTAATTCAACAGATTTGCTCAATGCCATTTATATACAAGGCCCTGTGCAAGATGGTAGAACCACACAGAGATAGGATATAGGTCTTGCCCTCAATGTACTTACAAACTAATAGAGCAGGGATACAGTCATAATATTAGGCAGAATTAATGAGCTAAGGGTAAAACAACTCCAGATAAAATGAGGAGAAATTTTAGGTGGCATCCATCACTCAGCAAGTTGCAATCCAGAGCAACTTCACATTAAAGTTGGCTTTAGAATTAAATCTTGAAGGTAGGGAAGTATTTTCAGATAAGATAGAATAGCATGAACAGAGACAGTGTAAAGTAAGCATGAGAAAGGAGAGATGAGTGTCCAATTTTGCTGGAATAAAGAGCAAGTGAAGGAATAATGTGATTAGGTTAGAGGACCTCGTATGGTAGGATAAAAAGTTCATACCATGTAGACAAGGAGTAGCCACTAAAGATTTTTAAGTGAAAAGGTTATCAAAGCCATGTTTAAAAAGGATATTTGGGCTGCAGAATGAGGGGTAAGAAAAAGCGTGTGTGTTATGTGTGTGTGTATTAGAGGTAAGGGCAATTTTAGGGAAGAATAGTGCCACTGCTTACAATAAATGGAACAAGGTCAATGAATTATTCAATCCTTATAGCATTTTTTTCCCCTCCCAACCAAAGAGAAAGCCTTCATTCTTGGAAGGGGGGGTGGGGGCCAATAATGAATGGGATTGAAACTCAAGATAAGGCAACTGAGAAAGAAGATCGATCATCTAGCTACAACAAATAAGTTCTAGGGACTATTTCCCAGGGTGCTCAAAGACTAGTTAATGTGTTTGCAAAAAACCTGTGAGTCTAAAAAATTGTTGAGGCTCATGGAGGAATAAATATGGTCCTTCCCCCCCCCCCCCGAAAAAAATGTGAAGGTGGTGGTGTCCAAATTATGGGATAGTAAGCTTGATTTGGATTTTTGCAAAAATTATTGAACTTAAAGAAATTTAATTCAGTCAACATTTAGAAGGGCATAGTGTATATGGATTTCAGTGAAGGCCATCTCCCTGGGGCAAGGTGGCTATGGACTAGGTGAGCATTAAGAACTGGTTTGATTACCAGGCCAGAAAGTAATGATTAATGGATTTATGTAACTTAAGAAAAGCTCTAATGCCTCAGAGCTTTTACCCTCTGATGTTCATTTTAGTGACAGGACAGTATGGTTATCACTAATAACAATGTTGGGAGAGCTAACAATGGATGGAAAGAGCAATGGGCTAATATAAGATGAAACATAATAAGGATAATTGTGAAGGCTTATACTTGGATTCAAAACCAAACTGTATAAGCTCAGAATGGGGATTTGATGTGGCCAGAAAGTGAGAAGGTTTTTTTTTGATGTTTCACATGCATGTTCAGTCGTGTCTGACTCTCTGTGACCCCATTTGGGGTTTCAAGGCAAAGATACTGTATTGGTTTGGCATTTCCTTCTCCAGTTCATTTTAGGTGAAGAACTGAGGCAAACAGGTAAGTGACCTGCCCAGGATCACACAACTAGTAAGTGTCTAAGGCCGGATTTGATTTTTTGAACTCACAAAGATGAGTTCCTGACTTCAGATCTGGTGCTTTATCCGCTGCACCACCTATCTTGGATATCTTATTGAATGATGTTTTCAGTATGAGTCAGTAGTGTAATATTGCAGTGTAAAAAAAGAGGGATAATTTGGTGTTAGGTTGAATTAATAAGCCACTAGCGTCCAAACTAAGAGAAGTCACAGTTCCACTGTATTATGTGCTGGGAGGAGGGGTGGTGGTGGCACATTTTAGGAATACATCTAAAAGGGATACACCCAAGGTGATGTAGATACCAGAAACCATGCCATATGAAAATCAGTTTAGAAACTAAAGACAGCCTGTGAAGAGAAGACTTGGGGATAGGATGAGGGCTGTGAGAAAAGGTGTAATTGCTATCTTCAGATATTTGAGAGGCTGTCTTTTGAAAGAGGGATTGAACTGGTTCTTGGACTGAGAAACTGAGCTAGAGTCCAGGAGTAAGAATTACAAGGAGACAGATTTTTCCTCAGTGTAGATTCAGAGCTGAAAGGGATCTTGGATATGATGTGGTACAATTTCTTCATTTAAAAGATGAGAAACAAGTCTAGTATGTGACTTGATGATTAGACCTGCCTCAAAATGAAATGAGATGCCTTAGGAGATAATGAGGTAATGAGCTCCCCCTTACTAGGGGGAGACTCAAGTGCAGTTTGGGTGACAGTTTGATGATGATTCATCCATCATCTAAGTGTCAACTGAACAAGGCTAAAATTGAGATAATTTAAGAGATTAAAATGACCAGGTGAGAGATGATGAATGCCTGAACTAGAATGTTTGTAGTAGAAGTGGAAAGGAGAGGAGGCTAGGACCCCTGTGAATAGAGTACTGGCTCTGAAGTCAGGTGGAACTGAGTTCAAATTTGACCTCAGACATTTAACACTAGCCATGTCACCCTGGGCAAGTAACTTAACTCTGCCTCCGGAAGGAAGGAACGAAGGAAGGACAAAAGGAAAATAGCTCTTCCAGACTTCAAACCATCTTATAAAGCAGTAGTCACCAAGACCATCTGATATTGGTTTAAAAATAGATAAATCAATGGAACATACTAGACAAGGGAGAATCAGAAACAATGACTCAATAGTCCAGTGTTTTGATAAAGTGGAAAACAAATTACACAGGGGAAAAACTTCCTTATTTGAAGAAAACTGGAAAAACAGAAAAGCAGTCTGGCAGAAATTAGGCTTTGACCTCTACCTTATACCATATTCCACACTACATTCTAAATACACAATCTTAATATTAAAGGGGTGTAAGGGTGTGTGTGTGTGTGTGTGTGTGTGTGATTATTAGTTAACCATTCCTCACATGATAAGTGGTCAAAGGTTATAAACAGTTCTCAAAAGAAGAATTGCAAAGTATTCACGACCACATGAAACAATACTCCAAATCACTAATAATAAGAGAAATCTGAATCAAGACAATCCAGAGGTTTTACCTCATACCCCGTGAATAGAGGAGGGGAAAGACAATAGTGTTGGAGGAGTTGTAGGATAGGTGCACTAGTACATTACTGGTGAAGCTATGAAATGGTTTGATCATTTTGGAAAATAATTTAGAATTATGCCAATAAAGTGACTAAAATGCCCATACCCTTTGAACCAGAGACTCTATGACTGGGCACATACCCCACAGAAGCCACAGATAAGAATAGCAGCAGCACATATTTGTGATAGTTTAGAATTGGAAACAAAGCACGGTAGTGATTGTTGTGTTTTAATCATCTTAGAAGAAGAATGGAAGGAGAGAGTAAGAGGAGTGCACTAGAAGGGGGGAGGAAAATGAAGGGTAGGGAAAATTATCTTATAATCAGGGTGCGCAAAGACAAGAACAAGGAGAAAGGACAAGGAGAGTAGCTGATGCTTGAACCTCATTCTCATCTGAACTGGTCAAAAGATACACACACACACACACACACACACACACACACACACACACACCAGACACGTTTGGATGTAAAAATATATTTCATTTAACAGGGAAATGAGAGGAACAGGAGAGAATGAAACAGGGAAAATTAGAAGGGAGGTAAATTAGGGTAGCAATTAGTCCCAATTAGAACAAACCCTAAGAATGTACAAAAATATTTATAGCTTTTTGAGGTGACAAAGAATTATAATCTGAAGAAGTATCCCCAGATTGGGGGATGCCCAAACAACTTATCCTATATATAGTGGAATTATATTGTGCTATAAGAAATTATGAAAAGGATAGTTTAAGAGAAACCCAAAAGGACTTTTATGAACTGATGCAGAATGAAATGAACAGGACCAGGAGAATAATTTATATGACAATAAATAACTTTGAAACAATTAGAAACTCTGATCAGCATAATGACCAGTAATGATTCCAGAGGACTAATAGTGAAATATGCTATCCACCTCCTGATAAAGAGATGAAAGAGTGAAAATTGTGCATGTCCTTTGACCCAGTAATACCACTTATAGGTCTGTATCGCAAAGAGATTATAAAAAATGGAAAAGGACCCACATATACAAAAATATATATAGCAGCTCTTTTTGTGGTGGCAAAGAACTGTAAATTGAGGGGATGCCCATCAATTGGGGAATGGCTGAACAAGTTGTGGTATATGAATGTAATGGAATAGTATTATGCTATAAAAAATGACGAATAGGCAGACTTCAGAAAAACCTGGAAAGACTTAGATGAACTGATGTTGAGTGAGGGGAACAGAAACAGGAGAGCATTACACACAGTAACAGACACATTGTACAATGACTGACTTTGATAGACTTACCTCTCCTCAGCAATACAAGGACCTAAGACAACTCAAAAGACTTATGCAATGGACAAAACTACTTGGTACTGGCTGAGGAACAAAGTAGTGGATCAATGGAACAGATTGTGTACACGAGACTCAGCAGTCAATGACTGTAGTAATCTACTGTTTGAAAAACCAAAGACCCCAGTTTTTGGGATAAGAACTCACTATTTGACAAAAACTGTTGGGAAAACTGGAATATAGCTTGGCAGAAACTGGGTATAGACCAATATCTAACACCGTATACCAAAATCAAGTCTAAATGGGTTAATGATTTAGGTATAAAGGCTGACACTTTAAGCAATCTGGGAGAGCAAGGAATAGTTTACCTGTCAGACTTATGGAGAAGGGAAGCTCTGATGATGAAACAAGAAGTAGAGAGCATTATAAAATGCAAAATAGATAATTTTGATTACATTAAATTGAAAAGTTTCTGTACAAATAAAATCAATGTAACTAAGATTAAGAGGGAAGTGGAAAATTGGGACAGAATTTTTACAACCAGGGTCTCTAATAAAGGCCTCATTTATAAAATATACAAAGAATTGAATCAAATCTATAAGAATATAAGTCATTCCCCAACTGATAAATGGTCAAAGGATATGAACAGGCAGTTTTCAGAGGATAAAATTAAAGATATCTATAAGCATATTTTTAAAAATGCTCGAAATTACTATTGATTAGAAAAATGCTAATCAAAACAACTCTGAGGTACCACATCTTGCCAGCCAGATTTGCTAAGATGACAAAACAGGAAAATGATCAATGCTAGAAAGGATGTGGAAAAATTGGAACCCTAATGCATTGTTGGTGGAATTGTGAACTGATTCAATCATTCTGGAGAGCAATCTGGAACTATGCCCAAAGGGCTATAAATAAGTGCATACCCTGTGACCAGCAATATCACTTCTAGGGTTGTATCCCAAGAGATCAGAGAAGTAGGAGGAAGACCTATATGTACAAAAATATTTACATCAGCTCTTTTTGTGGTGGCAAAGAATTGGAAATCAAGGGGATGCCCATCAATTGAGGAATGGCTGAACAAGTTGTATATAAATGTAATGGAATATTATTGTGCTATAAGAAACGAGGAGCAGACAAACTTCATAACCTGGAGACACTTCTATAAACTGATGTCGAGTGAGAATAGCAGAACCAACAGAAATTTGTACACAATCACAGACACAATGTATGTGTGATGACTAAGCTTGATAGATTGGACTCCTCTCAGCAATGTAAAGTTATAAAACAACTCCAAAAGACTCATAATTGAAAGAGATATTCATATCCAGAGAAAAGAACTAGAGAGTCTGAATGAGATTGAAGCAAACTACTTGCTCTATTTCTTTTTCTTGTTTTGTTTTGTTTCTTCTTTCTCATGGTTCCTCCCATTAGTACTAATTTTTCTTTACATCATGACTCATGTGAAAATATGTTTAATAAGAATGTATAAGTATAGGGGGGGGCAGAGCCAAGATGGCGGCGTAGAAGCAGCAAGGTCCCGCAGCTCCCA
>CM053595.1:119955642-120001417 GCA_028646575.1 Pseudocheirus occidentalis | reverse complement strand
AATAGGAGAGCAGAGCAGGGGAGGGGCTTTACAGTGGGATTGCTGTTATGGGGTTGGGGCAGGAGCAAGACGGGAAGAAAATGTGTAATTCAAAAAATGTAATGAAAATGAATAATGTAAACAAGAAAACAAATAAAAACTAAATTTAAAAAAAAAAAAGAATGTATAAGTATAGTCTATATCAGATTGCACACCATCTTGGGGAGGTGGAAGGAAAGGGAGGAGGAGAAAATTTAAAACTCAAAATCTTATGAAAGTGCATGTTAAAAAGTAAAAATAAATAAATAAATTTATATACACATATGTACATACATATATACATATATGTGTGTTTATATAAGAAAGACTCAGAGTGAAGAATGAGATATCTTTGGATATGACCAATGCAGTCAAACAAACATCATTTATAAAATATACAAAGAACTGAATCAAATCTATAAGAATACAAGTCATTCCCCAATTGATAAATGGTCAAAGGATATGAACAGGCAGTTTTCAGAGGATAAAATTAAAGATATCTATAAGCATATTTTTAAAAATGCTCGAAAAGTTTTGTACTATCTACCCCACAGAGTTGTGAGAAAAGAGTTGTAAATGTTAAAATAGTATGTAAATATCAAATACTATTTGGGGTTTTTGACTGTACGTGTCAAATGTTTGTTTGTTTGGCTGTACATGTTTGTAACTGAGGTTTTGTTTTCCTTTCATTCTTCATTGGGAAGGGGTGGAAGGGGTACAAGAAAAGGCGAATTTTTGCTGATTGAAAAAATACAGGTATTTTTAAAAGAAGTCAATTGATTATGGTGGCATGAGCTAGCTATTGGCAAAATCAAGTAAACAGTGTTTTTCCTCTTCTGGACATGGGTCTGGTACCAGCCCTTCTGGTTCTCAGAGGCTATATTATATGTACAACAAAGCCAGCAGCCTCAAGATCTCTAAGCTCGAAGAGAAGAAAAACAAAAGTAAAAAAACAAATAAACAAAGCCTCTTCATTTTTATGAAAAATAAAAGGCAGGGAATAGGGCATAAATCTGGTAGTACAATTCTGTGGTCAGTGTATTTAAATCTTATTTGGACAATTTCAAAGACAGAATTTTCAACTGTGTTTCCTTCCCAAAGATCTCTGTATTTTGAGCCTAATGCTTCAAGCTTTATTAAGTCTTGGCTCCAATAACAACATGCCCATTATACAGGTGAGGAAGCCAGAGACCCAGAAGAGTAGAGGTCATGGGGAAATTTAAATAGAAACTTCTTCCTGGGGCAGTTGCTTAAATGTTTGAAAAGAGACCTGCATATGTAATATGAAAAATATTTTCCCCGTAGATTAGGCTTTAGAGTTACTTGGGGCTGCCAGCCAGCCTGATCTCTATGGCCCAAAGGGCTTCTTGGTAATATGAGAATGTTCTGGAGAAGTTAATGCATGCAACACCTACCCTAGGGACAAATACTCAGGGTCTGCATTTAGCACAACTGACTGGCTGATCCACAGCCCACCTGCCCTCCCCCCAAACCCTGTCACTGTTCCCCTTTGCCACACAAATGGGATGAACAGGACAAGTCTCAGCTCTTCAGTGCTCCTGTTGGCTGTGAGGAAGGAGGTTTGTCTTGGTGGCTTTATTTTTTTTTTCCTCACCCTTGAGATGTCTCTGAAAATGGATTACAGCTCATTTCCCCGAGACTGCCACACCACGGACACACTGGAGAGGCAGCTCATCTGTCCCATCTGCCTGGAGATGTTCTCCAAGCCCGTCGTTATACTCCCCTGCCAGCACAACCTGTGTCGGAAATGTGCCAATGACATATTCCAGGTGAGCTGTGGCCCTGTGGTTCATTGCTATAGATAATGTGTTCTCCTCCTCTTCTCCCTCCCCTATTGTTCCCTGGGATCCTGAGCAGGCCAGGCAGAGGGAGGACAGTTAGAGAGAGGTACACACCAGTCCTAAACTGCACTTTCTTCTCAAGTGACCTCCACGGTCACCTTTACCCAGGCAGTTGTGTTCTTCGTGAGGAGGGAGGGGAACGCCTCTGGGGCAAACACGGTGAAGGCTGTTATGATGTGCAAACAGCAGGCCCACTGAGCAATGGCACCAAGAAGCACTGCTCAATGAAAGATTACTGGGAGTTTATGATCTGGGCCTTGGGACTAAGGAAAATAACTTTACTGAGTGGGCTTTCTCAAATTTTCAAATGAGATAATATTTATGAAGACCTTAGCACAGTGTTTGCACATAGTAGGCACTTAAATTCTTGTTCTTTTCCTCTTCCTACAGTCTTGTGATGAGGGTCTCAGAATATACGGTGGGTTTGAGGTTGATGGGAAAATTTGTGCATGTATTGAAGTATGTGTGTCCATATATGTCCTCCTTGGTATATACTTGTTCCCAGCTACTGCCTAAGGTACAAAAATGGGAGGAAGGGTCTTTTCATCAGACGATTTGAGGGAGCCATTGCTCTTAGTGATCATAACCCTAAGATCACTGGAAGTGGAAGGAGCCCTGGATTTGGAGTCCAAAAACTTGAGTTCTAATCCAAATTCTTGCCTGAGGTGAGGTGAGACAAGTCATGTTTAACCTCTTTGAGGGTAAATTTCCCAAATGAAAAACTAGGAAGTAGAACTAACTGATCTCTAATAACTCTTCTGACTCTAAATCCTATGATCCTAAGAAAGATTTGGGAAGTTACATGTTTTTTAATTTTTGAAAGGTCCTGTCCAGGGGCACTCAGGCCATGAAGAAAGAGGCTCTTGGAATCTGGACATACTGCATGTCATTCTAACTGGGCAGGGCCATGGGACCAGACAAGGGCAGGTGGCTTAAGGCATAGATAATGTACATGGATGTGCTTGCTATCCCCTCCCTCAAGAAGCAATATCTTCATTTGCCCATTCAGATTAAATATACTGTGTCTGCAGTTGTAGATTTGCCCCATGAATCCTCCCAGTAAAAATACCCCCATGTCCCCAGTGCCTTCTTGTCTCCAGATTCTTCTCCAGGTCCATCAGCATCTCCTCAACCAGTATTCATGCTTCACTTCTTGAGTTTCAGCCTTCTGTCACCAAACTGGCTCCTCTCACTGCCTGCCCCACCCCTTCCAGGAGCAGAGATTCCTCCTTCAAACACAGAGCAGGATGAAGAATTTTTTTTTAATCTTTCAAAGGTCACTCCACAGCTCCACAGAAAACTATCAAGCAAAAAGCAACTTAGTGTAAGGACTTTTATGGAGGAGAAAAATAAAAAATTCTCCTATACATAGTTGGGACTTAGAGTTGAAAGGATTCTTAGAGTCCACCTAGTATACCGACTTCATTTCATAAAGAAATTAAGCTCCCCAACTAGTATTTGATATTTACATACTATTTTAATATTTACAACTCTTTTCTCACAACTCTGTGGGGTAGACAGTACAAATATTGGTATCTGCATTTTACATATGAGGAAACTGAGACCCAGAAAATTGAAGTTATTTGCCCAAGATCACATGATATAAATGATATAGCCAGGAATGAAATTCAGACTTCCTGATTCCCAGGCCAGTGTGTCAACCAACATTGTCTTAAGTGCCTATGTGACAAGCACTGTGATAAATGATGAGAATAAAAAAAAAACCAGTCCCTGCCCTCAAGCTCACTGTTTAATGAGGGAGACAACATGCTAATAACTATGTATAAAAAACTTATATATACATGTACAAAAAAGTTATATGTACAAGATAAATTGGAGATAATCAACAAAGGGAATTTACTAAGATCAAGGAAGACTGGCGAAAGCCTCTTCCAGAAGGCAGGACTTCAGTTGAAACTTGAAGAAGGAAGCCAAGGAATCTAGCAGGTGGAAATGTAGGGAGTTTCAAAATGGGGGACAGCCAGTGAAAATGCTAAGAGTAGAGACATGGAGTGTCATGTAGCAAAAAGGCCAATGTCACTGGATTGCAGAGTACATGGAAAGGAATAAAATGTAAGGAGACTGAAAAGGTAAAAACTGGCCATAGTAGCAAGGGCTTTAAAAGTCAAAGGGCTATTATAGTTGGTCCTGGAGGTAATAAGGAACAAAAAGAGTTGATTGAACATGGGGTAACATGGTCAGATTTGAGCTTTAGGAAGATCACTTTGACATCTGAGTGACAGATGTATTGGAATACAGAAATGCAGGGGGTGGCTAGATGGCACAGTGAATAGAGCACCAGCTCAGGTCCTCCTGGAGTCAGGAGGACCTGAGTTCCTATCTGGCCTCAGACACTTAAAGCTGTGTGACCTTGGGCAAGTCACCTAACCCTAATTGCCCTGCTTCCCCCTACAAAAAGACAAAAAAAAAGGAATACAGAAATGCTTGAGGTAGGGAGACAAACTAGCAGGCTATTACCCAGATCCAGACAAGAGGCAATGAAAGTCCTGTTCCAGGGTGGTTGTGGTGACAGAGGAAAGAAGGGGAAGTATATGAGACATGTGATTAAGGTAGAAAGGACAAGACTTAAAAGCTGATTTGGCTACAGGAGTGAGAGAGTTTGAAGAATTTATGATGACACCTAGATTGTGAGCCTGAGTGACTAAGTAGGATCGTGGTACTCTTGATAATAATTAGGACCTTAGGAAGAGAAGAGGATTTGGAAGGAAAGATAATGAGTTCAGTTTGGTCCTGTTGAATTTAGGATATATATGGGATATCCAGTTCAAGATGTCTAATAGGCAGCTGGGGATGTGAGACTGGAGGTTAGAAAGAGGTTCCATCTAGACAAGTAAATTTGATAGTTATCTACATAGAGAAGATGGAAGAAGAGAAGGGGTCCCAGAATAGAGCCTTGGAAAAAGATTTTTTTTTTAAATTGCAAGCTCTGTTCAATAAACACAGCTATAGATGGGTTTAAAAAAAAACATTCTTTGTTGTAGCGGCTGAAAATAGATGTTGGGGTGGGAGACGATGGGAAAACATCTGGGAAAGGCTGAACGATCACACCATCTGGTGGTCACCTGCTGGTACTGCTATACAGAAGCAACTGTCTTTCCTTAGAGATGCTCACATAGTGGCTACTGGAATATTGGTGGCCTCTGGCCTGAAGCTCCTCATCCCCAGTTTGGAAATGCTGTAACAATCAGATCACAGAACTTCAGAGCTGGAAGAAACTTCAGTGTAATCTTGTCCAACCTATATCCAAATAAAATCCCACCTACAAATTTCCAATAAGTGGAATCTAGCCACTGTAACATCTAAGCAACTAGGTCATTCTCTGTGTGACTTCACAAATCCTATAAACTCTGTGCCTCAGCTTCCTCATCTGTAAAATGGGGGTAATAATAAGATTACCTATTTCCCAGGCTTCTTTTGTGGATAAAATGAGATAATATTTGTAAAGCACTTGGCAAATCATAAAGGTCTAAACAAGTGCTAGTTATTATAATTATTAAGAGGTCGTCTGGTCCGTGCTTGAGGACCCCCTTCTCCCCTCAGCAAACGATCAGAAACCCACCACTTTTCCAGGCAGTATCTTCCATTCGTGGCAGCTCTAATTGTTAAAAAGCATTTCCTTACTTTCATAAAGCCTAAATCTAACTCAGCAACTTCTACTCCTATATAGTTCTTGTTCTCTAGTGCCAAAGGAATCCCTCTTCCTTAGCAGGATTCTTCAAATACTTGAAAAACAGCTAAAATGTCCATCACACACCCTCCCCTTAACCCTCTTCAGGAAAAAATATGATTGGTTCCACTAACTCAGTGGTTCTCAACTTTCCTAATGCCGTGACCCTTTAACACAGTTTCTAGTGTTGTGGTGACCCCCAACCATAAAATTTTTGTTGCTACTTTGTTACTGTAATTTTGCTACTGTTATGAATTCTAACGTAAATATCTGATATGCAGGCTGTATTTAAATTGAACATAACCCACAGGTTGAGAACCACTTCCCCTGATCCACAAAGGATATGTTCTGCACTCCTTTCACCGGCCTAGTCACCCTCCTCTGGGCACTCCCATCTGATCAGTCCTTCAAAACTGCCGTGCCAACACCCCTAGGAACCAGAGATACTATACCCTATCCCTACCCCCAGCCCCTTGGAGGCCTCTCTCTGGAAGAGCCTCGACATACTGGATTGGATTGACATGTGCTTTGAAGAAGGATCCCAAGCTTAGGTGGCCCATATATTTCTCTTTCAGTCCCGAGGGACCACGCTGGGTTCCAGCGGAAGATTCCGCTGTCCATCCTGCCGCCACGAAGTGGTCCTCGATAGGCACGGGGTGTATGGGCTCCAGCGGAACCTGCTTGTGGAAAACATCATCGACATCTACAAACAGGAGTCTGCCAGGTGCAATCTTAGGGCTGAGACCTCCCCAATATATGACGCCCCCTCACACCGGCTCCCAGCCAGAAGTCCCCTGGGCATACAGATCTGAGCTAAGTGAGGGCTGCAGTCTCGGGGGCCCCTGAGATTAGGACCCGGCCTGACTCCCCCATCCCTTCCCTACCGCCAGCCCGAAACCGCTGCTGAAACCCGAGTGTCCCACCTGCGAGGAGCACGAGGATGAGAAGATCAACATCTACTGCGTCACGTGCCGCGTGCCCACTTGCTCCCTGTGCAAGGTGTTTGGGGAGCACCAGGCCTGCCGAGTAGCCCTCCTCTCCGACGTGTACGAACAGCACAAGGTGCTCGGGATCTCGGGATTGGGACGGTAGGGGGAGCTAAGGGACCCAGGGAGGAAAGGAAAGAGCAGGTCCTGAGCATCAACCAACTGCTCTACTCCCTTTCCCCGCCCAGTCGGAGCTAACTGACGGAATCCGAACCCTGGTGGCCTCCAATGAGCGGATCCAAGCGCTGATAGCCGAGATGCAGGACACTTGCCGGAACGTGGAGGTATGTGGAAGGTCTAGGGGTACAGGGTGCACCTTAGGGTGTGATTGCCCCTAGAGGACACCGTGACTTTATCAGAATGTGTGAAATCTCCTAGGAGCTCTAGTCCAATCTTTCTGTACATCTCCGAATGGTCATCCAGCCTCCGTCATCCCATCCATCCGAAGGGATCTCACCCCTTCCAGAGGCAACTGGTCCCACTTTGGGATAATTCAATTGTTAGGAGTTTCTCTTCCATATTGAGCTGAAATTTGTCTCTGAGTATTTGGGACAACTGGGGGGAGGGGCGAAAAAGCTGCAGGTAGGGGACTTAAGACTTAGTGCCTTCGGGAAACCTCCATAAGGGAAACTATGAAAGTTGCCTTAATTATGAAAGGGGATGACCCAGGTTAGGTGCTCGGAAGGGACTGCGTTTTGTGTAGCATCCTGGAAACCCAGATGCAAAAGAAATGATCTAGAGGGGGTTGGGATTTGACCTCTACGCTTCTCTTCTCTAATTTTTTATGATTCTCCCGGAACCTGCACTGTGTTTTATCTCAGCCCAGGGACTGGATTATCCTGGAGGTGTTATCCTAGAGGTGATTCCTGGAAAGGAGGTCAGTCCCTCCTCTAGAGCCTGGAGAAGTCCTGGCTCCGGGTCGGCCTCTGGCTAGCACTCTCTCCACTTCCCCAGGATAACTGCAAGGCTCGGAAACAGACTCTGTGCGAGAAGTTCGAGCGTATGGCGGGCATCCTGGAGGAGCGGAAGGAGATCATGCTTCAGCGTATTTCCTACGAGCAAGCGGAGAAGACCCGCCAGCTTCGAGCTCTCAGCCGGGCCTACGAGGCTCGTGTGGAGGCTGCCTCCAAGCTGGTAGACTCGGCTTTGCAGGCTGCTGAGGAACCACAGGTCCCGCTCTTCTTGCAGGTAGGTAGGTAAAAGAGGGAGAGAGGCCAGCAGGTAGGTGGATAGGCCAGTGGACAAGACACGCGGGTCAAGTGGGCTGCTTATGCTCCTAGGACCTGCCTTAGCTCCTTTTAGTCAAAAAATGGGGCCGCTTTGGGTTCGGGGTACTTGAAAGTTCTTTTCCTCCCTTGTCGGTTGGGACTGGACCCGGCCGGATTCCTCAGTTTCTTCTTGCCATCTTCAGAATGCCAAGGTCCTCATCCAGAAGTGAGTAGCACCTCTTCTCACACAACTGACTCCTCCCCTCCCTTAGTGTTTAGGACCAGCGGCTAAGATGTGCTGGCGTCCGTTCTCTCCCCAGGATCGCTGAGGCTGTAGGCAGCCCGGAGCTGGAAACCGTGGAACCCGGATTTGACAACATGGAGCACTATGCGGTGGACTTCAATGAAGAGGAACGGGCACTATACCAGCTGGACTTCATCAAGAGTGGGCCCTGCCTCGTCGTGTTCCCCTTTAGAACCTCGAGTTTCTACCCCGAACATTGTTCCTGAGGCGCCTCTGTTCCTTCCTAGTTACTCCTGTTTCCTGTGTCTCCACTCCTCTGTCCCCATGTACTCTTTGCCTTCCTTCTGTGTTCTCCAGCCCTTGCCCTTTGAACTCTGTCGCTAATTGTTGTTCCCTCGTTGCCACTGTCCTTTATCTCTTTCATTCCTCCTTAGTCCCCTCATCTTTCTGCCTCTCACATGTCCTCTGTTTCCTTCTTGTCACTCTCCCCTATCCTTCAGTCCCTTCTTGTCCTCTTCTTTTGTCACTGTGTCCGTGTCTCTCACTTCCCTCCTATCCTCCTGCCCTCTCTCTCTCTCCTCCCTTTACCACTTTCTTCTAGAAAAAGTCCTGCTCCCTCTAAATTTTCTTAGGATAGGAAAGGAAATTACTCTAGATTCTGAGCCTGACTGGGGACTCTAGATGGAGAACTCAAGTCTGTATTTGTGCAGGGATGGTTGGCAAGGCTGAAGGATCGTGTGTAACTCCACGGACTAACTTTAGAAAAAGGAAGTCGGAGGACAACTTGGTGGTGGATAGAACACTGGCCCTTTAATTAGGAGGACCTGAGTTCAAACCTGACCTCAAACACTTAGTAGCTATGTGACCCTGGGCAAGTGACTTGATCCCAATTGCCCTGCCTTCCCCCCTCCAAAATGAGAAAGAAAGAAAGAAAGAAAGAAAGAAAGAAAGAAA
The DNA here is from genome assembly GCA_028646575.1 of Pseudocheirus occidentalis. Lineage (NCBI taxonomy): Eukaryota > Metazoa > Chordata > Mammalia > Diprotodontia > Pseudocheiridae > Pseudocheirus > Pseudocheirus occidentalis. The sequence goes on along the minus strand of CM053595.1, from coordinate 119,992,457 downwards.
GAAAGAAAGAAAGAAAGAAAGAAAGAAAGAAAGAAAGAAAGAAAGAAAGAAAGAAAGAGTGACATCAGGAAAGAAGGAAGGAAGGAAAGAAGGAAGAGTAGGAAACATATGAGCTGTGCTAATAGAATTGAGGAGGACCTGAGAGAGAGAGAAATTTAATTGAATCCTGACATCTGGGAAGGAGAGTGACTGAATCTGTTGGGCTCAAAAGGAAAACACTGAAGAAACCCTGGGAAACATGCAGACTCCAGCTCAGAGACATTGCTTTGGGACTACAGTATGTCTGTAACCAGTTCTGACCATTTTGTTTTCCTGGTCATTTGGTATAGAACAGGAGAGGGGAACCTGCAGCTCTTAGGCCACATGTGGCCTTCTAAGTCCTTGGATGGGGCCTTTTGACTGAGTCCAAGTTTTACAGAACAAATCCTTTTATTAAGTCAGTTGGATGAATCAGTTGGATTCAGTCAAAGGGCCACACTTGAGGTCCTAGAGGGCCACATGTGACCTCTAGGCCTCAGGTTCCCTATCTCTAGTACAGAGAGAAGAGCTTGCATTATTTTTATGCAAGCTTTGGTTTAACAAAAGAATTTTTTTTTAAACTTTACCCTCTGTTCCCTTCTTGTTATCCTCCCCTATTCTTAAATCCCTTCTTGTCCTCTCTTTTGTCACTGTCTCCGTGTCTCTCACTCCACCTGCTTGGGAGAGCCCCAGTCCTAGATGGGGGAGAGGGCTGGAGGTTAGGGAGTCCCAACTGGGAGCTGCTCAGCTCTGGCAGGGAAGGTTTTAGCCCTGGTTGGGAGATTCTGAAAACTGCTTTCAGAACTGAGAGAAGAGAAAGTCAAGGGATCAAAGACTGTGGGAGGTTAGGGGAATCTCAGTCTTGGGGGAGGGGTTGGAGAACCTTGGTCCTGGGGGGAAAGAGTGAAGGGAATTCAGGTCCTGGTATGGGGAGGAGATTGGGGAATCTCTAGCACTATTGGGCGGCAGGACTCAAGGCCTTCGAGGCTGAAGTCTACTCTATATTGTTTTGCCCTCTTTTCCCATCAAATAATCTAGTGGAGGAACCGCTGGAGACAGCGGTGGCAGCTTCCTCAGAAGAAGGTGACTGCGCCGCCCCGACAGAGGAACCTATAGTAGGCGACGACCAGGAAGAGAATGTAGCAGCAGCGTTTGCTTCAGGAGTCGAGGCTCCTGAAGAAGCTGGAGCCGGGACAGTGCAGCCCCGGGGGTCAACCCAGGAGGAAGACTTGGAACCGAGAACCGGGAAACCGGTAAGGTGTTAGAGGATGTGGCATCCCTCTGGACTTTGGACAGATTCGCAGAGACTTTGATATCTGAGTCTAGTAAAAGTCCCTTAAATTTACTTGCCAGGATGGAGAGGAGACAGGTGGGGAATCTGAGGCTGGCGGACCCATGAGTGCGAAGCTCCAGGACAGCGGATGCCACCCAACTCCAGGCCGTATCCCGGTACCACCTCCCCGGACTCCCCGGGCCGAATCCCCCAACCCGGGGCTATGCGGGGCTGAAACCGTGGGGAGCGAAGGGACCGGAAGTACTGTCAGCGGTCGGAACAACGGAGATGAGACCGGAACACCTGGGGGCAGCCAGGCCCGTGAGACCCGGGGAAGGTGGTCAGAGATCCCCACCTCCCATCCCTCTAGGAATCTTAGTGTAGAATACTGGAGCGATACTTAGAAAGTCCGCCCCGCACCTTGGGACCTAGGGGTGGGAGCGGGAACCCGGGAAAGCGGGTGGAGGAGTATAAAGGCTGCCTAAATGTCTCCTTCCTCTGACTCTTCCCTTCTTCACTTGCAGAGTACAGATGAGCCGGCCTCTGAGGGATCAGAGCAGGAGACAGGGGAGCCTCAGGGTTTTGCCTTGGGACCCTCCTTCGTCTCCAGCCCGTAGTTACTGCAGTGCTGACGGAAGGGCGAGACTTCCCTAGGTCACTATCTCCCCTAACCGAGTCCTGGGGCTGCCTTGATCCTGGGGTCTCTTGAGTTCTTCGCACATTTCTTCCAGGCTCCGTGCTGTACGCCACCAAAAAAAAAAAAAGTTTCTTCCCGCCCTCCCCTCGATGCCTGAAGCTCAAAACTTTCTGTGACTGTTTGCAAGTTGGGTTTGAGAAGAAAGCTGTCCTTTCTCAGGTGAGGGAGCAGGAGGTTGGACTAAATGGTCTGTGCAGTCTCCTGATGGACAATACCCCTTCCCGAAATACTGAGCCAATCCCAAGAGTTGAGGATCCCAGTGTTAGTCGCTATCTCCCGGAGGAGGTGGGCTATAGGGAAAATAGAGAAGGAACTCGCTGCTGAAGCTGAGACTAAAGTTACGAAGAGAGACGTTCTCCTGCTGGGGGAGAAAGGGCGCGGACACAGACACAGAGGGGGTAGTTTCCCTCAATAAACCGGAGGCTTCAATTTTGCTCTAAACTTCCCTGTTTTACGAGATCGTGGAATTCTCAGCGTCCCGGCAGCCACGCCTGCCCCGACCTATGTCTTTTGACTTCCCTACTTCCATCTCCCCTCATCCTCCCCCTTCCACCCCGCAGGTACCCCTCCTTAGCCCCTCGGTCTCGCAGTCTCACTAGCCCACTCTCCCCAGCAAGCGCTGGTTGTTTCGCGCACGGCTGCGCAGCCTCTCTTCCCTAGCTCGGTCCAGCAACTCCCGAAGAAGGTGGAAGGGCAGGTCCAGGGCGTTGGGGATCCTCTCCCGCTGCTTCCAGCCTGGAGAGGCGCGAATCGACCGCCACTGTTCGCCGGTGGAGTCCGCTAGTTTTCTCCAAGTCCCCAAATGATCCGGGCTCAGTACAGGGACTTCCCAAGCACTAGGCAACGGGAAGCAGGTATCCGGGGGCAGGAACAGCAGCGCGGCCACAACCAAAATCACTGTTACGACTCGGAGCCTCCTCAAGGCCATGGCCTGCAATACACGTGTTACCAGTCCATCGCTACATTTGAGGCCCGACTTTTAACCCCTAGCTCTGTCTGAATATCCGTCCTCGCCCAGCTTAGAACCTTAGAGTCAGACCTCTGAGCCCACCCCAGCACTAGATCTTCTGTTCTGGCCAAACCTGGATTTCCCTTTCTACCTCCCCTTCCCCCAGTTTTCGACTCCATGCCAGATCACTGGACCCTAAATATGGCCGGCTTTGATTGTACTGAAGCAGAGGGAGGGTTTCATGTCGGGTCTTGGATTGCTGGGTTGAGTTGGAATGGATCTAAAGAAAGATAGTACTGGGCCGGGAGTGGGTCAGAGTCCCCTCATTCCCCACCCCAATCCCTCCCTCTCGTCCTGAGACACTCACAGCAGCCGTGCGGCGCAACTCAGGATCGGTTGGAGCTGGGGTAGGGGCTGAGGACAGCAGTTCGGATTCCGAGGGTCGGGGAACATTTATTTATATTCCCCGCGGACGGCCACACCACGTGACAGGGCAGTGGAGGCGGGGCTGGGAGGAGCCGGAGAAGTTGCAGCCGCTGTCCTTGGTCCTGACGAAGGAAGAAGGCGGGGAATGGGGGCTGCGGTGGCTTGGGACTCAGACCGAAAATTCATATTCGCTTTTGGTGTCAGTCTGAGCTTTTAGTCTGGGCGTAGTCTGTCCCTGTGCTCCTAAGTATGTTTATGTTTGTATTTCGTGCTTCTTTCTGTATGAATGACCCATGCACCTCCATATGTCTGTATGTTAAACGTGCCCATTTACAGTTATATATATATGAAAAATATATAATGCCTCTACATGTCTTCATAGATCTATTCCCATGTATTGTAAATATCTATATAGTATCCTATATCGGAGTGACATCTTAATGGCTAGCGTCACTAGCCTCACCTTAAGGTTCAGTGGCTGATGCTATGAGATCTGAGGAGCACTAGCAGATCAATTATTTTCTTCTAAAACCAATGCCTCAGCCAACTGGTGTTTCTCACCTTTGCTTTTACATCAGCCAAGACATGGATTGGGTGAATTTGTTTCCTGTGCTACTCCCTGCCCCTACTCTTCTATCTTCCTCTTCATCAGATGCGCCCAAGGAAGTCCAAAGTGCATACACTACTTTACTTGACCAAAGTGTCTACATGATTGGTGACTGGCCCTTTCTGTCACAGAAGGGACTAAAGGCTGAGGAAATGGAGATGAATACATATGTCAGAAAGATGTCACTTGGCAAAGGCTAGAGGTGCACCTCAGAAATTCCAAGTTTGAACCCAAGCCTTGAATTTTCCTTCCTCCCTCCCTTCTCCCACCAGAACCCTGAAGGATGTTGTGAGAAGATGGCCCCAAAGAATATTCCTGGGATGCCATATGGTTCAAGTTTCTGAGGGAAGATGGGGAGGCTAGGTGGTGCTCTAGGCTAGGTGGTGCAGTGAATAGAGCACCAGCTGGAGTCAGGAGGTCCTGAGTTCAAATTCTACCTCAGACACTTAACACTTACTAGCCATGTGATCTTGGGCAAGTCACTTAACACCAGTTACCCACAAAAAAGAAAAAAAAGTTTCTGAGGGGAGGAAAAGTAAGATGAGAATCAACCACTGAGAAGTGTAGTAGATGCTTTCAGAGACTCATTTTCTAGTTAGGGTCGTAGTAGCCAATGAATCTCAGCTTCTCCAAATGACCAGGTCATTGCACCAATTCCTGCTGCCTCTGGGAAGACAAACACCTTCCTGGTCCTTTCACCCTACCCACATCCTGGTTATCAGTAGCTTCAAGCGTAGATTCTGGGATTCGAGGTCTGGAGAAGGCACCTCATGGGCTGACGAACCTGAGATTGACCCTGAGATTCACCATTCTCAGGTTAGACAGTCCTAGATGCACCTTCCATTGCTTCCAAACCACTCTCTGGTTAAGAGAGGTAGACCGACGAGTAGATTTTAGATGCAAATCTCATCCCTACTTCCACTGGGGAATTCATTCTAGGTGGAGATCCCAGAACTGGCCCCAAGGATATGAATCCAATGGAGTGCAGCATCTGAAGTATGAGCCCTTTTCAGTTCCAGAAAATGATGGTAAGAGCCCCAGCCTAACCAAGAGTTATTTCAATAGCACATAAAATTCTTGAGGGAAAGGACTGTGTGATTTAAAAAAATGTATTCCCAGAATTTAACACAGTCCTTTGCACACGATATATTTTCTTAATTGAACTGAAGTGAATTCCAGGTTCACTGGGAACTGGGGAATCATCTGTAATTGGATAAACCCTATCATCAAATTGGACAGTAAGTATTTGGTTAAAAAAAAAAGAGTCAGAGATGATGGAGAAAAGGTTCTGGAACATGAATTCCTGGGGCTTCTCTGTCCTTTGCTATACTTTCCACTTTTCCAATTCCTCCTCTTTGTTATTACCACTCCTTCATTCCTCTGCTTTAGAAGCAACCAGTAGTGCAGTGGATAGAGCACTGGACCTGGAGTCAGGAAGACCAGAGTTCAAACTCTGCCTCAGGCTGTGTGGTCACTAAAATCACTAAATTTCTGTTTGCCTCAATTTCCTTAACAGTGGAATTAATAATAGCACTTCCTTCCCAGGATGGTAGTGAGGATCAAAAGAAATACTTTCAGTGCAGTGCCTGGCCCATATTAGGTGCTATATAAATGCTTATTCCCTTCCTTTCTCTCTCCTGCTTCACTCTTGTCCTACCTATCCACTTTTCAATCCCTTCCCCAACCTGGGTGATCAAAGGCCCCACTGATATCCAGGCCTCAGTCTGGGGGGCAGGCGGGGAGGGTGGAAGGGAAGGCATGTTTAAGTTGTCCAACACAAAGTGTGAGGATGGTCTACACCAAGGTCTACCACCTTGGCTGTGGTCTACAACACTCCCAAGTTCAGCTGAGCCAGATTAGAATGTAATTTGGAAATATTTAACAAATAAGTAAAAATACAATAAAACATTTATGATTATTACATTTTTAAAAACCCAGTCAATATGTGGTCGGCAGGGATCCTTATGTTTGTTTAGTGGCTCCATTGCTACCTGAGTTTGATCCCATTGCTCTGGAGGAGACCGTTACTTCTCCCCCAGAGGAAACTGCCCAAAGTCAGGGTGCCCAGGATCTTATTTCCAGGGTGGGTACAGTGTGTACCTTCCCCCCCCCCATAAGAGCAATAGCTCCCTAATCTAAGTCTATAATCTTGCCCTCTCTACTCCTCCCCCCCACTTCCTTCCACTCTTTGTCAAGCTCATTTTCTGCTTTCCCCCTGCCTATCCACAAGGTATATTCATCTAAATGTCCTTCTACATCTCTTACTCAACATGTCCCAAACTAAACATCAACTTTTCCCCCCACCCCAAACCTGAACACATTGTGCACTATCAACAACCTTTCCCTTCCTGGAGTGAAAACACTTCTCTTCCTGACACCACAGACTCGATCTCCGGGGGGGGGGGGGGGAGACAGATAACCTGCAGAACTAAGGATGGGACTTAATCACAGATTATACTTCTGACCCCATGGAGGACCCAGAAGTCTCTTCCTCCTGGCCTTGGGAAAGGCAGGGCTCCATTGTAGTGTGTCTATATCACTGTATTGCAATAGTCTGTATTACTAACAGAGGCAATTAATTATTGGGGAAAAGATTGAAAATATCCAGTCAGAAGCCATGGCAGGAAATTAGATTAAAGGTGAAAGATGAAGGAAGAAGTGCCATTGGGACGGGAATCAGGGCTCGCGGGTCCTAATAGAGACTTGGAACAAAATTACCACCCTACATCCTCCTTAGGTCTCTTGACAAGGTAAATGGGTGTTCTATAGCTTAGATTTGTAGGATGCTTTTGGATTTACTAGGCACTCTAACTACATCATCTCATTTGATTCACTAAAACTCTGCTTAAATACTAGTAGTGCAAATATACCCGTTTTATAGATGAGTAAGTAGATAGTTACAGTCACACAGCTACCAGAAGTTGAGGCTAAGATTTGAATCCCTGTTTTCTGACTTTAAAACTCAGTACTTTACCTGCTACTTCATTATTTTTTATTTTATTTTTAATTTACAGAATAAATCAAGTATTTCCAAAACATAGTGCAATAAAAATAGATCATTGCACATGAAACTGCAGATCTACTATGTACAACCTTTGGTTCCTTTCAAATATACAACAAAATTATCATGTAAATTTCCTTTTTCCCTCCCCCCTACTACTATTGGACTCAAACAAGTAAATACACATACAAACATACATATGTACTCACACTTATATATGTAAAATAATTCTCTATATACTTCCATTTATCAGTTCTTTCTCTGGATGCAGATAGTCTTTCTTCATAGGTCTTTACAGTTAATTTGAGTATTTATAATATTCAAGATATTAGCTCAAAGTAGTTTTTAAAACAATATTGCTGTCACAGTATATGATGCTCTCTTGGTTACTTCATTATTAAGTGAGATAACATATGTAAAGCACTTTGAAAACCTTCAAGTACTATCTAAGTATTTGTTACTGTTACTATTATTACTGCCATTTCATCATCATCTTTTTTTTTAATGGAATTCAAGTAGAAATGGCCTGAGGACAAGTTTATAGGCTGTTATTATTTCTTTAAATTCAGTTATTTTATACATCCTTTCATAGATTTCTAAAATGACTTTTGTTGTTATTACTATAATTATTCTACCAATAGGTAGGTATCTTGGTGGAGAGAATGCTGGGCATTTAGTGGAGAAGATTTGAGTTCAAATCTTGCCTTGGTAATAGTTATACAACCCTGGGCAAGTCAATTAACATTATCTAGAAGCTTCAGGCAGTTTCCTAGCCTTTAAATATGAAGTTACAGGTCTGTGTTGATGGAGAGAGTTTTCATCATGGGAGAATCACAGATCTTTTCTGTTTTCTCATACTATTACAGCATCTACCCTTCCTTTTCTTATGCTTCCTTGGGACAAGAAGGGATTCTTTTGAGGCTGGTTCAAATAACAGGGAAAGGGGACAATGTCCCCTGCCAATAAATTACCTTGAAACTGTGGCTACAACTCTCAAGCTTCAGCCCAGGGTAGGCCTGGCCAGATGAGGGTTGCCTGCCTGGTTAGACCATTATTTTAAATGTCTGGGGCATCACTCCATGTTAACAGCATAGAATTTAGAGGTTATTGTTTTAGTTTTTACCTTCAAGTCTTCTAGACTTTTTCTTTAGGAGGGAGAGTAAGTGCTTCCTCCATAGACCAGGCTGCCTGCTAAACCCCAGTAAAGCAGGTAGGACAGTCTCACTCTCCTGGGTTTGGCCTCTGGAGACCACAGTGTGGCTCATCTGTATCAAAAACAATTTAAATCTTAGGCCAGGAATATAACGGGAGACGTATTTAGAGCAGTTCCCGTCTGGCCCAGGAAGGCTTCTTCTATGGCCTCCTATATACTGGGAGGTGGTGGTGAGGGGGGGGTAAATGGAGGAAGACAAAGGGCGGGAAATGTTAAGGCTCTCTCAAAGAAGACCAGGTGGAAATGGGGATTGAAAACTAGGCTCCCAATCAAAACCATGGTGTTAAGATTCCTGTTGCCAAATTCTCACAGCAAAATGGGGGCCTTCACTTTAGGGATGGTATAGTTATTTGACCCCTTTACAACATAAGACAGCCCTCCAGAGAGGCTCAAGCCCTGAGGTGAGAAAGTCTACAGAATTCACCTTCATAGTGCTTCTCCCCTCTCCTCCCCTTACTTTCTGCACAGGAAAACCCTGAGACCTAGAAATAAAGGGCATGATTAGAAATGGGAACCTATCTGGCCCATGCTTTACAGAAACCATCTCCCTCAGCCTTGACCTCATAGGCCCCTGGAAAGGCTTCTTGATGTTAACAAGATGGAATGGAGGGAAATTAGGGTAAGTAAAGAGGTGTGGGGTCTTGGCTTACCTCTTCTGAAGGGCTCTGAGTTGGATCAATGGAACCCTAGGCCCAAAGCAGAGCTTCCTCTTCCAGTTGCAATTGTTCCTGCCCCTAGGCCCTTCTCTCGTCCTGGAGAGAGATTTGGCCCCCAGAATTCCCCACTTCTGCCACTAATCTGAAAAGAACCCTGCCCCACCTCACAGAGGAAAGGGGCACGAGGAATGGACTCACTATCTTTCTGTGACTGGCTTGGCTGGTTTCTCTGTATGACCGGCTCTCTGGGGCTCATGTTCTGCTTCTCCCACTCTTTTATGGTCCCCACTACTTGGTAGCAAGATGCCGACAGAGCTTCAGGCTTCCTGTCCCAGCCCCGCCCCACCCCCCCAACCCCACCCTGGGCAGTTTCCATGACACGACCCAGGGCCTGATGCAGCAGAGGCCCTTGCTGAAAGCAGAAGAGGGCTGCAATTAAAAGATCTGACCGTTCTGAAAACTGACAGCCAGGAGTAGGAGGAGGCAGCTCTCCAGAGTCTTATTATTTTGGGAGGAAAAGCAATTATTTCTGAGACTTCCTTTCAATCCCTCCCAACTCCCACACTCACATCAGAGATACTGGAGTCAGTGTTAGTTGTTGCACCCTTGGGACAAAGAGGAGGGCAAGCTTTGGAGGCCTTTATAAGAACACCAAGGTACATGAAAATAAAAGAAACCCCTAAATTGTGACAATTGCAATGTTTAAAAATGCTGCTCTAAGCACTTTTTCTGTGCTAATGCACTCAAGACTGAGACAAGTTCATAAAGGCCTTTGGGCAGAAGCTAAATGCCTACCTGTCTGAGATATTTCCAGTGGGCATGGATGGAACAGATTCCTCTGTACCTAATAACTCCATGTTCTGATTTCATACTTTTGTACAAGCTTCCTCTTACAGTCATTCTTAAAGCTTTGCTTACGTGGTATCTCCTATGCCTGTCTTCCTGACTTTGCTTAGTTAATAATCCCATTCACAGATTACTTTGCGTTTGCTTCTCTGGAATAGAGGCTAGAGGGTTGAGTGTGGTCCTGGGAAGGCCTAGGCTCAAGAATTAAGTCTGACTTCTATTCTGACAAATGATGAATATGACCATGAAAAGGTTATTTAACGTCTCAGTGCTCCAGGAGCTTCTTGAAGACTATAAATTGGTGAAAAGATGCTGACTTGCATTGTAGAGGAAGTTCCTCACTCAGAATTTATACTAGTGAAATTACAGGTCCAGTCCCCGTCTTTGGTACGGAGGAAAGGACTTGGTTCATCTTTGTTTTCCTATTCCCAGGATCTGGCACAATGCAAGCCCTTAAATACCTGCTGGATTGAATCAAATGCCTTCTCTGAGCTACCTCCTAGCTTCTCTAGTAAATCTAGCTTGCAATGTCATAGCCTGTATCAGGCTTGGTGATACTATTCAAATGTTCAGCACATAACTGAAAGGTTCTTTACTAGCTAAATTCAAGATTTCCTTTGAGCTGGAATCTAGGCTGACTGACTGTGGGAGTCTGCCAAGAGAAGGTGGACCCCTTAACTGGTGTCACACAGCAATTAGCAAATACAGAAATTGTTCCTCCAATTTTTTCATCTCTAGTCCTGGGGTATGGGGATAGGGAGGGGAAGAGAAAGGGTCATGGGACACCTGTTTATAGAGAGAAACCAGGCATCTGATGCACTATGGCAGAAAGGGCAAGAAACCAGCAGACTTACCAGCGTGTTAAAATTGTATCTTGTTCTGGTCACTCTGCTGACCACCCCATTCTATACATCGAACAATAAGTTTTACTTGCTACTCTGTTGACTTACTATCAAAGTAAGCTTGCTTATTTAAAGTAAGTAAAGTAAAACTTTACTTAAAAAGTAAAAACTTTACTTTAAAGTAAAAATTAAAGGAAGTTTTAACAAGAAATAAGATTGCAAAGGGGAACCTGGAAGTCATGTACAAACCATCCCAAAGGTCAAGGGAGCAGAATTTTAAAAATTACATCATATATTAACTAAAATTCACATCCTAGTAATATGTGCCACATCAGGAGAAACCATCTAGGGGATGCTTGTCAAGGTTTCTGCTCTTAAAATATGTAAATTCCAGACAAAATTCAGACCTTCATAGTTCCAGACCAGCAGAACACCAACAAAGGTGATGACTTTGAAGTTGTACTGATAATTTTAAGATGATTTGGATGTTAATGAACAAACCCCAAGTCGACACAGATAGAATTTGGTCTGTTTCCCAAAAATACCCCTATAAAAATGAGACCTTAAAGTCCTGCCTTCCCAAGCACTCTTCCCTCTCCATCAGGTCTATGCTACCTGGTGCTCCCAACTCCACTCCGTGGTGATGGGAATGATGCTCTCTGCCTCTTCCCCTCCCAATCCTCTTCCCTCTGCTGCCCTGTCCCGTCCCTGCCTTCACACCACCTCTGCTTCTGTACCACTTTTCAATGCTTGTCTTTGTGTCTTACTGAAGTGTGAGTGCTACCCCGTTTTCCACTGTCAGTTGTGGTCTTTACTGGTATCTCAAGAACCAGGGCCATGCCTGCCCCTATTTCATAATTTCATAAATTAATTATCAATTCAAAGAGCTCCGTAGCCTTTGACTGGTCTTGCTTTTGGAGAAATGAGAGGCCAGTCCTAGGTATGGAAGTAAAAAATATGCAAGCGCATAATTTGTCTCAGGTTCAAGGCCAACAACCAACCTATAGACCCTCCCTGAGTCTCATCATGTCCTTCCTGAAACAGTAGAGGGGGCAGGAGAAGAGATGAGCTCTTCATTTTATAGATGGAAAAAGCAGACCCAGAGTGGCCCAAGTGACTCATTCTGGTGTGAAGCTCCCTTGTGGTGGAGCTGGCTGGGGGGAGGAAGGGGACCATGTGGCCACAAAATGAGAAATACGTGGATGGTCCAGGGTGGGAGGTCAAGGTTTCAGTATGTTATCAGTTCAGCTCCTAGGTCTGGGCTCTGCCTCACTCTACGAAAGGAGATCTCTAGCTCTTCTGAACAGGGCTGTTCCGCTCCCCCACCCCCCTTCCCCTAGCACTATGGTCATTGTTACAGGAGAGGGGGATGGTCAGGAGGGAAGGGTGCAGGCTTCAATCCCCCTCACACCCACATCATTTTCCGCTGTGGTTGCCTGAAGTTGCTGTAAACAAATTAGAGCATTGAGGTCTGAGGAAAAAAGTCAGTTCCAAGCTCTTACAAGCTGGAGCAGGGCATGAGGCTAGTCCCAGTCCTGCTGAGTTCTGCCATTCTCTCTGCTCCTTTTCGAGGAGAGAGGAGCAATAAATACCTCATGTAGGTCACACTGCCCTTGCCCTCTCCCATTCAGTGAAATTCAACAGATATTAAACATTTATTACATACTATACACCATACAGGTGATACAAAGACAAAATAACCATCCTTGTCTTCAAGCTTACTATCTAAAAGGAGGCCTCTCTAGGCCTGTTTCCTTGTCTGTACAAATCCAGTTGGACTCCATAGTTTCTGAAGTTTCTTCCAGCTCTAAATCTATTATCCTGAGTATACACAAACAAGCATAAGATAGAGGAAGATAGGAGCAAAGGAGAGCTTTCAAAAAGAAAATTTGATGAGAGAACTTTCATCTGGGAGATGAAGGAAGGCTTCCTAGAACAGCTGGCATCTGGGCTGGGCCTTGAAGGAAGGGATGTCCAGCACTCAGAGGTAAGAAGCAAGCATATCCTAGGCATGGCCCAAGCTTGTGGGCCGTGGACAAGGAGGTGGGAGATGGCAGCATGAAATGCAATAATGGCTAGTAGTGCCTCTGGACTAGAAGGTATTCAGAGGAGTACCATGAAGTGAGTTGTCAAGTTAGGTTGGAATTAAGTTGTAAGGGACAGTAAGTGCCTGATATTTAATGCAGCAAATATTTATTAAGCACTCTCAATGTACCATGTAGACAATGGGGATACAAGAGAAAAACAGAACTCTCTGTCCTTAAGGAACTTAACTCAGGAGCATGTTATGTTTTTCCTAAAGGAAAACGAAGACTGAAGGCTCCTTTGGCATTTGAAGCTTTCAGTCTGGCCCAGGGAAGCCCCATGTGGTCTTCTAGGTCCTTGGGTGAGGCCTTTTGATTAAGTCCAGGTTTTACAGAACAAATCATTTTATTAAAGGGATTTGTTCTGTGAAGTTTGGATTCAGTCAGAGGGCTGCACTTGAGGACCCAGAGGGCCATATGGGGCCTCGAGGTCACAGGTTCCCCACCCCTGATCTGGACCCAGCCTACCTCCCTAGCCTTGTTGCACGTTGCTTCCCTCTATGAACCCAACACTCCAGGTCCTTATGCATACATGGCATCCCACATCTTGTCTTTGCCAGCTGCTCCCCCTTCTTCACTCCTGCTTCATAGAGCCCTGGGTTTTCCCACAAAGTGCACTTCAAAGACCTTTCTTTGATGCCCTTTGTTGCTAGTTCTCCTTCCAAATTACTTTAAATAATTTCGTATTTGTATTTTATCTGTATAATACAAATTACATTTATAGTACATATAACATATGTGTATTGCAAGTTATATTTTGTACAGTACATGTAAATGTCTATAGAAATGTGTATTATGTATAAATGTATAATTTGTATAATACAAAATCATTATGTATGTTGTTTCTCCCACAAAATGTAAGCTTGAAGACCATTTCATTTATTTGCCAATGAAGCCCCAGCAACTAGTAGACAGTAGGTCCTAAATGAAATACTTTGGCTGAATGAATGAATGATTGCTTTCCAGAACAGGAGAGACATGTTGAAGCTTGGGTATTCAAACTCCTTTGGCAAGTGTGTGGAAGGTGGATTGGAAAGGGTGGACTGAAAGTAGGGAGATAGATTTAATCATCAAAGGGAGAAGTGAAGATGTAAATTGCCATGGTGACCATAAGAGAAAGGCTTTGATGTGAAGGGTGGATACAAGGGCAGCAACCCTAGCTACACTCCAACAAATAGAATAAGGTGTCTTTAGTTTCCCTCTTCCCAGTTTCTTTGGGGTTTGCACCAGGACAGCTCCATAGGAACTGGGTGGGGCAAATGAATATGGAGATAGTCTAACTCTGGAGACAAATTCAGAGGTATGGGCCAGGCTGCTTAGGAAGAAAGGCTGAACCCATCAACCTGGCTACTATGTGCTGCACACACTTCACAGGGAGGCTCCAAGCAGTTCCATGGCCTGTCCTGCTGCCCCAGTGTTTGCCTTGATCATATGATGACAGCCTAATTTCAAACCTCTCTGATGAGTATCATGATTCCCAAATCTCAGCGACCCGAAGGCCCTTCAGATGTGTTACTAAAGGGAAGGCTGAGGCCCAGGGAAAGGCAGGGATTTCAGTCTTGGAGCTAAATTATGGATAGAAATTTGGCTCTAGTTCCTAGCACATGGCTTTCTCTCTAGCCCAGGTTGGTGAGGCTTTAGTATGGTCTTGGGGAGCTGGAGGACTCATGTAATACCTTCTCTTTGGGATTCTCACTTTGGTGCTCAATGAGAGCAGGATGGGTCCAGACTCAATTGACAGGGGTGAACAGGCTCCTATGGAAAAGCCTTCGTGCAGGCTGTGGGCTCCGTGCTGCTGCTCAGCTCAGAGGATACTGTGGTGCCTCTGTACCTGGCCTGAGGGGTTGCCCTGCCCTCCTTCTTCCTTCCTCTGCCCCTATTTTTACTGTGTTTCCCAGTTTCACCACTCCTACCCCTCAATACACACCCACCCACCCACACACACACACAAACCCCTATGCTGTTGGCAGGAAAGACAATTGCAACCACATCATGTGAGTTTTCAGTGGAGGAAGAAGACAGGCTTTTGGTATACCAGGCATTAGGGGGCTGCTAAGCCTTGAACTCTATACAGGATGGGTGGTGTATGCCCTGCTCGTTCCCCCCCTGGGCAGGACAGTCAATGGTGCCATGCCAGTAAGGTAACACTGCTTGTGAAGAGGCTGCAGAACTACTGTAAAGCAGCAAGGTGTGAGACTGCCAGCAGCTGTAGCCCATGTTAGCCTGAAGCACTGACAGCCCCTTATTTTCTCTCCCAGGTTCCCCTGTGCTCCCAGGCTGAGCCACGGCCAGCGCACTAGCTGGGAGGGCATTCGGTCCTTTCCATGCCTTGGCCCCTTCCTCTGCTTTAATGACCAAAACTGGCATTAGAGTGTCAGTAGGCCACTGTTCTAATCCTACTAGTAACTTCAACTTGGCTAACACTGCTATTTCATTTTTTTAATAAAACTTTTGGAATAAATTATATTGGCAAAGCTAAATGAAAATAAATTAATCTCTTCTCCCTCTGTGAATCCAGGTTCTTCCACATCCCGGCCCACCCTGCCTGCCCGGCCCTGTTTTGGAGGCCCTGGAAGGTTGTCCAGGCAGAGGAGGGGAACGGCGAGAGAAAGCAAGGATTCCCTTGGCAGGCTGTGTGCGCTAAGTCCCAACTAGTTCTTCCTCATCACTCCAGTCAGGTGGTGCATCTGTCCCAAAGTAGCGGTCTCCAAAGTTTCCTGCACAGGGAAAGGAAAGAATGTTGTGATGGTAATGTTCTCCAGGCTCATTCTGAGTGAAATGAGAGGGGTTGGACCGTGTGAGCTATAGTTAGCTGGGTTCAGATAACTGGGCCCAGAACATGAGCTTCTTGCCCAAACTGACCCACTCTCTAGGACTCCTGTGCCCCAGGACTTCTTCCAAGGTCACCCTCTGTCAAGGGCATGGGAAGTGTCAATGCTATCTGAGCATTCAGGGTCAAAAACAGCCTTTAAAATGTCACATGAAGATCTGTCCCTCATCCACCAATACTGAGGCAGACAAATGAGAGAGGCCCAGAGCAGAAAAGTGACTTACCTAAAGTTAGAAGCAGAACTTCTAACTAAACCCCAGGCCTTCTAACTTTCACACCACTATGCCATCCAGCCATCCTTAGAATCTACTGTCAATGTCTATGCCGACCAGAAGCCTCTTCCCATCCTACCAGAATACTCCTGGCCTCTTCCTCCCACCACTAGGTCATGGAGGAAAGGATTAGAGGATGTTCAGGAACTCTAGCTTTTCCTCCACAACATGTCTCCAAGGCATGGTGGTGCAGTGAATAGAAGGTAGGGTCTGGAGTCAGGAGGATCTGAGTTCAAATTTGGCCTCAAACACGTTACTAGCTGTGTGACCCTGGGCAAGTCATTTAACCCTGTTTGCCTCAGTTTCCTCATCTGTAAAGTGAGCTGTGGAAGGAAATGGTAAACCAGTCTCTTTGCCAAGAAAACCCCAAAGGGAGTCATGAAGTCAGACAGGACTGAAATGACTAGATAATAACATGCGTTTCAAGTCCCATAAAAGTGGTTTGTGAATCACTGACGCCCCTGGCCTACCTTCACTGTAGAGACAGTTGGAAGTTAGGTGAGTTTCCCTATCCAAGCCCTAAGATCAGGGGTAAATCCCTGGTGGGAGATTAAAATTGGCTTGGATGACAGAGGGCTTTGGGCTGTTGAGGGAAGGACACTCACCAATGCCAGGGATGATGCGGAAAAGGTCATTCACTTTCTTGTCCACAGCTGTGGTGATGATCTTCACCCGTGGGAAGGCATAGGCCACAGAGTGGACACCCATCTCGGCCATGAGCAAGGAGAGCAGGAAGATTTTGTCTTCTGGGACATCGTGATCCTGAGGCAGAAGGCAGTGTAGGGAGCAGAGAGGATGCCAGACTTGGGATCAGAAAACCTGGGTCCACCCCTGACCCTGCCACTTAGCATCTGTACAATCGGGAGTAAATTACATGAACTTCTCTGGGCCTCAGTTCCCTTCTCTGTAAATTCTGAAGGGTTGGATGAGGTGATTTCTAAGGTCAATTCTAGCTCTAAATCTCACGGTCCTCCTGCCTGATCCCACAGACCCACCTTGCACAGGTCACTTCCGCATTCTGGGAATGTCCCACTGTTAGCTCTGAGTGACAAGCCTACATCTGGGATCGTCAGAAATGGGGCAGCCCATGAGGCAGAGATGCTACCTCCTCCTCCTCCTGCACTCACCAACAACACTCTCACTGCCATCATGGCTGCTGCACCGGTGGACACCGTGCAATCCATCAGAATCACATGGTCCTGGCTGATGTCCTTGGGGAGCCGAAGGTAGTGCAGCTTGTGGGGCAATGAGAGAAGGCTGGAGTCAGAGCTAAGTGGAGAGTGGGAGCTGCTGCTCTGGCCTAAGTAAAGTTCCATCCCCATTCCCTTTGCTCTCTGTAGAAGAGCCCCAAACCAGGAGCTAATGTACTGGACTAGGGCCTTATTGTGCATTTGAGAGCCACCCCAGAGGCACCCACTCCTCTGGACAATATCAAGGTTCCAAACCCAATGCCATCCCTATGATCCCTGCGATGGCAGGACCTCCTTGTGTCCTCACCTCTGGCTCACCAGTGAGTTGGTTGGTCTGGATGAGGATAGTGCCGATCCGGACATCTTTGCACACAGCCCGCAGAGCTGGTTCCATGGTCTCCCCAGCCCTTAGGATGGACACCCCTGTGATCTGCCCCCATAGCAGAAGAAAGTAGGGAGTCTTAAGGTGTCATTCAGTCCAAGGGCTCTGCTCATATTCTGAAAGAACCTATTTAGTTCTCATCATACATTTGCTGGGTTGGTAGCCATTATGGTCATTCCTTCCCTAACCCCCAGCATGAAGTTGGACCTTTCCTGTCACTTACCTGCTTCCCAGCATAAGTTTTTCCTTCATAGTCCTGCCCCTGGGGTGTCTGGACTGTGCAACTCTAAGCAAAAGTAGAATGAGAGGGAGGGCATCAGACCAGGCATAATCTAGCTAAACGTCCCCATCTGGCCAATACTTCCTCCCTGAAACCATGTGGCTTGGCAGAGAGTGATTCCTTCAAAAGCAATGGAGACATAGCTGCCTTCCCACGGGAAATTAGGTGTTCTGAAGTCCCTGCAATAGTACACAGGAACTCTTAGCTGGGCCTCTGTTACTCATCATGTTACAGCTTCCTGGTTTTCTCCCCACCAAACCTAAACCCTGCAGCACAAGGGCTTCTCACCTGAAAGGGCAGGAAGGAGAGAGCATGCTCAATGAGAAGCCTCATTAGTCGTTTTGAATAGAAGATAAACTCATCCCGACTGGTCTCCTTATCCCTGGAGAAGACACAAGTTTAGGAGTGGGGGGAGGAAAAAGATGGCAGATGGCATCACTTCTCACCCAGGGACAGGAGGAGATCCTGCTCTTTGGGCTAAGATAAGCATAGGATAGGAAGTTAATAGATGTTGAATTTAAATGAATATTGAAAATACTGTCCAGTATTCAGGCCAGGTCAGGAACTACATCCACTTCAGAGCCTTCTCTCCTGGGACATTTCCTTGTAGTGCTGGGTAATGTCCAGTTACCAGGCTGGAGAGCAGGCAGAGCCAGATTCCTCTGCAGGCAGGCAGGAAGCTATCCTTTCCAGAGCTGGCCTCTAGAGGATCTGTCTACTGGGTGGTTCCAGTCTGACCAGTGTCAGAGAACCTTGGAGCTGGAAAGGACTCAGAGACCATCTAATCCAACCCATATCCTCCAAAGAGGCAATTTCCAGTTTTATTTCATATTACTCCCGGGATTCCTGCATTCTCCATTTCAAATTGACCATTTCTCTCCTCCATGCCTTTGTGTGACCTGTCTTCCAAGTTTAGAATTCATTCTCCCCACCCCATCCCCTTCATCCCGAAGGAACTAGTTTCCTTCAATGCATATCTGAAATGACAAATCTTACACAAGCTGTTTTCTTGATTTCCCAGTCACTGGTACTCTTTCCCTTTTGAAATGACCTTGCATTACTCTGAACGTGCTTTTTTTTTTTTTTTTTTTTTTTTTTTTTTTGCTTTTTGGAGGGGGGCAGGCAGGGCAATTGGGGTTAAGTGATTTGCCCAAGGTCACACAGCTAATTAGTATTAAGTGCCTGAGGCTGCATTTGAACTCAGTTCCTTCTGACTCCAGGGCTGGTGCTCTATTCACTGTGCCACCTAGCTGCCCCCAAACATGCTTGTTTATATATACACTTTATCTCCCTCTCCCCAGAAGAATGTAAGCTCTTTGAGGGCAGGGACTGTTTCCCTACTTTTTATCTCCAGCACTTAAAATTAGTGCTTTGGATACAGCAAGCAATCAATAGATATTTTTTGAATTGAAGCAAGTCTCTGACAGATGGTCACTGTCTGAAATTTTAACAGTGGATTCTAGCATAAAAGGGAACAGATTGTGGGAGGGGTCTTACAGTGGGATCAATGTTCTGGGCTGGGAGGTAGGGGCAAAAACGGGAGAAAATCTGTAACTCAAAACCTTGTGGAAATGAATGATGTAACCAAGAAAATAAATTAAAATTAAAACAAACAAACAAACAAACAAAAAAACCCAGTGGATTCTACCTCAAGATAGACCTAATTATTCAAAGGTCTTTCTATCATATCAAGTTGAAATCTGCTTCTGAAAATTTTAGAAAAAATACCCTGGGTGGGGGGACCCCCCAAAAAACCCCTTGAACCTAAAAAGCTCTGTACCCATCATAAAACAACTAGACACAATTTCATTCAAGCCAGGGGATTAAATTGGTTGAAAGTGAGAAAGCTCTAGAATAATGGCTATGGCTTTGAAAGTCACCTAATTCAACAAGTACGGCAGACTAGTACTCGCATGCCCATATTGTATGGGTAGTACCCTAGAGATGAAGTCCCCAAGGTGACTAAAGGAACAGCCCCATCCTAGGGACTATACCAGTTATTCCAGAATACCTGATGATGGTATGCATCCCCCTCACTTGGGGGGTGCTCTTCAGTACACTAAGAGTCCTGGGAAGAGGGTGGCACTGGTGGGCTGAGGCCAATGCTGCCCTAGAAATCAAGAGAAAAACAATGTTAGTGAAGGTCCATCAAAGGAGAGGCAAAGCCACATTATCACAAAGCCAAAAGAAAGGACAATAGGGGAACTGGTCCCAAACTATTTACCCCACTCATATGTACTTGATCGATCCTTCTCAGGTGATGTAGCAGAGGCAGTAAGGTTGTGTGGTGTATGGGTGTATAACACACATGAAAGCTGGCTCTAGTAGGCCAGGAAGCTAGTAAGCCTTCTTTCACCCAAATTATTTCATTAGAACTATCTAAGAGTTTCTGGTCCCTTGCTGGAACCCAGTCATCTGGAGACTTGACTTAAACATGGGACAGGTTAGAAACTATGAGTAAGTTCCTTTGGAAGCAGGGGGGAGGCGTGTGTCTCAGGTGGAAACCGAGGGGCCTCAGGACTGTAACCTTAGATGCTAACAAACTCAAAATCTCCAATTTCACTATAGACTAAAATGGGGCAGCTACATTGTGACACACAGCCCAAACACTACTCTGAAAGCTGTGAAACAGAGTAAGCTTGAAGGACAGAGAGTCCAGTGGTCAAAGGCCATTTACAGCAGCTACTCAATCCATATCCATTCAGAGACAGAAACTTAGCCAAGAGTGTTCCTTAAAGGCCAAATCCAAGGAAAATTTGACTTAAAACCCTCCAGAGTAGGGCTTATCTTTCAAAGAGTACTGAAGGTACTGTCATTCCACATCAACACAGAGAGTTTGTGGTGCTGCTAATCTGATCTATATTGAGCTCCCATACCACTGAGATAGATGCTATCTCCTTTCTCTGGAGCCCCATGGGAAGGGAAGACCAAGTACTCACCAGATGTGATAAGCGGGGCCCCAGCTACCTGCTAGACATTGGGAGCAGCCCTGGGGCCAAGAGGCTGGGGGTGGTGTTAATGAACAAACAAGCCAATCATCAAGGAGCACATCATTAGGCAAGAAGCAAGGAGGGGAGGCAGTGGGAACATCCACCTTGGACACACTAACCTCCCCCTCTGTGGCCAAGCATATGCAAATCACAATAGCATTCAGTATTTGACAACAAAACCCATGTGGCAAGCAGCACCTCTAAGGCATACTGGAAATCTCACCAGTTATGGGGCAGCTCTGTCTTTTATCTAACTAATCCATGGGATTTAAAGTTATCTCCTTCCTGAGCCCTGCTCAAACACAGGCATGTCTGTATCAGCTTTATAGGTGAGGCAGCCCCCATGCGATGGAGAAGGTGAGAGTGAGTCTGCTCCTCAGTCTGGGAATAATCCCTCTAATGTACTCCAAAGGCAGGATTTAGGGGAGTTATTCCAGGAGAAGGCAGGAAAAATGGTCAAATGGTAAATATTTAGTGGTAATGTATGGGGAGGAGGGGAAGAAAAGGAGATAAATTTTGTATCACAGAGACCAGGAAATAGCCAGCTCTCAATGGCACATTCTTAGCTCGGCTGGCTGGTCCAAATGACAAAGCTGGGAAACTCTGACATTGTCATGTCTCCTGAGAAGGCTTGAAAGAGCTTTAGTCTGCTGGAATTTTTATTATGAAACAGAGAAAACACCTCAGTGGGCCAGGAAGTAAGCTGAACCCAGTTTGTGAGAGAAAACTGCAGCAGCTTTTTCTGCCCTCTCTGAATTGCCTCCCTCTCCACCCAAAAAGATTTCCTAACACTCTCCTTTGGGCTCACACAGGAGTGATTAATCACAGGCTTAGTTCTAAGTCTTAGCTTCTTGAAAAAAGTGGCTTTGATTCGGCCCAGAAGTT
This sequence comes from Pseudocheirus occidentalis, assembly GCA_028646575.1. NCBI lineage: Eukaryota > Metazoa > Chordata > Mammalia > Diprotodontia > Pseudocheiridae > Pseudocheirus > Pseudocheirus occidentalis. Next base: position 119,971,016 of record CM053595.1, on the reverse strand, counting down.
TCCCACAGCCAAATGGACCAAAGTGACAAGAGGTCAAAGCTGGAAATGGCAAGACAAGTTGGGTTCCTAGTCACTAACCAAGAAGACAGGTATCTATATTTCATACCTTCATTAAAACAAACAAAAAACAACTGAATGACAGATGGCAAAAAACGAAAAAAACCCAAAACACTAAAAAACCTACCCTGCAGAGGTTAGTGACCTGCCCTAGACTGTCACACACAGAAGCCGTCACTACAACCTGGGACCAAACAAGCATGGGTTGGAGAGACTTGAACCTTAGAAATACAAATTAGTCTTGTGCTTGTGATTCTGAAAACATCAGCAATGATTCTGTTGTTATTGTTCAATTTTTTATCTAATTATTTCTCTGAGATCAAATTTGATGGTGTCTGGACACATTTCTCTTGGGAATGAGTCACACAATTCATGTCCCCCCCTTCTGGGAAAAGGGGCGGTAGAGGAGACACATCCAAACGAAGTAGCATGCCTGCCTCAGCAGGCACTGGGGAAATGGTGACGGCAGGTCATCAGAGCTGCCCTAACTGCATCTAATTACAAAAAGCAACCCTTCCCTTCTCTTTCCATACAGGTTGAATTCAGAGTTTATCCCTCTTCCAAACAAACAATACATCAAACTGCCATTATCTTCTCCAAAAAGAACTAAAGGCACTCAAAGACAATTCAGGGGCTCTTGAAGTTCAAAACTGTGTCCTATTTGATAGACTGGTTTTGGCAACAGCAACCGGGCTGTCCTACTGCTCCATGCTTGGATGGAAGTGTTAGACTGCATGGTTGGGCACAGCTGGCAAACCCATCATGTATGCTGTCATGGGCTTCTATGCAAACAATGGCAGTGGACATACGAGAACAACAGGCAGAGGCTTATCCGGCTGCTGCCTCAGGTCCTCCGTTGTTCGTCTCCATGGCATTTTAAAAAGAAAGATCCTGGAGAAGGTGCTGCAGACTGTTTGGGGGTTGGGGGTGGGGGCACACCCTCGGGGTCCTAACATGGGTCCTGTGCCCATGCAGAAGCACACGCACACACAAAAACCCACATGCAAATGAGAGGAGAGGGATGGTGGCTCCAACTACCAAGCTAACACAATTAGTATCAGAATCAAAAAGAGTGCGACTTTTTCCTCACATATCCCAGCGAAGCTTCCTCTGCTCACCAGATTGAAGATTATGTTCAGGGAAGGAACAAGGCAGGAAACACATGGGGTTCATTTTTAGAAAACAGCAACAGCCATAACAAGAGGACAAAAAGAAGAGAGCTCTTTAGTGAAGGACTTGGGGCCGCCCCCAGCAGGGGTCCACACTGCACTGCGGGGGTTCTATCAGATCAGCCTTTGTGAGCGGCTGCACAGCTCCAAGAAGTCACAGAATCCAGGGTCCTCCCAAAGACTGCACCAGCCCAGCCAGGCGCCCCGAGTCTCAGCGAAGCATCTGATCCCAGAGGTTTGTACCGGATTCAGGAGTTAGCCTGTAGTTGGCTTCCATGTGGTAGGAAGAGATTGATAATGGAAGTCAGGAAGGAATAAAGAGACTCTTCAGGGTCACCAGACAGACGTCTACCCAAGCAAAGTCAGCTTCTACTGACCACCCCACCCATCCCAGGCCTCTCCTATCTAAAGACAGGGCCACTTCTGACCCACTGTTCTCAATCATTGTGCTCCAACACATGGCAAAGTGGCACTAGATCTGTCAATATACTGAATTCTTCTGTTACTTTTGGCCATACTTTAACAAAAAAGATAGAGGTAGAAATCATGGTAGAAGAGAGAGGATACTTGGATAAGGGTAGAGGAGTGAGATGTTTCTACAGATGACAAGATTAGAGTTGTAGTGTACTAATAAACAAGATGGCTACACAGAAGAAGGGAGAGAGTTGAGCACTTTTCCTTATCCATTAGGAAATTCTACAGACCAAACCACGAGTCCTATGTCCTTGCAGACTGTCCATTGGTGTCTCAGCCTGGTAATATGTCTACAATGGGCCCTGGAAGGAACTTCTCCCAAGCATAGTAATCATATTTCCTGTGTCTGAAGAAGGTACTTGGGGCCTCCTGCCACCACTTCCTGGTGGCTGACCAATGAATGGAAAATTCGGCAGGCTGCTCTCAGGCACTCTCTAAAAGTTGAAACTTTGGAAACTATTTTCATTTTTTTTTCTTTTGCAGAACAAAAACTTCAAGAGGAAACAAAGAACAAATAAAATAATATCTGAAAGGTGACCAATTCTCAGAAAGTGCCTCATAAAGGCATAGTGCAGTTTTACAGGAAGCAGACCAGAGGCAAAGAGCTAAGCAGACGAAACAAGGCTTCAACATGTGAGAGGCAGTTCTAATATGCAGAGGCTTGTATGGTTGACATATGCATCACTGAACCATAACATCAGTGTGGATTTTAGTATCTAGAACATGGCTCTTCCCTAAGGAGGATTATGTTTTGGACTGCAAACTTGAGGACCACTGAGTTCTAATGCTACTGAGACACTAAATCAGTGAATTTTCTGGATCAAAATAAATAAGATTGTAACCATGATGGTAAGGGGAAATAGGGGGCTATCAGCTATGTTAGCACACACGTTTCATAGTAATAGGCTTTAATGCTATAAACTATGGGGCTGCATGGTCTAATTCCAAGCTAATTTCAAGCTTTGAATTCTAAATGGATCCCAAAGTTTCAAAGCTTTTTCCAGCTGGGCAGAGAAAGTAGAAATACCTAAGTACCCATGGATACTCCCAGGAGAACATCCCCAATGATTTTGAACCGTTAACTATTTCTCCTCTTGGAACTGTGTTTTTCAGGAAAACAAGTGACCCTGGGGCCTAGCCAATTAGAAGAGATACCCCTCCATGCTTTGCCTATTTTAGCAATAATTAACCCAAGTCTTTTCTATTTGTTGTTGTTGTTGTTTTAACATGGAATTTAAGTTTAAATTCACTAACGGGATTTTCTCCAGGAGACCTTTGAGAGAGATTCCACAGACAGCTAAGGAACCAGCTCCAAATGGATGCACATGCACAGGGCAGGTTGTCCTTTCCCTGAATCTCTACTGCCCAGCATGCTTTGCTATCTGGGGTATGGCTGAATTCTTTGGGTTGGCTAAGAAGGAGATAGTGGGAATCTAGGGAGGTTCACTGTATCTGTTGGGTCCCCATCTGGCTATTCTTCTCTTGGATCTGTAACAGATAGTAAGTTCTAATGGAGACAATCTATCACAGTAAGCAGGGAAGGAGTTCCTGGTCAGAAATTTATTTTAACTTCAAGCAACTTTTGTTACAAAAAATTCACTATTTTCTCTTCCATATTAAGCTTGCAAAAATTGCTTTTACTTTTAAAAAATGTCTTAGCTTTAAAATCAGGCTTCAGCCATCAAAGCTTTGCGATGAAGCAGCCAAAATTTCCTAAAAAGGAGACAGGTCAGAGCTCCTGAAGAAAGAAACCTCATGTTCACATTCGTTGGGAGCAAAATGTATTTTCTGCCAAGGTAACAGAATCCTGAAGGGAAAAATACCAATTTGTCTTTTTTTTCATGTCCACAAATGACTTTTTAAAAAATGAAGACAACTCCTTGGGCAAGAAGCAGGAACTGTCACAAAAAAACAAATCACGATCTTCTGCTCCACCTTCCAAAGGACTGTTTGAATCCACACATGTGGAAAAAAACAAAACAAACAAAAACCTGCTCACCTCTTTGAAAAGGCAGACGGAACCTTTAAAAGCTGGGTGATGTAACAAAAAGAACAAGAGCACGGGAGGAAGGAGCCACGGATCCCAGGTCTCGCTTAGCCAACGGCTCATTGTGTTCCCTTCCTGAGCTTCTGGTTCTTCCTCTGTAAAGTCAGATAACTGAACTAGATGTCCAGTGAAATCCCTTTCTGCTTGGAGAGTCTCATTCTGATCATTCATTGATTCTATCAAAGAATAAATACCAACCAGGAAAATCTGGTTTATTTAGATCGAGCTTGATTATGCCGGCCTTCCCTAACAGCCCAAGCCAAGGTATTGGAAATGCCTCACTTGTTGCAGACAGGACAACATTAAGATTCTTACCTGACGCTGAGTTCACGCTGTGGCAGCAACACAGAAAGACAAAATGCAATCGGGGTTACACATCATTAATAGCAACATAGGCATTATTATGCTTTTCAAAGACAGAGAAAAACACAACTGAATGTCACTACATCTTCATTACATCGCTCATATATAACTTTGTCCAACTGTGAAGATTCGGGCTTTTTTGATCCATCCAGCAAGCACATGGCTAAGGGGACCACCAGTCTATCCTGAGTGGAAGGGGAAAGTTGGCTGCTGGCTGGGGCAAGACCTTTTCTGCTCCTGTGTCACCAGGTAAACAGCCTGGGCAGCCAGACCTCCCAAGTCCAGCTTCTCCTGCCCTGCTACATGTCTTCTGATGAAACAGCAGGATTTGGGCTAGGAGGTGATTCTGGTTTCTCCAGAAGCAGATAGAGGTATAACACAATGTCCTGTAGCTGCTAGTGGGAGGCTGAGCTGGGAAGCCAGGGAACCTACCTCGGAACCCAGTCAACTGTGAATACAGGAAGGGGTCAATTCTACAGCACCATTCACTGTTTAGCACAAAGCATCGTCCACTACTTAGGGTAGGAACCATGGTGGCTAGGACAGTACTTAGCCACAGCACCCTGCACAAAGGGGCTGCTCAGAAAATGTTTGTGCTATAAATAACTTCAAGGCAATAACCTTCGGGTAGAAAGAATACATCAAAAGGCATGAAGAAATATGTTAAAATTACTCTTCTCTGGTCACTCATGGATAGCCTGGTCCTAGTATGCTTGGAAGACTTTGAAATGACTGTTTGGAATTCCCTAAATTTAATGTTAAATTTTATTAATTTGACATTAAGGATCTAGGATAATTCAGGCAGGTGAGGAAGTGCATGTGTGCATGCGTGTGTATGTGGGAGTAGGGATAGAGGTGGCAGTGGTTCACATTAAAACAGGTACCTGAAAGATGTCAGAAATCCTTTTCATAGATTTTAGAAGACGGGACACCTACCATGACTAAAATGCAAGTGAGGCCTACTTATAAACAAAGGGGTAGACTACATGAACATGGAAGACCTTGGAGGCAATGTGGCACAGGGGAAAGAGTGGCCCCTATCTAGCCAGGAGAGACTAACAGGATCTCTGTTCAGGTACGGCATCTGTATGAGCATGAACAAAACACTTTACTTTCTCTTTCTGGGCTTCATCTCCTCATCTAAAAAGTGAAGATGATAATAAGTGCTGTACTTACCTCACAGGGATGTTGGGAGGAGCAAATGAGAAAATGTAGGTAAAGGGCTTAGCCAATCTTAAAATGCTCTATGTCGGGGCAGCTAGGTAGCTCAGTGAATACAGCACCGGCCCTGGAGTCAGGAGTACCTGAGTTCAAATCCGGCTTCAGACACGTAACACAAAAAAAAACTAGCTGTGTGACCTTGGGTAAGTCACTTAACCCCAATGGCCCTCAAAAAAAAATGCTCTATGTCTGTGTCAGTGATTATGATAATGACTCAATATGACATGTGTACAGGGTTCTTAAAGCTCCAGATAGCTTTGGAGCTCTGAAAGAAGTACTCTTTTAGCCACTTTTCTCTGGACAATCGAAATGACTAATCATGGAGATAAGGCATTTGTGTGTCAGTACACAGGTATAACTGGGAAACGGTCACATGTTATTAGCCATAATACAGCAATATAACCAGAAAACTATTTCTCATACGATTAGTCATGATATAGTTTCACAAAGTTCACAAAGTGCTCCAGTACAAAAAATGAACAGACAAAAAACAGTACCTCCCATTCATTTTTATGAAAATTAAAACAAAAAAAAAATTGGGGTTTTCCTTGAATAACATTCCCTTAACACAATCTCAGGCTAAAATAATGATATAAAATAAGTAAATTTTGAGAGATGTTATTTTCTCAATTTACGAAGAAGCCAAGTCACTCTCTACTATCTCCGAGAGGCACAAATCCCCATGATCAGAGCGTGCCTATGAACACCTAATACGCCAGGCACAGAGAACAGTGTGTGGGGGGAGAGCAATGGTGATCAAATTTTTTGGAAGGTTCATCTAGACTTTTAGGACCTCAGCAGTAAAAATGGACAAACAGCAAATCCAGCAGAACTAAGATCTTCTTAGTGTTCCTTGATAACATGAATAATAGTGATGGCACATAATGGTGAAGAAGTTGGGGAAAGGGCAGGAAAAGACCTGGCTCTGTCTGTGTTCATTATGCAGAATGAAGAAAAGGTACAAGACCCTTGAGTTTCTCAGGCTGAGAAGCGAGGAAGACAATTGTGGAAATAGGATGGGGAGGAAGAGAATTGGCCAGGATTTCAGCCTCATATAAGTCTGAGACAATGAATGAGGCAGCTCCCCTGTGCCCAAGGTCCAAGCCTCTGTTTTTAATTGAGGCCTTCTATTGGCCCCTTTGGCTTAGTCAGAGCTTACCTCTTCCAGCTGGCTATGGACATGCTGAACAATCAGATCAATGGCCACGGTATTTCCACTCCCTTTGGGGATAAGAGGGGGAAAAAAAAGTGTGCTTAGTTACAAAGTATTTTTAAGCACAAGGACTAGAAATCAGACTTTTTCAGAGGAAAACTCTTATTACCTCCCTACCCACTCTCACCACTCATTTCCCATCTGTTGCTGAAATGACTGTAAGAAACAATTTGTTTCAGGGTGGGGGAAGATTATCAGGCAGAAATGATTCTTGGGTAATGATTATGCAAATTCAAAAAGTTTCACTGGCTACTAATTCTATTACTTTGGCTACAGGATGAAAGGGACTACATGGGCTAAAATGACTGAGATAATTTCTACTTAAAAAAAGAACAAGGACTCCCTGCTCTCTCATCCACTCTCCTTTTCATTATCCAAATGAAGTACCCGGAAATAACACAACTAACTTCTGTCCTTGTGTGACTCCCACAAGGACCATAGCAGCCAGTGGAGAGCCAGGCAACTGAAGAGGTGTATGAGCCCTGGTTTCCAGTTCAAGAAAGTACTAGTAACTATCCATTTCAATTTTCCGTCTTCCACTTTGAGGGCAAACAACAGGGTAACTGGATTTTATTTATAGGGATCTGAACATTCTTCAAAAAGATATTGGGGTGTTTTTATACACAGAGGCAGCAAGACAGTTGTTGAGAACACAGTCACCTACCATTCATCTGACCAACAAAACAATTAACCACTGAACAATAATTGTTCCATAAGAAGGCACTGGGAACAGATGGCTCAAATAAAAGTCCAAGAACAGGGAGAGAGAATGAGAGAACAGTTGCCAGAAGGCGAGGAAATATGAATGAGACAGATCCTGGATTCTAGGGCTACTTTAGCACCTTATACAGATGAACTGAAGGAAAAGCAGCAGAAGGGCAGGGAAGCCTGGCATAGGCACACTCAATTGCTATGCTACTTCAGGAGCACAACTAGGAGCAGTAGTATGATCACTGGTAAGGAAGAACTGAGTAGGAGAGGAAGAGCCTTGTTAGAGCCAGGTGAAATAGCGAGTATTTAACAGAGTGACCACAGAGTCCAATCAAAAGGTTTAAGGAGCTTTAACAGAAATTAATTTAGCCAGCTGGTGACTATCCCCCACATGCCAATTAGGGGAACAGCCGGGGCAATACAGAAGTCCAGGGGTCTCATACCATTTTGGGTTGCTAACAACATAATCAATAACTAATTTGGTATCCAAGTGTAATCAGTAACTACAACTAAATTGGTATCCAGAAACAATCCATAACCAAAACTAAATGGTATCCAGGTATAAGCAGTTACTTTTCTATAATTAACATCCAGGTATGGGGATCTATTCTTTATCTTCAGAGAACCATGAAGCAGGGACCAGAAGAACATGATGACCTCAATATTATTGGGTACAGAAGCCGGGAGAATGAATATGGGGTTGGGCATGGGGGTGCAGGCTTTGTCACATAGCCGCTTCTAGTGCTTTGGATACGGTTTCAGTTTGGGTACTCTAAACTCATTTCTTATTTCACAAAGTATTTCTTAACTGTTTCCTGACTAATTTCTTGAGTCCATAGCTTAACTGTCTCTTGGCCACTACAGCCCAAGTTCTGGGAAGAGCTGATATTATAATAGCAAGCAGCCCAAAAGCTGAGTACCAGAAGCAGCTTCTGTAGGTCATTAGAACAGTCATAGTCCCTGTCTAAACCTTGGGGAGGGCTGGGGACACACTAACTTCTTTCTTCTCCAAGGAAGCACAAAGCTGTTCCAACCAACACCCTACCTAGCGTTTGAGTTGGCTCACCTCGGGGAACCACAATGTCTGCAAGCCTCATGGTGGGCTGGATGTACTGGTCAAAGGCTGGTTTGACAAACTTGTTGTACTGCTTGATGACTCCCTCAATGTCCCGGCCCCTCTCACTGATATCTCTCCGAAGCCGTCGTACCAAGCGGATGTCCGAGTCTGTGTCCACAAAAATCTTCATATCTAAGAGCTAAGGCAAGAGACCCAATAAAGTGACATTTCTTTCCTGAGGGACAGCTCAGTGGGAATGCCCACTCAGAGGGGAGGGGAAGATAGTCAAGTGGCCATATGAATGACTGAGAATTCATTCTTTTTGGTCCAACAAGGTTAATCACTAACAGAACATCCTGGTATCCTGGACACTCCTAAGTGAAGTTCTTCCAAGGCTCATCTTGGGTGGCAAGGGCAAAAACACCTTAAAAACACCTTACAGGTGTTGATGTTAGTAAGCTTAGAAGAAGTCACTCTAAGAAGAGGACAGGAGTATCCCAAAGCTTCATTTCCCTCCTACTCTCCATCCATGAGTCATACCCTTGACTGTAGTGAAACCTCCCATTTACTTCCCTGCATGATATTAGTGCTACAGCTTAAAAGCAGGGCCCTAGAAAAGCTCCTTTACAAGCTACTTCATCACAATCCTTCTGGCTTGCCTCTGATTGTCAGAGCAGTCACAGAGACAGGGGGCTGGCCACTTTCCAGGAAGCCTGATGCCTTGCTTGAGTTTCCCATAGAAATCTTTCAGGGAATTCTCTTCACCCTCCACAGATACTGATGCCAGGCAACTTGCAGTAAAGCCCCTAAGACCCTAAGCTACTTGATCCCAGGATACCTGCACCCTAAATCTGTTTTCCAGATTCATGTCCATCTCACCTCTAAGAGCTGCTTGTCTGCAAACGCCATGATTCCCTCAAAGATGATCACATTGGCCCCATACAGAGTTTTCTGCAAGATAATCACAAACCTGTCAGAGTTTCTCCATCAGCTACAGGAACTGAAAAGAAAATAAAAAGAGGAAGAACACCACTGGTAGCACCCTAGCTGAAGGTCCTCAATCATCAAATTTAATGAAGAGGCAGCCAATCAAGATGCCAGTTAAGTCCATGAAACTACTATCTAACCCATTTCTTTTTGGGACCCTGAAAGAACTAGGAGACAGAACTACTGGGCAGAGAGGTTTGGGGAACCCAGCTGTGGCTGATATTGTGCCCTATTCCTCAAAAGTTCACAGGGTAACAAAGTCCACTTGGCTGTGGTGAAATGGTTCTCAAGAAGGGAAATGTGCTGCTTTCTTCCTGAAATGAGCAAGAATGCCAAACATGACCTACAACCAGGCACTAGGGGCTGGCTAAAAGCACCAAGAATCAGAAAGTGCAGCCCCTGCTTCACAGGCACATTGACAGCATAAAGTTTATGCCATAAACCTTCCTGCCAGTAAAAAAATGGTCTTCCTTGGCCATGATCAGCTCTCCCTCCAGGAAATCCAAAGTACGGCTGCCTGTTTCATTCCAGCTCTTAGACAAGGTGACCTGTTAATCCTTGGCAACTCCATCTGTTCTTGGGAAAGATCCTATTCTTGTTCCTGAGCTGTAGGGCCAGGCTCCTACACAGCTGTACCCTCCCCCTCCCAGAGTTCCTCATCATAACACACAGAATCTCAGTCAATCCTGTTATATCTTTGACACAAACACCATTCCAGGAATTAGCCTGATCCTCAGCCTTGCCTCAGTTCTACCTCTTGTCCTCCAAAGTCTTTAACAGGCTGAGTTGGGAGGGCCATCCTATCCAATCTGTCACTAAACAGGAATCTCCTACAATTCCCCCAGAAGGAACCAACTAGCTCCCAATTGAAAACTTTCAGTGAGGAGGAACCAGCCATTTCCTAAAGCAGCAGTTCTCAACCTGTGGGTTGTGACCCCTTTGGGGGTCAAACGACCCTTTCACAGGGGTCACAGGGGTCACCTAAGACCAATGAAAATACGTTATTTCCAATGGTCTTAGGAACCGAGACGCCACATGCAGATACGCCCACATACAAGTATTAAAGAGTCATGGCATTAGGAAGGTTGAGAACCACTGTCCTAAAGTGATCCATTCCACTCCTGGTCCACCTCAGACAGCTATATCTGACAGGAACTTCTTCCCTACATCAAGATTAAATCTGCCTTTAATACTGTGCCTAAGCAGGAGTCTCTTGTATAGCATGTGTCTCCTGGAGATGATGAGGCCTAAGGTGGCATGGGGCACATTTTCCTCTTCCACAAAGACTGATTTTTCTCTCAGAAAAATAGGACTGGCTGGTTCACAAACAAGAATGTACTTCCTTAATCCGAAGCCCTGCTAAAGTCCCAGGCAGAATTGGAAGTAGAAATAACCAACAAAGCTATCTAGACAGTCCTGCAGCCCAAGACCTCTTCACGTGGAATCTGATGGTAAGATGGGATTTTTAAATGGTTTCACTGCATAAGGTACAGAGAAGTACCCAGGGGTCACTGAGTAACACCGAGGAGTACTGTGAGGGAGGTAAGACAGTGCCTGATGGAGATTCGATGACTCCCCACAACATACTTTACTTTCTTTTTTTCCCCCCCTTTACTTCATGCAAAGCACAGGATCCAAACAAGCCAGGAAAGGCTGCATTAAGGTCAAGAGGGTAAATGGATTTGGATAACCCTCTGGCACCCAATGCCAACCATACCCAGTCCTTTTTCCGGCTGTGTGTGGTAAAGTCATAGATGGGGATCTTCACACTCTTTCCCTGTTTCAGTTTCTTGAGGGTACAAACAATGAGGTCAAAATCAAAGGCATCTGGGTGGTCAAAATTGAAGTCATTGTTGGCCGCCTGTTCCTGTTGCTGCTTGGTGAGCACCTGTCACAGAGAAGGCCAGGGGTTGAGAACTGAGGAAAGAGGATGAATCTGTGCCCTCAGCATGCTTGGATGATCTCTCTCAGCAGAGAGACCAGATACCTTGGAAGAAAATTTTTACTTAGAGCTTCTGCTGAGGAAGAGAGGGAAAGTATCTGAAAGGTCTTTTCATAGGATATAATAATGATAATAATAATAATAGTGCTTACATTGTACTAAGTGCTTTACAATGATCTCGCTTGATTCTCACAACAATCCTAGAAGATATGTGTTATTATTATCTCCGTTTTACAGATGAGGAAACTGAGGCAAAGAGAGGTTAAGTTGCCCAAAATCACACTGCTAGCACCTAAGGCAGGATTCAAACTCAGATCTTCCTGATGCCAAGTCTAGCATTCTATCCAATATATCACCTAGAGGCCCTTCTTTCTGATGAAAACTTGAGCAATGAGCCCAAGTGTCCCAAGAAAGATAACATCTTCTATTAGCTGTTTACTTGGTTAGTGCAGGGCAAGGAGGAGAGCCAGGCACAATCCACTCCTGGGCAAAGAATCTTGCCAGGAAGCAAATGAGTAGACTGGGCCAGTGCCCATCATTCCTGAGAGGGCAAGCAGAGTAAGCCTGATATATTAAGCCTGCTGTTTATACTCTCCAGGAGTGAGAGGCCCATCTGCCCCTCCTGGACAGAGACGGATGTCTCTCATCACACCAGGCTGAGGGGATGTACCTGTCTGACTACTACACTTGGTTAATATGGCCACCTCTGCCCACAGCAACCAGCCGCTGCTGTATGTGTGTCCATATGAAGACGCATGCATGTGTGTACTACAGGCACATGGCAAAGCGACACTACGAAACTGGCTTTCTAGAGAGGAGCAGAGGGAAGTCACATAAAGGGGGACTGAACCTCCAAAAAATCAGAGGCTTCTGACTTGGAATGGAGAGAAATCAGTAGAAATACAGACCAAATACCACACATGGAATTGTTCATAAAATCCAACAAAACTGCAGAACACAATATAGCGTGATTTCCTTGCTCCTCCTTGAGTCCCTCTTCTATCCATTGCCTCCACATTTTTTTTCAGATGATGTTACCTTATCTCCTCAGTTCCCAAACATATAGCAACACACATTCTTCTTTTTCTAGTTAACCTGGGGCCTTGACTCTCTTCTCAACATCATATAACTAGGAGCAAATCACAAACTCTCTATGTCTCTGATTCTTTATCAAGGAAGCAGACTGATCAATTCTAGCCTATTTAATGGGGTTGTGTCTTACCTTGTAGAAGGAATCCATGGACAGCAGGACTACCCAGGGGACGTCCAAGGCTTCAATAATCATTCTGGCCACAGTAGTTTTCCCAGAGGCACTACCTCCACCCAGGCCTGTCAGGGAGAGTGGTCAGCGATAAGGGAGGAATGAGCCTTATTTCTTTAACTGACTCTTCATCCCTTAGTTCAATGTCCAAAAAAATGCCACAGCTCTTGGAAGACCTGACATAATTCCATTTTACTGCCCTTAAGAAAAAGGCCCCTGAACATAAAGGGTGTCTAAGGCTTCATTTCTTACTCTCAGTATAGCTCAAACAGGAGTAAAACAAGGTTCCTATATCATACAGACTTTGAAAGCAGAGAGCAAAAATCAGTGTTGTTAGGATGAGTAAATAAACAGGAATCAGGACTGGATCTGATTTTCAACATTCGCAGGGTCTCAATTTTTTCGTTCAGTCTACCAAAGGACTCCCCTGTTACCAATAGGGTTGTAGAATAGACTCACTCATGAGAGGCTCTTGGCATCTGGGGCTTAACCAAAGAGAAGATGGGCTTCTGCTGAAGACCTGATGGTGATCTTTACTTGAAAGAATAAAACTCTCAAAGAGATTAGAACAAAGGGCCAACAGACATTTAAGTTCCAGGCTGGAACCATCTGGCCAGAGCAAAAGCCACTTTCAGTCTGCCAGAAGCATCTGAGACTTACCAATGACAAAAGCTTCCTTTGACTGCGTCCCATGTTCATTGTACCAGGGAGGCCGCCCAGCTGTGTAGATTGTCCTTTTGCTGGTACGCAACAGGGGTGGTTCTGACTTACACTGGCTAGTGGTCCGTTTCCGTGGTGATCGGCCTGTGCCCACAGGAGGAAGAAGTCTGTCTAGAGACTCAGCACTGCTGTTATAAAGGAAAAAAAAGAGAGGAAAATTCAGATGAAGAATCACTGCAAAGGCCTGGGAGGAAGTCTCCTTTCCACAGTCTGATGCTTTGTGAAAGTTTCTAAGAAACAGAGATCAATTATATTCAATTTGATTTCATTTGGCATTTCCCTAACCCTTAAAGATACTTATGGCCTTTATTAACCATTCTTCCTGACTACAACCTCATTTAACAGTCTAGTTTTGGCAAATTAACTTTCTAGGTAAAGGATCTGAGCCACAGAGAGTTACAAATTTGCCCACAATCTATACGTAATGAGAAATTAAGGCCCCTGTTTAATTAGACATGAGAACAGATATTACTATATTTAGGAACTAAAGAGATATCTTAGAATGACAGATTTAAAGATAAGAAGCACCTTGGAGATATCGATCTAACTCTCTCATTTTACAGATGAGGAAAGTGAGGCTCAGAGAGATTTCCCAGGTCTCCTCTAAGTCTAATACTCTTTCCACTACACAATACTGATTACTAGAAAGATATACAATGACTGGTGGTGGAGACAGGCTCATGGATGGGAATCATACTAGATAAGGCTTTGAAGTTTTTCAAAAGGGCTTCCCCACACTCATTTCCTTTGGTATATAGTGGAAAGAACAATACATTAGGTTAGGATATAGGACAATAGAACTTTAGTCCCTCTTTTCACTACTGGGTTAGCTACGTGACTTTGGGTTACTCACACTCTCTGGACCTCAGTTCCCTCATCTAGAAAATGAGACTGAGTCTGCCAACTTGAAAGCAAGTTCTCTCTCTTGAGGTCCCTTCCAGCTACATGAAAACAGTCATCTAGCATGGACTTCGCCCAACTTGCTCTTAACAGCTGGCTTGCCTTCTGTTAGCTACTGGGCAACATGCAATGTGATGACCGCTACAGAACAAACAATTAAGAAAATTCTGGCAACAGTCACAAAATAAGCATCTTTGTTCCAGCTAAGTCACCACCACTATTTTCATGACCCAAAGACATTTCTCTCCAAGGCTGTTAGGGTCTGTTTAGAGCAGACAAAAGTAGAACTGTTTGTGAAGAAAGCTGCCCTTACTACTGAGTCACCAAAAGGAAGAGGAAGTAGCAGAAGTGCCTCAGCTGCCTGTGGATTGGACAAGTCGGAGTTTAGCTCTAACCTTCTGAACTTGTCAGAGAGGCACAGCTGCAAGCCAGAGGATTAAAAAGATCAGCAATTCAGCCTGATTTGAGTAATACCAGCTCTGCATGTCAGTTTGTCTGTCCCTCCCTCCCTCCTTGCAGCACAGGCCTGGACAGAATGGAGCATTTCCACTGGGCATATTGCTCTGGACCAAGTAACTTCCTTCCCACCCTCCATCCCACTGGCTTCCTTCCCCACAGTGCCTCATCCCTTCTGAACTACCCAATGGCAAAGGACTCTATAAAGAGGGCTGGATTGGCTCAACAGTAAGTTCTCTTCAGGAGTCTGAAAGGTTCCCCTTTCCTTCTTTCCCTCATCATCATAGCTGCCTACAGCTGGAATTAGGGCTGAGACTTTTTCAGGCCTTTACCCTCCCTGGGAATTTATCTGTTTAGCTCTTCCTTCTAAACTTCGTTCAGTGATAGACACTGAATAGTTTTATACTGAACTTCTAGGGATTCATCTTTGAGTAGTAAATGTCATGTATTGCAGGAAAGCAGTTCAGTTCTTCTCCAGGCTGAGCAGACACGGCTCTGACCTCAGAGCTGGGAGATGATGGACTCATGCTGTGATTTTGAAGGACTGTTGGGCCCTGGGGACAGCCCAAGCCGTTCTTGCTTTGAAATGTCAATGTTCCCAGAGGCCACCACTGAGAGCAGACTAAAAATGAGACTGAGAGAGACACAGTGGGCTTGGGGGGGGAGGTGTGGGCTCCTCAGAAATCAGTGAGTAAAACAGCGGCGCCATCACACCTTACTGTTCACCTAAAATATACTTGGAGGCAGATTTAAGAGCTAAGAGACAAGACAGAAAATTTAGATTCAGAGTCCAGGC
>CM053595.1:119931335-119955142 GCA_028646575.1 Pseudocheirus occidentalis | reverse complement strand
CACACACACACACACACACACACCACAACCTTGACACACAAGCACAGACCTGTCCTATGCATACACACTCTTCTACCATCCCTAGAAGCACATCTCCCTCCTTGCTAGCAATCAACAAGTTTGTCTAATGTAAATGCCAAGGAAGGGTAAGAAGATGATTCACCAGCCTGTCTTAGGCTGAGGGATGTGGCTTGGAAGTGAGTCATGGGGTTAGGGGGCTGAGAGGGCAGTATATCAGCATAAGGAGAGGGATCAGGGCAAAGAAGGGGGGGCAATCATACCTTGCTACTGTGTTCTGCCATGGTATGGTAGTTGAGCCCTGCCTTTGACTTGAACTGCTTCTTGCAGTGCTGACACTTGAGCGCATCCTGCAGCTGGATAGCCCCCCACCCCCACTCCCAGTCAGGCATGGGGGCAGTGGACAAGAGGAGACAAGATCCACTCCCTCCTTCATTGTCTCCCTTCCTTCCTGTCTTCAGGTCCTGGGCAGAATGGGCTCCAGGTAAACAAGAGGCAGCTTTCTTGACTCCAGGATATCTGGGTCCTGCTGCATCCTTAGCCCTGGGCCCCAGGGGCTAACCCCATCCTTACCTTCTGACAAACATCCATGTGCTTTTTTAGGCCTACAATGGTTTTCCTGGTGATGACTCCACAGGTGGGACAGACGACCTCACCCTTTTCATGGAGGATTCTTTGCCACTGTTCCTCAGGGTTCCCTGGAAGGCAAGAAGTAAAGGGTGTGGGGAGAAAGGGATAAGAGAGAGACCTGGACAGGAGAGAAAGACCACACATGGCACCAGTCTTCACACTCCAGAAAGCCTGTACTCAATGGTATATACTAGTTTTCTGCTCAGAAGTAAATCTATGTCTCGCCTGCCCCCATCTGATTTCTCCTTAGAACCTGCTTGCCCAAAGTAATTTTCTTTCTCCATTTATAAGACCATGAGAACAAACTGCATTTTGAGGCTATCTGGGCCTCTTTTTCTCTGTAACCCCAAGAGCCAACAAAGTACTTGTCCTGGGACCCTTCACTCCTCCCTGCCTTTTCCCCAAGCCATCAGAGAAGTTTGTGTGGCAAACAGCATCAAGAACTGGATTTGGTGTCAGGAAGACCTGTGTTTGAATCCTATTCCCAGAAACTGTGTTACCCTGGGCAAGTCACTTAACTTCTCTGACCTTCAGGTTTATTGTGGGGATCAAATGTTTGTCAAGTGCTTTGAAAATCTTAATAAAAATGTGAGCTATTATCATTATTGGGACAGGAATCAGTCCATTCTTTGGTGTCTCTCTTTCTTAAGCCGGGGGAATTCCTTCCACCTACTTACCTGTGCTCAGGTGAGCTGTAGCTATAGGTACCACCTCTTTCTTCACATTAGCTGCCAAGACCTTTTTCCTCCCCTCCTCAGTAATGCTGCTGGCTTCCAACTTCTTGGCACGGTGGGCCTTGGCCTTGTCCTCTGCCTTAGCAAGGCCTGGGAGGGATAAGGATGTTACTAACAGACCCACTGTCATGTCTAGTGCCCCAGTCCCAAGTCTCTTTTGGATCCACCAAGATCTCTAGTCATACCTCCAGGCCCTACCATAGGCTTCAGAGAGATACTAAGGGTTTCTCAGGAAAACACAGAGCCCCATAGATAACCACTCCAGGGTGTTCCCCAGGAATAGTCAGCAGATAGGGTAGCCAGCCTACCTGATTTCTCTACCATGTTAACCCAAAGGACTTCCCCTTTGATATCTCTGGGGTCCTGAGTTTACTATTCCAACACTGAGCCTCAGGGACTTCCGCAGAACTCTAACCCAGGGGCCTCACACCCAAGGGACATTTTTACATTATATATGTGGATAAATATAAGCTAAGCTACAAGAACACCTGACACAAAATCTGACCTTACTAAGCAACTATATTAAAGGAAATTGAATCATATCACAAAAAAGTTTCTTTGGATCAAAGGATTAAAAGCTGAAAGAGATCATAAAAATCACCCAGTTCAACCTCCTCATTTGACAGATGAAGAATCTTCTCACAGCATCCCAACTTACCATATAATGCTGAGTTTATAGTTATGTGTGTAAAACCAAAGGATCCATATGCTAACTAGCAGCAAGTTCCATGAGGGCATAGATTGTCTTAGCTCCATTTTGCATCTCCCTCAGAATGTAACACAAGGAGTTTTGAATTATGGTTTATAAGGCTGAGTTATACACACATACACACACACACACAGACTCATATATCTATAGGGTACAACTCATATCCATGACAGTAGAAATTAGACCACGTATTAATTAGAATTCATTTGTCCCCAGGAGATAAGTGGTCAAAAGAACAGAAGTTTTGAAAAGAAGAATTACAAACTTTTAGCAATCATATAAATGACTGATACAAATCATTCATAACAAAGAAATGCAAATAAACCTCTGAGGTTTCACTTTAGATCCATCACATTGGTAAAGACAATAAAAATACAATAGTCATTGACAGAGGGGCTACAAGAAAGAAAGACAGACACACCCACATTGTTATTGGAGCTATAATGGTCTGGTTTCTACTCTGAAAAACAATTTATCACTAAAATGTTCATATCTTTTAACCTAGTAATTCTACTGCCAAGCATAGATTCCAAGGAGGTCAAAGACAGAAAGATCCCACATACACTCAAATATGTACATAAAGTAATACATCCCTTCTCATCTTCATAGTCAAATGCCAAGAAAAATGTCTCTATTCATTGCCTCTACATGCCCTTTTCTCGATCACTTCACTTTTTAACTCTTTGCAGTCTGGAAGTCATCCTCTACCCTTTACTCTAACTTACTCTAAGTCAGTTGCCAAGTTGTATCAATCCTATTTCCACACTAGCTCTTGTATTTAGCCCCTTCTCTCTATTCACACTACAACCACATGAATCCAGATCTCACTCCCTCATGTCTGGACCATTTGCAATAGCCTTCAAAATGACTTCCCTGAATCCTACCTTCACACTTTCAAATTCACACAACTGCTAAAGTGATATTCCTAGAACGCATGTCTGACCATGTCATTCTTCCCCTCCCCATGCCCTAATATTATCAACAAATGTTGGTGCCATCCTATTACCTTAGGATAAAATACAAACTCCTCTAAACACTTAGTCTTTCATAATTGGGCTCTAGTCTCCCTTTTCAGGCTTATTACATATTACTCTGTTTCATACACTATATTTTAGAGAAACCAGCCTTGATGGTAACCATCCATAATATTCCATGTCTCACCTCTTTGGTCCTCACATCATCCATGCCTAGAATGCACTTCACTTTCTATCTCAGGGAATCCCCGGTTACCTTTAAGATTCAAGTATCCCTTCCTGTAAGAGGCCTGACCTGATCTTTACAGGGGCTAGCACCTTCCCACATTCCCCAGATGTTATTTTGTATATATTTTGCTATGATGGGTCCATGTTGTTTCCCCTAATAAAATGTAAGCTCCTTGAGGACAAAGACTGTGTTTTTGTCCTTTTTAGCTCTACTGCTTAGCATATAGAGGCACATAATAAAAGCTTGTTGAATATATGAATGAATAGTAACATTTTTTGTGATAGCAAAAAATAAAAAACAAAGTAGGTGCCTAGTAATTGTATAACAGCTAAACAAATTGTGGTATATTAGTATAACAGAATATTATTGTACTATAAAGATCAACAGCAAAATATTTTGTAGTACCAAAGAACAGGAAAACAATATGTGCATATCACCTAAGCAATGGACAAGTAAACCCTCATACACAAATGTGACGGAATATTACTGTGTTGTAAGAAATTATGAATACAGAGAAATATTAGAAGTCTTACAAGAACTAATACAAAGTAAAGTAAGCAGAACCAGGAAACTATTCACATAATTACAGGAAAAATGTAAATGGAAAGATACAAAAAAAACCAAGGCAGCATTGTACTGACTGTAATGAGCAAACCTGGCTCTAAAGAAGAAGTGAAATAATCAACCTCCTACTCTTCTTGGCAGAGGTGAGGGATTATGGGTGCATAACATTGTATAAACTGTCAGATTCAGTTGATGGTCCAATAGTTGTTTTTTCTTCTCCTTTTCCAATTTATTTTTAGTTTTTAACATTCATTTCCACAAGATTTTGAGTACAAGATTTTCTTCTCATCTTTCCCCTACCCCCACCCTAAGATAGGGAGCTTACTGAATACCCCTTCCCCAAATCTGTTCTCTCATATATCCTCCCCCATAACCCCCTAACTTCCTAGCAGGGCAAAATGGATTTCTACCCTAGTGCCTGTATATCTTATTTCCCAGTTGTGTGTAAAAAACAATTTTTTTAAACACTTGTTTTTAAAACTTTGATTTCCAGATTCTTTCCCTTCTTCCCTCCTTACCCACCCCCACAAGGATGACAAGCAATTTAATATACATGTGTAGTTACAAAATGTTTCCATAGTAGTTATATTGTGAAAGACTATTTCCCTCCACCCTATCCCACTCCCCCACTTATTCTATTTCTATTTTGACCCTGTCCCTTTTCAAAAGTGTGTGCTTCTAACTGCCCTTTTCCCCAATCTGCCCTCCATTCTGTCATCCCCCTCTTATCCCCTTCCCCTCTACTTTCCTGTAGGGAAAGATACCCAAATGAGTGTGTATGTTATTCCCTCCTTAAGCCAAATTCTATGAGAGTAAGGTTCACCCATTCCCTTTCACCTTCCTGCTCTTCCCCTGATGATCCAATAGTTTTGCTGAATTACTTTTTTTTTCCTCTTGGAAGGACATATTTGGAAATGAAGGTGATTTAAAAATAAAGGATTTTTTAAAATGACAGATATGGGCAATTCAGAAAAACATGTAATGTAGACAGAGTGAAGAACCAGGGCCACAACATACACAATGATTACCCTCATGTAAACGTAATGAACACAAAGAAGGCAGCTGCATTCTAAATGCTGTAATGACTTAATTTTGGTTCTGGAGAACCGAGAATGAAACATCCTTCCCGTAGGGGGCTATAGGTGCAAGACACTGAGTACATGACCAGACAAGGTCACAGCATATATTAGTGTTGCCTAATTATTTTCTTTGTTATAAGACAGAGTTCATAGTGGAGAAAGGGGATAAACAGCAAAGGAGGAAGGGAATATGTCTAAAAGCAAATGATACAAGAACAAAAAGCATTGATCAAACTATAAAATTAGTTTGGTCATTTGTTAATCAGAATAAAGCTGCCAATTTTTTATTTAGTGTTAGTGGTAGTTCTTGGATGGTCATTTGCAGTTTTGGGTCAGAACCTAAGTCTCATGACAAATGAAAATCACTGACTCTGAAGACTCCTAGAAATTCAATTCAAGTATGTTGTTACTTGCTTCAGAATTAAAGAACCCAAAGCAGCCAGGAAAGCTCCACTCACACAAACAAACAAAAAACCCTCCTATGAGATCTCTGGAATTTCTCTAATTTTAAGTTTCGCTGCCACTATCACAGTATAAACTCAGATTATGAGCACCTTAGATTATCAAAACTTCCTAAAAGGTCACTTTTTTTTGCCCCCAAATCTTCAACTCCACCTTTTTTCTTTTCTTTTCTTTTCTTCTTAAACGGAGAAGCTTGGTGCAGTAGAAAGAGCACTGAACCTGGGCTCACATTCTGACACTACTGCTTACTGACTGTGGGCAAATTAATGCTCTGGGCCCCAGTTTCCTGAACTGTAAAATGAGAGGGCTGAACTAGATTAATTCTAAGGTTCCATGTGGCTCTGAATCATTTTATGATCCCACTGCATACTAAATAAATCGAACTCTTTGGTATGGCATTTAAGGCTGCCTGCAATCTGACACTGGCTCACCTTCCCAGTTTTCTCTAATGTAATTTTTCCCTCTACATGTTACACTTCAGCCAAAACAGCCTATTCTGTATTGCCCAACCACACCCTGCAATCTTCCACCTCAATGCCTTGGCCTGAGCTCTTCCCTATGTTTGCAATGTCCTTCCTTTGCCTTATAGCCTGATGAATTACGACCTGGATTTTAATGCCCAACTCAAATGCCACCTCCCCTCCATGAAGCCTTCTTTGATTCTCCTGATCAGTAATGACCTTCCCCCTTGGATCTACCTCAGGAACAATTTGTTTTGTATATTTCTAATATGCTTATCAATGTCATATTTTGTATTATGGTCACCAGTGTTTGTGACATTCCCTTACTAGACTGTTAGTTCTGTGAATGTAGGTACCCAACCTACTTAAACTTTGCATCTCCCCAAAATTTAGGACAGTGCTTTGCCCTCAGTATAACCTTAATAAATGTTCGTTGAATCATTTATAAAAGTCTAAATAGGGCCTTGAAGGTGTTAATTATTCTCCCAGAGTATGAGGTTATACCCATTTGGGTATTTACAGCTATATGTGAATAACTGGGGACAACATTATAGTAATGGATATATCTTACTGTTGTCATAATGGGGCTAGGAAGGCACAAAGGTTCCATGCTCCTGGCATAACCTAAATAAGGAACTCTGGCACTCAAGTCAAAATCAGTTAAGCAGGAAATTGGGTGGGGTAAGGAAGGCATAAGATATGGCCACTCAGACAGACCCAGTACATGTGAAGTAAGAACTAGTGAAGAACTAGAAGGCTACAAAAGAGGAAGAAGTTAAAATGCTAAAGCCTATAAGCTAGGTTCTGAATTCAGAAGAAGGGATAACCCAACAGTTCATAAATGACAACAAAAAGAATCTCGATAGGGATTCTGATGTAGACGAGACCTCAGGGGCCACCTTATCCAACTGTCTCTTTAGGCCCAAAAAGGTAAATGACTTGCCCAAGATCACATAGGTAATAAGTGATGCAGTGGGAAAAGCACCTGATTTTGAGTCAGAGGCTCCAGGTGCAAATTCTGCCTCTGATACCTGGGTGACCTCGGGCTTCAGTTTCCTAATCTATAAAATAAAGGAGTTGGGTTAGATGGTCTTTACCATCCCTTCTGGCTCTAAATTTATAATTCTATGATCCCAAGAGACTGAGGTCAAATTGAAATCCAGTCTTTAAACTCAATTTCAACATTCTTTCCTTTATACCATGTTGCCTCTCTACTGACTAAACTTCTCACTCTACAACCTTATCCCTAAGCCCTATGCTTCCCTTTTCTCCTCAGTTTTATATTTCCCTTTGTTGATACAGACACAGACTTAGCCTCTCCCTCATTTCCCACCATTCTCACAATGGCATCACACAATGTCTTGGATAGTCAATCATGCAGCAATGAGAATTGCTAGGAGAGACTATATATGTTCTTTCCTTGGAGACCTATAAAGCCAAGAGAGAAATCATTCTGAATGGGACTGTTTAAATTGGGTCCTATTTGGAGGTCAAGGGAATTAAGGAATTCTAAAGGTCCTGTACTCCCAGAGACTCCACAATCTGTAATTAGGTATCCCTTCTGATCATTGCTGGGCCCATCATAAAGCAGTTTCAATTTGGCAGAGGTTTATATTCTTGTTGGCAAAATCTCCATGAGTCCAAGGTCACTCCACATGAAAATTAGGCATCAAAGTAAGCTACATTTGAAGAGATTCATCACCAGGTGAGCCACAAAATGATGAATTTTGGGGACCACAATTCTCAAATTACCATCTTGGAAGTTATAGAGATAGTTTAATGGGTTGGTTCTGGGAGTATTCTCATCAATGAAAACACAGATTCATGAAGTACTAAACTAAGCTAAACTTCCTAGAAATCCAATCACCATTTCATTATCATTCATATTATTCACTGGCATAGATGTAATTTCCCATTCCTGTATTTCCCCACTCCCCTCCTCCCAACAAACTCTTCTATCCAGTGATACTGGTTTCCTTGTTGTCCCTCACACATATGACATTTTATCTCCTGATTCCAGGTAGTTTCACTGGCTCTCCCCCTTGCCTGGAATGCTGTCTCTCCTCCTCTCTGCTTCTCTGGCTTCCTTCAATTCCCACCTTTTGCAAGAAGCCTTTCCCAGTCCTCCTTGATCTCAGGCTAAGCTTACTCTTAATTCATTGTGTGTGTGTGTGTGTGTGTGTGTGTGTGTATCTTATTGTTACATAGTTATTTGCATGTTGTCTTTCCTCCATTAGACTATGAGCTCCTTTTGAGCAAGGACTGTTTATTCTTTGCCTGTCTTTGTATCCTCAGTGCTTAACAAAGATGCTTAATAAATGCTAGCTGACTGACACTAGCCATCTTCTAAACCCTTAGTAACAGAAATAATATTGAGCATGTTGAAAAAGAAGGAAACAGAGTTAGAACAAAGGAGACTCAGACCAACTCTAACTTTGAAGGAGAATGCATTCCTCTGTTATTAAGAGTGTTTTCGGATAGTCTGCACAAGAGATACAGTAAAGAATCAATTCTAGTCTTGACTCTATCACACCACGCAGTTAGGACTAGTCTAGGGGTGGGGAACCTTCAGCCTTGAGGCCACATGTGGCCCTCTAGGTCCTCAAGTGTGGTCCTGCCACTGAATCCAAAACACTTCTGGCTTTACTTGAGAAGTACTTGAGAAGCCTTGAGGCCACAAGTTCCCCATGCTGGTGGTCATTTCTCTATCAAGCTCCATTTCTTTCCCCGTAAGAATGGGATGAGATCTTTATTTCAGACTCTTCAAAAAACATAATTATCCTGGGCAATCTGCCTGTAAAACTTTCATTCACTGAAAAAATCTCATTCATTGGATGTCCACTGTGTGTGAGACCCTGCTCCCTTATAATTCGGCAGGGAAATGACAGGCATGAAAATAACCAAAGGACGAGGAATTCATGACAAGTGCCACACGAGGGTATCAATCTGGGATGAATTAAGGTTCGAGGGTCAGGACTAGACTAAGGTATCTTGAGTCTAAGACCACAGGCCTAACTTGCTGTGGAGTATCAAGCAAATTCAGACACCACTAACAGGCTTCAGTGCCCTCATCTCTCAGATGCCTGGATCATATCAGATCATGCCAAAGGTCCATCTATAACAGTAGTTCTCAAAACGTGTGCTACAAATTGACCTTGTAATTAATTGCATATATATGCATGAGTCTCCCAGCTCTTCCCATGGTGTTGCCACTTTTCACACTTGGGATACACTGATTGGGTGTCACCTGAGGGTATGGTACATTAAGCTCAAATTTATACTGAGCTTCACTAGCATAGGGGAGTTAACATCATGGAGTCTAGTCTTCCCATCCAGCCCCTCCTCCTCATCTAGGTGATTCTTTTCCTTACCCTAAACTCCTGTTGTCCCTTGCCCTCTTGCTATGACATAGGACCCCCAATCCCAGGTTGCCCAAAGAAACTTCAAAAAAGCAGCCTTGGGAAAGAGGCATAAAGGCCCCAGGAGCCTGATGAGAGGCAGCCCAGGGCTGTAAGGGAATGGGCAGCAGGTGAGGTAGTTAGTTCTCTAAAGAGGGAAGGAAACATCTCCCCATGCTGCTGCCTAAACACAACCCCAGTGGCCCTGTGCTAGTTCTAGCTCTACCTCCCAGCAACTCCACTGGGAAAAGATGCTAGAATTCTATTCCAAATTTGGAGAGGATTGAGATGGAGAAAGGGGAAATGAGCACTTCTTGAAATCATATCTATTTCTACTCAGATTCTAGGAGGAGTTCCTGGGGTCTCCCATTTGCCTTGGAGGGAAGAGTTCATTTATTCAACTACTACCACTTATTAGACCTGTATTACATGTAAAGAATGATGCTAGGTCTTGGGGAAGAGTCCTTACCTTTAAGACCAAAGGTCCCTGAGATTGATGGCTGTTCCCCAGTGAACTTCTTAGGCGTTTTTTGTTTCCTTCCTGACTCAAGGGAGAGAAAACAAGAAGACGAAATCTGGTCAAATAACTATAGAGAAAAGGGTTAACCTCTAGTGCCACTCCTCATCTAACCAATCTAGGGCCCTCTCCCTCCCCAAGGACCATTACTATCCCCACTATATCCATACAGAGAGGACTTCAGCTCCTCTGCTCCCACTGCAAAGGTGGATGTGGAGACAGATGCAGATACGGGAGCTCTGAGGTGTTCCCCCTTGCTCATCTTGGGCTCTAATCTTACTGTGCTTGGAACGCTCAGGGTCCTCTTCTTGGGGCGATACTGGGCCTGTGGCCTCTTTGCTGCCTGTAGCCTTGGTAGCAGGTGAAGCAATGGCCTCCGCTGCAGTCATATGGAAGTCCTTACTCTCACATGTGTCTAGGGCACACTCTCCATTCTCTGGGTGCAGATCCCCTTCTTTCTCCAACTTTGCCTGTTTTGGATGGACGGGGCAGGTGTCCAAGCTCTCAGCAGCCCTGGAAGTCATATACACAGTGACCTGGGAGAGTGGGACTGGAGCCTTAAAGCAGCTTTCCCTCTTATCCATCCCAATCTGTAGCTAAGATGTGGCCTCTCTGCCCATCCAAATGAGGACCCCAACTCAGTTGAGAGTTTGGGAGAGACAGCAGACATTTCTCTCCAGAACCCATATGTACCTCTTCTTACCACCGCTCCTTCCCACAGTTCTTTGTACTTTGCTCTCCGACTTGTTCATCGGCAACACTTTGCTAGGTGATGCTGATTTGCTGATTGGAATAGGCTTGCTGACAAGGACAGGTTTGCTGGGTGGGAAGGGCTTATTAATTTGGATGGGTTTACTGGGTGGGAAGGGCTTGCTGGGCAGGATAGGTTTGCTTACTGGCACCGGCTTGCTAGGGAGGACGGATTTGCTGACTGGGACCAGCTTAGTGACTGGGACAGGCTTGGTGACTGGGACAGGCTTAGTGACTGGGACAGGTTTGGTGACTGGGACAGGCTTGGTGACTGGGACAGGTTTGCTAACTGAGGCCACCTTGGTGACTGGGACTGGTTTGCTGACTGGGACAGGTTTGCTGACCATAACAGATTTGCTGACCGTAACAGGTTTGCTAACCGGGACCGGCTTGCTGACTGGGACGGGCTTGCTGACTTGGACCAGCTTGCTAACTGGGACTGACTTGGTAACCGGGATAGTCTTAGTGACTGGAATCGGCTTGTTAACCGGAACCGGCTTCGTGATGGGAACTGGTTTGCTGACTGGTATTGGTTTGCTGACTGGGACCGGCTTAGTGACTGGGACTGGTTTATTGGTCTGTACTGGTTTCCCAGGGGGTGCAGCTTTAGGCAGGGGGAAAGGCCTGCTGGCTGGGACAGGCTGGTCCATGTGATTCCATAGTCTGTGCTTCTCTAGCTGAGTCTTGGAGGTGAAGGCAGCTTCACAGTAGGGGCATGGGTATGTCAGCTTCTCAGAGATGGCACCCTGAAGAAGAAGGAGACAGAGCCACATGTGCCCAGGGACAATGGAAGCATAGAAACAGTGCAGGTCCTGTAGATGATGCTCCCGTTGGGGGAAATGCAACCCCCAGGTTACTTATCTCCAAATTTTGAATAGCACAAGGAAGGTGGAAAAATACAAGGAAAGTTCCATTCTTTGACTTTTCCTTTCTGCTCCCAACTCCTAACCCCCAGCTTCAAGGCACTGCCAAAAAAAAGCATTAGGGCTTTTTTTTTTTTGTTTCCCCAGAAAATGAACAAAGCAATCAGACCAGTGGGTAAAGAGGAACAACAAAAGCAGCTTGGGCTAAACTTGAAAAGGGTAGACAACGAAAGCATGCAAGATAACTGATACCCCTCTGTTATCATTCATTTCCCATACAGCTCAAAATAGAGCCCAGTCACAGCAGACAAATGGGTCACATGTTACAGATGTGTGCAATATAATATACAGAGCCACACATGCAAATGCTATATAACATCCTGTCAATTTCCATGGTACTGGAGGCAAAAATGTCACCCTGACTACATTCATATAGTCATTCAATGAATATTATTCAACACCTAATGTGTGCAGAGGCTTACGCAAGGTGCTGAGAGAGACACAGAAATGAGCAAAACATAATCCCTGCTCTCAATCTAGCAGAAGAGCTAAGACATGGACTTAAGTAAAAGACAAGGTAAAATGTCAATGTGTTACAAGACAGTGATACAGGGATTGAAAGAAGGAAGAGATCGAGTCTGGCTAGGGGGATTTGGAAAGACTTCCTAGAACGGGTAGTCTTGAAGGAAAGGTAGGAATCAGACAGATGCTGGCAGACAGGGAGAAACACTGTGAGCAAAGGCATGGGGAAAAGAAAATAGGAGCTTTGAGTTCTTATGTAAAGGTTGGAAAGGCTAAGAAAGAAAGAGGAAGGATATTTGGTTGCGGGGATAGGGGATATCTAAGAAACATCAACAAACTTCTCCAAAGGACTTCAAGATTCCTAAGGGGCTGGAGGAAGGGAAAGAGAAAGAGGTTATTACTGCATCTAAGTGGGAGAGGCTAATAGCTTACAAAGACAACATGGCCAGAAAGCTCTGTAAACACCATAACTTGGACCAAGGTGCAAAGATGACTCAAAAATACTGATATATTAACCTGGAAATACTCATTCTGGTAGCTAAACAAGGAAGGAGTAAGAGAGGGAACAGGGCACCCCCTTCTGGATTCTTGACACGGATCAGCAAAAGCAATCCCAGCAGCCAGGCACATGGACAGGGAGGAAAGAGAAGAAAAAACAATTGTGGGGACTCTGAGGGAAGATGAGCAAAAGTAATCCCAGAATTGAGGCGTGGGGATGAGGAGGAAAGAGAATGAGGAACAATACTGAGATAATCTGTAAACAGAGCCTACTAAATACAGGGGTTGTCCCTTGAGGTGAAATCATATACCGCTGAGAATCACGTCCTCTAGGCCTGGTCATTACACACAGATTTCTTTTCTTTTAAAAGATGCTCATACAGAAACATTCATGATGTATGAAGAAACACAGAAGTGTTCTGAAATATGCCAGCATCCAAAACAGATATATTTTGATGTGTACAACTTGCCAGCCCCCCCAACTCCCCTCAAAAAAACCCACCCAGAACTTCTCATAAATCTTTCATACATACATCTGTGTGTATACACTCTCATAGGTGTAATGCTTTATAAATTCAAACCTAAAATTTTAAGCCCAAAGGCCTCAAAATCTCCCTCCTCTATTCCTCCTCCCTCATCTCCACTAGCTTCTCTTCTTTACTCTTTCCAAATCCTAAATTCCATTTGCATTGAGAAGACTTACAATACATCTTTTAGCACACCCCACTATCCAGCCAATGGTCTTACCCCCTGGCAGCGTTGATAATGGTACTTGAGTCCATAAATACTTGGGAATTCCAGCCAGCACCCTGAGTTTGGACACTTCACCCGAGAGTGGGCTTTGAACTCATCCTTCCACTGGTTCATCAAGGAGAGCTGAGATAGAAAAGAGATGACATATCCAAGAGTTTATACTGTGTCTTATCTTAACTTTGCCCCAAGCCTAGTGCATGGATCTTTACATAGCAAGCATTTGATCAATGTCTACTGAATGAAACTAAGTCCAGGTGAGCTTCCACTCTCCCATTTGATATCTAAAGACATCTATTATCTCACATATTTTTCTTCCCTCTTCAAATTTACTTTGAATCAGACCTTTTCTTTCCTCTTTATCCACATATCTGATTTCTTTACTCATTCTTAGGGGGAACAAGAGAGAACTAAACCATACTTGACCTACTTCCCTTTCAGGAAACAATAATGACAGGATGGACCCTCAACAAGGATAGGGTTCACCAGCCACCCCTCAGCCCCCAGTTCTCTTCCCTGCACCAAATAAGCCCTGGGCAGGGAGGAGGCCATTTTAGCTATATGGCTTTACCACAGCCCCTTGCCTTAGAGCCCTAAGGACCTTAATTGGCTAAAACTTCAAAGTCCATTTTCTTTAAAAAGATTTTGTTCAGTCGTTTTTCAGTCATGTCTGACTACTCATGACCACAATTGAAGTTTTCTTAGCAAAGATGCTGGTATGGCTAATCATTTCCTTCTCCAGCTCATTTTATAAGTAAGGAAACTGAGGCAAACAGGGTTAAGTGACTTTCCCAGGGTCATACAGTTAGTAAGTATCTAAGAACAGATCTGAACTTAACAAAAATGAGTATTACTGACTCCAGGCACCACACTCTATCCACTGTGCCACCTAGCTGGTTCTTTAAAGAGATAACTTAAAAATTAGTGGTAGGCAACAGGATACA
Source organism: Pseudocheirus occidentalis (assembly GCA_028646575.1). NCBI lineage: Eukaryota > Metazoa > Chordata > Mammalia > Diprotodontia > Pseudocheiridae > Pseudocheirus > Pseudocheirus occidentalis. The sequence continues at coordinate 119,941,040 of CM053595.1, read as the reverse complement.
GTGGGGAAAGCACTGACTCTGGAGACAAAAGCAGTTAGGTTTAAATCCTGCCTCTGATGCTTACTACGTCACCTTCCTGAGCCTTAGTTAATTCATTTGTAAAATGGAGTCACAGCAGATGGCTTCTAAGGCTCCTTCCACCTCTAGATTTATCACCCTGATAATAGCTAGCAGTGATAATGTGCTTGAACATCTGCACTGTGCTTCACAAATATCATCTCATTTTATCCTCACAACAACCCTGGGAGGTAGGTGCTACTACTATCCCTATTTTACAGAGGAGGAAACTGAGTCAGACAACTGACAAGGATAAGTGACCTGTCTAAGGTCATACAGTGGGTAAGCACTCGAGACCAGACTGGAATTCCTGACCCCAAGCTCAGGGCTCTATCCATTATACCACCTACCAGCTGTTTTTCTCTTAAGGAACACAGCCTCCATTGTTGGGGGATGTTTTCACTCTCTCTATAAAGAACCTTAGATTGGCAGCATCCTGGACAGTGCAGGGTCAGACACACGGCTAGATAAGGCTTGCAAGGGGTTCAGGGAGCCAAAGCAGTGGTAACAGTTTTATGTCAGAAGGGTAAGGGAAGGAAAGAGCAGAGACAGGGTTCCAGGTTGGGGAGAAGCTCACAGGAATGTCTCTCAGGGCCTGGTTCTCGACCTTTGGCCGTCCTTTCTTCCTGCCCTCCATCTTGTCACTGGTAGAATTTCCTGCAAACAAAGCAGAGGCAAGGATTGTTGAACTTGGGAAGGGAGAAGATACTCTCTGCCCTCCCTTCACCCCCCCCCCACAAGTGAGAAGTTTCTGTTCAAAACTAAAACAGGGCAATTATGTCCCTAGAAGGGCAAGGTTTATTCTCTTAACAATTCCTATACATTTTTCTGGTAACGAAACTAATGCCTACTTGGATCTAAGGTTACCTCTTTAATTATGATACATGTATCTTAGATGTATCTATTTATTTATGTTTTCTCCTCCATCAGAATGTCAACTTCTTGAGGGAAGGGATTGTGTCTGCCCTTTTTGCATCCCTAGAACTTAGCATAGTGACTGACACATAATAAGTGCTTAATAAATACCAGCTGAAATACAGAAGGGGATATGGGAAAACAGATATATATTAATGCACTATGGCTGGAGCTGTAAACTGGTCCACACATTCTGGAAAGCAATTTAGAACTGTGAGCCCCCAAAGTCACTAAACTGTGTGCACCCTCTTTGACTCAGCAATACTGCTACTAGACTTGTACACCAAAGAGATCAAAGAAAGAGGAAAAAGCCATATAAACAAAAACATTTCTAGTAGTTCTCTTTGTAGCAGCAAAGAACTGGAAGCTAAGGAGGTACCCGCCAAGTGGGAATGTCTGAACAAATTATGCTATGTGAATGAAATGTAATACTATTATACCATAATAAATTATGAATCATAAGCTATTCTCCAATAGGTAAGTGGTCAAATGATATGAACAAAGTTCTCAAAAGAAGAATTTCAAACTATTAACAATCAAGTAAAAGAATGCTCTGATCACTAAGAATAAAAGAAATGTAAATTTTAAAAACCCTAAGTTTTACCTCACACTCAAACTGTCAAAGATGAAAAAAAGATGGCAATAGCCAACGTTGGAGGCTATGGGAAAACAGACATACCACACAATTGTTGTTGGACCTGTGAATCAGTGTGACTGTTTTGCAAATCAATTTGGAATTACACAAATAAAGTGAATAAAATGCCATACTAATAAAAGGCTTATAACCCAAGGAAATCTTTGACAAGAATTAAAATCCCCATAAACATCAAAATATTTATAGCAGCATCAACTGGGGAATAGCTAAACAAATTGTATAGAAAGTAACTGTGCTTAACAACAGATATGATAAATACAGAGAAGCATAGAAAGACTTACATGAACTGATGCAGAGTGAAGTAAGCAGAGGCAAGAAAACAATATGCACAATGACTACAGCAACATAAAGGGAAAGAACAATAACTGCCAAACAATCAAAAGTGAATGTTGCCAAATTACAAAGAATAAATATAACCCCAAAGAAGAGATGAGAAGACACCCCTCCCAGATACTTCTTTGAAGAGGCAGGACAGGTACAGAATATTTAGTTTCTCAACATATTAATCAGTTTTGCTTATTTTTTTCCCCTTCTTCCTCTTTTTTTCTTAAAAAAAACCCAACAACTCTGCTATATGGGATGGCTCTAAAGATACTGGATGAAATTATAATGAAGTAACAACAACAAAAGATTAATAAAATATATTTTAATAAAAGAAATAATTAAAGGCACAAAAGCAACAAAATTTGGGAAGACTCATATAAACTGATAGAGTAAAGCAAGTAGCACCAGGAGAATACTTTATACAATAATAATATTGTAAAAAACAAACAATTTTGAAACAATTGAGACCTATGATCAACAAAACAACCAACAATGATTCCAGAGGATGGATGATGAAGCATGCTACCCTCCTCTTGACAGAGAGGTGATGGACTCAGTATGCACAATGAGACATTTTTTGGACATGGCCAACACAAGAATTTGTTTTGCTTGACTACGCATATTTGTTATAAGAGTTCTTTTCTTTTTTTTCTTATTACTATGGAAGAGGGTTAGGAAGGAGAAAAATAGATTTTTGTTAATTGTATAGCATCGAATTTTTTTTAAAATGCTTTTCCGTATATTAGAAATAGGGAGAACATTCAGGACAGATCCACATCATCCCATGGTCAACCTACTTACTAATATTTCTCAATTATCCATGCTCCTGAGAGAGAACAGGTCATGGGTATTTTGTGTGTGTGTGTATGTGTGTGTGTACACACACACACACATACACACACACACACATATTATATATGTGTGTGCACACATTTATATGTATATGATAGCTTTATATATACAGCTAATTTGTACTTGGGTCCAAAAGAGCCAGTTTGTCCTTTTTTTATTTTTGGCTGATTTTCACTTCTGATTAGATTTTACTTATTCTCTGATCGCACTCACAGACTGCAATCTGAAGGGGTCAGTCTCAAAAGTCAGAATTTGCCAATGGACAGTACACATAGAGGTAAATCTACACCCCAATTGTCTGAACATTAAACAAAACCTCTTTGAGTCAGCCTTCCAGGTCTTGAGTGGAGGTTACTGGACACTGCAGAAGCCTTGCTTGCCTCCAGCAAACCACAGTCCTAGCTCTTCCTGAGGAGTGAGTACAGAAGTCTGTCAATGATCAAAGCATTCTTACCAAGTTTAGGAGGCTCGTGGGGGGCAGGAAGCTGGCTTTCTATCCTCTCTCCATCCTTCCCCAAACCACCCTTACTTGGTCCTGCAAGCCTTCGGCTTCCTCCGTATGGGTCACCCATCTCTGGAAGCCAAGTACAGATGGGTAAGAAAACGCACCAAGGCTGTAAGGAAAGATGTGGGGGGGTGGGGCAGGGGAAGACAGGGGAATGGGGAATAAGAACACTGGTGGGTGGGGAAGGACAGGGCTGGGGCTGGGAAGACCTTAAGTACCAGGGAGAGGAGATGGGAGAAGCAGGTTCAGCAGAATTTACTACAGTAGTCACCCTACCTTTAACAAACGTTGTATATATTGTACAAATGTAGCTTTTATATACTTTATCAAGTCATCATTTGCTTTATAAGTCTGTTTTGCCATGGGACTTCTTTGATTAGTGAATTTTTTTACACACAGGCTTATATATGCTATGTAAAGCAAGGCTCACATGCTACACCCCACCCCCTCCATTTCCCCACAAGTTAGCTTTATTTCCAAGCATGGCCAAGAATTCTTTATTTTCTATTTATAACAAATGTTTCTAAAGAGAAAGCTTTCCCTTGGGATTTCCCAGTCACATTTGGGGTGGAAGCAATGACAAGATGCACCTTTGAGTCTGTATCTTACACCCTCCCACCCCCAATCCATCAATTCCAATCTTAATAACTGGAAGTGTCTATTGACTAGTGTAACATGGGGAAAAAGATATCAAATACTGGAGCAAAGGTAATCATCTGCTGAATTTCCCACTTTGAATGGAACAAGAGAAGGAGAACCCAGTTGAAAACTCCTGACATGAACAGTGACAACTAATGGTCAGGTGATCCTTTTTTATGTGTTCATCTGGATGCAGAGGTGGGGAGCCTTTGGCTTTGAGGTCACATGTGGCCCTCTAAGTCCTCAAGTGTGGGCTTCTGACTGAATCCAAACTTCACAGAATAAATCCCCTTAATAAAAATATTTGTTCTGTAAAGTTTGGACTCAGTCAAAACGTCTAACCCAAGGGCCTAGAGGGCCACATGAGGCCTCAAGGATCAGGTCCCCCACCCCTGAAGAATAAAGCCTGGCATCCTCCAAAATGCTGAGCCCTCAAGCATGCCCTCCAGGTTTCATCACCTACTTTAGTGCTCAGGCCAATGGTTAATGCTGAAACAAACTTCCCAAGCAGGCAGATAAGGCTAGGGTAAGGAGATCATAAGAACAGCTTTCTCTCCCCAGGCAAATTAAGAAACCTTGATAAGGGGCTCCATGGAAAATACTCTCTGAGCCCTAGGTAACAGGAATAGGAGACAAGAAAGATACATATTACATATGCCAATCCAAAGACTTCCATTTGCCAGCATCCCCATGGAAACTCTTCTATAAGTTGATCAGTCTAGAGTTCCCCTATATATTCCTTCCTGCCCCAGATGCTGAGGTAGGACTCCTCACAGAATCCCAAATGTTGCAAAGATCTCAAAATCCATCTAGTACAGCCCATACCTGAATAAGAATTCCTTCCATACCATGCCCAAATCAGGAACCATTCACTTCCCAAAGCAGTCTATTCTATTTTTGGACAGCTATAACTTTTTCAGAAGTAATCTCTTATATCAAACCTAAACTTACCTCTTTGAAACTACCAGACATTGTTCCTAGTTCTGTCCTAGTGTTTTGTGTCTCCCCATTAAAAATTAAAATCATACAGAAGAAGCAGAGAACGAAAGATGATCATGGAATTTCATTGTCCAGCCATGGAGTAGAGTCACACCAAGGTGGGGCTTAAGAACCAAATATGTAATTGTCAGATTTGGGAGGGCAGGAGAAACCAAAGGCAAAGGCAAGACTTGAGGTCTCCTATAAACTGGCTCAGTGAAGCATCAAAAAATGTGCTCAATAAATATGTAAATAGAATGTAAGTGGATACATTGTTCTAAGCACTGTGCTGGGAGCTGGAGATAAAAAGGCAAAAATAAAATGGTCTTTAACCTCAAGGGCTTATATTCTGTCAGGAAAGAAGGGTACACATCTAAGTATATACAAAAGACATACAGGTAATTGATAGGGGAAGGGAGAAAGAAGGCACTAATAGCAAGGGGGAAAAGAAAAGACTTCATATAGGAGGTGGTATCTGAACTGAACTTTAAAGGAAACTAGGGATTCTAAGATTTGGAGGGAAGAGGGAGTGAATTCCAGGCACAAAAACCAACCAGGGCATGGAGGCAGGAGATGAAGATCATGGATGAGGAAAAGTAAGAGATCACTCTGACAGAGAACAGATGAAGGTGAGCTTGTGTTTTCTCTATTCCTCTCTCACAAAATGCTATTTATTAATTTATTAACAAATATTTATAAAGTGCCTACCATGACACTACAGTGGGTGCTGAGGATGGGGACTGGATCTGTGATTTCATTCATATAAAATGAAACACACATAGACTTCTAGGTAAAGAAACTCTTAACCATGAAGATTAACACCATCTCTAAAACTTTAAACCCAGAGAGGTGCCCAGGGCACTGAGCAGTTAAATGCCCTGCCCAGGGTCACTCACACACACACACACACACACACACACACACACACACACATATAATCTGTTACATATTTTTTGTCACAGATAGGATTTAAATCGTATTCCTGACTTTTAGGCCAATTCTAGCCACCATGACATGCTGTCAGCTGCTGAGAATTAAAAAAAGAGTACCTACCCTCAAGGAGCTTATATTCTATTAGGGGAAACAATACAAAAATAGGTAAAATGCTATCATTCTTTTCCATGTTTGCTTTTGTTTCTTCTTTCGAATTGTTCATTCCATTGGTTACAACCCTTCTATACAACCAGACTAATGTCCAATATGAAAATATTTGCAGATCCTATACTTGACTGCATGCCGCCATGGTGGGGGGGGAAGAAGGAGGGGAGAAAATTTGAAACTCAAGGGATTGTAGAACTGAATCTTGTAAACTAAAAGTAAATAAACAAATCAATTTAATTTTAAAAAATAAATATAGGTAAATACTATATATGTGTGTGTGTATATACATATATATATATATATATATATATGTATACATACACACACAACACAGTTCTCACTTGACATAAATGGACCATCCCACAGATTTCTACACAAAACAAATTTGCCTGAAGAAGGCAGGCACATGGTTCATGGACACATGGGGGGGCCAGAGACAGAGAATCAAGAGCAGAAGAAGGAGCAGAGATGAAAGCCTGGCCTGAATGAGAGACAGAACAGAGTAACAAAGAACCTGACACATGATGGGGGGAGGTGCCCCCCAGCAGATCAGGGCAAAGTACTCTTCTTTTCTACCACACTGGAGGTTTGTTTCAAGCATTCTGTTGGTTCACCAGTCTCTCCACAAATCCTTTCTTCTGCTTGTACTTTGAGAGTCTTTGTTTTGTTTTAGGATTTGTGGTGGTTTTTAGGTTTTGGGGTTTTTTTTGGTGGGGGAGTAGGAGGCTACTGAGAGCCAGGAAGAGAGAGGGAGAGAGAGGGAAGGAGAGAGGGAAGGAGGAAGGGGAGAGTGAGAGCAAGAGAGAGATTACCAAGTAATTTCAGGGGAGAGGGAAGCCACTAACAACTGAGAAACTCCAGAAAGCCCTCAGATAGGAGGTGGTGCTCAAGCGAAGCAGAAAAGGGAATCAAGAATTCTATGAGGCAGGACTGAGAAGGCAGTGCATTCCATGCCTGTGGATAGAAAATCAAATGTTAAGTGTGAGGAACAGCAAGAAAGACAGCTTGGCTGGACCACAGAGTGCCTAAAGGGAGGTGATACAGGACTAGCCTAGAAAGGTAGATGGGAGTCATATGAAGGGTTTTAAATGTCAAACTAAAGAGTCTGTATTGCTCAGAAAAGTCCTATGGCCAATTGGTGAGTTCATACACCTGGGTTTGAAATACCCTGAGAAGGCATCCTCCTTCTACTCCTGTCTTGTGGAGGTATTTCATGCACTTTAAACTGAGGAAGAACATTCCGAGACTACAGATAACTGCTTTTCTGACAAGTTCTTCCCTCTCCTTTATCTGATATCTGGCTCTTTTCTGGCTCCCTAGAAACATTTCCAGATAGATAGATAGACAGACAGATACACACACACACACACACACACACACACACATTTCTATATCTAAATATCTTCTCTTCACCCTACCATCCCCTCCAGCTATCTTTTTATATCCTTCTTTCCTTTCACAGTCAAACTCCTGGGGAAAAAAAGCTGTCTAAATTACCTCCATTTTTTCACCTTTTACTCACAATTTTCAACCCCTGACAATACAGCTTCTGATGCCAACACTTGGCTGAAACTTTTCTCTCCAGTGTCCCCAATGATCTCTTTATTGTTACACCTAATGGCATCTTCTCAGTTTTCATTCTCCTTGACCTCCCTTCAACATTCAACACTGCAGGCCAACCCTTCCTCCTATATACACTCTTTCCCCTCAATTTTCAGGACACTGCTTTCTCCTGTTTATTTTATTCCCTGTCTAGATACTGCTACATAGTTTCTTTGGCAAAATCTCCATGTCTCATCCCCTTTGTAGGGGTGCATCCCAAGGCTCTAAACAGGGTCTTCTTTTCTTATGTGTATACTCTTTCTCTTAGTGAACTCATCAGCTCCCATGGGTTTAATTATCATCCCTATGTAGATGACTTCCAAATGTACACATTCAGCTGTCATCTTTCTTTAAGCTCCTGTCTCATATTTCCAACTGTCAGCTGGATATAAGCATCTCAAAATCAACATGTTGAAAAAAGAATTAATTTTATTTCCCCTTAAACGCACCTTTCTTCCTAACAGATATTTCTGTCAAAGAGTTTCTATTCATCCAGGTTTGGAACATCAGAATCATCTCAATTTTTAATTCTCCTTTACTCCCCACCCCTATTCTGTTGACAATCCCTTTGAATATATATGTCTATAACATTTTTAACATCTTATTCTTTCTCCCCACTCACACAACCAGTACCCTATTTCGGGCCCTCTTTGCCTCTGGTCTAGACTACTTCACAACCTTCCTTACTGGTCACCCTGTCCTCCCCTCCCCCCACAAGGAAGCCTCTTCCTGATCCAGTCTACTCTCCAGCTGCCAAACTGATATTCTAAAGCAGTGGTTCTCAACCTTCCTAATGCCATGACCCTTTAATACAGTTCCTCATGTTGTGGTGACCCCCAACCATAAAATTATTTTCATTGCTATTTCATAACTGTAATTTTGCTGTTATGAATCGTAATGTAAATATCTGATATGCAGAATGTATTTAAATTGAACATAACCCACAGGTTGAAAACCACTATTCTAAAGCCAACTTTTTGGTCTCTGTCTCTTTAAGTGTAAACTCTTAAAAATTATTGAGGATCTTCTTCCACCAAAGGACTTTTATGTGTTATATCTATTAAAATCCACCTTATTAGAAATTTTAAAATCTTAGTATTTTTATGAAAATAGTTTTGACCACAAAGATCTCTCCCTACAAAGGGTCTTGGAGATCCCCAAGGGGCCCCCAGACCACATTTTGATAACTACTGTTCAAAGGACTGGTCTGATCACATCACCCCTCTGTTGAAGAATCTTCAGTTGCTCTCAGCTGCCTTTAAAATAAAATACACACTTATATGTCTGACATTTAAAGCCCTTCACAGTTTGAGTACTTAATTAGCTAACTAATCTTCCCAGGCTGATGGCATATGATTCTTTTTTTTTTTTTGCTTTTTTTTTGGAGGGCAATTGGGGTTAAGCGACTTGCCCAAGGTCACACGGCTGGGTTTTTTTTGTGTTAAGTGTCTGAGGCCGGATTTGAACTCAGGTCCTCCTGACTCCAGAACCGGTGCTCTACTCACTGGGCCACCTAGCTGCCCCGCATATGATTCTTCATTGAGCCTTCTTTGTTGCAGCCAATCCGACCTACTTGATGTTCTCCATACATGACATCCTATCTCCTGCCTCTTAGAAGACTCCCCAAGCTGAGAATATTCTTCTTTATTCATCCTTGGTATCCCGAGGTTCTTGGCATTTTTTGTTTCCTCCAGTTATTACTGTGCCCCAAAGTAATCCGTATTGATTTATGTATGTATTTAATACACATAGACTATAGGCTTCTTCTGGGCAAGAGACGTTTGCTTTTGTCATTCTATTTCCCTGTTCCCAGCAACTTATCTGGCAAACAGTAGGCATTTAGTATACGTTGAAATGAAGCTAATCTAAACCTTGAATGCTGAATCAGTTGATATACTAAGCACCTAAACTTCTGAGTACATATGTGTCTCTCGCTAACCCTGGGAAGCAACTTTCCTTTCAGCTGGGACAGATTTACTCAATTCTCCCAAAACATTATGGATAGGTATGTCAGGAGTTCTTAACTTTTTTTCTGCACCAAAGAAGCCTAGAAAAGCCTACGGACTCCTTCACAGAA
>CM053595.1:119882115-119930835 GCA_028646575.1 Pseudocheirus occidentalis | reverse complement strand
GGGGGGGGGTGGGGCGGGGGGACGGGGGAAGCAACTTGCAACTCTCGCGTTATTCTTGCAGCCCCGCACAGTCTCCCAGGGAAATGGGGATCGACTACGGGGCTGGGGGAGGCCTCAGCCCGAGGCTACTGTTTCCCCCCCATCGGAGGAGCGCTCGCGGAGTCCCCAGTCTGGGCTCCGGGAACTCCAGGGTCCGTCCCTCCTGGCCTGGCTGGGGAGGCCAGCTTGTGCCCCCATCCCCTATCAGTCAAGCGGAGATCAATACCACCGTGGGTGAAGGGAGGGAATCCAACTGCACCCTTAAACCTTACGGAAGGGTGGGGATAAGGTGGCCTGATGTTAGACAGAGGGTGACCAGGCGAGCAACAGCTGGAGTCCCCTCCTTGTGGTCCGAGTTCGGTGACTGACAAAACCTCCGAAACTCCGAGCCTCAGGCGAAGGGCAGACCTCTGTCCAGGTCGGGGCAGTTTGAGGTCACTGGGGAAGCTAAGCGATTCTAGGGCTCCGGGGTCAATTGCTCCAGGCCCCGCTGGGTTCAGGATTGTGAAAGCCATAGCAGGAGCTGACAAAAAAGGACTCAGGAATTTGGGCTTCCAGTCCAATGGTGTTGATCCCCCCAAAAAAATTCTGCAGAAGAAAGGGGAAAATCTCATTTGGGGAAAGAGTGTCCACTAGAAGGGAGTGTCTCCTGTTGGACACTCAGTTTCCTCCTTGACTGACCATCTCAGCCTTTTTATCATGGGATCACAGATCTAGAGCAAGAAGGTATCTCCAAAGTCATTTAGTCCAACTCTTTCACTTCAGAGAGAAGGAAACAAGTCCAGGGAATTTAAGGGACTTTTCTCAGGTCACAAAGTCACACTTAGTTTTTGAAAACAGAGACATAGTTGAGAGATGGTATAGAGAGAAAAGGTTTGGCAACAATGGATGTGCCAGGTGAGTGAGAGAAATCAAGGATAACATTGAGGTTGTAAATCTGGGTAACTGTGAGGATGGTGGTACCTTCAACAGAGTTAAATTCATTTTGGAAAAGGGCTAATTGGTGTGGGGGTCAAGAAGAGTTCTATTCTGGACATTGTCAGTCGCAGTTAAGATATTTGTGGGGCATCCAGTTGGAAATATCTTTGAGGCATTTGGTGATTTGTGAACAGAGCTCCCTAGAGAGAGCATCCTGGATATATAGATTTGAGAGTTGTCAGCATAGAGATAATCATTAAACCCATGTAAGCTGATAAGATCAGCAAGAATGTAGAAAGAGAAGAGGAGAGGGCCCAGGACAGTCTTAGGATACACCCAATGTTAGTGGGTGGGATATGGATGATGATCCAGCAAAGGAGACTGAGAGGTAAAAGAATTTGGAGGAGAATGATCACCTATGTCAAAGGATGCAAAGAGATTACAGAGGATTAAGAGTGAAAAAAGATCATTAGAGTGAGCAATAAGGGATCATTGGTAACTTTGGACAGCTCAGTTCCAGTTGAATAATGAAGTAGTGTGCCAGACTGTAAAAGGTTGAAATGAAAATAGAAGGAGAAGAAATGGAGGCACTGAGTATAGATGGCTTTTTCTTGGGAATTTGGCTTAAAAAGGGAAAACTATATGATGATTTCATCAAATCCTCATAAACACCCCTGTGAAGTCAACAGGGCAGGCAGGAATAATCATCCCAATTTTATATATGAGAAAAATGAAGTCCAGAGATAAGTGACTTGCTCATAGCCATAAAACCAATTAATTTCAGAAGCAGGACTATATTTGTGTTATCCTTACTCCCAATTTGGTGCTTTTTATCTATTACACTTACAGTACACAAGGCTACCTTCTCTGGAAGCTAACAATTTCTACCCACACCACTGACACAGATATAACTGAAGTTAGCCTCCTGGAGCTTTGCCCCAGACTTGAACAATGGAGGGACTGGAGTACAGCAAGGCAGGCTTCCTCCAGGTGTTGCTGGGCCATCCCAACTGACACACCCAGGGTACTATTGTCTCTGTCCTGGGGAGCTGGCTCCCTTTGGGGCTACTGTACTCATCTCCTGCTGCCTCCTACTTTCTACTGTCTTCCTTTCCCATACTGTCCCTTGGAGGACAGGGTGGGGAGAATGGTGTCTAGTCTCTGGTCTGAGACAACCATCTCTTCTCAACTCAACTGTATTCTTTAGAGTCAACAACTTTAGTTATCCATCTCACATGCTTCATGAACTGGAACATTGGCATTCCCCTAATTTATTTATTTTTACCCCCTAATTTCTTATAAAAAATAAAAGGTAGTGTCTATGTCTCTACCTCCTGTTCCCTTGGGCCTTTTGTCCCTAGGTTGCCTTAGGATTTTGTGTTTGGGGAAGGAAAGTGGATTCCAGAATATCTCCCAGGAAATAAATGCCCCATGCAGTCAGTCAGTCAGTCAGTCAGTCAACAAGCATTTATCAAGTGCTTACTATGTGCCAGGCATCATAGAGATACTAAGAAAAATAATAATAGTTCCTACCCTCAAGGAGCTTACATTCCAACGGGGGAGACAATGTAAATAAGTGGTTTAGTAGTGAAAGGTTATCTCAGAAAGAGAGAGAGAGAGAGAGAGAGAGCTGGGGAGGAAAGGGAGGGCAGTGACTCAAGAAAGCCCAGCTACAGAAGATATGACTTGATCAGAGTCTTGAAGGAAACCAGGGAAACTAAAAGGTTTAAACAATGAAAGGTAGAGCATTCTAACAATGGAGAACAACCAGGGCAAACACATTGAAATGGAAGATAGAATGTCATGCATGATGGAGAAACAAGTAGGCCAATGTAACTAGATCACAGAATTTGTGGGGTGGGGTGAAGTATAATGTAGCATGAGCCCCAAAGACCACTAGTATTGGATTCTTTCCTCACTGGTGGAGATCAATGCTTTGCACCTGTTTGAGGGTGAGGAAGAGCTGTTGAGAGCAGGAGAAAAGAGAGATAAGATCTCTTGAATCTTTTCAAGGATTCTGGTTTCCAGCTTTGAGAGAGATGATCCTTCCTCAATGGCAGCCATTCTTTGGATTGCTGAAGGGAGAGAAAGACTGGAAAAAAGCTGACATGAGAGGAGCTGGTGGTCTTATCTATGGCTTACTTCACTAGAGCTTTCAGGGGAATTTGCCTTTGGGTGAGATCTGTGACTCTCTCTGCAGTTGGTTAAGCTGATTTACCTTACTCCTAGTGGGAAAGCTTCCTTGTTCTGTATTGTCTTGTATGGATACTTTCATTTCTTTTTTCCTGTCAACTTAAATAAACAGATTTCTCTATTATTTACTATGTTTGTACTCATTGTAGAACTGGTATTTGGTGGGAAAGGGGTCAAGCCTTGTATATAAAGCTTAGAGACTCCTTTACCCATTAATGAATAGCAATCAGGAGTTTAACTTAAAGTTACTTCCCTTAGACTAACAATATTTAAGGGAGCATATTTTATATATAGATAGAAATTATATAAATGTATGTATAGATTCTATCTATCTATCTATCTATCTATCTATCATTCTAGACCAGTATCTTTTCTCTCTGACAGCAAAATGGCCAGCCTCTGACCCCAACTTCCAGCTTCCCCTCCTGCCAGGAATTAAAGTCTCCTTTGGAGAAGGGTGGGGAAGGAGATGATAGAAATGTCTATTCTTGCCTCCCTGCAAGCCAGACTGAGATAGTCACACATTGCAATGATAAAAGGTAGGAATGAATGAAAAGGTAGGAAGGTGCCATGTAAAGAGCTTTAAGAGCACAAAGTAATGTCTATATAATAGGAATTGGACCTGTGATCTCATTAGTATAGGGAATTCCCAGGTGAGGAAATTCCCTCTATCAGTACAGATACCGTTTATAGTCTTAGAGAGTTGCCCAGAGCACTAAAAGGATAAGTGATTACTTGCCTGCCCAGGATCACACAAGCCCGTGTCAGACCCAAGATTTGAAACCAGGTTTTACTCATTTCAAGGCCAGCTTATTATGCATTACAGTACTCTGCCTCTTTATGTTCTAGTTAATGTTGACATATATTCTGTGAATTTCCTCCAGCTGGCTCACAGTGCCTAGTTAGGCTTGATGGGAACAAAAGTTGCTTTCAATGAGCCCACATGGACTGTGTAAGGAAAAGAAATCATTCGGGGATTTAAAATGGGCACTCATAAACCACATCCAGATAATTGAGTATTGGCTGTAATGTGACCTTTAGGTGACCTCTAAAGATCTCTTCCAGTTCTGATTTCTATAACTTGGTGTCCAAGCTAGATTACAACATTAAATTCAATTCTGGATTGTCTGGGTATGGTTCGTGAGGATCCATTTTAAAATCCTAGCATGATTTCAAAAGAAAGATGTCAATACTGTATTCTGCATTTTAGGTACATCTTCCAGAAACATTTTAAAAATTCAAAACATTATTATTTAACAATTCAACATTATTATAATTTTTATTATCTTTAACATTATTCTTTAAAATGTCTCACATATACATATATGTATATGTGTGTGTAAATATATATTATATATAGGAAACCAGGGAAATTAAAAACTATATGTATGTATATATGTATGTATGTATGTATGTATGTATGCACACACATCCCCTTCTGTCCTCTGACACAGCCATCATCTTACGGAAGCTCCACTCGGTCCTGGACTGTTGCATTAGCATTCTGATTGGTCTCCCTGCACCAAGTTTCTCCCCACTCATCCTCCTCTTAGCTGCTAAAATGATCTTCCTAAAGTGTAGGTTACTTCCCTACTCAATAAACTACAGTGACTCCCTATTTCTTCCAAGATTAAATATAAAATCCTCTATTTGGCTTTTAAAGACCTTCATTAACTGACCCCTTCCTGCCTTTCTAGTCTTCTTATGCTTTACGCCCCATCACATACTCTACCTTTAATTCAACATCTAAACATGTGATCCAAACATGACACTCCATTTCCCAACACAGTATCTTTTCACTGGCTGTCTTCCTTGCCTAGAATTCTTCCCCTCCTGGATTCTTTGACTTCCTTCAAGACAAAACTCTTGTTTTCTGCAAGAAGACTTTCCTGGTAGCCCCTACTGCTAAGACCTTCCCTCTGAGATTACCTGCAATTTACCCAGTATATAGCTTGTAGATACACAGTTGTGTGTATTTTACCTCTCCTACAAGAATGTGAACTTATTGAGTAGGAAAGATTTGGGTGCTTTGGAGGTACATTTTAACTGGGAGTTCAGGAATGAGTAAAAGAATTGCTGAGCATCATCATGGTACCAGCTAAAGTTAAAAAAAAGTGTGGATTTATGAACTTAATCAGTTCTCAGTAGCATTTTATAGGGGGTAGGGAGGGAAGGAAGGAAAGAATGACCTTCACAGACAATGTCTTCATCACTTCCACAATCCTAAGCTGATCTCTCCACCTCTGTGAGACGGGCTTCCTGTTTCCTTATGTCTCTGTATTTCCTTATGTATAGCTCTGTGTGTATAAGGTCTATATGTGCTACATGTACTGCAGTCAAATTCAGGAATGAACGAATATGATTAGATTAAAATATTGTATGTATTTCATATGTCTTAGACCGAGAAAATCTGAATTGAAAATGATTGCAATAGTACTATACTGGTTATTTTAAAATTTTACTTCATATAATCATTCTTAATAAATATTATATATATACATCTATCTATCTATACATATCTACATATCTATGAAAGCATGTGAGCTTCTTGAGGGCAGGGTTTGTCAGTTTGTTTTTTGTTTTTGTTTTTTGCATTTGTATCTATATCTAATGCTTAGCACAGTGCCTGGAACATGGTAAGCATTTAGTAAATGATTGCTAACTTGATTTGTTGGCTTAATTCAATCATTTCTAACTTAAAAAGAAAAATACCCAAAACTGACACAGTGCCCTCACACCCTTGGATTTCTCTCTACCCCAGACAATTTGATGTAACATTTATAGAAACCCTAAACAAGGAACAATTTATAAAGTGTTATGATTCTAGAGCAACAGTTACTTAATCTTCAACCAGAACTATTTAATTTCTTTCTTTACAACTCTTTTACCACTAAAAGAGTTACCTCCCTAAGAGCAGCATCTTAATTCTTTCTGAATTAAGAAGTTGGAGTGTCTGGATAGGAAAGTCAATTATTTTTCACTAGAGAGATATTTCTCCTACATTAGCCTTTTTCTTGACCTCTTACACATTTTCCTGAAGGTGAAAAGTATGGCAAGGGTTTTAGGCTGGAAAAAAGTTATTTATTAATATTTTCAGTTGAACTAAAAAAAAACATTTTAAATATGCTTCCACAAGGCCCATTCTGTATGGGAAGGGTTTAGTTACTGAAGATGTGAGAGACCAACAGGCACAGCTAGGTCCTAGGTTTGGAGACTTTCTCTTCCAGTAGAATGAAATAGCCCTCTTCTACTCACCCCTACCCTCTGCAGATTTAGAGGAGGGGGGAAAAGAGGGGAGGAGAGGAGGACACTGTTCAGGCAGCATTTAATAAGCACCTATTGTATGCCAGGAAGTGCCAGAACTATCCAAGGTCCTGCCAGATCTAAAGACAAAAACTAAACAGCCCCAGCATTCAAGGAGCTTACAGCCTATCAAAGAAGAAAACAAATATGTATATAAGTAGATACAAAATATATACAAGTAGATACGAGGTAATTTGAATAATGGGGGGAGGGAGGAAAGGAAAGGAATAGGAGCATACATGTATTAAGTATCTACTATGTTCAGGCACTGTACTAACCATTTTACAAATATCTCATTTGGGAAAGGTATGAATTGGAGTGTCAGGAGAAATCTCTGGTAAGGGTGGCTTGAGAACCGAACTTTGAAGGAAGCTTGGGATTCTAGGAGGCAGAGGCAAGAAGGGTGTGAATCTGGGGGATGGAGGATAGCCTGTGCAAAGACTTCAGGAGATGGAATGTCTTGTATGAGGAATGATAAGAAGGACAGGTGTGCTTGAAGGGAAGGAAAGGGTAATCAATTTTGAAACATAGGCTGGAGCTAAAGGAATTTGCAGGACAGAGGAACCTATATTTGATTCTAGAGGTGATAGAAAGGAGTTCAGAGAGAAAGGAGTCAGCAGTTGATTAGGAGACCCTTAGATCTCAGCTCTATTGGGAAGACATGCAGAGAAGAAGACATGAAATCTGTGAGGCAAAACTTTGCAGTTTCCATAGCTTGGACATTCGGAGGTCTCAGCCCCAGAGAAATGGCCCTCCATTTGGGAGGAAAGTGAGTAAGGAGATCTAGGTATCTTCAGGTTAGGATCCTGATCTTCAATAACATATTTCTTTTCTTCCAGTGTGACTAAAATACAAAAAATATATTCCTTCACCCCAATACCTTGAAAATAATTCACATTAAAACAACTCTGGGGTACTACCTCACACCTATCAGATTGGATAATATGACAAAAAAGGGAAATGATAAAAGTTGGGGGATATGGAAAAATTGACACATTAATGCACTATTGGTGGAGCTGTGAATGGATCCAACCATTCTGGAGAGTAATTTGGAACTATGCCCAAAGAGCTAAAAAAAAAGAACAAAACTGTACATACTCTTTGACCACTACTAGGTCTATAGTCCAAAGGGATGTAAAAAGGGGTGGGGGTAGAGGTGGGGGGAGGCAGTTAGGCGGCCCAGTGAATAGAGCACTGGCCTTGGAGTCAGGAGGACCTGAGTTCAAATCCCGATTAACACCTACTAGCTATGTGACTTTGGGCAAGTCACTTAACCCAATCACCCCTCCAAATAGCAAAAAAAAAAAAAAAAGAGGGATGGGGGAGGACTTACATGTACAAAAGTATTAATAGAACCTTTTTGTATGTATGTGGTGGCAAAGAATTGGAAATGGAGGGAATGCCTCTCAATTCAGGAATGGTTGAACAAGTTGTAGTATATGATTGTGATGTAATACTATTCTAATATAAGAAATGATGAGCAGGATGATTTCAGGAAAACCTGGAAAGACACAAACTAATGCAAAATGAAGTGAGCAGAAGCAGTAGACATTGTGTATACTAACAGCAATATTGTATGATGAAAAATTGTGAATGACTTAGCTATTCTCAGCAATACAAATGACCCAAAACAATTCTGAAGGACTTAGGATGAAAAATGCATCCACCTCCAGAGAAAGAACTAATGGAATCTGAATGCAGATCAAAGCATACTTAAAAAAAAAACAACTTTATTTTTCTTGGGGTTTTTTTTGGTCAGTGTTTTCTTTCACAATATGACTAATATGAAAACAGGTTTTGCATGACTGCACATATCAAATTACTTGCCTTCTCAAGGAAGGGAGAGGGGAGGAGAAAGGAAGAGAATTTTGAACTCAAATTTTAAAAAAATGAATCTTAAAAATGGTTTTCATGTGTAATTGGAAAAAACTAAAATTCAAAAATTCTTAAAGAGAAAATAATTAAAGTTCAGAAATGAAGATTTTATATTAGTAACTTCTGTCTTTTCATTACTTTAGGACAGGGGTTCTTAACCTTTTTTTTAATATGTCATAGACGCCTTTGACAGTCTGCTGAAATCTTATGGACTCCAATGTTTTTAAATGTATAAGGTAAAATATATAGCAGTATAAAAGAAAGAAATTATATTGAAATACAATTATCAATTTTTTTCTTTAAATTGAGTTCATGGGTTATATGCTAAGAATGCTCTGGTCCTTTTATATTTACCAGACAACCTATATCCATTCTATATCACTTCCTCTCTCCAGCTTTAAAAGTTGATCCTAGGGCAGCTAGGTGGCGCAGTGAATAGAGCACCGGCCCTGGAGTCAGGAGTACCTGAGTTCAAATCTAGCCTCAGACACACACAAAAAAAACTAGCTGTGTGACCTTGGGCAAGTCACTTAACCCCAACTGCCCTCCAAAAAAAAAAGTTGATCCTGAATATTCTCTGAATCTGTCCCACATTTTACCACAATGATTCTATCTACTTCAATCCCCAACCCTCCTAACCTCCTACCTCTAACACCTATCCAGGGACCTCCCCAGGGACATAGTCATAGCCCTAGTCCCTGGATTCTACCAACCATCCCTTCCCAGGAGAGTAGTACAAACCACTCAAGCTCCATTAGCCACCACAAAAAAATAAGTATAGAATTCAACCAATACTTATTAAGCACCTACTATGTGCATTTATTAAGTGCACTTAGTTGTTCTCTGGATAGAAGATACAAAGTTGAAAAAAAAATGGTCATCCTTCAGCAGCATAGAAACAACAGAGCTTACCACTTAGCAAAAATGATTTAAAATAGGAAGCTAAGGATCTCAGAACCTTAGATTTAGAGATAGAATAGAGAATTCAATTAGATTATGAGCTGGGATGTGAATTGCTTCTTCCTCTCCCCTCTTCCTAGCAGCCCAGGTTCTGTCTTCCACGATCTTCTCTCCTTTTCACCTGAGACTAGTTTGTTCTGGTTACTGGTGCCCTCTGTGGTACTTGCCTAGCACAAAAATTTCTAACTTCGTTTATACATGTAGGGTGGGGTACATGTAAAGGAACAAAGACAGAAGCAAATATAAAAGAGACAAGAGCTCAGAACAGTACTAGTCGGGTTTATCTGTAATTTAAGACTATGTGAAGGGAAGCAATAGATAATGGTAAAATTGGAAGGGCAGAGTGGAGCTAGATTATGAAAGGCCTTGAATGCCAGGCAAAGGAGTATGCATTTTATCCTACAGATGATAGTGAGTTGTAGCTGTCCAGAATATATCATCATAGATTTTTGAGCCAGAAAGGACAACCTCCTCATTTTACAGATGAAGAAACTAAGGCCTATATATTAAATGACTTGTCTAAGCTCTCACATAGAGCTGAGAGGTTCAATTCAACTCAAATCCAATGCTGTTTCCATCATTCCCTGTCTATCAGACCTTCCTTCCAAAGCAATCTTCAAGATATTCTCCTGATTCAGAGCTCGGGTAACTGCATGGAAGAGCATGGAGCTGGAGCATGGCCCATGGCCATGCTCCATGGCCCCATGGAGCACGGGACCAAATTCAATAGCCTTTTTTCAATATTGATTCCCCTTGATCCTTCTCTAGTCTTATACACTGTTTATCACTTTCTTCCTTGATAGTCTTTTCTCTCTGGTTTTTTGAGATGTCAGTCATTCCTGAATTTCTTCCTACCTATCTGAGGGGAGGGTAAGAGGCCAGAAAGGGAAGATGAGTGGTTGAACCACTCTGAAGAGATGCAGGGGTTGGGGCTGATGAATCCATTCTGACTTGGGGCTGAAGAATCCATTCTGACTTGGGGCTGAAGAATCCACTCTGACTTGGGGAGGGAGTGGGGATGTGTAGAGGGAATGTAAAAATGAAGGGTAGGGTCCTAAGAGTAGAAGGGATGAGGTACTATCGCCACCTAGTGGCCTGAATAGCCCACTGTCCTGACCAGGTGCCTGGTCACTTGAAACCAAACACTGCTGCATTAGGGTCTACAACAGGGCCTGATTATTCTTGGGGCAACCAGAGTCTAGGGATTCACGAACACCCTTTCCATATCTTTCTGAGCGTTTGGTCAAAAGCAAAGCAAAAGCAAAAGCAAATTTTCCCTCCCTTTATTGGGAAAACCCCAGCCTTCAATGGATGCACCAGTCAAACCTCTTACAAACCTTGGGACTTTAGGCAAGTCATGTCACTTTTCTTGGTCTCAAGTTTCCTCAACTTCAAAATAAGAAGCTTAGATGGAATGACCTTTAAGATCCCTTCTAGCTCTGAATCTATGGGTTGGTTTTTTTTTTTCTTTTGTACTTCCTCCCTTTTGTCACTAAATGAACCATGGCTTTATCCTGAAGATACCCAGTCCCTTTCCTATACTAAGTCACACTCCTGGATTCACAGAGCCAGAAGAGATCAGCAGAAAGTATATAACTCCCCACTGCTGGGTTCAGGGCCTTGTACTACCTGCATCAGTCAATATCCTTCCTTTCATCTAATATCCCCCTCTCTTCTTCCTTGCTGCTGTCATATGCTTACCTTCAGGTTACTCATATGCCTTCTCCAATAACTTAAGCATTTGAATAAGTCTTGTGCTCTGTTCCAGCACCTGCTATCATCTTCTGTCATTTCACTGTTCATACTGACAACTTTTCTAATTCTTTGACTTCTTAGTTCCTGAACTCAATCAATTCCAGAGATCTCAGTCTCCACACGGTTACCCATCATCACCTGAAATTGCTTCACCTCCAAGATACTGAACTCTGAAATTCCTTTATTTGATCTCAGGCTTGAGTTCTTTCACCTCTCCCTCCCAAACTTGTTCTTTGTCTTAATCAGGAGGCTCTGGTCCTTTTAGCTCAACCTTGCCTCCTAGTCTACATCTCCTGTAATGGTTTCATTTTCTTCTCTTCACAGTCTTAACCAGGGATGGGGAACCTGCAGCCTCAAAACCACATGTGGACTTCTAGGTCCTTGTGTGTAACCTTTTGATTGAGTCCATGTTTTACAAAATAAGTCCCTTTTATTAAGGGGATTTATTCTGTGAGGTTTGGATTCAGTCAAAGGGCTTCACTTGAGGACCTAGAGGGCCACATGTAGCCTCAAGGTCACAAGTTTCCCATCCCTGGAACTCTATAGTTGGCAATTTTGATAAAGACACTGGCCTGCTCCCTTGAATTCCTTGCTTCCCTTTTCCCTCCCCAACCTGGTACACAGAGGCACAACCCTGGGTTCTCTTCCACCCTTTATGATGTTTCTTCTTTATTCTGAGCAGTGTAGCACTTCAGGAGGAAGTCACTATGCTGATCAGATCCACCAAAAATCATGTTCTCTGATGTCCCTTTTGCCCTCCTTATTGACCACAATCCTTCTATTTACCTGTGATTGCCTTCATATTGCATAGTCACAGTACCTGTTCCAAAACTTCTACTCTCTACTCAAGCACCCAGTTGTACCCTACCTGTATCCTTCTCTCCCAGTATATAACCTTTTTACTTTATTGAAAATATTTAGGCCTCCTGTACTGGGCTCCCTCATCTCTCTTCTCTAGTTCAAAACTATCTGTCCAGCCTCTCTTCATTCTTTCAGTTCAGAGACTTTTCAACAAAGCTTCCACTGACACTTGCATCTTCCTCCTATGTCAAATAGTATGGCAAAGTCTAAGGAGTTCTGGATTTGCAGTCAAAGGACCTGGATTCAAAATCTGGATCTTCCACTTAAAATCTATGTGACATTGGCCAAGTCACATAGCTCTCTGAGCCTCAGTTCCTCTGTAAGATGAAGGCACTGGACAAGATTATTTCTGGGGGCCCTTCTGGTTCTAAATCTACAATCCTAGTATTCCATTCTCAGAGAGGCAGTGGACTTGGAAAGAAAGGATCTGGGTTAGAGTACTGGTGCTGCTGCTTACTAACTCTGTGACCTTGGTCAAGTCACTTAACTTCTCTCTTTTCTTATCTATAAATTATAAGTGTAATAATATGAGTTATGTAGCTGTGAGCCATTATTATCCCTTTCCATTTCCTTGGAGATCTTGTTCTATTACTCATTCCCTGTTTTTTATTCATCTTCAATCTCTCCCTCTCTACTGTCTCCTTTGTCGCCTATAAGCATTCTGAGGTCTCTCCTAATGTACAAAATGGCTTCTAGAAAAGCATAATCTATACCCACTACTTACTCCTCCTCACCACCCACTCATTCCTTAATACTCTGCCATCTGGCTTCTGCCCTCACCACTCTATTGAAAATGATTTCTTCAAGGTCCTTAGTGACCTCTTAATTGCAAAATTCAGTGGTCCTGGCCATCTTTCATCCTCCTCGAGCTCACCTCTTTTCAGCAATGAAGATGATTAATACTTCCTTGATTTGTTCTGTATGAGTGGTTTTGGAGACATTGCTCTTTTCTGATTCTCTTCCTATTTGCCTGATTTTTTTTCTCAGTCCCTTTCAGTGGTTCATATTCCTCTCTGTCCTCCCCTCCCCCTCCCAGGTTCTGTTTTCAGCCTGATTCTCTTCCTGATTTATGCCTCCTCTCTCATGAGGCTTATTTACTACAATGGCTTCAGTTGTCACCTCTATGCAGATGCCAGATAGATTCAACCCTAAAATCTCTCCTGATCTCTTTCCCTCAAATGTCTGGTAGACATCTCTCTTCAGGGGTGTCTTGACACCTTAAACTCAACATGTGCAAAAGTGAATTCATCCTCCTCCTTTCTAAACCTTCCTGTTTTCTGAACCACTGTTTTTCTTTATCCATTCTTTATTATTTATCCACCTAATCTTTACCCAGATTTATAACGTTGGGGTCATCTTTGACAGTCCCCACTCCTTTATTCTCCAGATCCAATTACTTAAGTCCTAACAACTTTACTTCCACAATATTTCTTCAATCTTTCCCTTTATCTCCATTCACATTTCCACCACCCAAACTCAAATCTTCATTACCTTTTACCTAGACTACTGGAAAAGCTTGATTATTGGAATAACCTGTTTACTGGCTTGTGTGCCATCGGCCTCTTCCTTCTCCAATTCATCCTTTACATGGCTGCTAAATGCACAAACTTGCCACACTCTGCCCTTGCTCAAGAAACATTGCTACGTAACAAAATATAAACTCCCTGAACAAGCATTTAAGGCCTTGCAGAATCTGAATGCTGCCCAATTTTACTCTGCCATATTAGCCAAACTAGACCTCTCAACAATTTTCAATCTCACCTTGCACTCTCCAACAACCTTGCATTCCTGAAAGCTATTTTTCATGCCAGGAATGGGCCCCATCTTCATTCACACCACATCTCTGCCTGGTGCAATCCTCTTCCTTCCAGATCTAATGCCACCTCTTCTATGAAGTCCTCCCTGAGCTCTCTAGTGGAAAGTAAAGTAGCCCCGCTCACTCCCTTAATATTTCCTATATCTTATTTGTCTGCATGTCCCCTTGACTTATAACCACCTCTCTTGTACCATAGTTTACTGTACATTTGTCATTTTCTTCAAGTAGAGTGTAAGGTCCTTCAGGGCAAGAACTAGGTTTTATTTCATGTCTGTATTTTCATTGTCTCACACAATTCCTTGCCCACAGTAAATGCTAATACTAATAAATACTAATATAATGCGCTGAATTACACTGGATTGCAGTCTTCCTTTGGCACCTATGTCACCAACTGAACAGTCACTTAAGAACCAGGTTTTATTTCATAATTTTACATCAAGTGTATAAAAAATGAGACAGAGACAGAAACAGAGACAAAAACAGAGACAGAGAGAACCAACAAGTGTACATGGCACAGTGGTTGGGCAGGGGAAGAGGGAGATGCTTGGGTTCATATATTGCTCCAGGGACAATAGGAACCAGTATTGTGCAGTGGATGGGAAGAGTGCTGGATTTAGAGTCAGAGGGTCTGGGTTCAAATCCTGGCTCTGCCATTTACTAATGATGTGGCCATGGGCAAGTCACTTAATATCTCTGGGCTTCCATTTTCTGAACTGTAAAATGAGGGGGGTAAATTAAATTCTTTGACAATGTTATTGCATTTACCAGTGATAAGTCAGAGTTGGAGTTGGAGGAAATATTTCAGGGTAAGTAGTGGAGGGGACAGTTCCCCTTACACTTCTAGGGATCTTTAATTCCCCCTTAATTTATTCTCTGGGCCCTGGAGCCGATCACCTCTGACACCTTGAAGGGGCAACAGCAGTTTTAGGCAACAGCCTAGCACAGAACTGGACATATTGTTGGGAGAAAGGATAGGAGCTGCCTAGGTAGAGTCTGCCAAAGGTGCGTTTCTCCCCATACCTACTACATCATCATCTAGGGTAGGGTTGTCGAATAGATATGGTGGGGGAGGGGCTAGATGGAAAAGCCCCTGGCTCTTCTGTTCCTGAGATAT
This sequence comes from Pseudocheirus occidentalis, assembly GCA_028646575.1. NCBI lineage: Eukaryota > Metazoa > Chordata > Mammalia > Diprotodontia > Pseudocheiridae > Pseudocheirus > Pseudocheirus occidentalis. The sequence continues at coordinate 119,916,001 of CM053595.1, read as the reverse complement.
TTCTAAAGGGGTTTAGAATAGGAAGACTAGAGTGGAATGAGCAGAACTTAGACTAGGGAGGGTAGCCAATCAGCTCTTTCTTTTCTCCTCACTGAATTTCCCAACTGAGCAGACCCAGCTCCAGCTCTGTGATCTGCTATAACCCAACTTTATATTGCCCAGCTCAGTTCTCAGATGGCACCATCATGCTCTAGGGTCACAGCCAGTGAATGAAGGGGTCCCACTGTTCCACCAGCCCCCAAAGGCATCAGCAGCTCTCCCCAAGGCATTGACCAAATTCTAAACAAATAGCCACCCAACAACATATGTACTGTAGTGCAGGGACATCTGCAACTACCCCAAAATGGGACTTTTACACCCAGTCAGATGCTATACACAGCAGAGCTGATCTCAGCAAAGCTCTGTGTAAACTGAATTTATTTGCTTCCCCAGGGGAGCTTAGGGAGTCCTACTGGAAAAGTAAATATCCCCATTGGTGGATCACACCTATTCAGAGACTGATCAGGAAGGTCTCTGGGAAGAAAAACTTGGGAGTAGAGAGGCAGAAGCTGAGAGGAACAAAGACTCCCTAGGATTAATGAGACAAACAGGGAGGACGTGGCCTGAGGAGGGGGAAATAAATAAATAAATGGATGGGGGGTGGGGTAGAAACTGGTTGCTGAGCAGCCAATCTCTCTAGTAAGCCTCCCTGTGGCTCAAGTCCTGGTGCTGGGGTACAAGACAGACATAGTCATGGGGGGAAGGAGTAATAGAATCAACCTCCATGCCTGGGCATTTCCCAGGATGTTATAGATGGGAGAGGGTCACCAATATTGGGGAGAAAGGCTATAAATAGACATCTTGTCTAGGGAAATCACAGACAGGAACTAGTGCATCAAATACTCCTGGAACTGTTCCCCACCCCCAAACAGATGTCAATATGTGCTATAGATGGCACAAGGGTCTAGGAGGGGTAAAACACCAGAATCTTTGTTGCAGGAGGAGCCAGTGCTAGATATGTCTTCTTTCCCTTCTCTGCCCCCTCCCCAACTTTGGATGTGGGATTCCAACCCTACTGGGGCTGGATTCCCTGGATTCTGTCAGGATATAAGAAGAAGACTTAAGTCTCTTGTTGCCAGTAGATGTCCTGGAGGTCCTGCAACCTGTGGTCAGCTGGACAAAGGCAGACCTCTAACCTCAGGGTAAAGTTGTGTGTGTTCTGGCCAGGAGTGGCCACACAAGCTTCAGCTTCTGGTACATCACTGTCTGCTGGTCTGGAAACTGCTGTTTGATGCCTCATCTGACCCAGCAGTCTGTCACTCTTTCTAGTCCAGGTCAGCCATCACAGTGCTGGGGTCTCACCCACACCCCTTGAAGGAGTAGAGCTAGGAGATGTTTCCAAAGGATGCTGTAAAGGACAATGAGAAAGAAGAGCTGCGGAGGTGGGGCAGGAAGCTTGGTTGTGAACAGATAGAAATGTGTGCCTCTCAGTTGCCTCTGAAAGCCTTATCTGAACATCTGAAACTTTCAGGCCAGCAGTTTCAGGAAATTCTGCCTGATGTCTATACTCAATCTTTTCTTTCCATGAGAACCCAGCTCAAGGTAGATGCTACTTGGCTCTGGTCCTGACTGTGCTAAGCCTCAGTCTTTTCTTCCCAGTCAGAGATTTCAGCTCCTCAATAGAAACCATCTCTCAGAACCATAGAATGTCAGAACTGGAAAAGATTTTAGAAACCATCTAGTTCAACTATCTCATTTTATAGATGAGGAAACTGTAGCTCTGAGAGGGGAAGACATTTGTCAAAGAAAATAAATGAGTCAATCTCACTCTGAATCTCCTAAACACCCTCTCTCTTTAGGTTCCTTATCTTGACCCTCACCCTAAAGCAGCCTGACTTATAACCCCTACCCCACCAAGTTCCTCCTGCCAGGCCAGATTTGGGGGGCGGGGTGGAGGGGGGGATAATATCCCAAGGCTCAAGCCTCGTGCCTTCATAGCTTTCCCCCCCACCCCCTACATAAAAAACCATGAGATCTTCTTTTTCCCTACCTCCTTTCCCTCACCCTCTAGCTGCCAAAGGTTTAAAAGAGTCCTCACCTTGGCTCAACAGGTGCAGGTTCCGGACTTCTTCCCGTACCTGCAGCTGTAAGACCTGCTGCAGAACCTCTTGCCTTTGGGCCTCCTGTAGCAGCCCCATGCGCTGAAGCTTTTCTGCATTCAGCCGAAGCAATGCCCGACCTAGGTATACCCAGACAGGCCATGGCTGAGGTGAAGACAGACACAGAAACACAGAAACGCACTGGGAGACATGGGGAGAGGCCAAAGCTAGAGTGACAGTCACACAGACACACACTGTGGTGACACAGTTAGAATGAGGGATAAACATGCGCAACATCAGGCCTGGGGAACGTGGAAAGATGTCACCCTCTAATTTAGGCTAGAGTAAGGGATATACACCCAGGCACAAAGGCACATATAGACCTTTACTCTCATACACATAACACTCACGGATGTAGCTAACACACATACACATAAACAAAGATAAACAGAGCCAAACATATAAACACGGGCACACACACTTTGTGCATAGACACAACCCCACAAACCCACACTAAACACTTCAGTTCCCCAATCTCCCAGCGCACCAGTGATAGCATGGTGGGAGAAGGCTTCCACGTAGATGAGGTAGTTGTGGGGACAATGCTTCTTCAACCACTTGCAGACGTCCTGCTGGCTCCACAGGACCACTGGCCGCATCAGGCCACCCAGTGTGGGGCTGGTGTGGTAGAACCCATAGTGGTCATAGTGCCGGCCCTGTAGCAGGAAGGGTGCTGGATAGACCCAAGGAAGGACTTCCTAGCCATAAAAGTAGGGAAACAGTGGGACAGGTAACTGGGAAGGTGGATGAATAGACAGAGAAAATGGGCCAATCATGTAGTGGGAGAGACTGAAGTTACACATAAGAATGAATTGGGAGACTTTGGGAAAGGGGAGGATATTGGAGAGATCTGGGTGAGGGTCTGGGAAGGGCATTACCTGCTGCGGTTCAGTGCCTGGCTGCTGTAGTAGCTTGACTGTCCTGCCCCCTGCAGCTCGTTGGCTCCGACTATCATGCCAAGTGAGGCTGGAGCCAGGTGCCCGTTGGAGCCGGCAGGGAAGGTTCTCAGCAGACACCGTGTGCTCCAAAAGACTCCGGCAGAAGCTGAAATGTGCAGCAGCTATAGAAGCACAAGGAGGATTGGGGCATAGAGGTAGTGGAGTTTGAGGATAATCAGCATGACTTAAACCCAGATCCTAAACCTATTCTCCTCCCCTGCCTTACCAAACCCAGAAAGAGCTAAGGTTCCTGGCTCCCAGACAAAGAATATGCTAGTAAATGTTTTACAACTTACTGTCTGGGGAAAAAAAATTATACTCACAACACAATTTTAAGTTTAATCTGCATTATTAACATTTTCTCCATCACTTTCTTAACAAAACAATAAATCAAGCCCTGACTTGTTTTTAGCATTTGATGATTTCTAAGACAAAAATACACTGAAAAATTAACAGTTTGCCAAGCTGATAAGAGCTGACTCCAGAATGCCTTTGGTCCTATACCTACCCCTTATTCAAAATATGTCTCAGTTTTTCCTACAACTTAAATAAATGGATTTTCCATTCTATTTTTTTCCATTTCTATTTCCATTTCCTTTTTATTTCCATTCTATTTCTTTTTCTTCCTCTCTCCATCCCTTCCTTCCTTCTTTCCTTCCTTCCTTCCTTCCTTAATTCAAGAGACATTCATTGGGTGCTAGGTGATGGAGAATGAGTCCAACATTTCTCATTCCTGAAAGAGTAGGTAGTTCCAGAACACCCATTACATAGATAACTCTGAGTCATACAAAGATGAACTGAAAATACTGGGATACTTAGCCTGAAGAAGAAAACAGTCTGGGGGTGGGGAGAGCGAGAATACAAAGCATGATATCTGTCTTCAGATATGTGAAGGGCAATAGTGTTGAAGAATTTATTTTAGGAATTTATTTATTTTATTTTTAAAATTTTTATTTATTTTCTTGTTAAAGAAGATTTATTTTCATGGAATCATAAAAGTAACTGAGTTCAACCCATACCTGAAGAGGAATCCTCTCCACATTCTAAAGTATGCTAAAAATACAGAATGGTCATCCAGACTTAACTTAAAGACCTCTAGTGATAGAGAGTTCACTATCTACTGAGGAAGTCCATTCCATTTTGGGACAGATCTGATCATTAGGAAGTTTTCACTTACATCAGTCCCAGATCTGTCTCCTTATAACATCCACACATTGCTTTTAGTTTTACCTTCTGCGGCCAAGCAAAACAAATCCGATTTTGTTTCCTTACTTGAGTCCTTCAAAGACAGCTTTCAAGAATCCCTGAGCACCCTCCTCTGGACACATTCCAGTTTGCCTGTGTCCTTCTTAAACTGTGGGGCTTGGCACTGAACACAGTACTGCAGATATAGTCTGACCAGGGTAGAGGACAATAGAACTGTCTCCTTACTCATTCTTGGTCAACTCTACTCTTATTAATGTAGCCTAATATTGCAGCTGGTGTGTGTGTGTGTGTGTGTGTGTGTGGTCTTCCTTGTAGCAATATTAACTCTTGTTGAATTCGTAGTCTTAAATAGGCTCCAAGCCCAGATATTTTTCATGTGACTATTGCCTAGTCATACCTCTTCCATTCTACATTTATCTAGTTAATATTTTTGGAACTGAAGTGAAGGACTTATATCTATTCCTATTAAATTTCACCCTATTAAAATCCGAGCATTGTTCCATCTTGCTGATGTTTTGAAATCCCCATTCTATTGCCTAGCATTTTATCAATCTCTCTGGCTTTGTGTCATTCACAAATCTGAAAACAGACATTCATATCTTTAAGTTACTGATCAAAATGTTGAACAGAATAGATTTAAAGACAGATTTCTGGGTCATCTTACTAAAAGTCTCCCTCCAGGTTCACATTGACTGATTGTTGGGTCCAGTCATTCAATTAACTTGAGATCCACCTAATTGTTCTGTAATCTAGTCCCTATCTCCGTTTTGACCACAAGGATAGTGGAAGAAATTTTGTCAAATGCTTTTCTGAAATTCAGAGTTAATGTATAGAATTAATATAGAATTCTTCTACTTAGTCTACCATGTTCAATAGCTCTGTCAAAAGAAGAGATGAGGTTATTCTAGCATGACTTTTTCTTAGTGAATTCATGTGGACTGCTTCATCAAATCAAGTAAGTAGGTGTTCAGAAAAGGCAGCAAGGGCAATCTGGGATGAGTAAGGCCAAATGTCCAAAGCTTCCAAATAGTAAATATTGCCTTTTTATAATATCAGCTAAGAGTAATGGAAAGAACATCATACTTGGAACAAAGGTGTAGGTTCAATTTTTACCTACACTAGCTGTGTAACTTTGGATAAGTGATTCTGAACCTCAGTTTCTAAAATGGGGATAATTACTTTTTACTACAACTCTAGGATTAATGTGAATAAGAAACTTTTAAAATGTTAAAGTGCTGTAGAAATTTAAGCAATTTATTTATTTCAAACTATCAATAGATAACTTTGTAGGAGGTGCTGGACTGAATTTAATCCCTTCCATGAATTTCCCACTGAACAAATTGTTAGTCAAATAGGCACACTTAAAAAAAACACCCAAACTTAAAAAAAAAACACAACCCAACACCACAAACTTTTAGGATAATGTGATATAGAGAAAAGAATTGAAGTCAAAAGATTTGAGACTAAATCCTCTCTTTACTCCTTGCTACTCTCTCTGGGACCTTCGGCAAGTCATTTAACCTTTTGTTAAATGTTATAAAATAAGAGGGGCATGAGGGAAGAGATTATCTCTAAATTCTCTGCCAGTTCTAAATCCTTTGATCTCCTAGGACATTGGTCATAAGTCAGTTTTGAACAGTGATTTCCTAATGACAAGTCTGTGCCCTGTTACCGTTTGTCAAGCTACTGGCCCTTTTGCTACAAACTGTGGTTTACCTCCCCTTGAACAGGTTTTAGTGGAACAGGACCTATCTCTCAGTGCTCAGGAAACATCCCTTTAATAACACATTCTATCATTTTGCCAGGAATAAAAGTCAAATTCACTGGTCTGCTATTGGAAGAATCAATTTTCTTCTCGTTTTCAAAAATGACTAGTACATTTGCCCATCTCCAGTTTGATAGCACCTCCCCCATTCTTCATGAATTTTTCAGATTACTGATAGCAGCTTAGTAATAATATTTATCAGTTCTTTCCAGACCCTGAGATATAGTTTGTCTAGGCCAGGTACCTTGAACTCACTAAAGGCAACTACAGAGTTGCTTTCTTAATATGGCCTCACTTACCTTTCATTTCATTTCCCCCAATAAATGATTTTATTCTGTCCTTGCCAGTCCATTTTTGGCCATCTTGTTAGAGAAAAGAGAAGCAAAATAGGAGTTGGGTATTTCTGCCTGGTGAGCTTTTACTATAATTCTTTTCCTGTTTTTGTTCTTGTCCCCAAGAGGGGCAAGATGAGGCAGATGGAGACTGGTAGAGAACGGGGCCTCGAGGAAAGTGGGAGTTCAAATCTGACTTCAGACACTTACTAGCTATATGATCCTGAACAAGTAATTTAACCCCTGAGTGACTTAGTTTCCTCAATTGTAAAATGGGGATAGTAATAGCACCTACTTTGCAGGGTTGTGTGAGGATCAAATGAAATAATATTTGTAGAAAGCACTTAGTGAAGTACATGGCACCTAGGAGGAGTTATATAAATGTCTATTCCCTTCACCAACCAAGTTTTTTTTTTTAAAGTACCCCCACCTTCAATTTCATTTAGCATTTATTGAAGCCTTACCTTTAGTGTTGCTGGTATTGTTCTTAAAGGAATATGCCACTTTCCCCCCTATTTATCCCCAGTTACTTGCCCTTTCTTCTTTTCTCTGTCTTATGCACAGGGTGTCCCAAAAGGCTTAGTGTTGTTTAATTTTAATAAGCTCCTTAAATATCAATTATCAACAATACTTCTATTAATAAGATGGTAAATTAAAATTAATGAAATATAAATAAATTATTCTATAAGCAATTAAAACTTAAACTGCACTAAGACTTTTGAGATACCCTGTATATAGATCTTAAGAAAAACAAAGGCTAAGATGGTCAGTACATCCCCTGCACATCTATACCTGTTTCTTTAGAGAGTTTCCCCCTTTCTTTTTTATTAGAATGATTCCTCTGTGTTTTTAGATTTTTTTTTCAAGAGATGCCTATACCTCCTGTGCTAACTTCTATATAAATTTAGGTTATAGGATCCTTTGTGTTCTTTCTCTGAACTCTCTGAAACTTATTCTCCTGAAATTTGGAGGGAGGGGATGACGTTGCACTAGACTTAGTGATCTTGTCCTTATCTCCCTCACCCTCTAATATGTCAGGGCGTCTGTCTTCCAAGGTTCCTTTCTATTTCACCAAGTAGTTTTTTTTTCCTTTGTGGTCAAAATCAGATCCTCAACAATGGAACCATCAGATTGGCAAAGGTGACCAAAAAAAAAAAAAGAAAATGAGAAATGTTGGAAAGGCTGTCAGAAAACAGGCACATTGATGCACTATTAGCAGAACTGTAAATTGGTTCCTGTCATTCTGGAATGCAATTTGGAATTATGCCCCTCAAAAGTGACTAAATTGTGCGTGCCCTTTGACTCAGTGGCATCACTTCTAAGCCTTCACCCCCGAGAGATTAAAGAAGGAAGAAATATTTACAGTGGCTCTTTTTGTGATGGCAAAGAACTAGAAACTAAGGGTGTGTCTATCAACTGAGGAATGGGTGAACAAATTATGGTATACGAATGTCATGGGGTACTATTGTGCTATAAGGAATAATTAAGTGGAGGTGGTGCAGTTAGGTGGTGCAATGGATAGAGCAATGGCCCTGGAGTCAGGAGAACTTGAGTTCAAATTGGCCACAGACATTTACTAGCTGTATGACCCTGGGCAAGTCATTTAACCCCAATTGCCAAAAAGAAAGGAAGGAAGGAAGGAAGGAAGGAAGGAAGGAAGAAAGAAAGAAAGAAAGAAAGAAAGAAAGAAAGAAAGAAAGAAAGAAAGAAAGAAAGAAAGAAAGAAAGGAAGGAAGGAAGGAAGGAAAGAAGGAAAGAAAGAAGGAAGGAAGAAAGAAAGAAAGGAAGGGAGAGAGGAAGGAAGGGAGGAAGGGAGAGAGGAAGAAAGGAAGGAAGAGAAAAGAAAGAAAGAATGAAGTGAACAGTTCAGAGATACCAGAGATGACTTGTTTGTATTGATACAGAGTGAAATAAGCTGAACCATGAGAATAATTTATACTATAACATCAATATTATAAATACAAACAACTTAAGAACTCTGATCAATGTGCTAATCAACCATAATTAAATGCTGCCCAGCTCATGACAGAGAAATAATGGATTAATATTCAGAACAAGAAACACATTTTCCCCCCTATTTGGTCAGTGTGGGAATTTGTTTTGCTTGACCATGCTTATATGATACAAGGGTTTTGTGGAAGATTTTGGAAGGAAGAAGAAAAAAATAAATATTTGATAACTGAAGAAAAAGTCAGTATGTAATAATCCAAAGTGAAAAAGTAAGAGTACTGTTCATATCCTGACTTCATCCTTTTGGGATATATATGCATATATATGTATATAGAATACCTACACACATATACACATTGACACGTACAATAAAGGACAGAATTAGGGGCAATGGCAGTTAGGTGGCACAGGGGATAGAGGGCTGGGCCTGAAGTCAGGAATATTCTTCTTCCTGAATTCAAATCTGGTCTTAGACACTTCCTAGCTCTGTAATCCTGGCCAAACCACTTAACCCTTTCTGCCTCAGTTTCCTCATCTGTAAAATGAGTTGAAGATGGAAATAGCAAACTACTCCAGTATCTCTGGATACTGGTAGGCAAACTCCCAAATGGACTCACAGAGTCAGATGTGACTGAACAATAATAACAAAAAGAGCAACGAGTGAAAGTAGTGTTCTACTTGATGTAAGGAAAAAACTCAAAAAGTAGTGCCCCAAATTAAAATTGCCTTACTAGGCAATGAGTTTCCCATCACTGGAAATGAAAGGACTGGGTCATTACTCATCAGGGATATTGTACAAGGATGTTAATGTTCAGGTATGGATTGGGCTAGATGATCTTTAAGGTCTTTTCAACTCAAAGACTTGAGATTCTAAAAAGGGTTATTACAGGACTCCCTCTTCCTTCAAAAAAAAAATCCAGTCTTGCCTTCATCCTCTTTCTGCTCATTATACAGGGACTTGGGGGTTGTGCTTTTTTCCCTGGGTCTGGGCAATGACTCAAAGGGTGCCAAGGCTGAAGAGAAGAAGGTGATTAAAAAGTTCTTTGACTCATATAGATATGATCAATTCATAAATCTTACTTATAATTCCTAGTACCTCCCAAGAGCAGGAGTGCTGTTACTTGGGAGGAACCTAAGATCTTTCTGTGAACATAAAGCCCTAAATTTCGGTTCAGTGGCAGGTCACTGGTATACAAAATACAAGTGTGACTTTCCTTGATTTACAAGTAGGGAAACTGAGGCTCAGGTATTTCCCCCTTACCTGGAGAAATATAGCACTTCAATCTCAGAGGACCTCTTGATATAGGATTCTCTATCAATAGTGTCCTTCAGATTCAATCCAGCACTTGGACCCTCTACCCTTTGGAATACTAACCAAATCACCCAGAACACCTACCCTTGGAGTAGGTGCCATTGGCTAATGGTAGAAGAGGAAGGAAAGAGGAAATGGCTTGTGAAGGAACAGAGGAAGACAGACTCCATCTGCTGTGCCTCTATCTGACTCTTTCTGAACTCCCTTCAGACCTCTTCTGTCTGACACAGGGGACATTCATTTCTCTCCCATGATTCCCTGTTTGACATTATGCCAGAAGCATAGTACTGACAGGCCTGAGAGAGACCAAGTCCTGTAATAAACTAATAGGGGTACCCTGAAGAGGAGGGGATCAGGTCCAGAGCCTTCTTTGAATATCCCCTTCTCTTTAGTTTTAAGGGCCAGAACTTTGCTGATGATTTATTTGGTGTGTATGGTGTAATATGGTGGTGGTGGTGGTGGTGGTGGTGGTGGTGGTGGTGGTGGTGGTGTGTGTGTGAGAGGGAGAGAGAGAGAGAGAGAGAGAGAGAGAGAGAGAGAGAGAGAGAGAGAGAGAGAGAGAGAGAGAGAGATGGGAGAATCGGAGGAAGACAAGCAGTCTTTTGATCATTCTAACTCTCCAGTGACAGGATTAAAATTGTTTTAAGTATTCCCATGACTGAGAACTCAGTGGGGGGAATTGGGTCTGGGCTATTGGGACTCCCCAAGCCTTAAAAGACGTCTGGAATATAATCACCCTGCCCCAGTACCTCCCTCCCTAGGAAACCTGTCTGACACCCTGGCGTCTCTTCCCACCTAGCATCTGTACATACCTGCCTTCTGAGCCTCCCTAGCACCTCCCCTTATTTCCTGCTTTTCCCTTTTGGAGGCAAAGGGGCAGGGCTACCCTTTCCCACTCACCACCAAACCCGGCTAAAGACTTTCACAAATAGTCTGAATGGGAGGCAGGGGTCCTAGACTCCCCTTTTACCAGACCTTTCTGCATCCGGGCTCCCTTGGGAAGGAGGAGAGGAAAAGTGAAGGTGAATCATTGGAGGGCACTCCCTCTAAGGAATGGAAGTGGCCTTAACCCCCGGTCTTTCCTCCCTTCCCCCCAGCTCTGACATTTGCAAAACGCTGCTAAACCAAGCCCTCCTCATCTTGGGTATGTGTGTGGGAAGAGAAGTGTACAATTTTCCCTATAAGAGGAGCTGCATTTGTAAGAGAGGGGGCTGATCCTTGTAAGGGTCAATATCCCTAAGAGAGACAAGTGTCCCTTAGGGAGGTATCGCCCTTAAGGGAGAAGAAAATTCTTTGGGGGGCCGATGTCCCTAAAGAGGGTCCCCCGGGATAGAGGGTGTGGGCTCTGTTCCCCTCTCTAATTCCTTCCTTCCTTCCCGGGGGATCGGACCAAGGCTGGGAACAACAGGAAGATGGGAAATCAAAGACAGCTCCGCCTTCCCTCCCCCCACCCCCCACTACAAAGGCGACTGATTTGTCGTTGCTTCTTTTCTCCCTCCCTCCTCTCCACCTTTGCTGGGGGAATGGGGAGAGCTGTCACGGAGGAACCACCCCAACCCTTCAGGCAAGAGGGGGCTTCTTTCCTTAACATTGACTTTAGAATTGAGAGGGGCTGTAAATCTCCGCCTCAGACGTGCCCCAACCATTTCCCTTCTTGGTCCCCATGAGACCTTGGTCCAGAATCCAGTCCCGCCAGGCTTAGAACCGACCTCAGGCTAGGGTTCTCTTCCCCAAGTCCCCTCCCCCATCTAACCCGGCTGCGCATCGCCAGCGCAAGAAACCATAAATTAGGGCTGAGGCGGAGTCGGGGCAAACCCGGGACCCGGCTTGCTTCTTCTCTAATGTGCCGCAGCTTTATTAGCTGAATGGGAACCTCCTGCCCATCAGCCCTAGACCCTGTCTCCTTCGCCACCTTTGCCCCTTCTTCCTGAACCCTCTCTCTCTTCACCTTGGTCCCAGCGCCCTCCCCATTCTCCCCCCCCCCCCCGGCTCCCCGATGCCAGCCCCTGCCAGCTCTCACCGTCCACATCTCTGCGCTCTCCGAAGCTCGTCCTCACCGCCCCAGCGCGGCCTCTCGGAGGGCTCAGCTTGGACCTCAGCTCCGTGAACATGGGGCATCCGCGCCGCGGGGGTAAATCCGAGAGGCTAGGGATGGAGGCGTGGACACGGGCTCGGGGTCCTGCCCCGGCTCGGGTTCTGGCCCGGATCCCGTTCCCAGTCAGCGCCTGGTAGAAGGTTCACACACACACACACACACACACACACACACACACACACACACAATTCACACACCCCTCTTCGGGAAGTGCAGAGGGGCGGGGAATGTGTCACAGAGAGGGAACGCGTGTGCTTGTCTAGCTGTGTCTTTCGGTGTGTGTGTGTGTGTGTGCTCGCGTTTGCCTGTGCTTACCGGGTCGAGGTTTCTTTACAGCCGCCCCCGCTCTCTAGCTGCCCAGGTCTCTTCGGGCCCGCCCCCAGATTTGCCAGCCCCGCCCTGCTTCCCCGGCCCCCTGGTGGGTGGGGAAAACTAGCTATGAAGGTAAATGACCCAAGCTCCTTCCCTGGGTGTGACCCTCTTTATCTCTCCCAGCCTTTAGGGTTTCGGGGTGGGGGGGAGGAAGACACCCTCCCCCGCTACCCCCCAGGCTCCACTTAGGACAAATAGTCACCGGAAACAGCGACCTCAGATGGTCGGCGCAGCTGCTCATTCCTTGTCCTTACTGGCACATGTGTGTGGGGACCATCTATGTCTTACGCTTCTCGACGTCGGGCTATGAGTTTCATTTGGAATGCCGGTGTCTCTGTGTGTATGTGTGTAGATCTGTTTGTGTGGATCTGCATTCTTTTCCATATTCGTATCCCCAGCAATGCCTTGTAGATTAATAGGTGTTTGCCAAATGAATGAATGCATATACGAATATTTGTTGTGTTTATGGGTGCATATGGGTGCCTTACCTGTTTTTAAATCTGTTCTGTGGCTGTCTCCAGGTCTCTGATTTTCTGTCTGAACTTCCCCCACCCCCATCACACACTGATTTAATCTGTATTGGATATGGGTGGTGTCCACGATACTCAATGTGGTTGAAGTCCTAGTAAGAATTTTAGCAGAGTGAGAAAAGACACTTTCCCCCTGCCTTTCCTCCCTCTCTCCCTATTGTAAGGCCCTTGACCCCCTATTAAAAATAATATATCCTTTACCATCCCTTTGGGATTGAGGGACAAAGAAACAGACTAGAACTGTTTTCTGCTCTTGCTTCACTGCAGTATTTGTGCAGTATTTTGGGATTCTAGCCCCAGCCTTAAGCAGGGAGGGGATCATATACCCTGTGGGTCAGGTACCTATGGATCCTGAAAGCAAATATGTCTTTCTTTGACCAAAGTTGCTAACAAATGCTGTCATCTCTCAATTTTACCAGGGCTATGGATTGACAACATATATATATATATATATATATATATATATATATATATATATATATATATATATGAAACAGTGGATAATCCACAAATCATTCCTCCTTTTATATGAAAGTCATCACAGAATATATCTTTCCCTCAGCATATTTACTTTCCTAATTCAGTTTGCTGCAGGCTTGCATCTTAAAGATCTAGGTCAAATTGATGGGGAAGGGAAAGGAAGATTAATTGAATTAATTGCTTTTTAGAGATCTAGGAAGGATTTGAAGGCACCTAGACTAGCCATTGAGTCTGAGTTTTTCAAGATGAATTGAATTTTCCTAGAAAGCAAAAGTCACAGCTTGGAGGGGGAGTGGTGGGTGGGGAGTGAGGGTGGGGTAAGGCCATATGGAGTCCCATATGGCAGTTTAGCTGCTAGCTTTGGGGATATGGGACCTGGTATCCAGAAAAGGGGTGCATTTTGGAGGGTATTAAGGCAGAGAGTCAAATAATTTTTGGTTGGGGGGGAGTCTATGGGTCCTTCTGGTTCTCTGCCTCAAAGTATTCAGGATGAGTGGGAGTTTCCTGTGGTTTATAATTTTGTTCCTGGGCCTCTAACTTTTTCCTTTTTTTTTTTTTTTTCCTGAGGATGATGCCCTAAGAAGCCCTGGTATCCACTAGGGTGATCTCCTTAATATCATAGGTTAGGGATTCTCACTTATTCCAGCTGTCATTTCCTTGGACAGAAAAGAAGTAGCTGAGAACTACTCCTGCTTTGCTCTGAGAATATAGGTGACTTTAGATCCCGTCAGCCCAAAGCTTAGCCCATTCTTCCCTCATGCCCAATGTTATTCCACTGTACAAAGCCTTGGTTGTAGCAACATCCGCCATGATTAGTGTGGACACTGTACTTTGGTTAGAAAAATTATAATTTTCATATCTTTAAAATGAGGGGTGGGATCAAATAACCTCTAAGATTCCCTCTAGCTCTAAATTCTATGGCCTTAGCATGCACATGGAACCTATCCAGCAATAATTAATTAAGGTCCAGAGAGAAATAACATACCCCAGATCCCAGCTGCAAACTTAGATCCTCTGTTTCCAAATTCCATGCTTTCCCCCCCCCCCACTGTCTACACAGCACTACCTTTAATTCAATTAATAGCATCATCTGTGACCTGAGTCTTGCTCTTACTTTAAGATGGGGCCTGTCTTGTGGAGCTCTGCCTAGGAGCCTATCACAGGATCATTCAAGGGAAAACCTGGGAAGGAGGCTGTGGAGACAGTTTGGATGCCCCAAATGGGCAAGATGCATATAGCATATATGGGCACATTTAGACACAGATCCATATGGATACCCCCTTACACATACACACTCACTCACATGCATACATTCACATTATCCACAATGTATATACTTAGTATCTAGAAAATACAAGCATTGATAGTCACACATATAGACACAAATTCATAAATTTACAAGTACTTATTTACCCAGACATACAGACATACACAGATGCCCCTTTCTCTGCCTCTACTCCCCAGAACATATTACTGGTGACAGGCTGAGAGGTATTATTAACTCCCCTTTGTATCCTCATGGGCCATGGGCCAAAGCAAGATTTAAAGATTATGTCAGGTCATGGAGTTCCAGCCCAATCTGTGCTGTTAGATACAAGGAAATCTGGGCGACTTCCGGCTTCAGGCACTCTTCCGCGCCTCCAAAGGACTCAAGGCAAACACACAAAGAGCATTTGGCTTCCCCAAGGAGGAAGGGAAATGGTGATAGAAACTGTAGCACTCAAGGACAAAGACTTATTGATTGAGCATCAAGTGCCCAGAGTGATAATGGTCATTTTGGGGTTGCTTTTAGTCTGAGCAGGCCCAGATGTAGAGAAAAGCATAGAGATCGGTGTGGGTTAAGGTATGCTTTGTAACAAGCTGACTATCCCTCATCCCTCCAAATTCTTCTCCCTTCCCTTGGAAGGGAACAGTTTGTAGGTTCAAGGAGAATTAGTGGTATTTGTCAACACTGAAGCAGAAGAAATGGGGGAAGGGAAGGGAGTCTGTTGGACAAAGTCCCCCAAGAGAACAAGGCAGCTGTGTGATTGGGGTGGAGGAAGGGAAGGGATGTGGGGTGGGAGTAGGGGTGAGAAGTGGAGGGGGTCAAAAGAGGGAAGGGATGTGGGAGTAGAAAAGTGTTATTTATGAACGAGGTTTTTGTTACACAGTCCAATTCCTCAGTGGCCGGAGTAGCAGAGTTGAACTCCTAAAGCCTGCTACCTCTGCTTGGAGAAGAAGCCCCTAGAAAAATGTTATACCCTCCCCCACCCCCATTTCCACCAAATTTTCAAAGGCTTCACTATATGGCTAGGTATGGAATTTAGAGTCAGAATTTGAACCTCTGGTCACCTTGGGTGGTGGGGGATTGGATGAAACCCTATCTGATGATTCCCCCACAGCCCTACAGTACCCATTTAACTGCCAAGCTAGCTGTCAAGCAGTATCACTTGAAGAATATGTGTTAAAAATATTTTTACCATGGTATGAGAGTTGAAACTTTGGGTACACCATACTGAAATATGGCCCTGTAAAATGTAATTCAGTACTTTACCTATTCATTTATTCTTTTTAATTTTAGGTGAACAGATTGAAGACTCTGACTTTTTATGTTTTGAAAGGTTAGGAGACTAAGCCCATGCCAGATTTTCTTTCCTCTGCCCAGGATCATTAGGTCTATAATCTTTTAACACCTTTCTTTTTGTAGGTGGGTTGTAGAAAGCTTTCTCATGTAATCTATGTATCTATCTATCTTTCTTTCTGTTTTATTGATGCTTTTTTTGCATCAATATAACTTTTCAGTAATTCTTCACCTCACCCCCCAACTCTCTGATACAACAAAGTTGAATGAAAACAAAATCAACACATTTGCCCTGTCTGACAGCATTCTGCATTTCCTTACTGCATTGATTAGAGTTCTTAAGTTTTTCATAAACAAATTTGCAAAGACAATTGCAAAGCTTCCTTCCCCAGCAAAAGATGCCTCCATACATAATGTTAATGGAATTTAAGATCTTCCCTGCCCATTAATAGACTTCATGTGGACCCATTAAGGGAAGCTAGCTTAGTGGAGGTTTGCTTGTAGGAAGGCTTTCACACCTTTTGCTAATTTCTAATTTGGCACTGAATCAAGAGGATTGTGATGCCTTCTGGCTCTGAGAAGCATATATATATATATACTCTGAGTTGGTATTTTGCTTTGGGGGCTCACTGTGAGAAGTACCTTTTGATTCCCTGGTCAAGAGAGATTCTGAGTGGCCGTATGTTCTGAGTTCCCTGCCTACTCAGATGTAAAGACTCTCTCAATCCAGGGATGTATATAAAGTGTATAGTTGATTCAGGCAGTCAGAGCCCTGTCTAATGATCTTTATTTCTCTGCTTGTATTTTCTCTGTTTGTATTTTCTCTGAAGTTCAGGGTGTTGACTTTCACCCTTAACTAGTGAATGTAATTTAAAAAGATTGTTGACCATTTGAATAGCTATCTTTCCTAGTAAAACAGATCTAAGAACCTATGCTAGCAGTCACCCTAGGTATGCTGATATGGTTGCCGCTACAACACCCTGTGCTGAAAAGCAAAGAAAGGAGAGAGACCAAGGGGTCCCTATCCCCTATTCAGTTAGTGGGACTAAGATGCAAAGGGTGTCTTGAGGACCGACACACTAATATGAATTCTCCTGGAGGAGGAAACAGAAGATTTGGTTATAATGTTAAACAAATAGACAAGTGTTTGAACTTATTTATACTGTATCCTACCATGGTGAAACAGCCTTAGGGTAAATGTTCCTTTCACCCAGATCTTAGCCTCTCTTATTCTATGGTATTCTTGTCCTTGCTGTCTCATAAATATCCTAGAGAGGAACTAGCCAATGGACCTAAGTGTTCCTTTTTTTCTTGTTCTTTAATTATTTCCAGGGTACTACGGTCTACTTGTCCACTGGTACCAGGATGTCTAATTGATTTTCTCTCTTTCTCATTGCATGACCTCTTTTTCACTTGTACATATCTCTGATAATGTTGTATAGGCAAGTTATCATTGTAACCATGTTACAATGTACTTAGGTCCACCATAATCCTCCCATTGCCCTGTGGGTCATTGGTAATTTTCATACTTCTCAGATCATAGCATCTCAGAATTAGCTGTCAAGTATCACTTGAGAACATGAGTGTTAAAGATTTTTACGATGATATAAATGTTGAGACCTGCCTACTGAGGCTGAAATATGATCATGTGAAGAGGAGATTCAGTACTTGGCTCCTGCATTCATTCTTTTCAATTTTAGGTAAAAGGATTGTCATATTTTGCAACCAAGAAAGCAACAATGCCCCCGTGAGCAAGAAGTGATCTTCATGATCCAGACCAGTGGTGGTTGAGACATGAACTTGTTGGGACTAATGTTAAGTAGGAACTGTGCTGATTTTTGAGTCCATTCTTCCCAGAGACCAAGAAGTTAGAAGGGAAAGTGTGTCCAGGAGATATTAGGAGTTGGGGGAAGGAATATTTGTATTTTAATTATTGCTATATCTTTGAAATAAGTATTCCTTTTTAAATGCTAATTGATGTTAAGTAGCTAAATGGAACTGAGGTGCTTGTACTGATTCCTAACCGTGGGAGGGATGGGACTGATGGGAACTTGAGCTAATAGCATTAGATGAGATACCTTTTATACAACTCAGGGAGCCTTAATGAGAGATCTCTTTGCCCTGGCTCTGAGAGAGCTATTTGACAACGGAAAAACAAATCAATCAAATAACCCTACAGAATGTGACTGATACCATATACCACTTTCCCCTTTAAGAGGTTATTGTGAAAAAAAAAAAAAGAGGTTATTGTGCTATGTGGTGCAGCAGATAAAGTACTGGGCCTGGAGTCAGAGGAAGACTCAACTTCCTGAATTGAAATCTGGCCTCAGACAACTTAAAAATGACTCAACCACAACAACAAAAGCAAAAAAAAACCTCCCAGGGTGATCATGAGGTTCAAATGAGATAGTAATTGTAAGGCATGTAACACAGAGGCCTCATACCTAGTAAGTGCTATATAACTATTAGCTATTGTAATTTTTAAAAATTCACTTTGTTTTCCTAGGTGGATAATTAAACTGATCTCTTCTATGACTATAGATTTTACTAAGGAGGAAGAATTTGTAGCATACTGTGGTTTTTTTAATGGGACAAGAAGTTTATTCCTAGGGAAAGCAGAACAATTAGAATGGAATTGGTAACAATTAACAGGTGCACTTCAGGTGAAATCTGCTAGTAGTTAAGCTTCTTTAGCAGGAAGAAGCAGTTTTTGCACAGCCACTAATTATTTTCCTTTCTGACTGGCAGTTTTCAGTCAATTAGACAAGTTTGGGCTTTCTGTCAGCTAAAGAAGCTTCTCCTGCTGTTAGGTCACTCCTGCTGCTGCCATAACTACAACCATTCATGTTGTTATTGTTCAGTAGTTTTTCAGTCATGTCTGACTCTTCATGACCCCATTTGGGATTTTCCTGGCAGAGATACTGGACTGGTTTGCCATTTCCTTCTCCAGCTCATTTTAGAGATGAATAAACTGAGGCAAAGAAGGTTAAGTGACTTGCCCAGGGTCACACAGCTAGTAAGTGTCTGAGATCAGATTTGAACTCAAGAAGATGAGTCTTCCTGACTGCAGACCTAACACTCTATTGTGCCATCTAGTTGCCCACAACCATCCATACCAAGTGTTTTTCAAATGTTCCTCTTTGCAAATGTCATTGTAGTTATTGAACTGAGGCCTGAAACATTACATTGTATCCATGTTAGGAAAAATGTATTATAGAGATGGAGTTCAATGGGAATAGACACAAGTTTCATCTTGATCATAGGAGCACAGATTTTGAGCCAGAAGAAATTTTAGAGGCTATCACATCCAAACCCCTTTACAAACAAGGAAATAGACTGAGAGCTAGGATAAGTGACTTGTCCATAGGCACATAGCTAGTAAGAGTCAAAGGCAGGATTTCAACTCTGGTCTTCCTGACTCCAAGGTCAGCACTCTATCCACTCTACTACCTTACTGTCTCAAATGTATGAAGAATGAGGGAAACCTGGAATTCTATCAAAGTTGATCCACAAGGGTTTCTAGAAGAGGTAGGATGACAGTGCCAGGGATCTGAAGGACATGGAGGCAGGACTATGGGTCTCATTTCCCACTGGGCTGCACTCCTATACATCTTGGGAATTGCATCATTCTGCAAAGATGGAATCAACCTTGAAACCTCTTCTATACTCTGAGGCTCTAGGGCTCCTCTTTCTCTCTGACTGGAGAGGGTGGAAGGTAGACAGCGGATTCCTCCTCCTCTTCCTCCCTCTATTTAAAAAGGGCACCCAGGACAGTTATCTCATTATTTCCTGCTCTTGGTCTTCTCTCCTTTTCAGCTTCTTTTTATGTGTTATCTTCACCCATTAAACTGTGAGCTACTTGAGGACAAGAACTATGTTTTATCTGTCTTTATATCTCTAGCCCTTAGCACAGTGCCTCATGCATAGCAGGTGCTTAAGAAATGTTTGGGCAGCTAGGTAGCACAGTGGATAGAGTGTCAGGCCTTGAGTCAGGAAGACTCATCTTCCTGAGTTCAAATTTGGCCTTAGACACTTTCTAGCTGTGTGACCCTGAGCAAGTCACTTAACCCTGTTTGCTTCAGTTTACTCATCTCTAAAATGAGCTGGAGAAGGAAATGGCAAACCACTCCATTTATCTTTGCCAAGAAAGCCCCAAATGGGGTCAGACATGACTGAACAACAACAAAGAAATGTTTGACTATTGATTCCTTCAAACTGTGTGAACAGTCTAAGATAAGCAACTTGCTCTGGTTGACCCAGGCCTATAATGAGGACCAGGACATATACAAGGTGCCATTGATATAGGCCAATCTCAATGGTTCCCCCCCCACCTCCCCCCAAATCTGGGAGAGTTGGAATGATGTTTAATAATAGTGCCTTGGAGAGACTTTGGAGCATATACAGACATCCTGTAACTGGGTCTGTTAACAAAATGGTTAACAGAAACCTTTCCATTTAGCTGCATAGCTGGAATTGGAGGGTAGAGAGGGGAATGAGGGAGCACTAGCCAAACAGAGCCGAAGCTTCTCTCTATGGGTGCTCTTCCTTGGTGGATCTCAGTGCCTGGTTTGACTTTCAGTGATAAAATCCACTAGACTGTGAGCTTCTTGAGAGTAGGGACTATCCTATTTCTTTGTATCCCTGTTGCTTAAGAGTATCTGGCACTTAGTATGTATTTAATAAATACTTGCTGACTGACTTATAAATAGTGTCTAATGCAGGGGAAATAAGGGGAAGGCCTTGGGCTCTTTCCTTTTGAGACTAATGTGTGGCCCTATGAAAATGGGCTTTATAGCTTTTCCTCAATGTTTGTTATTTCATTTTAGGTGGAGAAATTGGAGGGTCTAACCTTGTGAGTTTTGAAAGGTTAGAAGAATGAGCCATTCAGGTGTTTAAGCATCCAGGTATTTGGGATACTGGGGAGTCTGGAGAATCCAGGAAGGCCATAGTTCATTCCATGCCAGGTTTGGAAGGCAGCCCAACATTAAGGAATGTCCTTCAGGACCCAGCTCAGCTACAGCTGAGACAAAGAATTATCTGAAAGTCATACCACATCTAGAGAAGAGAACACCTCTAAGCCCTCAGGGTATCCCTAGAACTCAGAGGGGGAGATAGAGGTTCTGGGATGATAAGTCTGATTCAAGTTCTCCCCAAAGAGATAGTTTCTTTTTACAGCTCTGATAGCCTACACTGAGGGAGATTCCTCTTGACTCTAAAAGCAGTCATCTTTTATGCCACTCACTTCAGTTTAGGGGAACAGTGGATCTGTCTAGAGGTGCTGGGTCACTTACATCCTTTGGCAAAATTCCAGAGTACATATCTCCACAGAAAGGAGTCAGAGTATATGCCCAGCTCTATGGAAAGCTATATCCCATTTCCTCACTACAAGTATTTGATAGATCGCCTATAGTGAAGGACTCCTAGCGCTTTGGAGATCTTGGACTGAAGTTTAGGTAAGATGCTGTCTCCTATGACCACTGGTTTAGTAAAGAAAATAACTCACCTTTAGGGAATTATTCAGGAGTTTCCAATTTTGCTTATACAGGAAGAAGATACAGAGAGAACTTCACTCTGAAATACAGCAGGAATCAGGGACAATGAAGGATTTGGGGAAGGGGTGTTGGGTAGAGGTGGAATCTGGCAACAAAAGAATGTATATTTGGGCTAAGAGGACATTTTCTTTCCTGGCCTGAAAAGTCCCAAATGGAAAGGGGAATATCACTCACAGTTCATTGTCTGTGAGGATTTTCTCACTTCCCCAAACCTCCTGGTTTGGATACTACCATTCCAAAATTCCACTGTGCTCCTGGCCTATGTAAGGATAAAACTCTTTCTTTCATTAATTCCACAAAATCTTTCATATCTTTCTCCTTCCTCTCTACTCTCACTGCTACCATGCTGGGCCAAAGCTTCACTACTACTTTCCTGGACTAACTATGCAATCAACTGCCTTCACTCTCTTGTGTCCAATATTTCCTAATGTGGATACTAGATTAATCTTGTCTATGTGTAGATTTGTTCACACCTGCTAAAAACAACAACAACACCTGTAGTCCCTTATTACCTATGGAGTAAAGTCAAAATGTCTTTGCCAAGCATTCAAGGACCTCCACAGCCTTGTGGCATCCTACCTTTCCAGTTTTATCTCATGTCATTTTCTTCTACATACTTCGGGCTCTGATTAAATTAAACTGTTCTTGGTACACAACTTACACCTCTGTGATTTGCTCATACTATTCTATATATCTTTAATGCCCTCCTCAATTTTTACCATTGGATTCCTTATTGTTGTTCAATGGTGTCCAACTCTTTGTGGCCTCATTTTGGGTTTCCTTTGCAGAGGTATTGGAGTGGTTTGCCATTTTCATCTCCAGTTCATTTTACAGATGGGGAAACTGAGGTAAACAGGGCTAAGTGATTTTCCCGGGGTCACATAGCTAGTAAGTGCCTGAGACCAGATTTGAACTCATGAAGATGAGGTCTGGCACTCTATCCACTATGATACCTAGCTGTCCCTTTCTTTAAAAAACAAATAAAATGCTACTTCCACCACAACAGCCTTTCACCCCTCTGACCTCAGCATGACACTTTGTGATAGATCATAAGAATATAGATCATTGGATCAAACGGTCATAAGACTACCTATATAGATCTGGAAAGTACCTTAGAGGACATCAGCTCGCTAAGGTTCTCTCAAAATACACTTGATTTTTGGATTGGTGGTATCCAAACCAGGATATCGGGACAAGTCAGAAAACCATCACAGAGAATGAATTAGGGCTTAACTGTGAGTGATATTCCCCTTTCCATTTGGGACTTTTCTGGCCAGGAAAGAAAGGTCCAACCCTTTCATTTTACAGATGAGGAAAATGAGGCAAACAGGTTAAGTGACTTGCCAGGATCATACAGTTAGTATATGAGGTAGAGTTTTCACCCAGGTTGTCCTGATTCCAAGCCTAGTGCCCTATCTACTACATCATGCTGGCTCTCAATATACACTTGATGTGCATCATAGTTATCTTTGCAAGACCCTAAGCTCCTTTAGGGTTTTAGCTTTCAGCCAAGTTTTGTATCTCATTCAGTACCTGATATAATGGGGGTTAAGCCGATGAGGGCCCAGTGTGTATGGATTAGCTAATCTTGGTAGGTTATTCTGAGAAATTTCAGTGTTTTTGCTTGCTGCTAATCTATCATATGAAGGTTTAGTGATCTTTTTTGGGGCCATGAGTCATTGAGAAGCTGATGCTATGACCCTGAAGGAGCCTTCTGATTGGCTGAGGAGCTGGAAGAACTTTGGATAGAGGAGAGGCTGAGGCAGAACCCAGTGTGCCTTGACTGAGCAGACAATCTCTCTTTCCTGGAGACTTTCAAGTGAAGATTGATATGAACCATCAGGTGAGGACAGGGGTTACCTAATCTCCCAACCTGGCTGCCATGTCCCTCAGGACATTGTACCTATTTCTTTTTGTGCTGCTTCTCTTCTGATCTCAGATGAATGAGTATTCTGAGATAGGAGCGCCCGTGTGCCCATGGAGACGGGAAAATCTATCAAACCACCTGAGGCCCCACTAACTGGTGCTGCAAAGTTAGCAGCAGCAGCCAAATAACCTTTACCCAGACCATCAATGGATTGACCTGTCACCTGAGACACTGAGTCCTGCAAGCAAGTAGCCTAGTTTAACAAGAGAGAGACTTTCCCTTTGAGGACACTGTCTCTAAAAGCAAACTTGGAGGGTTTTTGTGAGGGGAAAAAAAGGACTCTTAGGTCTAGGAATCTTGAAATACTACTACTTCCCACATGTTCTCTACACATATATCTTACTGCCTTTGTACATTAAATTACAAAGCACTTTCCTCAGGGACTCTGTGTGTGTGTGTGTGTGTGTGTGTGTGTGTGTGTGTGTGTGTGTATGAGTGTGTTCCTCCTGGTTTGAGAAAGAGGGTTATAATTACTGTTCTTGCTATAACTTACTATGCTTTCTAGTTGTGTGACCCTGGACAAGTCATTTAACCTCTTTTTGCTTCAGTTTCCTCATCTATAAAATGAGCCTAATAAAAGCATCTACCTCTCAGAGTTTGTTGTAAGGATCAAATGAAATAATAACCATAAAGTGCTTAACACAGTGTCTGACACATATATAAGCACTCCATAAATGTCAGCTGAATATTCTTACCTTCTCAATAAATTTCTTTTGTTAAAAAATACTAACTGATGTCAGGTGATTAATACAGGAGAGATGTCAACTGGTTAATTGCTATTTGAGAGCACATCAGATGGAAGCTTGACAGCGATAGCATTAAAAATCACAGCCCTTACTAGAGATGCTGCCTTCTGGGGACTGAGTCTAGTAGGGTTTGGGAGAGTGAGTCTAGAGAAAATGTTGCACCAACAAAGTGCTCTGTACAAGTTGATGGTTAATAACTGTCAGCTGGGTGGTACAGTGGATAGCTGTAACCCTGGATCTGGAGTAGAGAAGACCTGAGTTTAAATTCCATGTCAGACACTTGCTAGCTATGTGACCATGGGGAAGTCACTTAACCTTTATCTGCCTCAGTTTCCAAATCAGAAAATAGGGATAATAATAGCACCTACCTCTGAAGGTTGCTATGAGGGTCAAATGATATAGTATTTATAAAGTACTTTGAAAACCCTTAAATGCTATGTAAACACTATTATTAGTAAATACTTATTGAATTGAATCCTACTGAAAATAAGCGTTTTTTTTATGTTACCAGTAAATTAAAGGAAAAATAATGCACAACAAAATATGATGTGAAACATAGTCAAATACTCATAGGCATAAAATAATTCTTTCACTTAACTTCTTGGGGCATCAAAATCTAACATCCTAGTTGCCAGTCCTGAGTGCATTGTTCAGTATTGTCCAGAGCATTAGCTTTGGAGTTAGAGGGCCTGTGTTCAAATTCTGGATTCCTGTGTCATCTTAGGCAAATTGTTTAGCATCTCTGGGCCTCGGTTCCTTCATGTACTAAATGTATAAATGAATGAGCATTTAAGTCCTCACTATGTGCCAAGGCATGTGCTAAGTGCTAGTGACACAAAATAAAACGAAAGGGGTTGGATTAGATGACAGTTAACAAATGTGTGACCTGTGGCCCATGTGGGGCACAACATTTCCCAATGTGGTTAGAAGCAGAGATTAAAATGTATTGAGAAATTTTTAACAAAATAAATAAAAACATGATAGGACACAGATACCATTACATTTTAAAACTAAGTCAATATGCAGCCCACTGGGATCTTTATGTATGGATTGGTGCCTCCCATTTCTTTTTAAGTTTGACATTTCTGGGCTAGCTAATCTCTAAATTCTGTTTGTACTTTAAATAAACGATCCTTCTATGCCCCCTTTCTGTCCAAGTTCAGAGAAGAAATTGTCAGTTGGGACAATGATCATGATCAGATATTTAGACCTGGAAGAGAATTTAAAGATCTTCTGGTCCAACTCCTTCTGAAAACGAGGAAACAGAAGTCAGGAGAGTGGGAATATCCTACCCCAAATCACACCCATCTTAAGTAGCAGATGCAGGATTTCAACCTGTATCCCCTAACTCCAAATCCAGTGCTCTTTCTACTACATGAAGGTGTTGGGAGATGTTCATATGTTAAACTGAGTTTTATTTTTCTCTGGGGCTATGCTTTATATCACCATAAATGTGAGAGTTATTCAGACATCACTTCTCCTCTTTTGAAGTAAAGGCCATCAAAGAGTAAGCATGAAAACAAAAGCCAGGAGAAAAGTAATTTCTTCATGTCACATGGTAGGAAAGGATGTTGGAATTAGGAAACATGGATCCAAATCCTAATTGTTTGATTTTGGGCAATCCAATTTACTGTGCAAATTTGTACAAGTCACTCAACCTCTCTGATCCTCATTTCTCTCAATTCAATGAACATTTATTAAGTTCCTGCCATGTGCCAAGCACTGGGCTAAATGCTGAGGATACAAAAAGAGGCAAAAGACAATCCCTATCCTCAAGGAGTTTACAAGCTAGTGGGGGGACAACATGCAAACATATATACAAACTAAGCTATGCACAGGTAAATAAGAAATAATTTTTAAAAAGGAAAGCACTAGAATTAAGAGGGGTTGGGAAGGGCTTCTTGTGGAAGGTGGGACTTTAGTTGGGACTTAAAGGAAGTGAGAGAGGTCAGTAGTTGGAGTGGAGGAGGAGGAAGAGCATTCCAGGAATGGAGGACAACCAGAGAGAATGCCCAGAGCTGAGGGATGGAGTGTCTTGTTCATGGAGCAGCCAAGAGATCAATGACACTGGATCAAAGAGTATGTGTTGGGGAGTAAAGTATAAGAAGACTGGAAAGATAAGAGGGGGCTAAGTTATGAAGGGCTTAGAATACCAAACGACATTTTGTATTTGTTCTTGGAGGCAATAGGGAGCCATGGGAGTTTATTAAGGATCAGATAATGCATACTTGAACTAACTCCTCTACAGGTCTGTGTGAAAGAAGCGTTCTGTAAACCTTTAATGTGCTATAGAAATATGAGCTTCTCTTCTCTCTCTATTCCATACAACTCTGGTAACTCAGCTGGGTCTCTAGAAAAGAAGAAACTGATGTATATGTATAGTGAAATGGATAGTAGATGAAGTCAAAAGGCCTAATTTCAATTGAGTCCTCATTATTGATGCTAAGTTGTATGATTTGGGGCAAATAAATTAAGCCCCTGTCCTTCAACCTAGTCCCCTATTTATTCCTAGTTCTTCCAAGTCCAAGGGTAAGAATTCTGCCTTGAGAGTTACTTGGGGAGGGGAGGTGTAGGTGATCAGATTCTCAAGTCGGGGCAGCTCCCTCCCATACAAGATTTAAGGACAACACTATGGCTGAGGGAAATGGGGAGGTAGAGGCTGAACTCAAGTAGTTTTGGTCAAAAGAAAGTTTCCAAGTTCTCAGGACAACTGAGATATCTTAAGAGGGATAGGAGCTGGGTATCAAGCCACCATTCCCCATGGGGTATCTTAGACTCCCTGAATTTAGAGATCTAAAATCTTTAAAGGAGATGTAAAATCTTTCAAGGTATGGACTGTCTCACTGCTTCAGGTAGAACTAAGAGGGTGACTCATCAATCAGTCAATTAATGGGCGTTTATTACACACCTTTCTGCCAAATAGTGTAAGCACAGGGGATATACATATAAAAATGATGTAGTCCTTGCCCTTTCTTTGAGTCTTTGAGTTCAGTGAGGCTGAGAATTTCCTCATGGTCTCCGGAGATTCATGATACTCCCTCTTCCTCAAGATATCTCAGATGTCCTGGGCACCAGGGAACTAACCTCCCTTTGGATAAAACCCCAACAAATTGAAGAGTAGTCCAGTCAACCCTATATATGGTCCAGCTCTGAGTGAACTCTGTGATTGGTCTTTTTTCCACTTAACAGTATTTTTTTCCTTCAAATTATATGTAAACTTAGTTTTCAACATTTACTTTTATAAAAGTTGGAGTCCAATTTTTTTTCTCTCTCCCTCCCCAAGATGGCAAGCAATCTAATATAGGCTATACATGTACAATATTATTAGAGATATTTCTACATTAGTCATGTTGTAAAGGAGAAATCAGAACAAAAGGGAAAAATCACAACAAAGAAAAAAGAGAAACTGTATGCTTCGATCTGCATTCAGACTCCATAGTTGTTTCTCTGGATGTGGATGGCATTTTCCATTATGAGTCTTACAGAACTGTCTTAGATCCTTGTGGTGCTAAGAAGAGCTAAAAGATGGTCATTGTACAATGTTGCTGTTACTGTGTACATTGTTCTTCTGGTTCTGCTCACTTCATGTAGCATTATTAACTCTGTAACTGTTTTGGGGAAAATAAGGTTGTCTACATCTCACTTGTGCATGGCGATCCGCTAATTCTGACTTAGGTAAATTAGAAGTTCACAGTCCGACAAGCTGAGGAAGTCCTGTGAGAGAAGCCCCAATACAGGAAGGGGAACTGACCACAATATAAACCTCCAGGGGGCGCATATCCTTCAAGTTCCTTCAATTTAAGCATGGATACACCCTATACCATCCTGTCCCAGACTTCTGGGTATCTTTAACTCCTAAAAATTACTGAGATTGTTCCAAAGAACTTTGATTCATGCGGAGTTGTGTGATGATATTTATTGTATTAGAAATTAAAATGTCTTCATATAATTATAAAAGTCGTTTTGACCTCATTAACCCTCCTGAGAACTGCTGCTCAAAACCCTATGTTGCAGAAGAGAAGGCCTGAATTTTTCAAAAAAAGCTTTGTTAAGTTAGATGGAGACATAAAGCAAAATAACATGTGATAGTCCAGGATCTTCAGAATATGTAGAGTCTGAATGTCTCAGTACAGAATGGCTTGGCGGGCACATTTTAGGGGCTCTGGTTCTGTTCCCATCCTTGACTTTTGCCTCAGTTCTGTTTTAGGAGCCTTGGGTGAGAACAGTCCTTCCTTATCTGACCCTAGAGCCTCTTCCCAGGATCATTTGGTTGTACTGATGTGGAGTAGCCTGGTTCCTCTTAGAAGACCCTCTCTCTTTCTAGGGCTCTGGCTCCATACATTTTAGTCTTATTCTTAATTTTTTTTTTACACTAGTTTCATTCCTATTCTATGTCCCTGTGGCTTTATCCTGGGGGCTGCTGCCACACCCATATGTTCTCATAGTCAGGAAGAGAGAGTCTCCCCTTCCTGTTGCTTAAACATACCCACCAGTTTCTGAGGCCAGTTCTTTGCCAGAGAAAGCTGGGAAGAGCTGATGACTGACAAATCCTAAAATTAATGACAGCTCAGACCTACCCACTTTGACAAGCTGGCCGTATGGAAGGGACTCCTGTAGCTCTGAGGAGTAAGTGGTAGGAGTATGCTGGAGCCAGCTCAAACCTGCTTGGAAGAGCTGAATGTTAAATTTCCTGCGTGAATATTTCACCTCAGAAATTGGCCAGTGATACAAATCAGGGTTTGAGTTATTGCTTTGTTGATTGTCTAGACTTAAGAAAGTGGAGAAATTGTTAAATGCAGAATAAACTTAGAAGTCTGCCATATGTCCGTTTTTCCAGAGAGCTGGTTTTTAAGCATTTACTAGTATACTCCTGGGTGAGTGTGTATGGAGTGGTGATGGTGGTATTAGTGGAAGAGTTCATAGCCTGAGACCTTCCAGCTTCCTCCCTCAGAACAGGCAATCAGAGCAGGGCACCTAACAAGTCCCCTGAGACACATCCTGTATACTTTTGGGCAAATCTCTTCCAGATGGGTGGCTCCACAGTCATGTAGGTCACATGCATGTCACAAGTCTGGGCCAAGGGCTTATAAAGAGAAAATGGTTGGTCCCTATCCCCTCTAGGACCAAATACAAAGTGCTCTGTTCAGAATTAAAAGCCCTTCATAATCTAGTCCCTTTCTACCTTTCCAGTCTTCGAACACTTTATTCCCCAGTACATATTCTTCAATCCAGTGGCCTCCTGGTGTTCAATGAAGATGATACTCCATCTCTCAACTCTAGGCATTTTCTCTGGTTGTCCTCCATTGCCTGGAATGCTCTTTCTTCACTCCAACTACTGACTTCCCCGGCTTTCCTGAAGTCTCAATTAAAATCGACCTTCGGGGTGGCTAGGTGGTGCAGTGAATAGCACATGAGCTCTGTAGTCAGGAGGACCTGAGTTCAAATGTGACCTCAGATGCTTAGCAGAAAAACTAGTCATGTGACCTTGGGCAAGTCACTTAACCCCAACTGCCCTCCAAAAACAAAAAGAGCAAAAAAATAAAATAAAATTGACCTTCTATAGGAAAGTTCTAACCCCTCTTAATTCCAGTGTCTCCTCTCTGTTAGCCATTTCCTATTTTTCTTGTAACATAGCTTGCTTTGTATGTATTTGTTTGCATGTTGTCTCCCCCTTAGATTATAAGCTCCTTGAGGTCAGGGACACATCTCAAAATTATACAAAATTCCTCATATACGACAACAGAGGTATAATTATGTGCCTCAGTGAACTTTTAGCAAAGTTGAAAGGTAAGGAGGGGTGAAAAGACAAAGAAATGTATGGTAAAGGCCTTAAATGCAAAATTAGAAAAGTTCAGAGGCTTGAATAGCATAGCTGCATATGAAAAGCAGGGCAGCTAGGTGGCACCATAGAGCACAGAGTGCCAGGCCTTCAGTCAGGAAGACTCATCTTCAGGAATTCAAATCTGGCCTCAGACACTAGCTGGGTGACCCCGGACAAGTTGCCCCGTTTGCCTCATTTTCCTCATATGTAAAATAAACTAGAGAAGGAAATGGCAAACCACTTCATTGTCTTTGCCACAAAAATTCCAATGGGGTCTTGAAGAGTTGGACACGACTATAACAACAGAACAATAACAAAATCCTTCAGCTTCTCTTCATTCCCTCTGCTAGCAGTTCAGGGTTGTTGTGAGGATCAAATAAGCTAATTGTAACACAATAGTACTTGATACATAATAAGTGCTACTTAAACGTTAGCTATTATTATGTACTCTCTTCTTTTCCCACTTGTGTGACAGATCCTTCTCAATCTCCTCTGCTGGATCACCATCCACCTGCACCCCCCACCCCCACCCCAAGGGGCCATGTACCATCTTCATTTCTGTGCCCAAGTCAAATGTTCTAAACTTTTTTTGGGGGGGGGGAGAAGTATCTTTTGGCAGTCTGGTAAAGCTACAGGCCTAATCAGAATAATATTTTGAATGTAAATAAAATACATATGCTTGCAAAGTAAAACATAGTGAAGTTATTATTTAAAAAAAAATCAAAGTCAAGTTCTTAGTTCCCAGGTTAAAAGCCCCCTTGTAGGTGATCTCATCAGCTTTTCATGGATTTGAATATCATCTCTGAATGTCTGCCCAATCTACATATCTAACCTACATCTCTTTCTTCAGTTCTAATCTTACATTACCTACTTCCTCTTGACTTGTTTGCCTGGATGCCCTGTAGGCATCTCCTAAACTCAACATGTTCACAACAGAATTTCATAATCCTCCTTCTTAAGCCCACCCTTCTTCTTAACTTCAAAGACATTCCTTTTAATCAGGTTCACAAACTATGCTGACCTTTAGTTCTTCCTTATCTCCTACATCCAATGAATTGCTAAAATTTATTGATCTAAACTCAATCTCTCTCACATCTGTCCCCTTCACTCATAGTCACATCTCTGGTAAAATACAAACACCTCTCTTTAGTCTCAAGCCCTTTAAAATCTGGCCTCAAACTCTTTCCAAACATTGGTCCCACTTATAAATTCTGCCTTTCAGCCAAACTGACCTTCTTGCTATTCCTCTGAAATCCACATCCTATCTTCTTGCCTTTATACAGGCTGTTCCATACTCTTAAGAGTTTTTTTCCCTCACCTTTCATTTTGGACTCCTTAGCTGACTTTTCTGGTTCCTTACTGCTACACCTTAAATTATTTTATTCGTATTTATTCGTCTGTGAGCCTGTTTTTTTCCCCAGGGTAGAATATAAGCTACTTGACAATAGGCATTGTTTCATTTTTGTCATTTTATCTCCAGGTCCTAGCAGAATACCAGGCAAACTTAGCAAGTGCTAAATAAAAGCTTGTTGAATGAACTGATTTGTGTTTGCCTGTGTCTGTGTTCACGAGCCGGGAGCTTTGCGCGCTTTTGCTATGTGTATTGCACCTGGGGGTTGAGCTAGGTAGAAATAAGCGTATGCAGCTTGACGCCGGGAGTGGGTGAAATTGTGTGCCTATGCGCATGTGCACAAAGGATGCTCTCGCATTCACATGCCCACGGCAAGAATTGAAGCACAGAACTCCTACGCCTGCGTAGACGCCTACCACTTAGGGACCTCGGCATTTTGACCTCGTCGGGCCGGAAGGCTAGTGGAAAAGCGCTTCCTGTCAACCTCCAGAGAGGAAGGGACGGATTAGGCCGTCGCAACGGAGACGTCTTACACTTCCGGGTTTCGGGTGACGCACTTCCGCCTCCTCGGGTACACTGTTCTGCGACACCTTAGTCTCGGAGGAGTAATCTAGGGGGGTCTCCCCAGCTTCTCCGGCGACCCCCGGCCTTCACTCTTCTAGGCGCCACCATGAACAAGAAGAAGAAGCCGTTCCTGGGAATGCCCGCGCCCCTTGGCTATGTGCCGGGGCTGGGCCGCGGGTGAGCAGGGGCTGCAACGGAGCCGAGGCCGGGGCCAGAACGGGAGTGAGGCGGCCTTGGGCCGGTGGAAGCTGCGTCCCTCGTCCCTCCTCCGCCCTCTTTGTTGTCCGCCCGTGTCCTCGGGGGAGGGGTGGGGAGCTATGGAGGTTGCTGTGGGGAGGGCTGGTGGTTAAAAACTGACAGCCTACTCCCACTCACTCTTCCCCCAACCCGTAGTTCTTGCTCTTCTCTCTCTGCTTCTCCCTCCTCTCCTCTTTCTTTCCTCACTCTAGTCCCCTCCTGTCTCTCTCTTGGTTGCCTCCGATTTCCCGGCAGGACTTAAGCTTCTATTCGTTCTTCTTCTCCATCTTTCTCCAAATAAGTGCTGCTTCATAACATTACTGCCCCATGATCATAGTTCAGTAATAACTAAGCCATATTTCCGTTATGCTTAAGGGTTTGCAAAGGACTGTTCTTGCAACACTGATGTGACCGATGCAAGAATACATCACCTACGTTTCACAAGTCGGATAAACTGGGGTATAGGTTTACATAAGTTACATGACTCGCCATCTTAACCAGTAAATGTCAGTGCAGGGATTTTCACCTTCCGGGTTCCTGATTCGGCCTAGGGCTCTTTCTGGGACACCCTAGTGCCTTGCGTGCAAGCCCAGTTTCTTGATCCTGGGACGGGCAGATTGTAATATCTCATTGTATCCCTGTTTCCCCGCCTTACCCTCACTTTGATCTTTTCCCTTTTCATCCCATTCTGTCTTCTGACTTAACTTACATTATCCAGTTGGGGTGGGGTGGAACCAAACACAGTGTCCTTTCAACAGTAGACCAGAGATTTCGTCTTCCTATACAGTTCATAGCATTTAAGTTTTGTTTTGAGATAGCAACGATTACTTAATCTCCGTTGAAATAGCTCTGTGACATCTTTTTTCTCCATTAAATATCCATTTACTTAGAGAAATAAAAGTGTTTAGGTAGATGCTAGAAAAAAAGAGGGAAATGAGTATAAGGGTAAGGTAGATGAAATGGAATTCCTTTCCTTCCTCACCTTACCTCCTCAGGCTTATTGCCTGTCTGTTAAACCCCACCTTCTGCAAGATACCTTTTTTTCCTAGTCCTCCTCACCATTAGTGCTTTCCCTTCCAGATTTTCTCCATTTTGTTCTGTGTGTATAGTTGTTTGCATGTTATCTCCTCTCATTAGGAGTTCTTGCTCCTTAATGGCACAGACTGTTTTTGCCACTCTTTGTCTCCCTAATACTCAGCATCCTGCAACATTATAGGTGCTTAATAAATACTTTTTGATTTGGTAGAAATCTGTTTAGAAGCAATGTGGCTTTGTGGATAGAGACTTCACTTGGATTAAAATCCTGTCCCTTACTTATTAGGTGTGTGACCATGCAAATCATTTAACCTTTCTGAACCATAACTCTTCACATATAAAATGACAAAAGTAATAGATGTACAAAACTCAACAGGATTATTTTGGATCTGAAATGAGATAACATGTAAATCACTTTGCAAACCTTAAATCTCTATATAATATTATATATTGATATTAAACAAACGTCTTAGGCATTTGTTAAGAGCGATCATATATCACTAACTGAATCCATTCCATTTCCTACAGAGCCACTGGTTTTACCACCCGGTCAGATATTGGGCCTGCTCGAGATGCCAATGACCCAGTGGATGATCGACATGCTCCACCAGGCAAGAGGACTGTAGGGGACCAGATGAAGAAAAACCAGGCTGCAGATGATGATGATGAAGATCTGAATGACACTAACTATGATGAGGTGATAAACATATATTGGACCTTTCGTGGACTTTTTTTTGATAACCCCTACCTAGGAAGAGAGACTCTCTAAACTCCACCTACTATTATGCCCCTGCATCTGTGCTAGAGAATAATCTGGCTGATATCTTTTATTTTTTTTAAATTTGTTTTCTCGTTTACATTATTCATTTTCATTACATTTTTGCATTACAAATTTTCTCCCCTCTTGCCCCTGCCCCAACCCTAAAACAGCAATCCCACTGTAAAGCCCCTCCCCTGCTCTGCTCTCCTATTTTC
>CM053595.1:119855026-119881615 GCA_028646575.1 Pseudocheirus occidentalis | reverse complement strand
ATACCTACACTCAGAGAAAGATCTAGAAAGACCAGAGTTTAAATGGAGACTGAAGCAACACATGCTATTGTTCTTTTCCATGTTTGGTTTTGTTTCTTTTCTTTTTTTCCCCCCTCCCCCCCATTATTTGCTCCATTAGTTACAACTCTTCTATACAACCAGACTCTTGTACAATGTGAAAGTGTTTGCAGATCCCATTCATGATTGTATGCCACCATGGGGGGGGGGTGGAAGGGAGGGGAGAAAATCTGAAACTCAAGTGATTCTGGAACTGAATCTTGTAAACTAAAAGTAAATAAACAAGTCAATAAATTAAAAAAAAGAATGAAGGGAGGAAGAGTCAAATTTAGAGAGAATGAGAAGAGCCTCATTGTCTGAAACCAGAGGAAAATAAAGTAGGTGAGATGAGGTGAGATGAACTCTAGGGCCACTGTAGTGAAGGAATTGTATATATTTCTGTAAAGTAGGTAAGAATTCTCTCTGAAAGAAGGTAGAGATGAGTAGGAGAGGAAGATGAAATTAATGAGAGAAAAGATCTGTAATAACTACTGTGGGGAGGCCAAGGAGATCAGGAAAAAATGAATGTGAAACTAGCACTGAAACTATTCTGAATAGATAGTAACAGCTGATGGGAGGGTCTGCCTCTTTCTCCCAAAAGACAAGGGTAGTCTTCAAGCTGAGGCAGGAGTTGGGAGCATGGGGCTGGGATAGCAAGATTGGGGATGAGGTTGGAGATGACAGAGGTGACTGTGGCCAGAGGGGTCTCTGGAAATGCTAGAATTTTGGGGGTCCCCAGAAGGGGAGGGCCTAGGAGTGACCCAAGGGGTGCCCTTTAGGGCAGTAATTAGCAGAGGCCTTCAGGTGGCAGTGTTGAGCCACATAAAGGGTAAAATGGGATTAGGAGAAAGAAGAGGACCTTCCTTATTCCTTCCAGAGTCTGGGCAGAAAATAGGGACAACCAAGCCTTCCTTACCCTCTGACACTCCACTCCACTCCCCTCCCCCTTACCTCCCCCCACAACCCAGCTACTCTCTCTCTCTCACCTGATCCCTTAGCTCTTCTCTTCTCCCTGACCTTTCTAGAGAGATGCTGAGAGATGACATCATGGCAAAGTACTGGGAAGATATAGGAGTTTGGGAGAGCACTACCTGGTTTGGGAAGATCCGTTGTTAGGGAGGGATACACACACATATCCCATTCTCCTGTCCTGCAGGTGAATACAAAGGATGTTTGTAGTCCTGGCTCAGCATCGCTCGTTCATGGGGCGTCCAATAACTGCTGTTCTGGAGACCAATGCTCACACCCCTCAGCACCGAGTTACTAACAATGGGGGGTCCCAAACTCCCACTGTCACACCTTTTCTCTCTCTCTCCCCCATCTCCTTCCTGCACTCTTCTCTGAATCCCCAGGAAGCTCTTGTCTAACTTACAAGGGAATGAAGAGGTAACATATTGAGGAAAATCCCTAGACTCAGATCATAGGGTTTGGTTCCAGAAGGTATTTTTAGAGGTCATTTAATCCAACCTTTTCACTTTATAGCTGGAGAAAATGAGGCCCAGGGAAGACCAGTGACTTAACCCAGGGTCACATAGCTAATTAATAGAAGGGACATTTGAAAACAAGCCCTAATTCTAATTCCAATACTTTTTCCCCACTGTAACATGCTGATAATCCAAAATTGTTGGGTTTTTTCTCTTGTAATCTGAAACACATTCTTTGTCTGAGGCAGCGGGTTTCACTTCCTTGACCTGAGTAGTTCATAGAAATATACCAGTGAATCAGACTTCCAAGCCTGAAAGTATGGGAAAGCCAGCCTACAACTGAATTTTGCTTCTGAAAAATCTGTTCTTAGATCATTGAGAGCTGACTGTAAATGTACTTTTATGCTTTGGAGTTTGACAGGACTAGAGAGGGTTGAAGTGAAGAGTATAGGAGACAGATTATGGCAAGAGTTTGGAAAGGAAGATCATACCCTAAGCGCCTGAGTCAGACTCCAAGAAGAGACAACTCCCCTATTTCTTTGCTGAAGGTCAGGGACTCAAAGAAGATTAAGGTCTAGGGGAGGACGAGGCCTGGACCTCACAGAGCTAGAAGGCAATGATTTCTCCCTCTGGAGGGATTCCACTTTCTACCTGAGACTCCACTCAGGTCTACCCTAAAACTCCACAGACACCAACCAAGAATTAAGAGTTTCTTAACACCCCAGCAAACTTCCACTTCCACTACTCCCCGGGCTAGCTCTTCAACTCTTTCAGACCTATGGTCCTATCTATGTAAACCCTACATCTCTTTGAAAAGAGGTCTATTTTGTAGACTTCTCTATAAACCACTCACCCATCCTCCTGAGATCTCCCCATCCTTCATCTCCCAATGAAAATTTCCAGCTTCCCAGTCATATGGCTTATAGATTCCTCTAAGAATTCTCCTATCAGGGCGGGTGGGTGGCACAGTGAATAGAGCACTAGCCCTAGAGTCAGGAGGACCTGAGTTCAAATTCTACCTCAGGCATGTAACATACACACACAAAAAAACTAGCCATGTGACCTTGGGCAAGTCACTTAACCCCAATTGCCCTACCTTCCCCTCTCAAAAAGAAAAAAAAGACAACTCTCCTATCCTCCAAACTCCTTGAAAAATCTTCCATCTCCCAGATTTCTATGAAGCCCCATGCCCCTAACTCCTCAGAACCCTCATCCCCTGGACTCCAACCTTGCCCTTTATTCTAAGAAAATCAGGGTTATCCCATGTTTTAGGAAACAGTTGAGGGCTTTGCCTGACTGTGGACCCTAGAGCTTCAGTCAGCCCTCTCATCCTCCCCTCATCACCTCCAAATTGGAAAGGAAACCAAACCCTGTCCTCTCCAGGGACCAACCTGCTGAGGCAGGAATTCTCAGGAGGACCTCAAGGGCCAGCAGATCTAGCCATTCCCACGACCTCAGTCCAGCCCAGCCCAACCCAGCCCTCTAACCCTAGCTCCATACAGATCCCTTTCTTTAAGTATAGCCTTCTCATCTAGAAGTTCTCTCTTCCAGTATTTTAGAAGAGTCAGTCTAGAAGAACTTCACTAAGACCTTGACTTCATCAAAACTTGGTTCTTCCAAGCAGTCTTCCTGCCTAAGCCCTTTGTGGTCACTTTCCTTTCCCCTTCCCTCAGCATGGGAGTGCATGAATGTTATCTTGGGTTGCTTTTTTTTCTGTGTGTATGATCTGTGCCCATGAAACTCAGGGCCATGACTGTTCACCTCATATTAAGGGCTTCCTGAGAGACAAGATTGTCTCCAAGCTACACCACTGAAGGATATGAAGGTTGAGTCACAGGGAAGGAAGAATCCACCAGACCCCTCTCCAGTCATGCCAGACCTGGGCTCTACCCTACTGGACACGCCCAGTCTTCCTTGGATCTGAGACTAAGCCAATCAGTGGTTTAAGCTGAATTTACCAGAGGCATGGGCCAGGTCTTACCTTTGACCCAGGGGGAAACATCTAGGTCCCTCTCTTTCTCTCGCTCTCTCTTTTTTAAACATCCAGTGAAAAATAGGAAGCTCAAGTCATTTATTTTTCTATTTGTGTCCCAGGCAGACCATTCATCCCGCCCCCTCCCCGCCCTTGACCCCAGCAGACTGGCTTCAGGCGCTTCCCTTCTGGCTAGGGAGCTGGGAGGGAGGACTGGGCAGCAGATAAAGCCACTGCGGGAAGTGGTGGGAAGCACTGGACTGCTGAACTCTCACACAGGAGTCCCCCCCAGGCCACACTTCCCGTGGTCCCTAAGTTGGGGGGAGGTGAGAAGCTGTTACTTCCCTCCCCAGAGCAGCAATCTCAGCTGCTCCCATGTTGGCACACTGGGCCCTGTAGGCACAAAGTCACCTCTACCATACTTGCTTCTGCCTCCTTCCACCAGACAGATCTTGGGCTTTACTGTAAAGTTTAGAACACACACACACACACACACACACACACACACACACACACACACTCCCCTCATCATCAACACGAGGTCCTCCATTTTCTTCACAATCCATTCCAAAGTTTGAGCGCCATCACCTCTCCCCTTAGCTTGGACCCCTCTTCTCTTTCTTCTGCTGAGCAAGCCCCACCCCTAGTCACCACTGCCAGTCTGTGTCTAGCCCTGATAACTTTCTCCTGCGGTTAAATATCAGGTGAATTTACTTAGCATTTAAAATTGTCACTCTGGGCTGGGATCATGGTGCCTTTCCACCCTTCGGGGTGTGGACAGGGTCTTCCTGTCCAGTGCTGTCTGTCCTGCCAGCGTCAAAGAAAAGCATGGCCTGGAGAACAAACCTAGTCTAATGGGAAAAGCACCAGCCTGGAATCACTAGTCCAGAAGACTCCAACTCTCAAATTACTTAGCTCTGTGACTCTGGGCAAGTCATCAGCAGCATCTCTGAAACCATTTCTTCTTTTGAAAGGGGAGGATACTAACACTTACATTACCAGCTTTATGGGTTGTTTTGTAGAGAGAGCTGGATAAACCTTGGAATCCTGTAGAAATGTAAGTTAGAGTTATCATCATCATCAGTTAGCGTCCTAGAGGCGACAGAGCCCTGGACCAGGAGTCAAGGGATCTGGGCACTGGTCTCAGCTCTACTTCCAACAAGCTTGCTAGGCAAGTAGAATAATAAATAATACCTGCCCTGCCTGAGTCCCAGGGCTCTCCAGGGGATCAAATGAGACAATGGATGGAAATGGGCTTTAAGAACTGCCCTTTGTTCATCTACCAGGAGTGGAGAGTCTAAGCAGCAACAGGGAGGCAGAGGGAAGGAGAGGATGAACTGTAGGGGTTATGTGTCCCCCACCCCACCCCCAGGCTGGAATGGGCATCCCAGGAGGACTGGGGCCTGAACTCACTACTTACTACTCCCCCCTTCTTCCCCTCCCAATACACAATTCCCAGAAACATTGAGCCTCCTGCTCCTGACTCCCAGGGGATGCCTGCCAGCCATCCTGGCGGCCCCTACCCCATTCCACTCCCACCCTGCCATTGGGCACGGAGCCAGGACCCCAAGGGGACAGCAGAGCAGGCAACTGCTCCCAACCTCCCAACCATGGAGTTGTAGGCAAGGGGAGGGAGGAAGCTTAATTCCCTATAAACATTTTGGGTGCAGACTGTCAAAGGGTCTTGGCAATCCAAATTAAATTATCATCCTCACTGGAAGTCAAGATTAGGATCATGTGTGAAAGTCAATCATGAGTAGTGGAATGAGTATGGAATAGGCATTCACCAGCCTACCTCTCCCTTCCATACTCCAATCCATGACTCTCCACCGTTTACAAACCCTACTCAAAACTCAACTCCACTGACACATTCCATGATAAATATGCTCCCACCTCCTGTACTGTTGCACTTACCCACCAATAAAATCAATTAACCAATAAATCAACAAGCAGTCATGAAATGTTTTTACCACATGTCAGATATGATACTAAATGCTGGGAACACAAAGAAAAAGCAAAAAACAAAACAGAATGAAACCCTACTCTCAAGGGGATTCCTTTCTAATATGTACATGCAAGGCTCATTCAGAGCAGATGGCAGGTTCTTAACAACTTTATCTGGGTTGCTCTTCTATTACCAGCAAACTCCAAAGTCTGTGGAATTAGTAGGTTGCTCCTCCTTGGAAATCTTCAAGGAGAGGCATGAAGAATTCCTTTTTGTATAAATGGGTTGGAAGAGAGGGCTGCTGAAGTGTCTTTCATCTAGGAATATGCTGGTAAATGCATGGGGGAAGTATAGCAGATACACTTTTAATTTTAATTTTAATCTGAGTTCTTAACGCTTTCTCCATCATTTTCTTAAGGATAGACAATCAACAAAACAGTAAATCAAGCCCTAATTTGTAGCGTTTGCCCGTTTCTGAGGTGTCAGTGCAAGCGCTGAAATTTTAATCATTGGTTCTCTCAGACCAGCACACTTGCTTACAGCTCTCAGATTCTATGATTCTGTGGATCTGTGTGTGTGTCAAGGTCTTTCCATCGGACCTCTACCCTCATGTGCACATGCACAGAAATAGATACAGATAGAAAACCCTGGAGATACACATGGACAAGCACAGGTACATGCATGGATATAGAGACACATGGACATATGAAAACAGAGACAGATATGCTTATGGTCATAGGCATGGGAAGGCAGAAGAACATATAGACACAAGGGCAGACATAGATACATAGACACAAACATATGCGTAAATGCATAGACCCAGAGAATCACCTAGACTTGTAGGGGCACAGACAGGGGCACAGTGAGACATGGGTACAAGCACAGATAGGTGGACCTGTGAAGAGAATTCATAGAAAACAGGTGCATTTACAAACCAAGAATAGACACAGGCAGAATCAGGCAGTGATAGAAAGGTATCTCTAGGGTAAAAGTTAGAATAAAGGCATCTCTAGAGGGAAAATAAGGTAGCTTTCTTGAGGACTGGGGACCCAAAATGAAGAATAATAATGGCTGACATTGACCCAGAGCTTCAAAAAGTGCTTTACACACAAGTATCGCGTGTGAGCCTCACGAAATCCCTACTATATTGTCCCCATTTTACAGCCAAGAAAATTGAGATTCACAAAGGTTAAGTGACTTGCCCAGGATCACACAGCTAGCAGAGCTGAAGAAGGATTTGAATCCAGGACTTCCTGACTCAGTGTAGTATTCTATACCAGAGGTTCTTAACCTTTTTTCTGTCATATGCCCCTTTGGTAAGTCTACCAAAACCTAGGAACCCCTTCTTGAAAAAATGGTTTTAAATACATATAAGATTACAAAGGAAACAAATTATATCATAGTAGTAGAAGAATTTTTTTTAAACCAAGTTCACATATTCTCAGGTTATGAAACCCTACCCTATCTACTAGGCAGCTAAGGTGGCACAATGGATAGAGTACCAGGCCTGGAATCAGGAAGCTTTATCTTCCTTAGTTCAAATCTGGCCTCAAACAATTACTAGCTGTGTGACCCTAGGCAAGTCACTTAACCTTGTTTGGCTGTTTTCTTATCTATAAAAGGAGCTGGAGAAGGAAATGGAAAAGCACACCAGTATCTCTGCCAAGAAAACCTCAGATGGGGTCATGAACAGTTGGAAACAAATGAACAACAACAACAGTTCTATCCACTACACTACTCTGTACTACCTTTGTTATATCTTAATTTTCTGAATTGTGAACTAAAGCAATCTCATGATTTTTCCAAACTGAGCCCCTTGAAAGCAGAGCCAAGATGGCACATTTTCTAAAACACTGGAACTGCAGTAGCAAAATATTGCCCAAACTGAGCCTGGCCTTCAGGCCCTGCTGGGGCAGAGGGAACAGCACATGGAGCATCCAGCTACTTCCTCCTCTTTCCTCTATTTCTGAGCAGAACAAGCCTTTCCCAACCTTCTCACTGCTGGGTTGCTGGATTCTGGGCCAGGTCCCTCCAAGGCTGTTCAGCAGTCTTCCTTCCGGCTCTTCCTGGTGTTTCCTGGCCCCAGGGAGCATCATGGAAACCCTGAGCCAGGCAGCCTCAAAGGAGCCTCTGAACATGAAAATCCCCACCTACTCCATTAGTAACACTCAGCTTGACCTAGCATGGGACTCTAACAATGTACTCATGGCCACCAAGGCCCACTCAACACAGCCACAGTCCAACATGACCCCAAGACAGCCACATCCCACAATGCCCACTACAACTCCCATCCTCCATTACAAAGCTGGAGTTCCCTGTAAAATATCCATGGCCCAAAGATGGCACCTATACCTTAACACAACACAAAATGTGCAACATAACCCTTCATAACCTCAAGCATCACATATCTCACATATACACACACACACATACACAAAGAAGCTGATGAAAAAATTCTCAATTATAAACATGACTTCAGCTACTCGTTGCTAGTACACAGAGACGGAAAACTCCCAGTGAGCCTTCCTTATCCAAAGTGCATGGTTACTTCCATACCCATCACCCAGAAAATCTAGCCTGTAACACAGAGGAAAGAACCAGAAAATTAGGAGAAGGCCCAATACAGGCCCCAGTGACCACAATATCGCCAGGCACAGCCTAGAGCAGAACACAAAATAAAAAACACAGACCCAGCAATCCTAGCTCCCTTCCCTCCAGCCAGCCTACCTGTGAGTAGTGCTAAGCGATTTTGTAAGCATGCATGTGCAGAACCTTTGACCCACCAAGGGCAGGCCCAGAGCCCTCACTTAGTCCAGTCCTCTCCACATGTCAGCTCATTGACAGGGTGGAATAGTAGGCAGCCCAGTGTGGAAGAAGTCACCTAAGAAGCAAATTCTTCTAGTACAGGAGAATCAGGAGAAGACTGGACACTGGCTTTCCCCTTGAACCAGGAAAGAGACTGGTCATGTGTCACATACCAGGACACATGCTGCCTATGGAACATGAAGGAATAGGGATAGAGATAGGGACTATTCCTGTGATCTCACTGATAATGTTGTTTGTCCTTCATTTTCAAAAAGAACCAATGACCCCACAGGATAATGTTTTGACTTGCTCATGAATTGGATTTAAATGAGGCAGACTTGCACAAAGTCATCAGCTTCACTCTCTCTTCCAAAGCCGTTAAAGTCTAATGGCAGGACAAAAGTCAAATTGAGTGGTGATGGCCTGGGATGTGGTGAATGACCTTGGTGTCTTCAATGTCTGACAAAGCTCTAAGCAGCCATAGTACCTGCTTCAGCCGCCTTCAAGATTATTGGTGCAAATTGTTCTCATCCACCTATTTTGCTGGGGAAAGTCTTAACATGCTTGAGATAGACATCCCCCTAACTCATCAACAGGTTTAGGGACTCTTGGTCACCTTCATTCTGGTTTAGCATGCCTGATGAGATGGTTTTTCCAGGATGTGGCTGCTATACAGGCTGGAGCTTCTTGGAACTACAGGGGAGAGTTGGGTGAATCAGGTGGACACCACAGGTAGATGAGTGAGCAGCCCTCCCACCAGATGTGTTAGTCCTCTGAACACCTGAATACACCCCCTCATTGATCTCACTGACAACAGAGGGCTCTCCAAAGAGGAAATTATCTCTACTAACACTGGTCAGCACTTTCTCTGAAATTCAGTCTTAAAGAATTAAATTTAAGTGATTTGCTCAGAGTCATACATTCAGTATATATCAGTTGTGAGATTTAAACCCAATTTAATGGAAGCTAGAACTATTTTTTTTTACTCTAGGTCACAGAGTAGATAAAACACTGGACTTGGATTCAAGAAGACCTAAGTTCAAATGAAGCCTCAGACACTACTTTGTGACTTTGGGCAAGCGTGCATGTGCACGTGCATGTGTGTGAGGGGCAGGGCGCTGGATTTAAATCTCTCTCTCTCTCTCTCTCTCTCTCTCTCTCTCTCTCTCTCTCATTGATAGGGTGGAATAGTAGGCAGCCCTAGGCTGTAGATTCATTAATTACAGGATCTAATGCCAAGGCCAGCTGTCTATCCATTCTGCCATGGATAGCTGATATTTGGATATGGCTTTAAAACTTGAAAAACATTTTACATACATTATCTCATTTGAAGCTCACAATAACCCTATGAAGATGGAAGAGAAAGAAAGAGAGGGGGCAGAAGAGAGGGAAGGAAGAAAGGAAGGAAG
The DNA here is from genome assembly GCA_028646575.1 of Pseudocheirus occidentalis. Lineage (NCBI taxonomy): Eukaryota > Metazoa > Chordata > Mammalia > Diprotodontia > Pseudocheiridae > Pseudocheirus > Pseudocheirus occidentalis. The sequence continues at coordinate 119,872,003 of CM053595.1, read as the reverse complement.
GAAAGAAGGAAGGAAGGAAGGAAGGAAGGAAGGAAGGAAGGAAGGAATAAGGGAAGAAAACAAGAATTTATTAAGTGCCAGTTATGTTCCAAGCACTGGGTTGAGTAAGCTCTTTATGAACATTATCTTATTTGGTCATCACAACAATCTTGAGAGATAGGTGTCATTATTGTTACCCATTTTGCAGTTTAGGAAACTGATGCAAATAAAGGTTTAAGTGATTTGGTCAGTCACACAGCTAGTAAGTGTCTGAGGTGGAATTCAAACTCAGATGTTTCTGACTCCAGGCTCAGTCCTCTATCTACTGTGCCACCTAGCTATCTCGGTAGAGGTTCTACCATGTTGTCATTCCTATTTCACACATGAGAAAACCAAGTTTAGAGAAGTTAAATGACTTGCCCATGGTCAAACAGCTAGTATCAGAGGTTCTGTTTGAACCTGTGGCCTTCCTAACCCCCCAGTTCAGCATTCTCTCCACTACATCTAACTCAAAGTCACTTCCCGGTTCTGAGGTATCAGTAATTTCTTAGAGGCCCCCTCTCTTCACCATCCCCTTCCCAATAATCTATCTTGTGAAGGATTTAGACCTAGCCTTTAGATTCATTAATTACAGGATCTAGTCTATTGAACTTCACCCTTTAGTCAGACATTGCAAAACACTTTGAGCCTGTACACCATCCCTAATTCCCTACCCTGATTTTTTTTAATGCTACCCAGTTCTGGCAGTATTTTTGTAGCTCCATTACAGCACCTACTTCCTTCTTTCCCATACACTTCACACCACAAGAGTGTGTTTCTAGGATTTATTTCCAAGGGAAAAGAAAATATACAAATTCTGAAATGCTGTTCCAGAGTAAGGTCATTAGACATGTGAATAAAAGAGTAGGGAGAAAGTAGTTTCCAAGTTATTCCATATTGATACTCTTCCCAAGACCAAGCTTAGTCTACTTTCTTTCCCTCTAGGCCTGGGACATCTGCTTCTCTCACGATTCTTAGATAAGAATGTCAACTTTCTCATCAAAATGTAACTTTGCTCATTTTGGATTTCATTCCATTTAATTCAGCAAGAATATATTAAATACATACTATGGCCAAGTCACTGGACTAGTTAGTAGAGATATTAATAATAATTAACTTATGTAGTGCCCAATATGTGCCAGACACTGTGCTAAGCACTTTACAAATATAATTTCATTTTTCCTCACAACAACCCTGGAAGGTAGGTGCTATTATTATCCCTATTTTACAGATGAGGAAACTGAGGCAAACAAGTTAAGTATCTTGCCCAAAGTCACATAAGCAGTGTCTGAGGCTGCATTTTAATCCAAGTCCAGTGTTTTATATACTCATCCACCAAGAGTCAAAAAATTAGTTCTAGCCTCCATAAGCTTACTTACATTCCAGGGGAAGGATACAACTTGGAAATATAAAGCATATGCAAGGTTGTACAAAATATTTCAAGAGGGAGATGGAGGAGTGGAGGACAGCCCTGAAAGGGCTGGGTTTTGAAAGAAGCTAGAGATTCTAAGACAGTGGAAAGCAAGGAGTGCATTCCAGACATGCAGGGACCACCTGGGCAAAGACAAATCTGGAATCACTCAACTAACTAGGGATTTTCCCTCCCTCTGCACCGAATGGAAATAAGGAGTCACATACATCTTCCCCATCACCTCAAAAAATTAGAATAAGTCAACCTGACATACAGTAGACCAACCCTCCCTGCCAAAGTTCACAACTGACAGTCCACTTTTCTTTCACAACTGAAATCTCAGGATTTCAAGATAGAAATCAATGAATGAAATGCCAGAAATCTTCAGCCCCTACACTAGAAGGGAAGACTCAGATCGGGGTGGGTAATGCAAAGAAGTAGACAATTCAAAAGCTATTCTTTCATTGCTTTGGAAGCTGGGACCAGATGGGGAAGGGTGGAGGGAATAGATTTCCTTATGCCATTCTCCCGGTTAAGGATGATAAAGCTGCATCCCTTGAGCACCAATGGGTTAGGCAGTTGGGAGGGAACCCGAGAATTAACTATGGAAAATAATTTACTGAGTCAAATGCACAGAGGTGAAATTTTACATGGATAAGTGTAAAGTCCTAGCCCATGGTTCGCCAAAAAAAAAAAAAAAAAAGAAAAAAAACTGAACAAGTAGAGGATGGCAAAGCAGGTAATATATAAAAAAGCACTTTGCAAATTTTAAAGTACCATGTAAATGTTAGCTATGCATTATTCCTCGGAACAATAGTTTACAAGAAGATGACCTTTACTGGGCAGGGTCGGTGGCTGGCCTTCAGAATGCTTAGCTTTGTTCTATATTCTATGTACTTGGGCATTAGATGGCTCAGTGAATAAATTGCTGGGGCTGGGGTCAGGTTGTCTCAAGTTCAAATCCTCACCTGCCTCTCAGGGTTGTCAAAATCCTGTGAGATAACATCTGTATAAAGCAATGTACAAACTATAAAACACTCTATAAATGTAAATTGTTGTTATGAAAGGCTCCCTCCTTAAATAACCTTGTATTTATTTATATGTGTATGTGCTATATCCCCCAGTAAGACTGAAACTGCTTGGGCTTAGCAATTGTTTTCATTTTTCATTTTTACCTTTGAGTCCTCAGCACTCAACACAGTACTTTGTGCAGAGGAAGCACTTTAAAAAAAATGTTTCTTGCATTGAACTGAACTGAAATGACCCAGGAGATGGGGGGAAGGGGATTAATGGACTTCAAATTCAATATGAATCAGCAGTGTGCCTAAAAAAAGCTAAGTTGACACAACATCCAGATCCAGGGGAGTGATTAACCCAAGGTGTTGACCTCTGTAGGACAGCTGTGTTGTATAGTGGTTGAAGCCCTGAGTCTGGAGTCAGGAAGACTTGGGCTCACATCTAATCTCAGACACTTAGTAGCTGTGTGACCCTGAGCAAGTCACTTCACCCTGTTTGCCTTAGTTTCCTTATCTGTAAAATGAGTTGGAGAAGGAACTGGCACTAGAATGGCAAATCATTTTAGTATCTTTACCAAGAAAACTCCAAAAGGAGTCGTAAAGAGTTGAACATGACTGAAAGAAAGTTGACCTCTGCTCTGGTCAGACCACATCTGGAATAGTATATTTGGTCCTGAGCACTACATTTTAGGAAAGACAAAATTCATATTCTCAGTATTACCAGCATGAATCAACTAGAGACAAAGCTATCAGGAGATCTATTGAAGAAATTCAGAATGTTCAATCTGGAGAAAATGAGACAGGTATCTTCAACTATTCAAAAAGCTTTTATATGGAAGAAGAATTTGTTCTGTTTGGCACTGGAGGGCAGAATAATGAGCGAAGGGCAGAAATATAGATGCAGGTTGTGATTTACTGTAAGCTTTCAAATAATGAGTTCTGTCCAAAAGTTTGTCTCTGGATGTACTGAGTTCCCTGTGACTTGAGTTACCTATTTAGAAGCTGGATGATGTTTTGATGATATAGTGACAAGGCCATTCAACTCTGAGATTCTTTGATTCTGAGAGGCCAAGAGGGTGAGGAAGGTCTTTAAGAAATTCAGGCACAGGTCCACTGAAGTAAGATGCCTTTGGTTAAATGTTGGTTGACTGAGGACCACTCAACAGAAGCAAAATAGAGATAATTTCTCTGACCAATTGACCTCTTCCACAGCATCTGCCCAGCCTGGGGAAGGCATGGTGCATGGTGTGTCCACTAGGCTAGGAGGGTAGTCAGAAGAGACAAAAGCCCTCCTCTGCCTTCAAATAAACTTAGTATGCCTTCATCCAAGTCTGAATCTTCAGTCACAAGTGGGGCTGGGCCAAGTGACCATAAGATTTCTCTGACCCACATTCCCTAAATACATGATAAAGACAATTTATGCAATTTAAAGCTACAGATTATCTCTAGTCCACAATCCACTTGCCCTTTCTCCTCTACCCCCAGCCCCCAGCAGTGAGCAGCATTCTATCCAGACTAGGGGAACCCAGAGCCTGATGTAGGGTACTCAGGATCCTTAGAAATGCTACAAACCTGAGCGTGGTCTCTGCCCTCAGGACACATCACCAGTCCCCTTTCTAGTCCTTCCCATTCCACCCCCTGTGGGCCTGGGGAGGTGCTTATGAAAGAACTGGGACTGAGGATCCAGAAGCAGCCTAGGCTGAGACTCTGGGATAATTGGTCCCAGCTTTGCAGTTTCTCAAAGCTAAGGCAATGATGAGAGGAGGAAGCTGGTGGAAGCCCCGATTCTCGGATCCTGTGAGGTCTCTCCCCCCCCTCCCCCCTCCCCCCTCCACCCCAGCTTAGAGCTTGTGAGGTCCTTGCCCCACACCGACTACAATGCCTGGGAGGTCCCTACTCCCCCCCCCCTCCCCACTGCCTGGCAGAACAGGGACTAGGGGAGTAGGAATCAGAGCTCTGTCCTATCCAGGAAGGCCACAGGGGTTGGAACAGAGGCTGAGGCTGGGAGGCTTTGCACCCAGTCATTGGGACTTTTTCCTAGCTACTCCAAAGGAGAACCAGAGATGTACCATCCCAGTGGAGCCATCAGTGACTATTCTCCCTCCCCCCAGCTGGCCCAACCAGAGAAATGAAGAAAATAAGACACATAAAACCAGAGAATGTCAATGATCAAGACCCTTAAAGATCTTCTAGTCCAACTTCCACTCCCAATTTTGAAGATTGAAAATCTCACCCTTCTAGATAGTATCAGAGATCTCTGGTAAGGAATCCCCACCCCAACAGCTCTGGTTCAAGTCCTCTGAAAGGTTCAAGCGAGGGAAAGCTCCTCTCAAGGGAGAAAAAGCATCCAGATAAGGCCATAAAGAGACAAGGAGCAATGATCCAAATAGTTCCTGTCCATCACCCTCATTCTATTAGAAATGGCTCCATGGAGCTGTTTCCTAGCCCCTACATACCAACTCTGAGCCCAAGCTAGACCCTGCCATTTAAAATAAGACAGAACCAGAGTGACACAGTCTCTACCAGATAGCCCCATGGTCAAGCCCTAAATGATCCAAGAACTCTTGGTAAGAGCAGAAAAATAGGTTCCAAGAATCTAAGATCCTGATGTCCCTCATCAAATGTGTTGGGATTTTTTTTTTCTTGCAAAGGAGAAAGTGGCCACCTGCTACCTAGTCAAGGTACCATTAGAACTGGGGAGGAAGGAGCAAATGAACACCTGAAAGTACAGGCTTAAGCCCAAGAGGGTCAGCAGCTGGCGCCAGACAAGAGGAGACTGAAGCCAGAGCCGGGGAGGAGAGGATGGTGAGGTAATGGTGCTTGAGAATAACTCTGGGCATGGAGAGAACTGTGGCAGGACAAGCAGGAACAGAAAATCTGTCCCAGATGTAGGACAGCTTCCTGGGAGGCAGCATAAGGAGGCCCTCTCTTCTCTCTCTTAGAACCAGTAACTGTTCTGCTGCTGACCAGGGTCCTGAGGGCCAGGTCAGGCCAAGGGAAGGGGCAGGGACTCAGACTATGACGACTGCCCTCAAGGAAAGAGTAGTTCCATCTTTTCTTGTCAAAACCCATAACATAGTACTAAGACGTCCTCTCCTCCAACCCCCTTTGCTCCTTCCCTCAGTCACACAAATCTACCTCCACAGCATCTGCCCAGGCTAGAGGGATACATGGTGTACACACTGGTATAGGGGATGGCTAGAGGAGACAGAAGCCCTCCCTTGCTTTCAGAAACTCAGACTCTCATGGAATAGTGAAGATAATTCACTGCTGGTCAGCCACTGAGAGCTAAATGTATTTAGGTCAAGAGGAAGAAGTCACTGTAGGATGGGGCAGTTGCTGTCTTCAGGAATAGGTACAATTAGAGTAAGTGGGAAAAGAAGGGCATTACTGGAACAAGGACACTCAGGCTTACAAAGGAAAAGGTGAGCTCAGTCCTGCAGCTGAATCTGGGACACCGAGGGCCATAGCCCTGCTTCCCCCAACTCCAGACAAGCAGGCAGAGGAGGGTGACAATGTGTGAGCACTGCAGGAGAGTAAATGTGTCCCAGGGTCGGTTCTACCTCCTGCCTTCCATCCCTAGGCCCCCAGGCTTCAGCCCTCCACAGCTTAGCCTCTCTTGTCTTCCCTAGAATTTGGCTCGGGCTCAAGCCGCATCCCTCCCTCTCTCCTACCGCCCCTCTTCCTTCGGCCTGAAACCAGAACGCAGACCAGGCTGGCGAATCTGAAAATAGTTCCTGGAAACTCGATCCTTTTATTCTGTGCGACACCCCAGTGCTTGGAATAGAAGGGGATCAAGCGACTCCAGCCCCAGGTCTAGGAGATAGGGGTAAAGAAATTATGGCTAAACTGGACAGTGGGCATAGAAGGAAAAGCCCCTTCCCCACTTTGATTTGCATCAATTTGAATAAAATACCCCTATTCTGTATTCTTCGGGTCAATTATCATATATTAAAATACACCCCCAAATTGTTCTAGGAACGAGGGGTTTGGGGAATAGAAAAGAAGGTGCTGGCCTGTCCGTTGAAGGGCAAAACTTTACATTTTAGATACAGAACCACACGAAACGAGATGCCTTAGCAGATAAAGAGCTGGAACAGACCAGAGTCACAGCATATCCTCAAGTACCTACACTAAAAGCAGGGAGTGCCAGCCCGGAAAATCCAAAAGAGTGAATAATCCAAAAACGCTTCTTATTTTGTAATGTTTTCTCTGTTGCTACAGCGGGAAAGGGTTGGAAGAGAGAAAGGGACGAAAGGGGGAAGTGGGAGGGAGGAAACTATCCCCTCTGACTTGGATAACCTGGGTTCAGGTGAAAACCAGACTGCCGCCTCCCGAGTTTGTGCACAGTCTCCCCTTTAAACCATTTCTCGAAGACCCCAACTGACACCTGACCAGAAGCACTGTTCCGCTCCCTCCTCCTCCCCCTTCCCTGGGCAGCTTAGGAATTATAGTTTCACCAAAAGAAGACGGTGCCCCAGTAATTGGTCAGAGAGATTCCTTCTTCCCCAAGGGACAAGCATTCCGTCTGCTCCCTAAAAATAGGAGAAATTCTTGGTTCGGAGGCTATGCAGAGCGCCCTCTCGGGATGGTCCTCAGAGAAATGCCTTGGTGCAGAAAGAGGCTGGGAGTGCAGGGCTTACCTACAATTCGAGTCTTCCTTCACTTGAAGTGTTATTGCAGGAAATGGGACCCTTCCTCATCCCAGCACAGCTGAGGAGGTCGAGGAACATCACCCTAAGAGGGAGAGGGATAGAAGGACGATGTTGTATGGGGGTTAAGACGTTGCCCTCCGGGGGGGTGGGGGTGGGAAGGAGGGATGAGGCGGATAAAGCCACTGGAGGACGGTGGACTAGGGTTGGAGGATTCGATCATCCCTCGAGGACTAGACAGAGAGTGTGGACCTAACTTCTAAGGGGTAGGAGAAGCCCCTTCCATCTTCACTACTCTGCTTATTTACTTATCCCAGTTACCAAGACTTTGAGGCTCCGCCTCTCCCCTTTCCATCCCCCAGTCTTGGAAAACATGTCTGAAGGAGAGGGCGTCTCCCCCCACCCACCCCAAATCCTACAGGCCGTGCCAAGCCTGGACTCAGATGTGTGGAACCAGTTAAGTCTCAGAATCTGGGGCTCCAGTCGAAATTCCCTTTCCCTCAACTCCAACCCCTTGGGGTCTGGGAGGCGGGGGAGAAGGCGGGAGAGGGAATCTGAGGGAAACCCGAGAGGACCCGCCTGTCGGTCAGCCCGTCAGTCAGTCCGGCGAGGGTTGCGGCCGGGCCGCTGGCCAGCCCGTCGGACGCCAGCCCTGCCGGGGAAGGTGGTGGGAGAGGTCACAGACAAGGATCTTATCTCTGGCCTGGAACAGTCAGCGCTTCCGCCCCGGGCAGCGGCTGCTTGACCCTCGCTGGGCGCCATCCCCCAGGCCACCTCCCCGAGGCCTTCTCCCTGTGGTCCCCTTCCACAGACCCCTGCCCTTGAGTTTACTCCCCCAGGTCCCACCTCCCGGACCTAGGCCCAACTCGCTCTCCATTCCCTTCCTTTCCCAGCACCTCATCCACAAGCCCTCAACTACTACCTTAGGATTTTCTCCTGCCAGCCTCCGGCTTGTAGGTAGGGGTCTCCCAAGTAGGGGAAGGGGAGGCAGAAGAGCAGGGGCTAAAGCACGTCTAGCTCCACTAAGTTTAGGCTCTGTGTCAGGCTAGAAGATTGGTGTCCCAGGGAAAATGACACCCAAGGAGCCAGGGGTCCAATGTTTCTTGCCATATGGTCACCCTTGCCACACACACAGAATAGAAGGTCAAAAGACCGTGGTCCTAGACCCTTCCGGGTCATCTCATCCATATTAATGCCTCTCCCGCTGCCCCCAATCCTGGTGCCCCCGGGAGGAGGTGGCTCCGATCTCATCCTCCAAACCTCCAGGAATTCGTTCTTTCACCTAACTTCTTTCCCTTCCTCCTGACACCAACGTCCAAACGAGGTAGGAGACCTAGATCATTTTCCAAGAGAGATAGGGGTAGCCAAAGGCCCCCACTCTAGAGCCTCTGCCTGGGACCCCGAGCTCCCACTGCAGGTGCAAGATTGGCCTCTTTTACCCGGTCATTTTCCTGCAATTTCCCAATAATCGGGCCTCTTTCCCTTTCTAGTCTGTACCAGAATCTTTTTTTCTCTCTCTTAGGCCCAAAGACCTTTCAGGCTAAACTTTACCCCTCCCCAAGTCGGTACCAGAAGGAAGCTTCAGAACCAAATTATGGAGGTTTTGCAGAGCGGTGGAGAAATAAGAATGAAGAATTACCTCGGGGAGGGAGGGTAGGTAAATGGGAGAGAAAGTGTTACCATCTCGTTTAGAGTCCTTCTCTCCTCTAAATTGCTGGGATCGGAAAGATGGGAATATGGCTCTGGCCGGGAACTTAAACGTCTCTTAAACCCTATAATGATCTGAAGCCCTCCTCCACGAGCTATTTTATTCCCTCAAAATACAAATGTGCGTTAGACACCTCTCACAGAATTATGTGAAAAGACCTTCAGGTTAGACTTCAGGAACGACTTTACCGACTTGAGGGAAAGAAAGCACGTAGAACTGGGCTGGGGGTGGGAGAGTGACTGCTGCAAGGCTGTGACACCAGGGGTGGGGGAATGACCAACGCTATCCATTTGTGAGTGGTGGCAGAAGGCGCTGGATGAGGCAGCCGAGTTACCTGGGACTGGATCTGAATCCTGGATAGAAATGCTTTCTGTATGCGTATGAATTTAGATCTGCTTATGTCACCGTATCCTAGGTTTGGGGTGAGAAGGGGCTGGGGAAGGAAGCAGTGGAGAAAAGCTGTGCACCCCCACACAATCCTCCCCCGCCTGGCAAAAGTTCCCTCCTCTGTAAGGGGGGGGGGGCGATTGTCACTGAAGACTGAAGGGTGGGTGGGAGTGGGAGGGGATTCAGATGGAGAGGTGACGAGAGGATACCCTCGAACAAGACCCCTTGGAGAGAGAAAAGGAAACTCACGAAAGGGGAGAGCCCAGGCTCCCCCCACTCATCCACCTCTTTTCTGAGGCCGGGACTCCGGCCCTCTTCCCCCCCTCCCCTGCGCTGATTGGTCGGGGCCCCTATATCTGGCCCCTCCAACTCGGCCGCAGCCCAAAGTCTGCCTTGCCGGCCGCCCCCTCGGATCCCCGCCGGCCGAATCGTTCAGTCTCTCCACCCGCTGCCATACGTGGCCTCGAGTTCTCCCCTTGGCTCAGTTCTGCCTCCAGGTCCCGTCCAGCTGGAATGCATAGATCGCCACCCGTCTACGGGGCAGAGGACGTTCCGCAGGCCCGGCGCGACTGTTCATGGGCCCCGGGGCCCGAGCCAGCAGCTGAGCCCCCTGGGCGAGCAGCCGCCGCAGCCGCAGCCTTCCGCGGTTCTAGTCCAGCGCTGACCGCAGCAGCAGCCGCGCCCGTCCGGACTCCCAGCCCGGCCCCCGGCCCCGGCTTCGCCTTCCGCCAGGGAGCTCCGGGGGCGCCCGCCTCCCCGCCAAGCCCCGAACCCAGTCCCGAGCCCCACTATGGCTACAGCCCACCACCGGGTCGTGCTGAGAGCAAACAGGGCGACGATTCTCGCATCCGCCGACCCATGAATGCCTTCATGGTCTGGGCCAAAGACGAGCGCAAGCGACTGGCGCAACAGAACCCCGATCTGCACAACGCAGTCCTGAGCAAAATGCTGGGTAAGCCGAAGATGGGTGAAGGGGACAGAGATTGGGTAGGGTTTGGGGAAAGCAGACCGCTCCAGAGGAGAGCCAGGACAGAGGAAGAGGACCAAAAATTAAAGAGGAACATCTGTAGGGGGAAAATGAAAGGGGAGGGAAGGGGAAAGCAGGATATCAAAAGAGGGAGACTGGAATGGGGAAAGGGAGTAGGGACCAAGGAAGAGAGGGAAAACATCAGGAGAGTGGCAAAGTCTAGAAGCACCGGACCAGGCCAGACGAATAGGACTAGGAAAAGGACCGGACAAAAGGAAGGGGATGGGGGTTGGCGGGGGAAGTGAAGAGGGAGACAGAGAGGAAAGACGGACCAAAAAAGGGGGACTTGTAGACTAGGGACGGAGACAGAGGACGTTAACCAAGAGGAAAGAGGTCTAGGTAAGGAGAGATCTCTACGCTCTCCCTTTATATATTAATATGTTCCAAGTCCCGGGCACCTCAGACAGGCGCTCCCTAGTCTATGTTCCTTTACACTCCTTGAGCTCTAAGGAAGGCAGTGTACTACTAACTCCTCAGGCTCTGCCCCCACTCCTGGCCCCTGAGCTGTCTCTGTGGGGGGTGTGGGGAGGAGGGGTAGGCTGGCGCCTCTCTCTCCCACGAGCCCGGACCCACCTCAGCCCTCTGCGTGTAGGACTTTGAGGACCTAGAGGATCTGAGTTCCATCCCCTGACACAGGTCGTATTACCGGGGTACCCTGAAGGGCCACGAAGACTGGATCGTGGAGATCTGGTCCTCAGGAGCTGCTCCCTGCTCCTTATTGTCCCCTCTCCTCCCTTTCCAACACCCAGCCTTGAGCGCTAACCATCTTCTCTTTTCTCTCTCTCTCTCCCCCCCCCCCCCCCCCGCCACCTCTAGGCCAGGCATGGAAAGCCCTGACCACGGCAGAGAAGCGTCCCTTCGTGGAAGAGGCGGAGCGGCTGCGTATCCAGCACCTGCAGGATCACCCCAACTACAAATACCGCCCCCGGAGGAAGAAGCAGGCCAAGAAAACCCGGCGGCTGGAGCCAAGTCTCCTGCTGCACGGCCTCTCGCAACCGCCTAACGGCTCCAGCTGCGGCGCTGGCGCTGGCGCCGAGGGCTTTGCCGCAACACACTCGGGGGTTCCGGGCCACCAGCAGCCACCCCCTCTCAATCACTTCAGGGAACTGCACCCGCTGGGCGCTGAGCTGGACAACTTCGGGCTGCCCACGCCCGAGATGTCCCCGCTAGACGTGCTGGAGCCCAGCGAGCCAGCCTTCTTCCCGCCGCATATGCAGGACGACTGCGGCCTCCTAGGCTTCCGCTCGCCCTACCCGCCACAATTGGACTACGCCCCCGACAAGGCGCTGGCTCGGGACCTGGGGGGTCCCTACGGGCAACCCCCGGCTCCAGCACATCTGGCCGAGGCCCTAAGGACCGCCCCTCCGCCCCCGCCAGGCCTTTACTATAGCCAGTTGTGCGGTCCCTCGGGTCCCGCCGGCTCCCGGGCCAGTGGCCTGTCCCCGCATTTGGGTCAGCTCTCTCCCCCACCTGAGGTACACCACCTGGATGGCGTAGAACAGCTGAGTTCGACTGAGCTGTGGACCGACGTGGACCGCAATGAGTTTGACCAGTATCTAAACACGAGCCGGACTCGGCCAGAAGTGCCCGGGCTCGCATATCATGTGTCTCTGGCCAAGTTAACCCCTAGGACCCTGTCCTGCGAGGAAAGTAGTTTGATATCTGCACTGTCTGATGCCAGCAGTGCGGTCTACTACAGCCCCTGCATTAGCGGCTAACTCCAAATCGGCAGCCGCCTCGGGCCTCTGCTGTCCTGAAACCCCTCCTGCCTTCTTCTTGGAGATAGCGCCCCAATATAGTCAGGAGCCATCAATACTATTTAGAGTAATTCATTAAAACACATAGCGCTTCTTCTTTTTTTGTATGTGCTCCAGTCACTGTTATACTACATACCTATATAGCACAAATGTATGTCTTCTTTCCAAAGCCAGGGATATAGACAACCCCTGTACACATAAATATTCATACTGTGTAACGGGCACCCACCTTGTAAAGAGTCAAAATATCCAGCCCCGATGTTTCATCTCTGTCTCCCACCACCACCTAGCCGAGGGAGAACAAGCCAGATAGGGACTCATGACAGCTGCCTTACCTGCCGCAGGTGGGCGAGCAGCTCTTTGCAAGGCCTGTTTTACATACAGGTTAGGCCTGTGGTTTTGGAAAATATTGGGTCGCTTTGTTTACAGAAGGTGTTTGATGCCTCACTCCAGGGTCACAATTTTCTACCACATTTCTGAAACATTGCCTACTCCACCTGCGATGTTTTTATTGGATGATGAGACTTATTTTTACTAAACTTTTTTTATATAATATGATATTTAATTTTTTATTATCGAACTTTTTAAAACTTTTTTTTTCTTTCTGGGGTTGTTTCCCCAGATCAGAAGCATCGATGTAGCAAGGTCAGTTTTATATTAAGGAAAAAAAGTTGTTTAAAAAAAAAAAAGGAAAAGGAACCTAGGGCAAAAACCTGTTAGCACATTGGGAGTAGAATAACCTCAGGCTGTCCAGCCTTTATGTATGGCAAAGCTAGGCAGGTTATCATTGAACATCCCCAAAGCACTGGTTCAGCCTTGGAGGCAATTTGTCTATAGCATCTGGAGAATATCTGCTCCCTTATTCTCAACAACATTCACTGGGGGCCTGGGCTCCAAAATAATTAGGGTCAAAGTCATGAGAGTGTCCTGAATAAACCATCTCAGCCTTTTCTACATGGTTCATGTGTCTGTGTGTTTATTGCAAGCTTGTGGGGCCCCCACCAGTTGGGACTGTGAAAATCCCTGGCCAAGTGTCATATACAGGAGCAACACCAGCCAACAATACCCCTCCTACCCACTCATAACCTGCCCATCTTGAGCTGTAAGTATCAGGACATTGGGGTTGGAGTTGGGCCTGGCCACCTGAGGGAAGTTAATTTTTCCTAGAACCATAGATCCAGTACTGAGTCAGCAAAGTCCACTCGATGGACCAGAGGATGACAGCTTCCTCTCTGTCTTTCCTCTCAATCTCATATCCTAGTCTTGATTCCTCTCTATCTCTGTGCCTCTATCTCTCTATTGATTTGGGTAATAAATGACACACAATAATTTTGTGTTTCTGACTCTGACACATACCTTCCTCTTGCCCACAGTATGTTTCTCTGGCTCTGTTTTTCACAGAATCACAACTCTCTCTCTCTCTCTCTCTCTCTCTCTCTCTGTATATATATATATATATGTGTGTGTATGTATATGTATGTATGTGTATGTGTGTACACATATATAAATATAATGTGTGTATATACACATATGTGTGTTACATGTGTATTTAAAATACTTATCTTTCTTTCACATTCTTTCTATCCTTGGGTGCTAACTGAAACCTAACTTTCTTCTGAAGACATCACTTCTTCTGAAACCTTCTCCAAGACTGCTCCTTCTCTCATACCCCAAAACACACAAAGTCAAAAGGAAGAGTTAGTGGATTCCCTGCTCTCCACTGCCAGGTACTTCCCTTGCAGCTCTCAGTAACCATCTTCCAAAATTCACTTGATTCTACCTACATTCTTGTTACTGTCATCTGTAGACCTCCAGGTCCCTCGCTCTCCTCCCCAGTAAGCTCAGTATATGACATGATATTCTTCTGCCCCCTTCAAAGTGCCTGACCTACAAGTTCTTCAACCTCCTCAATGCCTATAACCTTTGTCTCTAGTCTATCTTAACCAGGAGTGGTCATACCATAGGTTTCTTCTACTCTCCAGCTCACTCAGCTTGGCCCCAGATCCTATAATTCCTCATACTACAGCTCTGCCTTCACAAAATCTTCCACGAGTGCTCATCTAGCTTCCTGTCGGCAGGAAGTTCACTATCTTTTGAGGCAGCCTATTTCCAGTTGGTAGGAAATTTTCCCTTACAATCAACTGAAATTTGCTTCCACAAAATTTCTTTCATTGCTTCTGGTTCTATATTCTGTGGCCAAGCAAAATAAGTCCAATCCCTCTTCTACATAGCAGCTGTTAAAATGCTTAAAGGGATCAATTATATCCCCACTAAGTTTTCTTCACACTAAACATTTTTTTGGTTCCTTTCCCATATTTATTGCCCTCTTCTTATGTACTTTCTAAAATGTGACTTTAAAAAATGGCAAAATATTCTAGATAAGTGGTGCCAAACTCGAATAGAAATGGATCCCTGTGGGTTACATGTTGACTTAGGAAACCATAAATTAACATTGTCAGAGTTATAGTACATGCCTATTTGTTAAACATTTCTCAATTTCATTTTAATCTGGTTCAGGACTCTCAGGAGTTTTCCTGTACCCCCGTCTGCCCTAGATGTTGTCCAACTAAGCAGAGAATGGCTGGACTATCGCCTCCCTTAACACGGTCACTATATCCCTAGAAATGCTACCTAAGGTCACTCTGGGTACTTTGGCTATTGCTTGATGTTGCTGTCTAATACTGAGCTTTCAATTCACCCGGGACTCCATATATTTTCCAGCCTGATCATCACATTCCCAATCAGTACGTGTACAGTTGATTTCCCAAGTATGGGACTTTACATTTGTCCCTATTAAATTTCATTTCGTTGTACGTGGCTCCTTATTCCAACCTGTCAAGATCTGCCTCAGTTAACCAACATATTAGCTATGCCCTCTAGAAACTGCCTCATATGACAATCTGATAAATTTCTTATTTATGTCTTCATCTAAAGCATTCATTTAAAATGTTAATGAGAACAGGGCTAAAGATAGACCCTGGAGTCTATAAGTGGAAACCTTCCTCCAAGATGACATGAATCCATTAATCAACATTCTTTGGATCTCTCCAGCCTACTAGTTCCGATCCTCATCTACCTGTACTATCCTCTAAACCAGCGGTTCTCAACCTGTGGGTCACGACCCCTTTGGAGGCCAAACAACCCTTTCACAGGGGTCACCTAAGACCATCAGAAAACACATACAAAGTTATGAAGTATCAACGAAAATAATTTAATGATTGGGGGTCACCACAACATGAGGAACTGTATTAAAGGGTCAAAGCATTAGGAAGATTGAGAACCATTGCTCCAAAACATATTTCGGGTGGGAGGGGTGTGGGTGTATGTATGTATATATACACAGGTGTGTATATATGTGTATACACACACACACTTTTGCGCGTGTATAATATCTACAGCATTCACCTGATCTAATAGACTAACAGTTTGTTCCAAAAAAGAAAATATAGTTAGTCTGACATGCTTTGTCTGAGTGTTTTTTATTTAATTTTATTATCAGTTCCAAAATTGTCTTCTTCACACCTCCCCTCCCCCACTCACTGAGAAAGCAAGAAAAACAAAACTAGCTACAAATATGTATATAAAAGCAAAACAAATCCCTACATTAAGCATATATATTAAGCATATATCTATATATATTAAGCATATACATTAAGCACATATATATGCTTAATGTAGGGATTTGTTTTGCTTTTATATATATATATATATATATATATATATGTTATATAGGAGGTGTGTTTGTGTGTGTATATGCTTCAATCTGCACTCTGAGTCAGGAGTCCACTAGAATTGTAATTGGTTCCATTGTGTTGATCAGAGTTGCTAACTCTTTCAAGGTTGTTTGCATTGTTATTATTATATAAATTGTTATTGTGGTTATACTCACTTCACTTTGCACCAGTCAATATAAGTCTTCCCAGGCTAAAACAATTCCCTTCATCATTTCTTAGAGTACTACAGTATTTTATCACATTCGTATCCCCATAACTTTTTCAGCCATTAACCAATTGATTGGCTCATTTTCCTCAGTTTCCAATTCTTTGCCACCATGAAAAGAACTGCCATAAATAATTTAGTACATACGAGGCCTTTTTCTCTTTCTTTGAAAGAGTATAAAACTAGTGCTGTTAGGTCAAAATAGCTTTTTAGACATTGTTCCAAATAGCTTTCCAGAATGACTGGACCAGCTCAAAGCCCCACAACAGTGGATTAACATATCTGTTTTCCCACAGCCAATCCAGCAATTTGTCATTTTCTCTTTTTGTCAGCTTTGCCAATCTGATGGGTATGAGTTTATACCTCCCAGTTATTTTCATTTGCATTTCTCTAATTATTAGTGACTTTGAATTTTTTTTAATATGGCTATTCATAGCTTGGATTTGTCTGCTCATATCCTTTGACCATTTGTCACTTGATGAATTAGTCTTATTCTTATACATTTGAATCAGTTCTCTATATATCTTAGAAATAATATCTTTATCAGAGAAACTTGCTGCACAGATTTCCCCCCAAGATTTCTCACTTCCTTTTAATTTTACCTGCATTGGTTTTGTTCCTACAAAAACACTTTAATTTTATGTAATCAAAATTATCCATTTTACCTCCTGTGAACCTCTCCGTTTCTTGTTTGGTCATAGCATGGTTTGTCTCTATGAAACCATACTGGTTCATAGTGATAAGATTTTATTTTTTGAAGAGTTTATACACTATCTTTCTAATAATATATTTTAGAATTTTATAAAGACTTAAAGTTCAATGACTCAATGCAACCAAGATTAGAAGGGAAGCAGAAAGCTGGGGAACAATTTTTATAGCCAGTCTCTGACAAAGGCCTTATTTCTAAAAAAAATATAGAGAACTGAGTCAAATTTATAGGAACACAAAGCATTTTCCAGTTGATAAAATGTCAAAGTGTGGAGGGCGGAGCCAAGATGGCGGCGTAGAAGCAGCAAAGCACCACAGCTCCCACACAAACACGCTGAAAAACTCATAAAATGG
>CM053595.1:119839491-119854526 GCA_028646575.1 Pseudocheirus occidentalis | reverse complement strand
AGAGAGCAGAGCAGGGGAGGGGCTTTACAGTGGGATTGCTGTTTTAGGGTTGGGGCAGGGGCAAGACGGGAAGAAAATGTGTAATTCAAAAATGTCATGAAAATGAATGATGTAAACAAGAAAACAAATTAAAAATATATTTAAAAAGAAAAAAAAAAGAAAATGCACCCACCTCCAGAGAGAGAACTAATGAACTCCGAGTTCAGATTGAAGCTTATTTTCTTTCACTTTCCTGCCTTTTTTTTTCTCTTGTGATGTGGTTAATGTAGAAATATGCTTGGCATGACTTCATATGTATAATGGGTATAATATTTCTTGCATTCACAATGGGTGGGAGAGGGGTAGGAGAGAGAGAGAGAATTCAGAACTGAAAATAAAAGCAAATTAAAAATTTACAGGTCTGTATCTGTGGAAGGAACTTCAACACTGATATTTCCCTATACAAATGAAATAATAAGTCTGGATCAAATATCACACACAATCACACTCATATGTGTGCATATGATTTATTTTCTTCTTTTGTTTTTGGAGAGGGAAAGGCAAGGCAATTGGGGTTAAGTGACTTGCCCAAGGTCACACAGCTAGTATGTCAAGTGTCTGAGGTTGGATTTGAACTCAGGTCCTCCTGACCCCAGGACCAGTGCTCTATTCACTGCACCACCTAGCTGTCCCATCTTTTCTGTATAAATTATATATATGGTACATATTTGTGTATGTACTAAATATTTGTACACATGTAATCATTTGAGTTTAAGAATGTCTATATATACACATGTATATATGTACTTGTGTGCATACCGTACACTGATATCTCACATATATTATGTGTGTATGTGTATACACATATATATCCATATAAAATTAAAGATAATTTGGGGCAGTATGGTACTGGGGAGAAAAGGTTGGTCTGGAATCAAAGAACCTGAGTTTAAATCTGCTATTACCAAGGTACTACTCATGTAGTCTTGGTTAAGTCATGTAAGTTTTCTTGACCTCAATTTCCCATCTATAATATAAAAGCAGAATATATTACACCATAGTTCTCTTCCAGCTCTAAATATGTTATCCCAGTACCCATACTTTTCAATCTAATGCCTCCTTGGGTTTCATTCACCCAAGTCCTTTAAATCAAGCTACTTTATCTCTTTTACAATCCCAGTTCCCTCTCAACCAATCAGTGAATCTCTGGAAGGTTGTTGTGCTCCACCCATAGTTCTGAGTAATGGCTTGTAAGTAACTGGCCAGCCCCAGCCTCTCCACTCAAAGTTGGGAGGCTATCTTAAAAAAAAAAAACAACTTATAATGCCTAGTTAGTATTTTTTTCCATTACCTCAAAAGTAGACTAAACCATGACCCAAAAAGCATACACTGACATGCCCATTTAGCTCATGTGGGCCTAGTTTGGGGCTTTTTGTTTAATTAAAAACATTTTGTGGTGCTCTCTTACTATCTCCCCAGTTGTCGCAGATTTTAATTCTCTTGTAAACTCCCTTTATTCTCTCCTTTCCAATCTGAAATTGTCCTTGAGAGGGAAAAGAAAAATAATGAATAGTTCTTGGTTATCTTTCCAATCCAAACAACCAATTCCATAAACAATTATTGAATATTAACTACATGGAAGGCACCATGTTAGAAACCAGGGATTTAGGGACCAAAGCAAAATGATTCATTCTCTGCCCTCAAGGAGCTTGTATTCTATTGAAGAATCTTACTTTTTACTTCCATCCACATCTCACACACGTTCATCTGAACCCAACAGTATTTCTGTCCCTGACATAAATAATATTTTTGTCAAATATAGACACATACAGCCATACATCACAGAATTGTCACACGTGCAGAGTATCTCTGTTATAGACACGTGTCTTTTCCCTGATCACATACACAAACACACACACACACACACAGACACACACACAATTTCTGGTCCTGACACAGATACAGTATCTGTTACCTTTATTCACAGTAGCTCTATCCCCGACACATACACACAGAATCTCTCATATACATAGAATATTTCTCTCAGATACACACATTGAATTTTTGTCCCTTACACCTATGTGATACATGCCCTTGATACACAGGCATTATCTCTGTAACATATAGAAGCCCAAAGGGTCTGTTTCCCCAATATATACATGTGGTACCACTGTTGCCAGCACAGATACAGAGTATCTGCCACAAACACACATACGCATGGTATCTCTGTCTCACACACAAATTATCTGTATCATGTGCATTGAATACTACATTTGCACATTGAATAGACTATCTACAAGCTTCTGCAAACAATAAGAATCTTTATGTCTCCGTTATCTGAATATTTCAGGCAAAAGAGTTTGTGTGTGTCTGTGTCTGTGTGTCTCTATCTGTGGGGAGGGGCTTCCTTGTGGCAAAGACTCTGGGGCATCTTTTCTTCAAAGGAGAAGCCAACAACACATTTTTCCTCTGGTTATTTTTCTTACCCCAAACTGGCATTACCTGCCCACAAAATAGTTCTCTCCCCTCGGTGTTTAGGTTTCATCTAATTTACACCATTCCTCTGGAGTCCTCTGACTATAGCTGCCCACTCCCACCCCTACCTCACTCCCACCACCTAGATTTTAGTGTAATAGATAGTAGGGGCCAAAGAACACAGGCTTCCTTTGTCATTCCTGACTGTAAAATCTATTGTCCTCCTCCAACGTTTTATCATGTGGTGATGACATTGATTTCTTAAAGACTATATAAGCAAGACACAAGCTCCTTCCAGTACTGGAACAATTTGAAATAGAAGTTGGCAACAAGGCTCCCAAAGACCAACCTAGCAAGTTCAGAGAGACATCACCATGAGACTTGACCAATAAAATGTTCATGAGTTTATTCAAACACAGCAGCTGATGAAACCATCAACTAAACCATAGAGGCTGTGAGTCTCTTGGCTGGCAGGATCTCAAATATGAATGAAATCATGGCCCCCTTGAAGGATTGAAGAAGGAAAATTATGTACATATCTTTAAATTTTACAAGACTTATGCCAATCTCCCACTCATCCACAGACTAAGCTCCATAGGACATGGCAGGATAGAACAAGACCCTCATCTAATTGAAAGAATCTACCCCTAGAATGGCTGAACAAGTTGTGGTATATGAATGTAATGGAATACTATTGTGCTATAAGAAATGATGAACAGGCAGACTTCAGAAAAATCTGCAAAGACTTATATGAACTAATTCTGAGTGAAGTGAGCAGAACCAGGAGAACATCGTACATAGTAACAACCACAGTGTGCAAAGACTGACTGTGATAGACTTTGTTCTTCTCAGCAATGCAAGGACCTAAAATAACTCCAAAAGACTCATAGTGGAAAATACCAAACACATTCAGAGAAAGAAGTATGGAGTCTGAATCCAGAGCAAAGCATACTAATTGCTCTTTTTTTGTTTTGTTTTGTTTTGTTTTGTCCTGTTTTGTTTTGTTTTGTTTTTCATGGTTCCTCCTTGGTCTCAGAGAGCTACCCCAATCCCTCCCCACTTTGTCCTGCTGATACCTCCTGTATGTTGGTACAATTTTCCAGCTCCCACTTTAATCTCCACCCCACACTGATCTTGTTTCAATACATTCCAGAACACAAGAGTATATTTTCTAAGGTTTATTTCCAAGAGAAAATCAAATATCCACATTCAGAAATGATGCACCAGGATCAGGCTATAAGAAGCATATAAAATAGAAAGCTCCCCCAATACCACAATGGAAACCACCATTTGTACCCTAATGCTTGATTAAAGTTTCTGGGATACAATGTAGTCCATATCCATTCATTATCCACTTTAGAGCTACTTCTCTCTCAGATCCCTAACAAGGACATCATCTTCCCCATAAGAACACCACTTTGATAATTTGGGATTCACTTGCCTCTCAGTTAAACTCATTCAACCATTCTACAGTCTCAAGGTTACTGTGTCAATCATAAAACCTCTTGATGATATGAATGAGTCTCAGATACTCCATTCATATTGCTAAAGAATCATTCCATTAAGTAAACATAATTTCTCTACCACCTCCCCTCAAGTCAAGAAAAGGAAGGAATGAAACAAGCATTTATTAAGAACCTACTGTGTGCCAGTATTTTACAAATATCATTTCATTTTATCCTAATAACAACTCTAGGAGGTAAATACAATTATTATCTCATTTTACAGATTTTTTTTAAAAAGCAAGGAAGATAGTTAAGTGAGTTGCCAAGGGTCACACAGCTAGTGTTTGTGGCTAGATTTGGCTTCAGACTTCCTGAATACGTATCCAATGTTCTATTTACTATGCCACCTAGCTGCCTTTAACAAGATGCCAGAGCCTTTACTCATACTCAAGGGATGAAAGAAGATATGGTTATAAGCTCGATCCTGAATCCTGAGATTTCGCACTCTACACCAGGGGTGATGGGACCCCAACCCCAATAAGCCCAGATGCTTCTTTTTATTTCTATATTTTTGCCATTACCCTGAAGGGATATGACCAAATACCCCATCCCTTTTTCTCCCATATCAAAGCAGACAGTAGGTTGGGGATCCTCTGTAATCACCACAGAGCTCTGGATCCAATCCTACCAACAGTACCTGGGGAGGGATGGCTAAGTACTACATCCCCTAGGCCCTAACTGGGCACTAGAATACCAGTGGTTCACGTGTACCTGCAAGTCTTCATTCTCTCCCTTTGGCTAGTCACAGGTGTGGGAGTGGATAGGATAGGGGGAAGAAAGTGAATGGGGGAAGTATATATATTACTTTGATGCTTTATGCTTGTGTGTATGTGTGGGGAGGGGGGTGGAGCAGAGACAGAGAAGCAGAAAGGGGCTATGATGGCCTGAGGAAGAGTGCACATGAGTCTATATGTGTAAGTATAAAGGAGGATGGGGGCGGGGACAGGGTCTGTGAGACTGGTGACATGAATCTCTGTATGTGTGTGTGTCTGTGTGTCTATGAGAGAGACAGACAGACAGACAGACAGAGAGACAGAGACAGAGACAGGGAGACTCTAAGTGTGAAAAGTGTGAGTTTGGGTCTGTGTGCCTATAGTGTGTCTCTGATTGTGGCTTTATGATCCAGATGGTATATGCCTCTGTGTGTGTGTATGTGTGTGTGTGACTATAATGGTGTGGAGTCTCTGTATAGGAGCGTGGCTCTGATAGTCCAAACATGTGAATGTGAATCTGTATGTGTATTCATTTGTATATGGTTGCAATACTTGTGTGATAGTGTTCATCTATATGTTACTTATTACCATGATGGAGTGAGCCTCTGCACAAGCATGATTCCTTTTGATTGTGATGGTCTGAATGTATATCTGTGTGACTATGATGATGGTGGTCCGTGCATTTGTGTGTGTATCTGATTATTTTTAAATGTATGTCAGACTATGTTTTTATAGATGTTCTTTTTTTTTATGGCATTATAAGAACATGATGACATCACCCCATATTAAAACAGCATGTCTCACACAAACCTCAGCTGTGTTGGCGGTGGGGTGTGGCATTGATGGACTGAGGAAGAGCAGTCCTACAACATGACTGCACCTGAAGTCCTCTCCTAATTCCTGGAAACCCCAAAAGAAACAGGGACAGAGACAAAATGAGACAGAGAGACACACAGATTACAGAGAGAAAGGGAATTAGAAAGTGAAAGAAATAGGGTGAAATCAAGGTAGAAATAGGGAAAGGGAAAGACAGGCAGGTGGACATACTCCTAAAGTCTAGAAAATGGACTGATATCCCCTGTTACCACTGGTAGATGGTGCAGCTGTCCTAGGTTTTTCTCAGCCATCATTCACAAGGTAAGCCCAGCAATGAGTTAGCCTGAGGGGCTGGGGTGGAAGTGGGGTGGGGAATCTGGACTCAGAGAAGTGGGGTTGGAGAACACATAAACCCCATTCATATTTGGATGCTCAGGAAAACTGAACTCCTTCATTTTGCTGAGAATAACCTAAGAGCTGCAGGGCAGCTAACTAGCAACTGCTAAATCTCTTTCACGAGTACATGAATTTCAACCAGGGGAGTCCCAAGGATCTCTAGAGACCATAGCTCTAATTCCCACAGACTATGAGTTTAACCAAAAGAACCAAGGAAGGGGTAAAGGAATCTGGGAGGGAAGAGGGGCATCAGCCATATAGTTGGATGATTCCCTAGTAGTTGAAGGGTGAGGGAGAGTTTGGAGAACACTAAGTTCTGATCCTCCACCCAAAGCCCTCCTCCCAATGATAGACCAAGACAAACATCAAAATCCCTCCAGAAAGTGCCTGTCTGAGACCTCCCCTTAGGACTCAGGGAAGATGTAAGAAAGATGTGGGCTGAATAACTGAAATTCACAGAAAACCTCCAAATTTGCCTTTAAAGAAACAAAGACAGAAAGATTATGCTATGATGGAGCTGGGTGAGTCCACTCTTCTGTCCTTGGCACTGGCAGCTGTCAGAGAAAGAGACCGAGAAAACATTGTATACAGTAACAACAATATTATTTTAAGAACAACTTTGAGTGACTAAGTCATTTTGACTATTATAAATACCCAAATTAACTACAAAAGTCTTACAAAAACTTTCTTTTCCAGAGAAAGAACTGATAAACACACACACACACACACACACACTTGTGTTTATTGGTAGCCATTTCTAAGAGAGGCGACAAGAGGGAGGGAAGAAAAAAAAGAAATTTACATAATAACTTTATTACCTATTTTTAAAATATAGCAAGTTGTCCATAACAGATTTGCAGTTTCATGTTCAATCATCTTTTTTTTTAAAAAATCAATTGTTATATAAATGCTTGTTTTATTTCACAAATTAAAAAGAAAATAAATAAAATTTTAAAAGAAAAAGAAAGAGACCTCAGAAGGGGGAGGGGAAGCCAAAAGGCTCCTCCCCAGCAACAGTAGCCAGATGTGGACAGATGTTAAGTAGCATCATCCCAGCTTCCTTTCTGGCCTACACCAGACTGTGTCCCTCCCTCATGGGGGGCTGGGAAAGGAGAGTCACACGAGCCCCAAAGTAAAATCCAAATCTTGCCTCTAATTGGGCAAGGTCTATTTATCACCTTTCACCACAACTAGTACACACTTACACAGAGTATAGATACATCAAAGTACACGCTTGAAGTCACAGACACATACACAAGGTCATATACTCTCTTGGGCTCCAGGTCACACAAGCCATTACTTTTACAGTCACGGTGTATCAGACTATTACATTCTCAAACCAAATATAATCATTTCAAATATTTATACACTCACAATCAAATACACAAGCATCAAGAAACATACAATCACACACCCTCATAGTAAGTCACACATGCATGTCAGAAACAGTCACACACTCTCACAGTCAGACACACATAGCTGCTCACTCCTACCCAGCTGGAGCTGGCTTAGGTCCTTTGTCTGGGAACCAAGCCAGCCTGCTGGGGCCAGGGCTAGGATAAAGGCAGTTTCACCATGCCAGAGCAGACAGTTCAGACCCTGCCTGGCCCCTAGACCATCCCATTTTCCTCCTCCCTCATTGCTTTCAGACCTCCCCTCACAGTGCTGCAGGCTGCCATCCCCACCCCCAGACAGCAAAATCATCCCATTTGGGGATTCTGTGATTCTGTGGCTAAAGAACTCTTCTATGCATGATTCACTATTGTGTCTTATTTTGGGAGATGATGGGAAGTCTCTCTTTACCTGTTTAATTTTCCTTTAGGATGCTAGATAGTTAGGAATTAGAAAGGAATACAAAGGAGCACCTAAAAAAATGAGCCACGCCGACTGGAAAATTCCACGATTGGCTGAGAGTGAAACAAGGATTATAGAATGAACCAATAGGTTCTATCTAGTTCTAGCTGGACCAATCCCAAACTGGCAAAGGATGCTCTGGAATGGAAGTTGCCCTTCTCTTGGGGGCCCATGAGATACCTGGACTCCATGGTATTGAACCAAATTAGAGTTAGGGCATGGAAGATAGACAAATCTGGAAAGTTTAAGGGGCATCTAGGCTACAACTACATACTTTTCCTTTAGCTATACACTCAATTACCTTCCCCAAGTGTGTTTTTTCTGAATTTATATATTCTCTTTGCTCTAGAAATGTCCATTTGTGGTATGAAATGGGGAGGGATGGGGGGAAAGGAAAAGAGAGTGGGTGTCAGCATAGGACACTCAATGAAACTGGCAATAACAGAAGAGGAAAATGGAATGTGGCATCAGGAGAGGAAAGTCTTAGAATTCAGAGAATCAAGCAAGCTGGGGGGTACAGGGTGGCAGTAGCTATGTGCCTCAGAGTGGGGGCTGTAGGAATCTGGGAAGATTTAGAAAGCAAAGAAAGGTTAAAACTTGAGGATAAAAGGCAAATGCCCTAGACCAGGTTCTTTGGAGTGACTGGAATCCCCCGTGGAAGATGATTCGGATCTGTAGTACCCAAGGCTCTGGATTGGATTGTTCACTGATCCCTTGCTAATATAACTGAGGGAGGAGAGAACAATTCTCACTCCACTCCATCGGTGGGTCACCTGTCTTCAGTGTGAGAGGTCTCCAGGTCACCCCCACTTGTCTCCAGCTTGACCAAAAAAAAGTGTCTGTTCCTGGAGAAATTAAGTTCCCCATTCCCAGATTTGGAGGGAAAACAGAGCAAGAAGTTGGGGATTGGGGGTGGAGCTAAAGGACTATGAGTCAAAATCCTCCATGGAGTAGAACCTATGAGCAAGGTCTTTAGCATACTGTAACCTGGTTCCTGTCACCTGGCAGGCTCTGGGAGTACAGTTCTCCTTAGACAAACTGAAATGGTTATAGTTACACCATTCCAGAGAAGAAAATTCAGTGAAAAGAGCCATATTGAGTATATATCTGGGTGTAGGAGGCAATTCCATACCAGGCCCCCTTCCGCTCTCCCTCCCAGCCCCTCCCTATGTAGGCTTTTGTATCACTTCAGAATTCCTTAAAGCTGAAATGGGATCAGAGAAGGGACATGAAAGCAGTCCTGGCTCTCTCCTAGCTTACTCGCTGGCTCCCATTGAGAAACTATTAACGGATGGAGGGGGTGGAGAGAGAAGGAGAGGCAGATGGTTTTAATATCAGGCTCTTCCAATTGCCTCTCCTTCCCCCTCTAAGTGACATAGTTACATGTATTTGATTAATTCTGTAAGAATGTTTTGCTGTAAAGAACCGCTTAAAGAGACAGTGTTGATTTGGTGATAGAAGGGAATCTTCCAGGGCTTAACTCTGAGACGAGCGAGCTGGGGATAGAGGGAGTGGGGGGGTGGTGGCGGTGGCTAGAGATGGGGAGAGGCTAGAGATGGGGAGAACTGATCTCCCCCAAACTTATCCCTAGCAATTTTCTGAATTTCAGCAAAGGTCGTCTACTCTCTCCCTCTGTCTCCTGAGCCTTTTCCTGCCCTTATTGCCACACCCTCCAATCTAACCAGTATCCCTGAACACAGCCCACCACCCTAAAGGGTCAGAGCTCTGCATTCCACCAGGAACTAGAAAGCAGCACAACACTTAGGCCAGGGCCAGGAAGGGGCCAGGGGCTCCTACCCCCTTCCCTGGCTGTGTCCAGCCTCTAGTCCTACCTCCATCCTGGCTCCAGCCCCAGCTCCCCCGAAGGTTGGCTGTTTCTCTCCTATCTCTGAAGCAAGGCCAGGAGGCCCAGAGAAGGGAAGTCATGGCCTTAACATCAGCTATGAGTCAGGGTCTAGTCAGGAATACAATCCAGGTGTTCTGGCTCCCTGTACAAGACATTTATCTCCATCTTCTGAAACCTAGTCACTCCTTCCAAGTACTGATCCCATCTTGCCCCACACTGACCTCTCCCTCTGTGCCTGCTGGAATCAGCCCCACACAATTTGTGGACCATGAGAATAAGCCCAAGTCACTGACCCTTCCTAGGCAAGGGAGCTATGTTGCTAGCAACATAGTCTCCCAAGAGGGAGAAGACAGGATTTAAAGGGGAAAAAACCACCAAGGACTCCCTCCTACCTTTCTGAAAAATACATCATGGCACCTCAAGAACCAAACCCAACTGACCTCTCAACCCCCACTTTATGGGTAAAGCAACAGCCTTAATACCCTTGGGGTGGAATTCCCCTGGCTAGGGGATCATAATGGGATCTGTCCAAAGTAGGAAATCTGCTGACGTTTTCCCCATAACTCAGGATCTTTTTAAAAATTCAACTTCATTTTCGGCTCTAAATGCTCTCCCTCCCACCTCCCCCTACTCCCAATCACTCAATATGTTTTAAACTCAATTCACATCACCTCTGAGCAATATAACAATTACCATTTCACCTACACTCTGATCACTGGCCCCCAGTAGTGCTCTCCAGGGGCAACAGCTGTGGTCTCTCCTCCAATCTTTTCTTCCTCCCTCCACTACTTGTTTCAAAAAGCCTAGCATTTCTGTAATTTATTTATAAAGGAAAAAAGAGGAGTAACAACAAGCAACTCACTTTTAAGTGCTTTCCCTATAATAACCCTGTGGGAAAAGTAATGCCACATTTTTACAGATGGGGAAATTGAGATTCAAAGAGGTGAATCAACTGCCCAGGGCAAGATAATCAATCAAAAAGCAATTATTGAGCACCTCCTATGTTCTGGGAACTGCCCTAAGTGCTGGAAATAGAAGCAAATCATCAAAAGGATCTGTTCTGTGAAGTTTGGATTCAGTCAAAGGGTGGCACTTGAAGACCTAGAGGGCCACATGTGACCTTGAGCTGCAGGCTCCTGTCCCTGGACTCTAGGAGGAACCAGCCAATCAGAGAGAGAGGCTTCAAAGAAAGGTTTAAAAAATCCCTGCTCCTTAAGGAGCTCATAGTCTAAAGGGGGAGTCAACATGCAAGTAGCTTTGTACAAACAAGGTACAGATAGAATAAAATTGGAGATTGTCTGAGAAGGAAGGCACAAAGAACAAGTAAAACTGGGAAAGGCTTCTAGAAGAAGGCGA
This sequence comes from Pseudocheirus occidentalis, assembly GCA_028646575.1. Lineage (NCBI taxonomy): Eukaryota > Metazoa > Chordata > Mammalia > Diprotodontia > Pseudocheiridae > Pseudocheirus > Pseudocheirus occidentalis. The sequence continues at coordinate 119,843,586 of CM053595.1, read as the reverse complement.
GACAGTTTCTGAGACTTGAAGGAATTAGCAGTTAAGGGGGTCGGGAAAAGTTTGATGTAAAAAATTATGCTTGAGCTGCATCTTGAAGGATTCTATAAGACTAAAGAGAGAAAAGTATATATTGAAGGCATGAGAGAGTCAGTTCAAAGTCATCAATACCAGAGATGAAGTATTGTCTATAAGAACACAGAGAAGGCTGTTGAGTCATTTTTCAGTGATGTCTGACTCTCCATGACCCCATTTGGGGTTTTCTTCGCAAAGATACTGGAGTGCTTTGCCATTTACTTCTCCAGCTCACTTTACAGATGAGGAAACCGAGGCAAACTGGGTTACGTGATTTGCCCAGGGTCACACAGCTAGTTAAGTGTCTAACACCAGATTTGAACTCAGGAAGATTAGTCTTCCTGACTACAGGTCTGACACCTATCCATTGTACCATCTAGCTGTCCAGAGAAACTAGCAGCTGTCCAGAGTGTGGTAAGAGTAATATCCAATGAGGCTAGAAAGATACGATGAAGTCAGGTTGTGAAGGGCTTTAAAAGCGCAGTAGTTTATATTTTATCCTGGGGGCAATAGGGAACCCATGGAATTTATTTAATAGGGGAGTGATATTGTCAGATGGACACTTAAAGAAAAACCCTTTGGCAGCAGTGGGAAGGATGAATTAGAACAGAGAGTTAAGGCTGAGACACCAATTAGGAGGCTGTTTCGACATTTCCAGGCATGTTGTGTTGGGGCTTGAACTAAGATGTAGCCATGTGAACAGAAAGAAGATGATGAGATGCCACAGAGGTAAAAACAGCAATATTTGACAATTGATTGCAAATGTGGAATGAGGGAGACTGAGAGATAAACAATAATGCTAATTACAATCACAATGACAAATATGGTAGACTAGAAAACTGGTGGCACCTTTAACAAAAATAGGGAAGTTGGGAAGTGATGGTTGGGGAGCAAAAAAAAATTAGTTTAGTTTTGGAGATGTTGGATTTAAGATGTTTTTGGAATATACAGTTTGAAATGTTGAAGAGAAAATGTCATGCAGGACTGAAGCTAGGAGAAGAGACTAAAGCCAAATATATGAATTTATGAGTCATCTGCAGAGAAATGGAGGCTGGTGAAATTATAAAGTCAGTAACTGTAAAATCCAGGATTTGAACCTAGAAAGGTTAGTGTCTAGTCCAGTGCTCTATCTGCTAGAACACACTAGCAGTATCTGAAAATACTGCTGTGGTGTTACAAAAGATCAATGTTAAAGAAACTAATGCAGAAGCTAGGAGGGGCTCCCAGTATATTAACTCCATCAACTTACTCCCAAACACAAAGCTTGGGACTCAGGCTTCATATGAAGAGAGACTCTCCAGATGTCTGCCACATTCCCTCAAGTTCTACCTTCTACATGAATTCTTTCTTGGTCTTCCTAGCTGCCAGTTCTCTCTTTGCCAAAACTAATTATGTATTTATTTTGTATATTTATGTTGCATCCCATTTTGGAGCTATATACCCAACTCAAAGTTTGTGTTCCCAAAGAGCTGCTGACTGTAATTCTTCTCTAGGAACTAGAGGTAACTCTGAAGGGCTGGGCTTCTGGTACTCCTTCATTCATTAGCCCCTACCACTGTATTTTCCATTGACAACTGCTAGACAGACTTAATTAGCTTTCAGAAAAGGTATTTACTTTGAAGGGCATAACAAAAAGTCACTATAATAGCATTCCTCCCCACCCCCAAATTGGAATGTACTCTCCTCCTGCACAAACAAGGTCTGTGGAGAGAGTGTGCTAAAACTTAAAATACCATGACACATACATGTAGAAAACATAAGTCCAAAGGAAAAAAACACACAACTCTGCTAGTTAATAGAAATCACTTACTGAGTCCATGATCAGCATTCTTCTTTGGTGCAAAAGGTCATACTACTTGATGCTGCTTTCTTCCAGTGGCTAGCCTTATGTATTTATGTTTATTTATATTTGTCCTAGATGCCTGTCTCTTCTCTAGGACATAGCCTCCCCTGTTTCAGATGACTGTCTTCATAATATCTCTTGACTTTCAATTCGGTGCCTTGTCTCCTACCAGTCCCTTCTTTCTAATGACATGGCTAACGGATGGAAGGAGGAGAGAAAAGAACTCTTTTCTCCCTTTCCATCCGCTCTCCCTCACAAAAAGACTAATTCTCTCAGAACCTGGAGCCCACATAACTGAAATGGTTGGTCCTTTTTCTTAGCTCATTTTTGAACTTTTTTCCTATGTAAGGGAATGACAGGGAACGAGATCTTTAACCATTAAAGATGATTCCTATATGGTGTCATCTACATTTAACCCAATGGCCACAATCCTTTCAAACTGATTCACACACTGTTCACACATTGTGATAAGGATAGGAAAATTCCTAACTCTGTTAACTGAATCACTGGGGAGGTGGTAGAACCCCAGCCTCACACTCATATATGTACTAGGTATACGTTTTTCCCTGACACACTGTAAACACCTTAAGAGCAAGGACTATTCTGTTTTTATCTCTTTATTCTCAGATCCTAATACCATGCCTGGCACATAATGAATACTTGGTGATTGATAACCACAAGGCTTTCAGACCACAGAGACTTTATATGTTCTAGGAAAACATGAGTTTTTCCCAAACACATACTTGGGACACTTCTAAGTGAGAGCTTTGTTTTGTGGTTTGTTTGTTTTTTAAGGTGAGAGTTTTTTAAAAAGGAGTGCTGGGAAAACCTGGAAAAAGCCGGAAACAGAAGGAAGAAGGGCTTCTAAGTTTATGTATTCCCTCTGTGCAGAAGTTTTCAGGCACCTAAGACCTTCTCTCCTAAGATTTCAGACTTTTGACAGCTGAGACATCACCACTGCTTTAGTCATTGATGGTTTTTTTCTTCTCATTCCTGCCAACAGCAAATTTTGGAGCTTGATTTAATTCCATCCTGCTGATCCTTGATGCCTTCATCTGTGCTTGCTGACTATCGAGCCAGCAACTGGATAGGAATCAAAACCTTTCATCTCTGGGAGGGGGGTAGTTGATTTGGATCATGGGAATTTGGGGAGGGAGGGTATGGGTATTAAGAGTGCTTACAGGGGCGGCTAGGTGGCGCAGTAAATAGAGCACTGGCCCTGGAGTCAGGAGTACCTGAGTTCAAATCCGGCCTCAGACACTTAACACAAAAACCTAGCCGTGTGGCCTTGGGCAAGTCACTTAACCCCAACTGCCCTCCAAAAAGCAAAAAAAAAAAAAAAAAAGAGTGCTTACAGTTAGGCATTTTCCTGGTTTTACCTCGTTTCTATGGTAATGAGACTTTGTTCTGTGCATGTCCAGATCACCTAACATAGAGGCACTATGTGAGAGATGCATGAGATTTACTTCTGGGAAAAATATTCTTTTTTTATTTGTTTATTTACTTTTAGTTTACAAGATTCAGTTCCACAATCCCTTGAGTTTCAAATTTTCTCCCCTCCCTCCCCACCCCCCATGGCGCCATGCAATCAAGTATAGGATCTGCAAATACTTTTACATTAGACATTAGTCAGGTTGTAAAGAAGGGTTGTAACCAGTGAAATGAACAATGGGAAAGAGGAAATAAAACCAAACATGAGAAAGAAAGAGAGCAGGTACTTTGCTTCAGTCTGCATTTAAACTCCGTTCTTTCTAGATCTTCCTCTGAATGTAGATATCTCTTTCCATCACAAGTCTTTTGGAGTTTTCTTATAACCTTGTGTTGCTGAAAAGAGTCCATTCTATCAAAGTTGATCGTCATATATATGTTGTGTCTGTGATTGTGTACAAATTTCTCTTGGTTCTTCTCTTCTCACTTAGCATCAGTTCGTATAAGCGTCTCCAGGTAAATATGAAATCCATCTGCTCCTCATTTCTTATAGCACAATAGTATTCCATTACATTCATATACCACAACTTGTTTAGCCATTCCCCAGTTGATGGGCATCCCCTTAATTTCCAATTTTTTGCTACCACAAAAAGAGCTGCTATAAATATTTTTGAATATATGGGTCTTCTTCCCACTTCTATGATCTCTTTGGGATACAACCCTAAAAGTGGTACTACTGCCTCAAAGGGCACGCAATTATT
>CM053595.1:119781747-119838991 GCA_028646575.1 Pseudocheirus occidentalis | reverse complement strand
TCCATGTATATTTTAGAAATGAGGCCTTTATCAGAGACACTGGTTGTAAAAATTCTTTCTCAGCTTCCTATTTCCCTCTTAATCTTGGTTACATTGGCTTTGTTTGTATAGAAACTTTTAATTTAATGTAGTCAAGATTATCCATTTTGCATTTTATAATGCTCTCTAACTCTTGTTTGGTGATAAAGTCTTCCCTTCTCCATAAATCTGACAGGTAAACTATTTCTGCTTTCCCAGATTGCTTACGGTATCAGCCTTTATACCTAAATTGTGCACCCATTTAGACTTGACTTCGGCATATGGAGTTACATAATGGTCTATGCCTAATTTCTGACATACTATATTCCAGTGTTCCCAGCAGTTTTTGTCAAATAGTGAGTTCTTATCCCAAAAACTGGGGTCTTTGGGTTTATCAAACAATAGGTTACTATAGTCATTGACTACTTAGTCTTGTGTATCCAATCTATTCCACTCATCCACTACTCTTTTCCTCAAGTAGTATCAAGTAGTTTTGATGACTGCTGCTTTTTAATACAGATTAAAATCTGGTATGGCTAGACCACTTTCCCTAGCATTTCTTTTCATTAATTGGGAAAAGATATTCTGCATATAACCTTACCACTTGGGCAGTAACATCCTCCTTTCCATTGACTATATAGCCAGAATAGACAGCATCTTTAAAATGACCCAACAAAGACAGTCTCTTCTCTTCTGGTGGCATCCAGGGGGGTGAAAGTCTTGTTTATCTACAGCACAGGCACTGTAAAATGAGATGGAAATGGGAAGAATTATACCCTCCCTTCTCCTCCTCTTTTAGGCCCTATTACCCTAAGAAATGGGCTTAGGGGTTTTTTCTGCTTCATTTGTTCTTTTCTGTTCTAGGTGCAATAGGTGGTATCCTCAATGTAAACTCAAGACATGGCAACCTTGGAGGAAGTATTACAGGTCAGATATTGCTGTTTACCCATCAGAGAAGCCCTGAGAAGTCAGGGTGCCCAGAACTGAGCCCCAAAGTGGTTTCTGGACTTGTGGGACTAAGCTATATTGGAACTGAGTTAAGCTATGAAACTAATTCTCTTTCCTCCTCAAAGACTGAGGTGGGAGTCAGGAGAAGACTATGCCCCTAGATGGTGGGAGAGAATATTTGCATGTCAGTTTTTGCCATGCCTTTGAGGTAAATATTCCTTTGTAAAAGTTAATCAGACCATTAAGTGGTTAAAAAGAACTGGGGTTCAGGGGACCCAAAGTTTCAGAGGAACACAACCAATAGGGTCTTGAGACAATGGCAAAAAGACTGGCACCTTCTCTAGGCAGTAGGGTCCATGTTAGTAACTGTAAAAAAAATTAAGTAAATTGTCCTTTTTCGCCATTGCAATTTGATATATATATATATATGATTAACGTAGCAGCTGGTCATAGGGAAGATACTGAGAAGGAATACAGACTCAAAGCATTCATTCAAGTCAATATGAACCCCAAACCATGTATTAGAGACCTGAATAAGTACTGAACTGATACATTTACACCATATCGTTTGGTTGCTGTTTTCTTCCAGAGACAATCGAAGCATGTATCCTCTAACGGCCCACTAAACTCCATCCGATTTTCAAGCTTCCTTTTCCCTGAAGACTTGGTTTTGCCCATCTTTTAAGCTTTCCATGTTTTTCTTACTGGCAAGTTTTACAATCCACACCAAGCCCTCAGGCAATCAGAAGTAGCCCCACCTCTTACTTAACTGATCTTTTTTCCCAACTACATAGTACCCCGATATCCTGGTTAACAGTGCTACCTCCCTCCTGAAGCTAAGAGGGAGGAACTGGAAGTATCAAAAGTAATATGGTGGGGCCATAGCTACCAATGCCATTGGGAAGTTCAAATCTCCTGACCTTTTGAAGTTCAAGGTCAACCTCTAGTCAAGGGGTAGAATAGAAATTACTCTGGGGAAAATAAATCTTCCTTCTCAGAGCTTTGGTTAGAGTTGCTTCACCATAAGACTAGATTGCTACTGGAATACAGTAGTATTCTGAACTGGCTTGAGGTTTATAATCCATGCCCCACAGAGAATAACTGATTCTCTTCAACCAACCCCATGACACTGTTTTTGTGGTATAATCCATTTTCTACCTTTGGCACCTGGCTTCAAAAGCAGCATGTTAACCCTTGACCAGAAAACTGAGGAACAGAGAAAAAGGGCAGGACATGTGTGTGTGTTTATGTTAGGGAGGGAAGAATATTGTGTAGCACTTCACTAAGCCTAACAGGAAGTATCCAGTATCCAGCTAGGATCAGTTCAGAGACCAAAGCTAGAGATTCAGACACCAGAGAAACCACCATTAAAAGGGAGGGAGTCAGAAAATGAGTAACAAGGAAAAATAATGGAAAAAAGACTAAAAAGACCAAAGATCTCAAGAGGAGGAACTTAAATGCCTTAAGCATAAGCAGATAAGTGATCAGGGAATCTACTAGCAGCAGAAGAAAATATGCCCTGCTCAGTCAGGTAAAAGAATCCAGGCATCTATAAATAAGCAAAGGAAAAGTAATTGATATCCGATGAGGAAGAAGCCCCTATAGATTCCCAAGACAGCATAGAACTATAAGAAGATGCTCCTGAATTGTTTAAAAGAGAAATAAGTTGGGAAATCAGAATGTGTGGTCTGTATAGCAGAAATAATTGAAAGAATAGAAAACCATAGTAGCAAATCTCACCAAAGAAACAAGAGAGGATGACAGATTGAAAATGTAAATACATGGTAGCAAAGGAAAATATGGAAGAAAAGAAGCAAAAAGTAATCATATTAAAAGAAAATGTGACCTCCAAAGAAGCAAAACAGGATACATAGAGACAACTTGGGGAAGAATACAAGTCAAAAAACTTGAACACTGCAATGTAAAAAATAATACAATAAACTTTCCAGCACTTCTGAACACAGAAAATAAAGTACCAACTGAATAGATCATCTCCAGAAACAAAACAAAACAAAAATCCCTATTCTGTAAACTACGAAACATATAATGGTTAAATTTGGAAATTCCACTGACAAACAATAAATTCTGCAAGTGATCAGAAGAAAGGCCACCAAATATAAAGGAAAGCAAATTTGAATGACACAAGACTATTCTTTACCCACCACAAACCATGGGAAGGAATGGAATCATGTGTTCTTTTTTCAAAAAAATTTTTAAAGGGGAAAGGCAGGGCAGTTGAGGTTAAGTGACTTGCCTAGGGTCACACGGCTAGTAAGTGTTAAGTGTCTGAGGCCAAATTTGAACTCAGGTCCTCCTGACTCCAGGGCCCATGATCCATTTACTGCACCACCTAGCCACCCCAAATAATATGTTCTAAAAGGCAAAGAAGCATAAGATGCAGCCTACAATGACATAGCCTACAAATCTGGATCTAACTCTTAATGGAGGGAGAGAGGCATTTGAAGCATTTCTAGAAATAAAATCAGACCTGAACACACACACACACACACACACACACACACCATGGATCACAATAACAAAATTACAACAGGAAAAAAATTAAGAGATTTATTTTTAAATGTACGGAAAGAATAAGGGTTAAAGCAGAAGTCAGCTAAAGGTGATGGTGGAGAAAAAAGCCTGAAACATCATGGACCAAACATCACACTTCGTCTACAAGTGAGTCCTTGTTTATTTTTATGACACTAAATTACAGAATAAGAAGGTGAATAAAAGGGATAAGGGGAAGAAAAAGATAGAAGGCAATATGTAATATACCCTAATCAAGCCGAAGGTTAAGAATGAAGGAAAAATACTTCCTCTAGCCCCTCAGGAAAAAAAGAACCTACAGGGGAATGGGCAAGAAAGTAAAGGGGGAGGGGATTTAAAGAGGAAAAGAAATGGGGAAATCTTATTTCAGCAGTGGAAAGGGGTAGCACCAAATAAGAAAAATATTCTATAAAGGGAGATAGGGACCTTACAATGGGTATAATCTATAGGGATTTGATACTTATAAATAAAGACCACTCATCCTGACTCAGAAGAGAGGAACTAGAGTTCCTAGAGGCAACTGACACACTGAAGACTGGGAGGGCATGAACCCAAGGAAGAGATTTCAAGGCATTTAGGAAAAATATGACCAAATGGGAGGGCAATGGTCAATAATGAAATGAACAATCAGGAACATAGTATGATTCCTGCCATGAAATAACATCTATCACCTACAGGAATTGGTATTTTTTTTTGGAGGGGGGAGGGCAGGGCAATTGGGATTAAGTGACTTGCCCAAGGTCACATGGCTAGTAGGTGTTAAGTGTCTGAGACTGGATTTGAATTCAGGTCCTCCTGATTCCAGGGCTGGTGCTCTATTCACTGCACCCCCTAGCTACACCCAAGGAACTGATATTTCTAAGAGTGAGGCACAACAGAAAAAAAGAGGTCAAGGGGCAAGATCTACAATGTAATAACTAGAAGAAAAAACCCAAAATAAATCCACCAAAAGTTTCAATTCCATGAGGAATACAGAGAATAAAATAGAATTAAACATGTATAAAGAATCAAAAAACAAAAGTATAGATTACACAGAAAGGGAAGATAAATAATGAAGAAAATTAAGGAAATAAATCCTTTTTTGAAAGGCATAAAAATGACATTTTAAAAGTTAACAAAAGAAGTTGAAGAGGAAGAGAGAAAAAGGGGATTGTATTTGACTACTTAACTGGAAGAAGAAAAAAGAGAGAAATTATTAAATAACAAGATAAAATCAACTTTCAAAAAGGAATAAGCAAAACTTCAAAATTAGGGACAGGGATAACAAAAGGGGGAGAGGCTTATGAGTGAGGAGAAGAGAGCCGGTGAGAATAAGATTACCTTAAAGTAGCTAAGCTCAAATACCTGAAGAGACATAGTACTATATTTGCAGAGGAAGAGGGGAAGAAATCCCAAATTGGAAAAAAAAATCAATATTAAAGATCAATGTAGAAAAATATAAAACTAACTCTCATAACTTTAAATATAAGTGGATTAAACAATCCAACTAAATGAAAGAGTGGCAGATTGGGTAAGAAAACAAAAGCCCATAATCTGTTGCTTACAAGATCTGTTGCACATTTTAAAAAACAAAGACTTACACAGAATAAAAATGAGGAGCTAGAAAATATTTACTACGTATCAAGTAAATCCAAAAATGCAAATATTACAATCATGTCATTAGACCAAACATAATAAAATTTTATTTGAAAAAGTTTAAAAAGGATAAACAAGGAAACTACATTATGCTGAGGGAGCAGCTAGGTGGCTCAGTGGCGAGAGTACCAGTGCCAAGATACATCTTCCTGAATTCAAATATGGCCTCAGAAAGTTACTAATTGTGTAACCTGGGGCAAATCACTTAACACTTTTTGCCTCAATTTCTCATCCATAAAAAATGAGCTGAAGGGGAGTGGTGGTGCAGCGAATAGAGCAATGGTCCTGGTGCTTGAATCTGAGTTCAAATCCAGCCTCAAACACTTAATACTTACTAGTTTTGTGACATTGGGCAAGTCACTTTAAACCCAGTTGCCCTGCCTTGCCCCTCCAAAAAGCCAAAAAAAAAAAAAAAGAGCTGAAGAAGGAAATGGCAAATCATACCCGGGTCATTACCAAAAACAAAACAAAACAAAAGCCCAAATGGTCATGAAGAATCAGATATGACTGAACAACAACAACAACATCTTGTACTAACAGGAACTATAGATAACAAACCAATATCAATTTCAAATACATGTGATCCAAAAGCCTTAGCATCTAAATTCATAAAGTAAGCATGAGCAAAATTAATTGAAAGATATCGGTCATGTTAAACACCAAACAGAATGAGAAGTTAATAAACATAACTATTTTAATGACAGGAAACAAATGTTTAGTGCTCTGGTAGTCATTTCAGAATCTACTATATGTTTTCAGTCTGGTCATTGACTGGTTAAGGTGAATCAACACTGAATTAGAAGAAAAATAAAGATGAAAATATTTACATGCAATTACAATTGCCTCAATGCTACATATCTAAATAAGATTAAAAATTCTTTTTTTCTAAAAAATTAAAAATAAGATTCTGAAAAATTAGAAATGGATAAAACTAGAGACCTTGACTGGACATCACTACTTCTAAGATAAATTTAACAATTACTAAACAATTATCACAACACAGAGGCCAAAAGATCCCAGAAACCACTTCACGCCAAAAACACGACTTCTTGCCAAGCACAGAGACATAGAAGCTAAGGGCCACAGTTATTTAGAGTACAAGTAAATTGACAAAACATTACAGAGAAATATGGTAGAAGATTAAGAGGAACATCACTTCACAAAATACTGAAAAGTGAAAAAGGAGAAAATAAAACTATTGAAAGTATAGAACTCAGGTGGGTAGGTGGTACAGTGAATACAGCACTGGCCCTGGAGTCAGGAGGACCTGAATTTAAATCCAGCCTCAGACACTTAATACAAAAAATTAGCCGTGAGACCTTGAGCAAGTCACTTAACCCCAATTGCCTTACCTCCCCCCCCCAAAAAAAATTACCAACAATGTAGAACTCAACTAAGTCTATTTACTCCAAGAGCATTTACAGATAAAACAGGGAAGACAATATATAGATACAAAATAGAGCAGAGGTCATTGATCCCTTCTCATCATTTATGGCAGTGCATCCACCACATTTATTCACTAACATCTCAGCACACAGTGTGTTATAATGAGGAAGCAGGAATGACACTTAATAAAATAAATTCAGGAAAAGTAGATGGACCTCATCAAACACATAAGCAGGAGAAATCCATGCTAGAAGTGTTGCAATTCTAAATGAACTCAGACATCTCAAAAAAAGTGGAAAATTCCAAAAGAATGGAAAAGATTACGTATCATATTATTATTCTCCCAAAAAAGGCGGCAATGAAAAAGTATTGGTCTACAAGTCAGAGGAGCTGGGTTCGAATCCCTACTCTGCCATTGACCCTGAGCAAGTGACTTTCTCATTCTGGGCCTCAGTTTCCTCATTTGTCAAAAGGAGCGGATCTAGACAGTGCCTAAGATTCCTTCTAGCTCTAAAACCTATAAACTCTGAGTTTATCAATGAAGATTTAAGATACCTCTCACCCCTCTCTTCCTTCTTCTTCTCCCTGCTTTTACAAGCACCAACTTTCCATTTTCTAGGGTGATTATTCACTATGGTCCACATTTCTTCTAGGTTCCTTCCCTCCCCTCCCCCCCCCATATCTAGGCAACATTCCCTTCTTTAGATATCAGTCTAAGTTAAATAGAACTCAGATGCTCCGGAGGAAAAATCAATGATTTTATTCTGCATTCCAACAGCAAAGAGAATGGAATTAATGTAATGAGATCTATTGCTTTTGGATTACCCACCATTTTGGATTATTTGAGTGAATGCCACTTAGCAGCACCAATAATTGAAAGTAGACCCTATGGGAGGGAGGTGTCCCAGGGGTCTCTGATTTATGAGCCCAGTTTCCTTCTCATTGTTGTTTCAGTTGCTGCTTTGACTTCCTCTCCCCCTGACCGTTCTCCCCCCAACCCCAGCAGGGAGGCTCTGGACAAACACTGGGCTCCATTATGGAATCTTGGCCCCAGAGTACAGTACAAAACACCCGGATTTTGCACCCCCTCCTTTTCATCCCCTCCCCCATGCTCCTCTTGCTCCCTTCCCCACCTCCCCTTCCTCCTTTCCTCAAGCCTATGCAAAAGCTTCTTCTACACCTGTTTCCCTTTGGCCAGCTCTAGACTGTCCCAACCTTGAAAAACACCTGGTTGGACTCCCTAAAAGGGCTTTTGCCCTCTTGACCTTATAAGACCTTATTCACTTCCTCTGGCCAGTAGGCTTGGTGCTGGAATGAGGCCTATGGAGGGTTGGGGGTCTGAGAGGCTGGCCTCAGTGAAGCATTAAATCTCAGTCACTAGGATCTTAGTCCCACTACCTGCTTAGTCATTAAGCCTGGGGTCCCAGAGAGAACAGGAAGGGCCTTTTGGAGGGAGGGTTATATACCACATTTAGGACCCAGACCACTGTAACCCTCATTCTAAGCTTCAGCTACTCTAAGAATTATCAGGGGTAGGGCAGGTGCTCTGTCCCCCATGGCTCCCTCTCTCTCCAATTCCCATCCGCCCCACCAGCCAGGCAGGCCAGCCAACCCAACCCCCATCGAGAAAACAGGAAGTGGCCTAGGCTGCAGAGGGAGGAAATTAGACGACCAGGAGCAGGCGCCCGAGGAGGGGGCGGAAGCGGCAGGAAGCCGGCCTAAGCGCCCGGGCATTCTTGGGCTTATCTCAGCCACGCACTCCACACTGAGTTCCTTGACAAACACCCCACAGCTGGCTCCCACCCACCCTAACTCCCCTCCCCTCGGACAGCCACCCCCAGGGCCAGCCTCCCTCCCCTTCCCCCACCACATAACCCAGCAGGCCCTACCCTCAGCCCAGCCCTGCCCAGCCTGGCACAACCCAGGCTGACCCAGAGCAGGAGGGAATCTGGGACAGCAATGAAGCAGAAAGCTCAGGCTCATAGCTCACAGCCACATTACTCAGAGACTATGAACACATATGGTCAGAGCCCAGAATAGGCATCAGGCTGCACAGACCTTTTCCTGGACTGCCTGACTGATGCAGCCTTGGTCTAACAGGCATACCTCCTACCCTAAGCCTGAGTTGGGATCTTACCCTGGTCCATCTATCTCCATTTATCCAAGACACTAGATAGATAAGTGGGATCAACAGGGAAACTGAGGCACAGAAAGCCAAGAAAGTGAGTGAGCTTGAAAAACCCTGATTAAGGTCACTTAGGGAGATTATACTGAGAACTCTCAATTTATGCAGCTATTAACCAGAAATAGTGAAAGAGATAATCCCCAGTGTCAGGTCATCTGGTCACTGGGCCTACACTTTTGTGGGGGAACATCTAAACTTTTCACCTCTCATTTTGGACTGTGACGTTGAGTGTGATACAGTCAGTCTGCCACAGAAAGCCACAAACAGATCACTAGTTATTGAGGGCACTAGTGGGTTAGCTAGGGAAGTAGGCCTGCTCTGGTCTGGTCAGCACTGGTGTAACTTGTGATGTCTCTATAAACCAAGGGGCTAAGATATTGGCACCTGGGCCTGGGAATTCTCACAGAGTGTGCAAGCAAGGGGACAAAGCAAGGAAGGACCTGGTTAGCAGGGCTGAGACTCCAGACTGGTGCGGAAACTCACTGAACCTGCTGCTGGCAAGAGGCCCAAGCAGCTACAAAGCAGAATATGAGAGCATGAGCAAAGGCAGTCCTGTGGGGGAGAGGGAGAGGCACACAACATCGTGGCCCCGTAGAGGGAGGGGACAAAAGGGGTTGGTCTGCCTTCTTCTCCTCACATATGGACATTGATGGACCCTACGATAATTGCAAAGGCATAGGGAACAGGTCTCCATCCTCAATCAGGACCAAAGCAAAAGAAAGGTACTAAAGCTAAAGTAGAAAGCACTCGTTAGCCACAAGACAAGAAACTGTTAAAGGTTGTAGTGGGCACATGAGGGAAAGCCAAAGACCCGCCTTTCAATCTATACAGATAACTAAGATCAGGCTGTGGGTTTCCTTTGACACAAAAGACTCAGTCTTATAGCAGTGGGGGAAGCTAGGTGGTTCAAGGTACAGATTGTTACACTTGGAATCAGGAAAAGCTGAATTCAAATTGTACCTTACTTAGTAGCTGTGTGACCCAGGGCAAGTCATTTAACTTCCATTTCTTAGTTTCCTCATCTGTAAAAATGGGTACAATAATAACATCTATATCCCAAGATTATTGTGAGAATTAAATGAGATAATCGTAAAATGTTTCTCAACCCTTAAAGACTATATACAAATCATTGTTTTTAGCATTGTTCCCACTGTCCCCTACCCCTAGAAGCACGTTTGATGAAGGGGGGTTGGGGGAGAGGGAGATGTCTGACTTCAGTCCATTGTCTTTATGGATGCACCTGGGGATACAAATATCCCTGCCCTCCACTCCTGAAACAAAGTCCATCTCCTTCCCCCCAGTAGAGGACATGGCAAATATTCCCTTAGGACCTTTTCCTAGGGTTCCACAGGCTTAGGGAACTAAGCATCCCCAAACACTCTCCTCAGCCTTGACCTCAGAGGGCAGAGCAGCTGTTTCCTCTCTACATGAGAGATAAGGGACAGACTGACTGCTTCCCTGAGCAGGTGGTCCTGGTGGCAGGTTTTTCCAAGGACCCAGGGACCCAGGTCCCTGTTGTTTGTTTCTGCACTTACAAAGTTCAGCTTTTTCCTGCAGCAGGGAGGAAGGAGGGACTTAGCTGAGGAAGGATGCAGGACTGTCCTCTGGAGGACACAATCTGCCTGGCTGATTCTCTCTTGCATACACAGTCAGACAATGTCACCTAGCTCTATTGAGTGGCACCTGGCCCCCTGTCAGGATATTTACTGTCTCCCTTATAATAAAGAGTGAGGAGGATGGGGGGGGGGTAAGTATCTATCTCCATTTAGTCCCCATCTGGAACAGTAACACCCTTGCTTCAATCTGGAGGTTCTGACTTACTGTATTTATTATTCATCTCTGACCATGGCTTTCCAAAAGGTCAACTCCAAACCTGAACATACATGTCACCTTAGCTGAATCATCCTCCATCCCATCTCATTCTCTGGCCTGTAACTAAGACTCTCAGAAAAAGAGACATCTGGCTGACCACCTCCACCATAGGCTGGAGAAGGAACACACTATTCCTAGGTCATGCCACAGATAATAAGGCCTCTGGAGGAGAGAGCAAAAGAGAGCAAGCCTTAAGCATTTATCTGTAAGTAATGATGATGGGACATGAGCGTCGCATACCACTTAGCCAGAACACAGGGAGGTCACCCTGAGCCCAACTCAGCCTGGCCTAAGTATTGTTCAGCTCTGATAACCAGTAATGGGATCCTATCCCAAGCAACCCAGGACCGGGGTAATAAGTTACAAAAAATCCAGATACCTCTGGCAAGACCAGACAGACGAGGATAGGTGCCCTCTCCAGATTATTTCCTTGTGCATCAATTCACCTTGGCCAACTGGGATGACCCTGGAGTCCAGGTTCAACCTGGAAACCCCTAGGCCAGAAAACATCTGAGTCTAGGGGGAAGTCTGCCCCTCAATCTAGATTTAGAACAGAGCAACAGGACACAGCATATAGTCCAAAGGTCATAACAAACAGGGCAGAATCAGCATCGCTAAAAGAGAAACTGGAGTAGTGTGACTGCAGAAGGTGAAACCGAAGTATCAGAAAAAAAAAAAAAGCATCAGGCAGATTCAAAGTCTAAGCAGATGAACTTCAGTCCATGCCTAAAAGTCCAGGTAGAGGCAAGGTGTGCAAAGAAAAGGGGCAGAGTTTGAGGTCCAGTGTACAAACTGTGCATAAGGAGACAGGAGAAGAACAGAATCAGGACAGAGAGACTGGAAACAGAGTCTCAGGGTCTAGAACAGACAGATCCCCATAAAGGCCAAGGAGGGCAAGACTATTTTTTTCCAAAAAATCCCAAAATGTGTTCTGCCCGACTTTCTAGCATCTCTGGATGTGAATAGAAAAAAAGTTTGCACATTTGGAAAGATGCCAGAAGAAAAAACAAGGTTCTACGGATGCTGATGATTACTGACCTCCATTGAGGGCTCTTATAGATCCACTAGCCTTGCATTACAGATCTGTTGTTGTTTAGTCTTTTTTCACTCATGTCCAACTCTCTGTGACCCCATTTGAGGTTTTCTTGGCAAAGATACTGGAGTGGTTTGCTATTTCCTTCCCCCAGTTCATTTTACAGATGAGGAAACTGAGGCAAACAGGGTTAAATGACTTGCCCAGGGTCACACAGCTAGTAAGTGTCTGAGGCTGGATTTGAACTCAAGAAGAGGAGTCTTCCTGACTCCAGGCCTAACACTATATCCACTGAGCTGTCTAGCTGCCTGCCTTACAGATCTAGCCCTGACTAGCCCTTGCCTGACCCTTATTTTTCCAGTGTTGACCCTGGACAAATCCTGACCTAACCTTGACCAACCATAGGCACATTACCAACAGACCTTGACCTGACTTTCACCCCACAGCACCTCAGCATTTTCAGACTGATCAGTTAATACTCTGTTAATCAATCAACAAGCATTTACTAAGTGCTTACTATACTAGGTACTGTGCCAACCTCTAGTTTATGCAGCGATACTCACAGTCAACCACTGATTGAGCCCCAGTGCGAGATTCACTTGTTATGTTTTTCCAGATACTGTCACCACCTTCCATGGCACTAACAACCTATTGTTTGCCACCTTAACCCCTATATCATCTCTTCATCACTGCTCCATCATTCTATCACCTCCTCGGCTCTTCCCTAACAATCATATCCTTCATCATTTTCCTATATGAACTCTAACTGCCCACAGCACCTCCCCATGAGTCTCAGTCACTCCCATAAGTCCACAGGACTCCCCACCATCTATCTCCCCTAGATTCCTCTCTACTTCAATCACCTCCATTATCCTCATCCCCCATTGCCTCAGGCACCCTTCAACTAACACGGGTAATAAAAATTCCTGTTGAACCACAAGAGTCACATAAAGTGTGGAAGGTGAATAGAAACCCAGAGCCAAGATATGGTAAGAGAAAAGCTGGAGAAAGGGAAGTCACAGGAGACCCATAGCAATGGTCTCAAGCCGAGGGACCGAAGGGTGGGGCAGCCCGTCTCCAAGTCAGAGGGGAATGGGCCTCCCCGGAGCCCCTCATTACGGGCATCCCTCCCTCTTCTGCCACCCTGGGAACTTGGTCGAGGCGGGAAGGAATGGGACCCCAGGGGGTGGGTGAGGGAGGAAGATGAAATCCTAGTCAGGGAGGCAGCTGGTTGGGGAGCAGCAGGGTGGGGGAACACACAAGTGGCAAAATCAGGATTAACTTTTTTGTTTCTTGAGCCCGGGGAATTGTGTTTGCCTAAGTCCTCCTCTTTCCAGATGTTTCTGCCTCATCCCATCAAAGGCTCAGTGGCTACAAAGCTAGAGGCCATGAGAACGGGAGTGGGGAGAAAAGCCTTCAAAGCCTCCAGCTTCCCTCTCCCTGGGCTCAGCACATGGGGGGTCCCAGAGCCTCGACATGCGGAAAGTTACACAACTGGGCCCAACCGAGAACCCCTCCAGGCTTGCCCTCCCTCTCCCCCATTTCTCCATTGCTGTCTCTGTCACACTGACTGTCTCCGTCTCTCCACTGGTCTGCTTTTGTCTCTGGCTCAGTATCTCTATCTCTCTATTTCTCTGCTGTTCTGTGTGTCTAGTTCTCCATCTCAACATGTCTCTCTGCCTTTGGGTACTTTTGTAAGTTGCGAACTCCTGGGTTTTGTTCCCTTTGGCTCTCTGCTGTGTCTAGATCAGGCAAACTGTCTGAGTGGGCCCATTAAAAACCCCAAACTACTTTTTAAATGGAGCTCTAGGATATCCTCCCAGACCCCCTTCCCCATCCCTGCCACTGCCAGCTTGGATTGAGATGGCATAAGGATGAGGTTTGAGGAGTTGAGTTAATTCTTTTATATATTTGTCTCTTGAGTTATCAAGGAAGCATACTTCAGAGCTGCCTAAAATCATGAGGTTCTTACATAGATTTCCAAGTTTTCAGTCTTGCATCTGGTCTCTTAGAAATTGGGAACCAACACAATTCTGACCAGTTTCAACTTCAGAACAGAACAAGGGCTCTCCAGAAATCCAGGGGCAGGCAGGAAGGACCTTGTACCAGAGGTTAGGTCACTGCTATGCCCTCCTCATTGGGAAAAGACAAGTAAGGGTCTCTATTACCAAATATAGCACTCTAAAGCTAATTTGCTGTGTCACAGGCTGGGACACGGTCCTTGCTTTTGCCTGGGGAGAAAGAGGGTTGGAATTCCAGGAACAAAAGCATATGGGACACCAGATTTCATTATGGCCCTGGATGTTCCTCAGATAAGCCCTTAGCTAGGCCCAGAGCCTTAGAGGAAAGAACCAATCACTTCTGATTAAATTGGTCAATCCTTCATAGAACCCATTAACCAGCCCTGTTTCCTATTGAATTATGGACCAGAAGTTTAAACATTAGTTCAAGTTGTAGCAAGGAGGTAGCAAGCAACATTGACCCTATGTAGCTGCTCTCAATGCCCCCATGGCTCTGAGTCTCTCCTTCCCATGCTCAGCCTAGAAAGACACTCTTAATATCCAGGTGCTTTGCCCCATGGAGAACCCAACTCTCTGGACATTTATCCTAAACCAAGCACACCTCTGAGTGGGTGCTATCCCAGAGCCACCAGAGCCAGGACTCAAGATTGCCACTTCCTTTACATGGGCTTGCTCTTGTGAATGGGCTATAGATACTCTAGGTCCTCCCTCATAGTCCTAAACAGACATCTGGTCATAGGAGTTATTAGAAGCAGAAGTTTCCTTGAATCATCTCATCTGTTATAGCTCTCACGTCTCCTTTCTTCCTATAGGGATCTTCAGCTACATAGCTGACATGTGTACCCATCTAAATGAAAGGGCCCAGGGATGGGTCATTTGGGGAATGGCTTGCTTCCTGAGCTTCGGAGTTCCCCCAAAACCAGCCTGGAAAAGAAAATTCCATAGACATTTTAAGATGTAATGAAATGTATTTTGCAAACATTGAGGGTCACTTGTGTTCTAAATTTTCCTATTCCAAATTGTGGTAAAAAGAGCATTTTCTGTACATATCTTATATTTCCTCATTTTCCCTTGAGATTTCTGGGGTTGAAGAGGAATCTAGATAGCAAGTGATTAAATGAGAATTTATAAAGAACATCCCCAAATCCATCATGCAATGAGGAAATTTCCATATTGGCTGAAGAGTCAAATGGAATTGTGCAATAAACCAATACATTTAAGTTATCTTTAGGATGGGAGACACCATTATTTGTGGTGAAAACTCAAACCTACAGACAGGCTAAACCCAAATTAGATAATTATATCTAGCTTAAGATATTTAAGTGCCAACTAACCTAGGATGGGGTATTTTTCTGGCATATGGCAGGTTCTTTTTTTTTTTTTTAAGAGGGCAGTTGGGGTTAAGTGACTTGCGCAAGGTCACACGGCTAGTTTTTGTGTTAAGTGTCTGAGGCCGGATTTGAACTCAGGTACTCCTGACTCCAGGGCCGGTGCTCTGTTCACTGTGCCACCTAGCCGCCCCATATGGCAGGTTCTTAAATATTTGATTGAGTAATTGATTTGGACATTTAAATGACATTTCCCTAGACTATTTCTGATTTCATACATTCTCTTTGCCCTTGTGAATAAATTCTAAAAATACACTCTTTTGTGATGAGTATAGGGACAGAAGTAGTGATATAAAGTATTTAGAGTGGCAGAGGTAGAGGAACAGGTAAACTGGGTTGGTGCATAGCAGGTCTCTCAGCCCAGGAAGTCAAACAGCTTTAGGGACCAAGAAGGTCTCCACTACCCACTTTGGGTGGAGAGTGTGGGATTCTGTGATCAGTGAAAGTTTAGAAAGGCATGTAGGGTGAAAGGCCTGGGCTGAAGTGAAAAGCCCCCTGGGTAGGCTCCGAGGCAAAGATGGAATCCTTAGAAAGCTGTCCATTTGCTCTCATTTTTCACATGTTCCTCTCTCCATCTACATGAGCTCAAGACAAAAGGAAGGAGCTGAAACTGCAGCTAGAGAGGACATTGGCTGTAACACCGTAGTAAAGACTTCCCCACCAGGAGGGGCTATACTGAGCTAAGAGATTCAGAAAGGCTTCCCTGAGGCCCCTGTCTTTAATATACAACTGGGAGAGTCAAATGCACATACACCTGAAGTATAATATACACACATTTAGAAGCAAGTTTTGGGGAAATAACCTCTGGGGGTCCTGTCCTGAGCTAACTAAGGGTTTGAGGATCAGGATCAGGGATCTATTGAAGTTAGTATAGATGTGTATGCCAAAAGGTAAAAATTAAGCATCCCTACATTAAAAAGGACCATAGAATCTGGTAACAAAAGAAAACACTCAGCTGAAGGAACCACCCTTACTACATCCCCACTCACACATATACACACATGTACGGGAGCGTGAACACACACACACACACACACACACACACACACACACACACACCAAGGAGTCAAGAAAAGCAGCAAAAGGCTAGGTAAGAAACCCTATCCCCTCATACCAGGAGTTTGGGGATTCGAGCTTTTATCTTCCTCTTTCCCCTCAAAGGACCCACAAGACATGTTTTCTTACACCACTATTACTCCCTCCCCCCCCAGTCAGAGGCCCTGTTACACCTCCACCAAAGACAGGAACAAAGTGGAGTAAGGAACCACTTTAGCTACTACAAGGAGAAACTCACAAGGTTGGAGGAAGGAGGATATACAAGGAGACACCTCAATAGCCAGATTATCCCCCTACTGTCCCCCTTCACTCCAGCTACCACCACCTCATCTCCAGGATCATAAGGGTTCAGGGGCTCAGTCACATGTGGTACATGGTTTCATCCCTGTGCCCCTCCCCAAAGTGCCCTAGCCCCCATTCCTGCCAACATATGTCCAATACAACGCAAAGCCTCTGATCCTGAGGCCTCCTCAGGGCCCCCCTGAGACCCTGTGGTTTCTGTTTGAACCTTTTAGGAGTGTGGGGAGGGGGTGGTAACCCCCATTCAGCCTTTGATCTCAGCCAGGAGCTGGGAGGGAAGTGAGGGTCCCTGGCAGAACAGGGCCTGGCCAGATGTGAGGGCAGCCTTGGGGGGAGGGTTTCAGCTGCAGACAGCTGTTGAGCAGCTTCAGGCCAAGTTCAAGGGCACAAACCTGAGGTCTAAAAGAAATCCAGCAGTGGCTCCTGAAAGAGACATGCTGAGACTGACCTATTCTTTCCCCACCACTGCATTCCCTTCATGGGGTTGGGGAGAGGATAATTTTCTCTTAATCTGTATAGAGTAGGAATACATCCTCCCAGCCCCCACACACAATTATTTGAGCTCTGCCACACACATACAAACACAAATTCGAATGAGGGGGGGAAATATTCAAAGCTCTTCTTTGACTTCATTCCAAGCAGAAGCTGCTTCAAGGGAGAAACTGAGGCAAGAGTACTGTAGAAGAGCGAAGACACTCATGGGATGAACCAATGTTGAGATTCTTCCCCATCTTCCCCTACCCCTGATCCAACAGAATAATAAGAGGGGGTACTATAAGAGAATCCATGGCCTTAGGCTCACTGAAGCACTCCATATTCTAAAGGTGAGCACTTGACCCTAAAGACAACTATTCCTTGGCCAAGGCTTTCCTTTGTACAATCACCACTCTTCTGAACTGGTACAAGCTCCTGAGCACTAGTCTGTCTTCCTAACCAGCCACTCTGCCCCTGAGCTCCCTGGGCTCAAAAGATCTGCCATACCCCATCTTTGGCTGCCTGGTAATTAGTTTGTGCCACTGTCACCAGCCTAGGACACCCTTTTTCCAAAAGCGCTCCACCTCTCTCTTCCAGCAGCCACTTCTCCACACCATTTAGGTTACATGTGCTTTACAGTAGATTTAACCACAAAGGAAATCATAGTGTACAAGAGTATCAATCAGTGTTTCTGATCTTCAAGTATTTATGATAATAACCATAAAATAAGTCATTTTTAGTTTTTTAAGGGATTTTTTTTGGTGTATTTGTGTGCGGTTAGGGTTTGGAGGTTTTTTTTCTTAGAGGAGGAGGGAGGGTTGAGACTAAATCTCTCTATCTCTCCCAAGCTGGAAATGCCACAGCTACTCATAGGACTAACCCCACTGCTGTTTGGCAGGAAAGCTTGGACCTGTTCCATTATGATGTGACTTGGTTGATCCCACCTTGTGCAACCTGATGCCCAAATCCATTCTTGCTCCTGGGACTCACTGTATTGGTGTTAGTCTTAGTGAGGACACCTAGTCAGCTTTAACTCTACCATAACTCAGTTGATTGGTTCACACAATCTTCTAGCTTCAGCTTCAACCTCACCAGAATTAGAGACTATAGGCATGTACCACAAAGTCCAATTTCTTTAAGGTTTACAAAACACTTCTTTCACCTCAGCCTTGTAGACATTGAAGAATGGATCAAGGACTGCATTATGTGGGTGTTCTCCAATTATTTAGATCTGACTTTCTTTGTGCGAAAAGTGTTTCATAATTGTGTTCATGTGGTTCCTGGGTTTGTTTTGACAGGTAGATTCCCAAATATTTTATAGTGTCTACAATAACTTTAAATGCAATTTCTCTTTCTATTTCTTGCTGTTGGACTTCGTTAGAAATGTATAGGAATGCCAAGGATTTATGTGGATTAATTTTATATTCTGCAAATATGCTAAATTTATTATCTCAAGTAGTTTTTTACTTGATTCTCTAGGATTCTCTAAGTATATCATTTCCCTTCCACTGGCTCTGAATATTGCTTCTTCTCCTCCAGCCTTCATCTCCAATATTTCTCCACCATAAATTTGGACTATGACCAGTGAGTTCCAAATCATGGTGATTCAAGAATAGCACCATACTCCCTGTTCTCCATCTTCCTTTATAGGTGGTCTTCCCCCACTAAAATATAAGCCCCCTGTAGTCAGGGACTGCCTTGCTTGCGTGTATTTGTACAACTGTAACAGCTTGGCACATAGTAAAAACTTGATAAATACTTTATCTCTCTATTCACATCTTCTCATTCTGCACAATCTTCCTCCATGTCTTCTTAGAAATATTCCATAGAGGATTCACCTAATGAATGGAAACCTTCCTCTGGGCTGTTTATTTTCTCAGTAACTAATGTAAGCCCATGAGCTTGTCTATTAAACCAAGGTCTTACCACATGATGAGCTTGCCTCCTTTTCTGATCACATACAGATGTCCTTGATGACATCTTTCACACCATTTCTTATTAATAAGTCCCTGTTGGTAATATGCTTTGACCTATTTGCACTCCTCAGGTTCCCCACAGTTGTGGTCCTTCAGACACTGTAGATCCATACTGTGCTCCCCATCTATCTAACATCACTAGAAGAATCCTAGTACTCCTTAAAAAGCACTTTGGAGTCAGTGAGCAGTTTGATGTCACTAATAGCTATATAATCTAATCCATTCTCTTCCTCCAACTCAGATCAAAGTCCAGTTGTTGTTCAGTCATTTTTCAGTTGTGTCTGACTCTCTGTGACCCCTTTTTGTTGACAGAGATACTATTTGCCATTTCCTTCTCCAGATCAGATGAGTAAAGGAAGGCAAACAGGGTTAGGTGACTTACCCAGAGTCATACTGCTAGTAAAGTGTCTGAGGTTGGATTTGAATTCAGGAATGACTCCAGGACCAGTGCTGTAGCCACTGCACTACCGAGCTGCCTCTGTTCTAGGATCAGTTCACTGACTATATTCAATACCTGTTCCACATATTATACTAATGGACTAACTCTGGATCATCCATCCAACTGTGGGTCATATTCTGGGCAAAAGGCATTCCTTTTCTCCTTGGTTCTTCCTATGTAGATGATAATAATAAAAATAATAAGAGTTAATATTTCTATAGTACTTTAAGGTTTGCAAAGCAAGTTTACAAATATTATCTCGTCTGCTCCTCACAATAACCTTGGGAGGTAGGTGCTATTACGGTTCCCCACTTTGCAGTTGTGGAAATCAAGACAGAGGGAAGTTAAGTGATTTGCCCAGGATCACACAGCTAGAAGTATCTCAGTCTGGACTTGAACTTAGGTCTTCATGACTCCAGGTCAGCTTCCTGTGGGAACCAATCTCTTGAGTAGTCATGGATTTTATAAAACGGGCTCTATGGATCTTTGAGGGTTTACTGATATCAGCACAATGGTACCTACACACAGGAATATCTGCAAAACCTTATTATCTATAGGAATTTACTCTTACATTTGGACTCTGCTTAGGACAAGGCCAAATATCTGTAGTAAGGATATGTCTCTCTGTGTTATGCCTTGCTTGATTCATGATCTGCTTATCATTAGTCCCGTTTTACAGATGAAGAAACAGAGATGTCATTCAACTTTCCCTACAGCATGAAGCTAATCAGTAGCAGAACCAAGACTCAAATCCAGATCCTCTGACTTCAAATCTAGTATTTTTTTATACCGAAGGCTATATCCAAAAGAAAAAAAATGACCCAATATAGGTTGGAGAACCCTATGACTCAACTCAATCTCTAGTTCTAACTGATCATGATTCTAAAAACTACCACCACCAACCTCCTCCCCCCCACACACACACATCATCATCATCATCATCATCATGATACTAGCAAAAACACCAGACAGCACTCATTTCTCTGTTATAGAGAACTGCACCAAATATTAGCCAATGGGGAAGGCTCGAAGTATCCATCTCTCATTCTCCACCCATGTATTCCCCACTGATTCAATCACTAATTAAACTCTGTCCCTACCTCTCCCCCAGAGAGAGGAAGGAAATATCATCATATAATGTCACAGATAGCTCTTCCCATCATCCAGATAAAAAAAAAGAAAACAATTAGTCATCCAGTTCATCCCCAAAGGTCACCAAATATACCCCTTTTTTTACAGGGACCTAAGTCACAAGGACCCCTGCTGAGTACTTGTCCTCACCCTGGGCCCTCTAAAAGGGGATACTATAGAGTGAGTCTGTATTCAGAAAGCAAACACACTTGATTATGCCTGAGCACAATCAGATTAACCTGTAGTAGACTCGCCAACAACATTCCCACACAAAAATACACATGAGATTATTCTTTGCTTGATATTATCTGTACCATGGCTCTCACTCTGTCCTCCCATTAACTTAGAGGTGAAGACCTTTAAAAGGACCTGAGACTCTGGTTGTGACTCCAAACCTTCGAGGAAGGAGAGAGAGAGGGAGGGAGAGAGGAGGAGAAGGACAGATGGAAACTGAATTTTTGCTCCCTACCTCAGGGATTCACTCAGCCTGGGCAGCATTTTCATGGCACATGCTAGTGCGTTCTAGTGCAAGTCCTACTCATCCTTAAGCATAACAAAGATACAAATGTGGGAGAGGGGAGGATTCCCCCAGAGGAACCTTCTTCTGTGAGGGGTCACTCCAGAAGAAGAAGCAAGAGTTGCTGGAGCCTTTGACACTGCCTTTGCATCTGACACTTGACAACTGACACATGGCAGATACTCAGTGGCCTCGGGCTGGCTGGAGTTGGGATGGGGAGATGACATTCAGTTTTGACAACGATCCTCCCCTAGAACCAGGGAAATAGAGTGACAGGGGGCCACGTTCTGCCCTATGCCCATGACTGAGACCCCTGGGGCTAAACCCTAAAAAAGGAGAGGGAGGGACAGACCTTGCCAATGGGGGGAGGACCAGACACTCTAAGTAGGGGACAGGATGGAGAACCAGATCCTGTGGGGGAAGGGTAGCCAAAGTCTGTGATTTGGAGGGGTGGATAATATCCATTAGGAATGTGGGACCCAGACTCTGTGAATGGAAGGAGAGCACAAGACCCTGTTTGGGGGCATGGAGAAGAGGTATTAAATCTTCTAGATGGGGTGGGACTTGGAAAGAAGCAATCGACCCCTATCAAACCACCTCCCTTTCATTGCAGAAGTAGGAGAGATAATATATCCTGTCACAAGCATCAGAAGTGTTAGTTAACTTTCATGAATAAGGAGGTTTTCCCCCCTTTTTTAAGCTCTCTGAAGAAGCTATCTTCAGATCTGATTTATTCCTTTCACTATGGCCGTGGCACAACTCAGACCAACCGAGGTCCCTTCCCCAGCCGACCCTGGAGGCACCAGAACCTGTGAGGGAAAAGTAACTAGATTTGGTTAAGAGGAGAGGAGGATGGGAAACCAGACCCTCCCAGAGACGGAGGAAGCAGCCTCCTGTCCCTGAGATGGCCCAGGGCAGCTCCGAGTTATTTCTGTTTCCTCTTTTCGCCAGTTTCCTTTTTCCGGTTGTTTTTGCTCTGAATCCACCTAAAGCCCTAGAGGTTCCCCCTGGATCTCATTCCATCTTTGGCTTTGTCCTTCCAAGGCCCCTCCCCTTCCCTCTTTTTTTCCCATGATCACCCCACATGAGAACGCACATATACACACAGGGACAGAGAGATGAACATGCAGTCACACCCATGGAAAACGCACACAAACACCATGCTGTCCAAAAACATTCTCCCCAAAATACGCCCCCCCAACTTTCCACCTTCTGTTAAGGGTATTACTATCCTTCTAGGCACCCATGTTAAAAAACTCAGGGTCATCTTCGATCATTTCCTCTCCTTAATTCCCCCACACCTGATCAGTTACTAAGTCCTGTATGGACAAGGTGACTCAGAGCCTAAGAATAGTGATGGGGATGGAGGACTAGGCCTTGTGGAACAGAGAAAAGGAGTCAGAACCTATGCCTAGGATTTGATAATACCTCCCATTCTACTCCCTCTCTATTCCTACCTCCAGGACCTTGGCTCAGAACTACTTCTTTCCTCACCCCGATTATCATAGTAGCTGCTTCCTGATCTTCCTACCTCCTGTCTCTCTCCTTTCCATTTCATCTCTCACACAGCTGCCAATATAATCTTCCTAAATGTATAGATATCACCACTAGACTGAGTTAGTTCCCTGTAAGCAGGGATCCTATCTTATCCATCTTTGTATCTCCTCCAGCGTTAAATACATGACCCTTTATGACTGTCTGGATAGCACCCCTCTGCTCACAAACATTCAATGACTCCCTGTTGCTGAACAAGAGCCAAATTCCACAGCCTGGCATTCAAGGTCCTCGCTGATCTTCCCCCATCCTTCTAACCTTATATTATACTGCTCTTCCTCCAGTGTCTTATTGTACAGACAAACCATCCCCAAAGGTTCTGGTGTTTTTCCAGTCTTGCCTTTGCTTATACTCTAGGCTGGAATGGATTCCCTCCTCCTTCCCCTTCCCCTATCCCTGGTTCTCTCAGGTCTAACTCATGTTCTACCTCCTCCATGAAGCTTTTCCCGCCCACCCACAAGCTGGCAGTGCCCTTTTCCTCCACTGGATTCCTACAGCATTCTGCCCCTCAGTTATAGTACTCATCATATATTTCTTTGTAATTATAGATATCTGTGCCCATGCCTAATTGTTCCTATTGACCTGTGAGTTCAGAAAGAGCAGGATTACTGTGAAATACCACCTCCCCCTAGGCCTCAGGTTTTGTTGATCTAGCTATATATCCTTGGAGACAGTCTAAAGGATCCTTGCTCTGGCCCCAGGACTTTCATCCTGTACTAAACATTTTCAGATCCTGAACTTCAATTCAAGATACCACATCTTCTAACTTCCATGCCCTTTGAACCTCCTTGGCTATCTGGAATTAGAGATCTGCCTCAGTCAGTCCCTGATCATCCTGCTCCCTTTCTTCTAACGCTACACTATAATGAGACGCCCAGTTCTAACATCAGCTCCCTCTTCTCTCCTCCTCTCTTTCTCCATGTTATATCAGTCAAGAAGGAATATATAACTTCATAAATATCGAACCAAAAGAAGGCCATTAGAAAAAAAAACCTACCCATTCCTAGCCTGAATACCACAAAAGACTCTTGGTTAACCTTTAAGTAAAATTCCCAGAATGTAGCTTGGGTTCCATGATCCTCACTAGGCTGGAAGTGTTCAGCTTTGTCGTGGTCCCAGAAGAGAATAATGTCTTCCTGCTCCAAACACCTTCCACTCTTCTACTTTGGGATGGATTCACTTTGGCTCTCTACAGCAAACTCATTGGTCCTTTCTATAATCTCAAGTTCATCTTCATACAATCAGAATTTGTCCTGCTTTCATGGAAGATTTGGAGGGGAAGAAGTTCCACCCATTTTAAAAATTCATTAGGAAAATTTAGGACCCTGTGTTCTATGAAGCCCTATTAAGCTGGAAAAGCTTTGCATATAATCTTAGAGATAGGTAAATGTCAAAGTCAATTAACAAACATTACTAAACTCATACAATGTTTCAGGCACGGTGCTTAGCACTTGGGATACAACATAAAGCCAAAGGAATTTTTTTTTATTTTAAACTCTCAAGGAGTTTAAAATCTAATGGGGGAGATTAAAAAGTTCTGTATTTTTCCAAAGGAACAGCCTAGAAGGGTTCATCCCTCAAAAATTAACTGCTCTAGATGGAGAATTACTTCAACACAGCACTCCACAAAACAAACAAATATGCAGCACAATCTTTAGTCTTTTTTAGTTCCTTTCTATTTCTACAGTTTCTCCAGGGTTGTGACAGAAAAGAAGACAGAATGCTAAGAATCACATAATTTTTAACCATCTGCAAACATGAATTTAACCATGGATCATCTAAATGTGAGATCTTTACCAAGCGAATGAATTCATGATCATAACTACTAACCACATCCATGTTGATATTCTTCCTATAAATGTCTAGAAGGCGAATAAGTTATAGCCTATGGAAGGCTGGCTCACACCCTCTCATTGGTAGACCCTGGAAAAGAGCTGTGAAAGTTAATTTCAACATGTCCCCATCATTCTCCCAAGACAACAACAAACATCACTTCACAGGGCACTTCATCATGTCACCAAGTAGTCCTCATCTTAAACTTAAGCAAAAAAGTCACCTTGAGGACAACTGCAGCTTACATGCCAACATCTATTGCAAAGGATGAAGAAATAGAGGAATTTTACAAATAACATGACACTATTCTCTATATCAAGACAATGTACACCTTGATATTTAGAACTTGGTTATTTTCAATGCAAAGGGAAGAATAGCAAAAACCATGTTGGAAAATATGGTGAAGGCTTAAGAAATAACAGTGGCCAAAGATTTGTTGATTACTCATAAGCTTCATAAATAGTTTCTTTGAGAGGACAAAAGGAAGCAATGGACATGGTAGGGAAAGGGAACAAATAAAATTAAATTACTAATGACTTAATGGGCAGGAAACAACCAATTGTTAATGTGGGAGTTGTTTACAAATTAGTTACCTGTATACACTCAGATCATTGAATAGTTAGTGTGAAGGGCAAGGTAAATACCAAATTAGAGGGAAAAACTCCCTACAAGATTAAAAACAAGACAATACAGTATGGGATTACAGCTATTCTAATTTGTATAAGCTGTTGACTCAAAAAAAGTAGGAAATCAACCAAAGTAAAGATATTGACTGTACTGTGCCTATCACCATTTCTTAGGAAAATTTCATCTGATGAAAAATTGCCTCAATGACATCAAAGGATGTCAAAAGAGCTGAGAAACTGTCTTAGCTAACAAATAGTAAACCTCCTTGTCAAGCAAAGGGCAACAAATACTTAAAAAATAAGTTCACTTGAAAAACATTACACACAATGTCAGATTATATTCAGCACCACCTCACCAAAAAAAAAAAAAAGCAGAAAGGAAGAAAATGCTGCTACAGAAAGTTTGGTGTGGTACTCAACTAAGCCATGTGCTCCCAAGAGAATTTATATGTGAAAAAGGAGAACAAATAGATGTGAAATTGAACATATCTGTTATTGATGGCAATGGAACCACCACTTTTGGACTCTTCCACTTCAGTACTTAACATGTTATTTGAGGAAGTAGAAATGATGTAAAGAAGAAGCAATTAGAAAAAAGAGCTAGACCTGACCAAATTCACAGGGGGAAAATTGTGCTAGACAAAATACATTTTCATAGCCAATCAGGCCTGTATCAGCTTTGAAGATTTTGTCAGAGGAGTGAAAGATATTTTGTTTTAATCCAAAAGTTCATAGTATCCAAAAAAAGGCAATTAAGATACTGGCACCTACAACCAAAATACTTGTTTCTTCTCTATAAAATTATGGTAATCATCTTTGAACTTATTCTTTGTGAAAACATGAGAAGGGAACAGATAGGCTTGTTCACGTGATTTTCTAAATAAACCACATCTTCACAGTCACACAACTGACTGAGATGTCAAGAGTGCAGAATCTTTCTGTCTGTTATTTGTTGCTTCCAAAAAAAGCTAGGATGGGACTAGGATAGGACTAGATAGGATAAAATGTTGTCTTAAAGGTTCCCTTTGAGTGTTAAGGTCATGCAAAAGTCTGTGACAAACATCTGCAAAGACAACTTTGTTTAATGATCCTCTGAAAAGTAACATAAAGCAAGGTACAAAATGGGAAGACATTTGTTCTCTAGGGTCATGGAGGATGTTCTGTGAAAAATCCAAATAGAGCAGGGATCCCTACATGAAGTAAGAGTCTATAGATGTTCCTGTTTACCGGTGATATTATAATGATTGCATTGCAATGATTGCACACTACAGAGTCTCCTCAGTGAGGTTCATGGTTACTTGAAAGACATCAATGTAGACCTTCACAATGGAAAAACACAGTGAATTAAAAAATACATATTACCCAGATTGTGGCATGCAGTTGGATGAGCAGACCAAAGAGTTAGCCCATCAGTCAATAATCAATAAACATTTATTAAGCATCTACCATGTGCAAGGCATTGTGCTAAGCACTAGGAATACAGATATGAAAAAAGAAAGTCTCTACTTTCAAGAAGCTTACAATCTGGGGGAGGGGGAAGACAACAGACAAAAGGCTAAAAACATTGAGGGGGGTTGGTGGGGGCCAGGGGGTGGAGAAGCCAGAGAAGTGCCAAAGTATGGCAAGTAGATGAGGAATGAAGAGAAGGCTGAGCTAGTGATGAGGTGGAGGACCAAGGCTAATGGGATCTTGCAGGATGATGAAGTTTTCCCAATCATGGGAAAAGTCAGTTCATACTGGTGATGGTCCCATAAGAAAAAGAAAGATCAGGTTAGTCACATTTGGGAAGTTGTTCTGGGCTTTTCATTATCACATGCTGCCACCAAAGTCCATTTTTTTCAACATCAATACTGGCAGCAGGTGGCATAGGGGCCAGGACATTGGGTCTGGAATCAGGAAGACCTAAGTTCAAATCGGTCTCATAAGCTGTGTGATCCTGGTCAAGTTACTTAACCCCTTTCTGCCTCAGTTTATTCATCTGAAAAATAATAGAAACTAACTCACAGGATTATTATGAGGATCAAAGGAGATATTATTTCTACAGCACTTAGCATAATGCCTAGCACAACAGGTGCTTATTTAAATGATTCTCCCCTTCCTTTCACCATCCAACTGTGAATTATGGAACAACATACTCAGAAGAATAAAAAGTACAGATCATCTAAAAGACCAATGTAGACACATAAAGGAACTGTACTACCAACAATTATTCATTTGAGAAGTGACATGTGAGGCATCATCAAAGAAATATATGACCTGAAAATGAGTTAGGACAGTCACTGTAGTGAATTAGGAGTAGAACCTGAACATTGTACTACTATCTATTTAAAAGAACCAAAGGAAATACTCCATCCACTTGCAGAGAGTTCATGGAGTATATATGGACAAAAATAATCTGGGATGAAAAGATGTAAATAACTTGTGGCCCTCCCCAGCGAGAGGTGGGAGCGCTCAGACTAAGAAGGTAATGGATCCACTTGTGGAAGTAGACAAGAAACTATAGAGACAGCACAAATAATCACCTCACAATATATATTCCCTCTTACTCTTTTAATCCCTCCACAGTGCTCAGAACTATGCCCTACAGGGCTCAGCACACAGATAATCATCAGTAAATGTTTGTTGAGTAGAACACAGAAATGCTATGCACAGACAGGCACATATGAGCATACTTGCAAACACACTCCCCCTTGGGAAATGGACCTGGAAACCCCTTTGGTTTGGGGGGGGAAGGAAACAGAATCCTATGAGTCATAACCTCTTCCATGTCAAGCCTGGCTGCCTGTAAATTTCCCCCGACCTTATACTGAGTCTACAAGGGTGACTTAGTGAATGCAGAAATCATTACCAAATCTTAACTGGGAAAGGCTGACTGGCTATTACATAGTAGAGGGGTCACACTTGTTCTGTTTGGCCCCAGAGGACAAAAATGAGCAAAAGGTGGAAGCTGCAAAGAGGATAATGTAAGCTTGATGTCAGGAAAAACGTCCTAACAATTAGATCTATTCAAAAGTGTAGTGGTCTACCTCAAGAGGAGGTGGGTTCCCCTGCAATGGAGGTCTTCAAGCCCATTTATTGGGTATTTTTTGGTGAGATTTCCTTCCAGGTGTGAGTTGGACTAGATGGCCAATGAGAAGTCCCTTCCAACTCTTAAATTCTGTGGTTCCATAATTGCTTGGAAGTCAGATCAGCCCCTGTGCATTCTCCTTTCTCTAATTGGTGTATTACCCGCCTAAACTCAGGGATTTTTAATTTGGAACAACACTTCACTACATCGTAGTGAACCATGCATGCCTCTCAACTCCATCCCCATCAGAATGTCCCTAATTGGGAGGGTGGGTCCCAGCTTTCTCCATCTGTACAATCCTCTTCCCACAAATGCAGCCAGGAGGGAAAGGAGACCTGGAAGGAACGGGGAAGGGGTAGAGAGAGATAAAGACTAGGGTCAGGAAGGAGTCAGAAGTCTGTAGAGGGGCAAAGGGTAGCCATAGGATCTGGAAGCAAGGAGTTCTTGGATCCTCTGGAGTCAGGCATCTCTCAGAACCTCCTAAAGGAGAAAGTACCCAGTGTGACCTAAGTCTGCCCCCTGCTGGCCACGAACATAGCCAAGACTCTTGAGAAAGGAGAAGAGTGAGTGTGGAGGAGAGGAGGTTTTGTGGGGAACTGGACCCTGGGGGACAGCTTGCCCACCCCAGGTCATACCGACTCCTGGTGGCCTCACTGCATGTAGATATGGACCAGAAAATACACTATATTGTATATTGAACAAGCCCTAAATCAAAATATCCCTACCACTTCCTC
Organism: Pseudocheirus occidentalis; assembly: GCA_028646575.1. NCBI lineage: Eukaryota > Metazoa > Chordata > Mammalia > Diprotodontia > Pseudocheiridae > Pseudocheirus > Pseudocheirus occidentalis. The sequence continues at coordinate 119,810,248 of CM053595.1, read as the reverse complement.
AGACCTCCAGGACCACTAGAAACAGCAGGGAAACCATTCTGGTCTAGGAGCAAAGGAGTTGGAGTGGAATGAAGTGGGCCTAAGAAGGGTTATGCAGACCTTCTCTCTGAGAAGTTGCTGAAGGACCCAGATGAGCCCCACACAAGACAGCATAACTCAGGTGAGATTCTATCTAGCTAAGCCTGGTTCAAGATGGTTTGGCTTACGGGAGACTTCCTATTAGTGTGGAGGATATTTTCCTGGGTTGCTAAGGGACCTCATTAAGCAAATTTGTCTGGAAACCTCACTGAATAGCACTGGTATCAGGCCACAGAAGTGGTTTTCTGGGGAAAAGGGTTTGGGGTTCAGCTCTCCCCTGATGCAAAAGTCACTATCCCCTTACCAGAAAGAGAAGAGAAGAACAAAAAAGGAGAGAGACAGAGACATGGAATAAGACTGAAATGAGAAGGGGATAACAGAAGGCAAGAATTAAGTGGAGTCACCACAGGCCATCTGCAATCCTCCAGTCTCCCTGCTATAGAAGTCAGGAGAGGTATTGAGGTATATGTTTGGAGAAGAGGAGCCCTTTTCCCTTGGGATTCTAGTGACCCAAGAGGAAAATCAGAGATACTAGGGCAGTCCACACCCTGTGACTAAGCTTAACACAGAAAGGTGAGATGGGGGAAATGGGGGGGAGGGGAAGGAGAGATGGCGGGAGTGTCACAAAGAGGCTCAGGTCAATCCAGAGGTGGTATGAGCAAAACAGATCGGATTGATGTAAATGCCTAAGCTGCATCATGGTCCAAATCTAGAATCTGATTCTGGGACAGAGAGACTGAGTAGAAAGTGTTCCCCTAGCTATTCCTGATCACCCACACAGATAATCTTTAGGGGCAGCTGGGTCTCTGGATCCATCGCTTGAAAATTATCCCCCTCAGATATAACAGTGGGGAACTAGAGAGGAGACCTGATGAGATTTGGAGTGGTCTCTTTCTCTGTGAGCCGACCTAGGACTTAAATCCTTTTACTTCCTTGCAAAAGAATTTAAATGGCCCTCCTGCCTTCTCTATGGAATGGAATAGACTGGACTGCAGAATAAAGTTAGGTCATTCATTCCCTCTTTATGAGGTTGAGCTATGCATACTTCTTTTCCAGCTCAGGGGCTCCACTAGCTACATTAATGTCTGGAAGTGTCATGGTGCTTGGGCAGATGAATACCTGAATAAGTCAGTGTCCAGAAATGTTAGTACCCAGAAAAGTGAGTCCTGGAACAGGTTAGTGCAGGGATAGGTCAGTTCCAACCTGACATAATTACTGCCCTGTGATGTCAAATATCATTTATTTCCCAGAGATGTTGAGGATGGGGTTGAGGAGGAAGGATTTTCAAGGAAGTAGCTTTGACAGGGATAGTGACACATTCATTACCTCAACTACAGATCTATTTTCTCTTGGGATCTCTAGCCTCAGGTGGAAAAGGAAAGGACTGTTGTAGTAGGGGAAGAAGGTGCATATAACATCAGGTTAACAAGCTGAAGGAACTGAGAGACGCTATTCTTCATTTTCTTCAAATTGTCCCAGAAGCCCAAACTCCTGCCTTGTGGTCTGTAAGTCCGGCACTGGGTTGCTACCCAACGTCCTTTATAATCATCCCTCCCTCCACCGTCCTCTGTCCAGTCATCCACCCACCCCTGAGGTCTCAGAGATGGAATATAGCCCCTGCCAAAGGCCTGGTCTTTGTGGAGAATAGCTGGCTGGACTGGGCTAGGTTGCCAGCGCCAGACAGTAAAGAGGCTCAGCTTCAGCGTGGGCTCTGAAGGGTGTTGGTCCAGAAAAGCTTCCAGTGTGGTTTTAGGGAAGTGCATTAAAATAGGTCAATTCCCCCAAATATGATTTTTAGCACCATCATCGCACCGCCTCAACTTTCCTGAACCACTCCACCCCCACCCCTCCCTCTCACCCCTGCGTGTATTTGAGTAATATACAAAAGTGTAAATTGCTAATATAGTTCCAGGGACACTCGATTGATGCTCCGATTCTCCATCCCTCCACCCTCATCCCACTTCAAGGGGTGAACTTAGCCGAGGGAGCATAGAGGCGGATAGTGAAGCATAAAAAAGGTCTGTTTAGCCTCTCCTCCCCCCACCCTCAGCCCCCAGCCCCAGTACTCCTTGGCGCCGAAGTGAAGAAACAGGGAATTTTCCTTTCCACGCTCTACGCCCACACATCCAGCCACTTTTGGAGAACTTTGGTAGAAGGAGGGAGGACATGGTAAGAGGGAAGACATAGGGCCAACCCTTCCCTTTTTCCAGCCCAGAAATCCCTAGAGACCGAGGCCCGGGGCACGGAAGAAGACACACCACGGACCTCCCCACTCCCATCCCCTTCCTTCCTCCTAGTAGCTGCCGGCGGCCGAAGGTAGGGAGCGCAGAGAAAACAATTTCTCCCAACAGGCAGCCAAGTGTTCCACGGCTCCCAACAGACGCCGTCTCTGGCCCCGACCCCGACTCCGACCCGGGGCAAGGGCCGACTCCAGGTTCATCTCTGTCTCCACCGCTGGGCCCCGCTTCCGCTCCTGCCACTCCTGGCTCAGCCGCTTCTGGCTTCGCTGACAGTGGGGACAGTGACAAGGAGAGGGTCAGCGCGACCCCTTAGTGCCTCCCTTCTCCCAACCCTCATCCTGTCCTACATGCAGCCCCACACCGCTGTTCTCCGGAAAAATCGGGGGCAAAGCTGTGAGGGATCCCTGTCCAGATGACCCTTTGAGGGACAGAAAGGCTCTTCACAAGTTAACTGCGACCTCTGCTCTAAGTGAAGAAGGTCCCTCCTGGGTTGGGAGTGAGGGGCGGGGACGGACCTGATGCAGAGTTCCACAGTACTCTCGAGTCACTGCCTCAGTGTGCATGGCCACCGTCCACACAGCCTTCTCCAGGGCTCCGCGGCGGCGTCCGGTTCCGGCCCCGGCCCCGGCCCCGGTACCTGACACTGCCTTGCGCAGAGCCCGTCCCATAGACGAGATAGACATCAAGATGCGGTGCTCCTGGAGGACAAAGAGAAAGAGACTGTAGTTCCAATGGTCTAGTTTCGCCCTGGTCAACCCTGCTCCGCCCCTGCTCCCGCATTCCGGCCCCAGTCCGGGAAGAGCCCCAACTCCTCTCAAACAGACGGGGTGGGGCAAGACCCATTCTCTGAGAAAGGGTTCATCCCGTTACCTTTTCTGCCCGGCAGGAGGCGCCCCCTGCTCGCGCTCGTCCCCGGCGCCTAAGAGCCCCAGTGCCAGTCAAGTTTTTCTGGATAAAATCAAAGAAGGAATTTGGGGAGTGATCCATGCCCCCTCCCCAACAGGCCTGAATAGGGCGTTCCTGCTACTCCCCCCTATCCCATTTCCAGACCCAGCTCCCCCCCCACCCCGGTACTGCTCCGACACTCCATGGCCCTCCCCAGAAAAAGCCAGTCCCCGAGGGGTCTCCCCTCACCACCGCCTGCAACTCTTCGAAGATGACAGCGCGGTAATTCCGAAGCACGTCGGGTACGTTGCAGTCCCTGCGTCTGCCGCCGTGCCCTAGAACTGAGCCCAGTATAGCCAGGAGCAGCACACAGAAAGCAGGCTTGGCAAACACCTGGGTGGGAGCGAGGTCTCGGCGTTCACAGAGGCCGTGATCCAGCCCCCAGCACCAGCCACCTGGAAGAGGAACTCGCCACTTCTCTGACCTCACCCCCCTCCCACCACCACATTCCATCTCTCCAGGTGGGGCTCAGGACCACCAGTGGACCATCTCACCACGTCCATGCACACCACGGTCAATTCACCATTCCGCTCAAACATACTTCCCCAGTCATAGCATCTTGCATCCTCCCATCCACCCCCCTGAAACTTAATAGTGATAGCCCCCCCACACACACACCCTGCAGCACTGAGATAATTTGGAGGGTGGTAGTGATGAAGTCACTTGCTTGTGCACTCTTACTGCCTGATATGCGTTCAGGTCATTAGAACAACCAGGGATGTATGTGAGTACACATCGGCGGATGTGTTCTTCAGCTGCCATTGCCCTTCTCCCCAAATCGTTATTCTTTGTTCTGAAATGTGGGATCCAACTGAGTCCTCTAAGATGCTGTTCGGTTGCCTCTCCATGATCCACTTATTATTATTTTTACTTATGGATTAACATAAGATATTGGCCCTCCTGGACCACAGAATAAAAACTGGAAACATGCTGGGAAAATCAAGGGATACTCCAAAGGTAGATCGCAGTCTGGATACATTGTACCCTGTGAATTATCCATGCTACACCAAACTGCCACAGCTTGAAAAATGGAGATGGGTCTGTACTTCAGGGCCAAATAGAACAATCAGCTCCCCAGGATCCCCTCCCCACACTCCACCTCCAAAGTCAGAACATCTGAGAATGTCTTTCTCCTGAGTCCCTTCTAAATTGGTCTCCCAACTTACCAGTGCCTCAACTTTTCAGTGGTTATAGACATTGGAGGCCACATACTCCCCAAGAAGTTGGGAGTGGAAATTCAAGATCAGGAAGGTCACTATTAGGATCTAAAGGGATCTCCTTAGGCTTCTCCAGGACACATTACTTTGTACCAAGACCAACAGCACAGGCAACAAGTGGGTGAATAGAGTAGTAGTTTGGGTGAACAGGAAGGAACATTTTTGAGTGGATGCCTTGGTGAATGAGAGGGCAGGTAGGTTGGAAAGATCTGGTCAGCGGGAGTGAGTTAGTGGGTAAGTGGATAGATGTTTCTGCTCCTCCGTGGAGAAGTTAAACCCTGTTCAACCACAGGAGTGCATTCAGATCCTCTGGAGAAACCATGTTAGGACAATTACACAAGGTTTTCCACCAAAAAAATAGGGAAGAACAGGTCATCTGCCTAGAGAGAGGACATTGACATGCTTCCTGAAAGCAAAGTGCTGGATAAGGTAACCTTTGATATGCAGCCTGTGTCTATTGAGATCCTGCTGAAGCTTTAGCCTGTTAGAATCTAAAAGTTAGATAGAACAGTTTCTTTCATGAGAGACACTAGACCTTGAGAGCCTGTTACATACAGGGGAAAGAATACTGCCAGGTCTCAGTTCTTAGTTCAACCCACCCAAAGGGAGGCAGTCAACAGTTAAGGGCAGTCCCAGTGGATTTTGAGGGTATAGTCTGGTACTGAGTGCCCCTTCTCTGAGCACCCAAATTATATACTTCCTACACCTCAACACAGACATAGATACACATGTTTCCCTATAGGCTGGAGGCACTTTAGATTCCCCCTCCCAGCCCATTAGGCTTCACTGTACACTTTGCATTGTATCCAGGAGACCAGAGAATCCAGTCCCAGAGAGGGTCTGAGTCTGCACCCAACTTCCTCTCCTCCCCAGCAAGACCTTCCACAAGCCAATTTGCTAGTCAGGAAAAGGGCCCTGAGGCTCCTGCTGGGTTACAGGAATCACTGCAGGGAATTTCCCAAAGGGTAACAGGAAAGACAATTAACAACTGACTAGTATTAAAGGCAGTCTGTTTCTCCCAATTTGCCCCAATTTGCCCCAATTTTCTCAAATCTGTTTTGGGGGATTGGTCCACCAAGATGTATACTCTGGCCTCAAACACATAAAACCTGGGGTGCTTATAAGGACTCTCAACTCCCAAACCTCATCCAGAGTCCACCTTTTCTCCAGGCAGCATCCCAGTGCCCCAAAGTTCCAGCTAGGGGTCCTTTTTCCCAGACTCCCAAACGGTCATGATTTCCTTCCTCCTCCTACCCGAACCTATTATCCTGATTACCCAGCCTCAACCCAGCCCCCTTTCAAGTCTCATTCCAGGGCCCTCACCACCCCCCCAAACCTCAGATGGGGTCCCCGCTCACCATTGGGCTCTCTAGGAGCCGGGTCCCCCTCAGGGCCCCCCCCACTCAGGCAGAGCAGCCTCGAAGCATGGTCTCCGCAGGACCGTGCTCAGCAGGGGTTCCCTGCCCCAGCCTCCCCTTCAAGCTGAGGTCCTGAAGCTCAGTCGCTCCCCCTTGGGCTGATGACTGCGAGACTCCCTAAAAGTGCCCAAGGATCTGCATTTGAAGTTGGCTCCACCAGGCGATAGGGGATCGAGAGGGAGGGAGTGAAAAGGGGAGGGAAGGGAAGAGAAGGGAAGGGGAGGAGAGGGGAGCACTTCGGAACTGCCAGTCCTCCCCTCTCCGCCTCTTCATATCCTGTCTCATCAAGTTTTTCAGGCAGATGATCAATTAACCAGCCTTCTGCACCGCCTCCCTCAGCCAAGAACCCCTCCGGAGGGCCTTCAGTCCTTGATTAAACTGTTATCGGCCAAAAGGAAAAAAAAGACACGTTACAGGAGCAACGTGTTGGTCCGACGGGTCGGTCTGAGTTCAGCGAAGGTAAGAAAGAACCCAAACCGCCTTTAGCCTGGTCTGGCTGGAAGCAGAAAGAACTCAATGGCACAAGCCTATGCTCATCCCAGCAAAGGCCAACTCCGTGAGGCTCTCGCTGCCTCCGCAGTGCCCCGCACTTACTTATCAAGAACAACCTTAAAAGTCAGGAAGGTCAGAACTGTGAAGCACTCTCGAGGCCGAAAGCCAAAGTTAAATTTCCCAGGGCCAGTTGCTGCAAAGAGGTCACCACCAACCAAAGAAAAAGGCTCAAACTTAGGCAGGGCTAGTAACAACCATTCCAAGTGGCCAGCTGCATGGGGCACTTGGGAAATGAAGCTGGAGCTCTGTGGGATGAGACCAGTACCAGACTTTCTGCCTGACCCCAATTAGAAGCCCAAAGTCAAGTTCTGTTTTCTACCCTTTCTGACAAGACCTGAGACCTTGCAGAGGGCTTCCAGGATAGCAAAATCAGAGGCCTGTATCCTGTGGCTCTGAGGGGCTTATCCAGTTCGAATTTTCCCAGAAAAACCCCATTCTTGCTGCTGCTGCTTTGGGGTTCTGTAAAATGGCTGTTTCTTATCTACTATTAAGTAAGAAAGATTGGGCTTTCATGCATTTCATCCCCTATAACTCAATGGAAAGTTTTCTCCCAAAAGACTCATTTTCTGCTGATTACAAGAAAGCAAAGCAAAGCAAAGCGAGAATGTCAGCTTCCCTAAGCAACCAATGCCAGACAATGTGAATGTGACCTGACACCATCCAGTTCTGTCATGTCCTAGCAGCTTTTGACCCAGCTCCCTGACGCGGGGACTTCCAGAGGCCACTGTGGGAGACGTTTCTTGCCAACCAGGGAGCACTTTTCTTCTTCACAGAATCCAGGATTCCAGGCCAGAGGCTGGCCTGCACCTAATTCCTGGCAGCCTCCCGCTCCTCCAAACTCAAAGCCCTCGTTTGAGTAAGTGGGGGTGGGGAAGAGGTCTCTTGGCTTGCTCATCATGGTGACTTCATTTCTCCAGGTTACATTAAAAAGGTCATGATGAAAGACCTGTCCTGGAGTGTATAGAGATAGCTAACAGAGCAGTTGTAGTTGCTTTTTCTCATTTCTGAAACAGAAGTGTTTCACACTTTATAAAGTGGTGCTTCACAGAGCACAGGAAAAAGGTTCATTCCATCTAGAGCAACTCTTCGTCTACAAATATTCGACAAAAGTCATGCCCAATCTCCAACCACCCCCAACTCCTTTTTTTTTTTTTTAACATAATAACATAATCCTTTTTAAACCAAGGACAACCTGGTAGGCCTGGAACTGAAACTGGCTCCAGAGTACAAATAGTAATTTCCTTCATGGAACCAAGGTTTCTAGACTATTCTCAGGGGCTCAGTTTTCACTTCTGTAAAATGAGTGGACTAAGAGAATATCTTAAAAGTCTCTTTCCTGATCCAATTCTCCAGGAATCTCTGAAATTATAAAGGATAACTCAGCAGAGACAAATCTTTACCTCATTGGACAATAATACAGCAAGGCTCTGAATTCAAAGCAGCACCTGATTCTTCTTCCACATCTATGGATTACCCACTTTCAGGGAATTATGGGGGAGTTGGAAAAGGAATCCCACTAGCTATAAATTCTATGATCAATTGAAAACACCCAGTTTCAGATTTGAAGATAGGTACTTTTCAGGAAGCTATGTATCTCTCAGCAAGAGTATATGGCCTGCCAGAAGAGGAAACATCTCAGCTCTTATACCTCTGTTCTTTTTCCTTGGGTCACCTATGGTATTCGTTTCCTTCAGAGTTATCATTTCAAGCTAGGGTTAACTATGAAATTATATACTAGTGAACAGAGCCCAGAGCAGGCTACATGGAGGGTGAAAAAAGATGAACAGTCTAAATGGAAGCCACAGCAGAAAAGAATTTGTAGAACTGAACTCACTTTTATTTTTGGAGCTGACATTTGAAGTTTAAAAGTTCAGTTTTCCACTGTTTCTAAAAACACTGGTAATTTCAAAAGTCAATAGCAAGTAATCAGAACAGTCTATGTAGTTTAACTGTCTCAATATTTTTTATGAAAACAGCACTAAATACTAAAGAGGAAATTCAAATGTGATGGGGGGGGTGGAAGGGAGAATGCACAGGACACATCTTAAATGAACCACGTGCAGTGGAACAGCTCTGAATAATTTTCTCACCAAGTACCCTGCTGTGGGTCACCACCTGAGGAAACAGGAGGCTTTCCCTTCAGCAATGGATGTCTTTGTTTCTGTAAATTTATCTCTATAATCACTTAATGTACACTTGGTGGTGTGTGCATAGGGCCTCCAGAGAGGAAAGAATATTTCTAAATGAAATGAAAACATAAGTGAAACCTGGAAGTATATACTACCACTCCCTATATATTAAATCATCATGGATTAAATCATCTCAACATTGAGAGGAAGGAAAGAATTACAAAGCACTTAGAGACAGATTATCCAAGAGATGGAACTCTTACTCCTGTGCTCTCTATATAAGCAACTGAAATGAAAAACATCAATCTGCTCATTTAAGGACTAATTATGGCCTTGGATCACATAAATTATTTTCTATAACAATGTATTTTTCTTACCCAGTTCCCCAAAGGTAACACAATGTAGACTGGTAAAAAGCTGGTGATTAAACTGGCTTTTAGATTTCCATATATAAAATCATATATACGAATTAGGATAATGAGCCTCAATGTCTAGTGCAGTGCTTCATATACTAAAAGTTTAATGTTTGTTGAAAAATGATCATTACTTATATTCAACTCATCTTTGAAGAAATAAGTAGATTATTTTTCCATGGAAAATAGCGCAGCTGGGGAATTTGTTTTTGTAGAGTTAAGAAGGTTGGGGGACTAGTCAGTCATCATTTGTAATCATATCCCTCAAGGTTTACTAATAAAGCCTTTAGAAAATAACATGATGGGCAGTACCTTCCTCACATGCCAAGAACAAGTCTCCCCAAGAAGGAATCCTCATTTCCTAGGACAATGTGTGATTGGCAATTCTCCCTAGCAACTTGCCACTGGTGTGCAAAATCCATTTCACATCTCAGTCTTTCCTTTCTTTATCCTGATCATCATAAAATCTCTTGGCAAGTTAAAGATATTTCAATCAAGATAACATGACTTTTCCACCAGCTTTAGTATCCTGGCAAAATTAGAAATGTAAAATTAAGATGAATTTCTCAATCCTAAATTAGATTATCTCTTTACATTCCCCTAAACCAAACAGTCTGTACTTTTCTTTTTTTTTGGAGGGGAGAAAGCAAGGCAATTGTGGTTAAGTGACTTGTCCAAGGTCACACAGTTACTATCAAGTGTCTGAGGTTGAATTTGAACTCAGGTCCTCCTGACTCCAGGGGTGGTGCTCTATTCACTGTGCCATCCTAGCTGCCCCAAGTCTGTACTTTTCAATGTCATTTTCACACAGACACAAACTAGTCACAAAACTGGTTAGTTTCAATGCTTGCCTACTTTCTGTAGAGCTCATAATACACAGAGGTGTCTCCAAATGTCCCAAAACACTACTCTCTTTCTTTCCTCTACTCCAGACAGAATTACTGTTTATCTTCACAACATACATAATGAAAAGATTCAGTCTTCTCAGTCTTCCTATTTTGTGTGTTCAGCAATGAGGGCAAAACAGCTCTGCTGGGTACATGTTGACTACAAGTAAAAAAAAAAAAATCACCTGTAAAAATGAAAAAAGCCTCTTGTCGATGGGTAAAGAACATATTCCCAAGGAAGGCCATGTCTGACAACACCAGATGAGACTTTCCAATAAAGGTAGACATCAATAGGGCTTGGCTTCCCTTTTTCTTTTATTCCAGATCTAGAGGGGCCAAGAGAACTGTCACCTTGAACTATATAGCTAGAACCTTGTATCCCCATATAATCCCTAGGGGGGAAACCATGCACACAAATCATTGAACACCTAACCATTTTGTATTACAGCTCTTTGAAGCAACATACTTTAAGATGTCAAATTTTGCATTATATCTGCTGAAAAAATGAAATAACTATGTTCTCTCTCAGGTGTGCTCTTTCTCTCTCTCTCTCTCTGTCTTACACACACTTTCCTCATGCAGCCTGTACTTATTCTGTATTAAAGCAAATTACAGTGAATTTAATTTTAAGTAAGGAATACAAGAAGGCTAAGAAGGTCAAACCCTATTTTCTCCCAAACATGACAATTTAAAGATTCAAATGTCATAGCAACACTGTTTGTTTGTTTTTTCCCCACTGAGTTCTCCACAGTCTTGGTGAGTGACAGCTTCTCAGTTCATATCAACCTATGGTGAACCTGAGTTGAATATGACAAACTTCTTTGGAGATAACTCAGGGCCAGACAAACCCCAAAATTCGAAATGAAAGCAGAATAGCCTAGTGAAGAACAATCCATAAACAAATGACAGGTTACTAAACTTGACACATAAGATTTTTTCAAAAAAGATTTAATCAAATTTAAAGAGCAAGCCAACTTTATAAAGAGACTGCTTGCCTAGCACATCCGCACTCAAAATCCTAGTGTCTCAAAGACCAGTCCTCATGGTATGCACAGTTCATCTGAAAAGCATCTGCAGCACAGCTACCGGGAGGCCATCATTTACCTCCCTCCTTCTGCACCTTGGCTAGCGAGACAATGCTACTTTCTCCACGGCAGTGACAGGAGTGGATACGGCAACATCTAGAAGGTGTTTTTAATCTTGGCTGCTACAAGCACAAGGATCTCCCCAATCTTTTTCTGCCAATTCTCAATGTCCTTGGACACTTCACACCACAGTTCCCCATGGCGGGGCTCTGCATTCTCACACCGTTTCTTGACCTCTTCCTGCTGCTCCTAGAAGAAATCAAAACAGGACTTTAAGTAAGCATCTATCTACTTTCACCTGGAGGGTATCAGCTCCAAGGTCCTCATATATTTACTCTATCCCAAACCCCAGCACAAGAAGCCAGGGCATATGACAACATTTCAGTTCATAAAGGCTGTGCTGTATAATTAAGGGACAATGAATTTCCAGCAACAAGGAGATCAAATGTTAATCAATGACAGAGTAAAGAGATGTGTTTAAGTTTAGTCCTATTTATTTTCAGTCTGACAATTAACACAGGATCACCCACTATGATGAAGGGCAACTGAAACAAGAATAATATAAATGCAAATAATCCTAAAGTCCTTTACAGTCAGCTTTGGAATACAAGTTTTGTTTCATTTTGTTATTTGGGGGAGGTAGGGAGTAGGTGGGAAAAATGCATTTGGAAGTTCAGTCAATTCTTCATCTATATTTAGCTCAGGTTGAATCAAAAGTCTACTTTCCCTAAATTCAAATCACACAGCCCAGGCAAGTGTTAGGTAGAAAGAAGTCATTCGGGATTAAAAATTCACCACAGATAATAGGACAATCAATGTGTATATAACAGAGTTAACTCTACTGTATATTCTTGAAATCAAATGTTTTCTTCACCAGCACACAGTCCAATGGGTAAGTAGCAGGTGAGAGACAGAAAATGTATGTCTACTCTGCCAGGGACTTCTTAACACTCATGACTCTAAGCACAGTCTGGGTTACCTTGTATTGACTGGTTCTTCTGTCACAAATACAAGGATGTGTCTGAGATGATTTCTTTTGGGGAGCGATCACACTAACCCCTCCCCCACAGGTGACAGAGTAGGATAGGGGACTGGGCCTATAGTCAGGAAGACGAGTTTAAATTCAGCCTCAGATACTTAATGGATTCTAGACAAGTCACTCAAACTGTCTACCTCAGTTTTCTCAACTGTAAAACAGGAATAATAATAGCATCTACAGACAGTATCTGTAAAAGCTTAGTCCAGTCCCTGGCACATTATAGCTGCTTAATGACTGCTTATTTCCGCTTCCCACACTATCTCCCCCTCCATCTCTAGAAAGACACTAGCTCAGCATCTTAGACCACTCCCAAGCCAGGTCTTAGAAGAGCATTTAACAGGAAGAAAAAAGCTGAGCTTTTTTTGGCCAAAGTAGTTTATAGTCAGCTACTTGAAGTTCATGGCAGACACAAGGTTTTGGGTTTGTTTTTTTTCCCTGATACTCTTCCGGTAATGATGGTAGTGTACAATTTGCCATCCTGGAAAAATATCTAGCGTAGCTTATTTTTCCCATGGTAGATAGAGGCTCTGCAGATAGGAATTGAAAATGACTAGAAATAACATAAGACAGTAACTCTACCACATGCTGTAATGTGTCCCAACTGCACAACTCCTGTGGGTGACCAAGTCACTGCTAAACAGACACATGCATTCTTCTCAAAAAGCACTCCCCAGAGCTTAGGTCAAAGAAAACTTAAACCTGTTTAGGACTCAATATACTTCCACATTAGGATGCTATACTATTACCATTGCCCATAGATTCAGATCACAAATTAATAGCCTCAGAATTTCTAACTTTTGAATTAAAAGAACAGAGTTCTTAACCTTTTTTGTGTCAAGGACCTCTTTAGAAGTCTAGTGAAACCTATAGACTTCACAGAATAATGTTTTTAAATGTATAAAATAAAATAAAATACAAAGGATTACAAAGGAAATCAGTTATATGGAAAGTTATTTTAAAATATTTTAATTGAAAAATTTTTAAGTATTTACATTTAACTTTAAAAGTTCATAGAAAAACATGTTTAATAGGAATGTATATGTAGATTGCATATCAGATTGCATGCCATCTTGGGGAAGGAGAGGAAGAAGGGAGAGAAAAATTTAAAACTTATGGAAGTGAATGTTGAAAACTAAAAATTAATTAATTTTTTAAAAGTTCAAAGACCCAAGGTTAAGAATCCCTGGCTCACAATACAGCCCTCAGATTTTTTTTTAATTCCTTAACCATCATTTTTAACAGTTTGTTATCAATCCAAAACTGCTTATAACTTATTTTTAAATTATTTAGACTGAATTATTTGTCTAGTTTTGGAGCCAAATGCTGAAAAACAGATACTGATTAAAAACAGACTGCTAGACAGGATATTTGACCTACTTTTATATTTTTATTTTATTTTATTATATTTATCATTTTATATAAACTATATTTTATTTTTTACATTTCATTCATTACTATTGAAGGTCATTCCTTTTCTCTCATTAAAAAAAAGAAAGAAAATCATGATCTAATTAGCAGCTTTTAAGAACTGGTACTTAGAAGGCAAGAGCTCCTGTTACTGAAGGAAAGGTTGCTCAGAAGCCCAGCCTCAGGTAAATTAAAAGTAGCATTCATAATACACTTCAAATCACAGAATGTTAAAGAGACGGGAGGGACCTCAGAGATACTTCGAGATTCTCTCATTTTATAGAAAAGAAAACAAAAGTCAAGGGATGAAATGATTTACCTAAAGTCAAAAAGCAGAACTAAGACCTGAGCCCAGATATTCCAATTTAAAGTACTCCAGTGCCCTCCTACTCCACAATCTTAAATCACTTCATCCTTTCACCTCAGGGTAGAGAAGGGAAATGGAAAGATTAGGGAGGAAATGCAGAGCAAGTAGCAATCTAGGAACTGTCACTAAAAAAGCTTCCTTACCTCAGTACCATGTTGTAATTCAAATTTGTAGAAGAAAGCCCAGGCATCCCCAAGGTCAGAGTCAATCTTTACCGTACGGTGGAACCACTCCCTGGCCTTGGTGATTTTACGTTCACTCCAGAACAGTCTATGGCAGAGAACAGAAAGAAGAGTGGGCTGAACATCATTTCCAGAACATGCTCATTTGGTGACCACAAGGTTGTATAAGACCAACAGATTATGTGCTGCAAGCAGGACAGTATTACAAGCTCTGAGACAGAAAAAAAGCTAGCTTTATTTTTAAGATGGGGAATCTGCAATCTTTCTGCATTAAAAACCATAGTTTTCAGAAACTTCCTCACTGAATCCAGATAAATTTTCCCAAAACACAAGAACCAGATTTTAAAATTCTGAGGAATGGTCATTTTCCCATGGGTCAGATGATAAAAATAAAAAACGAGTACTCCTAACTGCATTAAATTCAATATTATTACCAAGGAAGAGACAAAAAGAAATTTTTGTGGAAATTATTAACGGACTTCCTGGATGTTCCTGCTTTGCCCAGTCTAAAACAGGGTCAACTCCATTAAAGATAAAAATTTCCTAGGTGGTGCAGTAAATAGAGCATTGACTCTGGAGTCAGGAGGACCTGAGTTCAAATCTGACCTCCTTCACTTAACACAAAAACTAGCCGTGTGACCTTGGGCAAGTCACTTAATCCCAACTGCCCTCCAAAAAGCAAAAAAAAGAAAGAAAGAAATTTCCTTGGAAGAAAGCTGATGCTGTCCATTAATGCCAACAAACACATCATACATAAGAAATCTTTGAAACTAAAGTTCCCAAAGTATCTTTATCTCCTATTCTGTACCTGCAAAACCCTATTTATCACCCAACTACATAACTAGAAGAATTATAAGGAAAAGCAAAGGAGAAATAAATAAAAAGGAATTGGTAAACTAGGGTGCTAAGACAACAACAGGTAGTTTGAATTATGTTTGCTAAAATTAAAAAATTCAGTCTCCAGATTAAGCCATAACCAACTACAAATGAAGATCAGACTACACTACAGTCTTGTTAGGCACAAGTTCAAAGGGACACCACATCAAAGAAAATTCAGTGGGAACCTTAAAGCCACTACCCCAAGGAGATGGGGGACCACTACAGTTATATCCATGTCCAGGGCAGGTCTAATTTAATTTTCCCTCTCTGGCTATAGCTACCACTGTGCAAATATTTTATGGGCTTGGTTTCTACACATCAAACAGGGCTCAATTATGCCAGTCAATTTCTTATGAATAAGGTGACTGTTTTGACTGGTACAAGTTACTAAATGGTATAATTTCATGGCCTGATAACATGATTGTTTTTTAAGCCTTATGGTTCTGTTAATTGCTTAGTGTTAGATAAACTGTGATTTAAAGAGCATGAACCCTGATAACAGAGATACAAAATAGCACCATGGGAACTGCTAGGAGTAACTTATTTACTTTAACCAAAGCTTTTTACAAGGCCGTTAGTTATCCCTATCAGGTTGTCATATACGAAAGTCATTGGAGGCAGTAAAAGTCCATGAGCTGGATTTAGCTGTATAACTAAAGAGGTACAAGTTGGATCAAGAGGGGGTCTGGAAAAAGTCTTTTCCTTTGCTGACTAAAGTGAACTTGTCACATTCTCTGTCAGTCCTCTGGCAGCCCATAGCGCTAAAGCCACTAGAGCCTGTGGGGCCTCATTTGCTTTGGCTTGGAAGAGATTGTGAAAGAGCTGGACACTAATTTCCAGTCCTCATCTATTAAATGCTTTTGGCACTAAAGAGAAAAATGAGCAACAGAGTAGTTGGCTCTGCTCACTGCAAACCAAAGCCAGTCATGCTCTGGAATAGAAGCCATTAGAAAGTCACTGTGGGGGCCAGGAGGAAGCAGGGGGCAAACGTTACCAAAGGAAACTTAAGTTCAAATAAAGAGGACCTGACTAGTTTTTAAATACACTAAGAGGAAGAAATAGGGAAAGGGGAATTTTCATCAAGTCTAATTTCAACATCAATATATGTTACTTCAGTCTTTCATGTAAATTTTATCAAGCAAATGAGAGGCCAGGGTCAAATTTATGACAAATGAACATCTCCCTGGAAGACTGTAGGCCACCAGCCTAATGGAAACAAGTGCATCTGTGCTGTAGAGTTACTCACCACTCAAAAGTTTTCTAGACAAAGTCTTGTAAGAAGCTTTTGTGTATATTGTAACTAAGTCTATATCACAGAAAATAGAACGGAGAAAGTAACAGGAGCTGTACTACTAGAAGAAAGAGAGGAGCAGGACAAGGTAACCATCTGACTCCCTAGAGAAAGAGAAACTTTAAAGGGAATCAGAGATCTTTCAAGAGGAAAATTCTTTCATAGACTACCAGACAACTAGAGTTGTGCTTCTTAATGAACTTTAGTTAGGGAAAAACTGGTCAAACCCCCAAAGAGAAAGTACAGCCTTCCTACAACATGAGACCTATTCAGAAAACATATTCCATGTACATTTCAGGGAGGAGGTAGGGAAAAAACACTTCCACATACGCTGCTTAACTTAATAAAAGGTCTAAGTCATGAAGATTATGGCAGCTCTGAATCTTCTTGATCATGTTCTAATCACAAAGGGTATGAGGACTAAGGATAAAAGAGAAAAACAGCCACACTCAGAGAGTAACTTAAAGGAAAACTGAAGGATTTTCTTCCCCAGGGAACTTGCACAACTAAAATGCCTTGTAACTGTCCAGGGACTATTAACAAAAATCATTATCTGATTAGATGAAGGGGCCCTGTAAAAGATTACCAAAATTACACATTAAAAATAAAGTCTCACAACAAAGCACACATCTCCCTAAATGAACAGGCAGATTCCAATAATCTATAATCTTGAGTTGGAAGGGACCTCATCAATCATCTAATCCAATTCATATCACCACCACCACCCCCAAATGGCTAATATAAACACACTTGACAAGTAGTCACCCAGTACAAGGGTGCCTGAAGACTTCCAATTAGGGAACACCTACTATCCCCTAAAGCAAGTCATTCTACTTTAGGGTAGTTTTACTGTTACAGGCACAAAATTTTCACTTGACATTAAGCCTAAATTTGCCTCTTTCCAATTTCCACCTAGTTTTGTACACGAGGGCCAAGCAAAACAAATCTAATCCCTCTTCTACATGACAGCCTTGACATAATTAAAGACAGGTATCATATACCCTTGTCTTTCCCCCTGAACCTTGTCTTCTTCAAGCTAAATAACCCAGGTCCTCCTAGCTACCCTCCAATGGCATAAACCTGAAACTTATGCTGCATTAAAAAGAGAAATTTCTTGGAAGAAAACCAATGCTGTCCATTAATGCCAACAAATCCATCATATATATGAAATCTTTGGAACTAAAGTTCCCAAAAGGTCTGTCTCCTGATATGCATCTGAAAAACCTTATTTGTCACCCAACTACATAACTGCAAGAATTATAAAGAAAAATAAAGAAAAAAATAAAAAATGAATATGGGGGTGCTAGGACACCACCACCTATATTGCTAGCCGTTTCTTCTTAAGGCTAAATAACCCCAGCTCCTCCTACCTATCTTCCAATGGCATAAGTTTGAAACCCTTCAACAATCTAGTTGTCACCTTTGGGATGTTCTATGGAGTTTTATCAATGTCCTTTCTAAAATATGATGCAAAGAACTAAACACAATATTGCAGATGTGGTCTCACCATAATGAGATTATCACCACTTTATTCCTAAAACCTACATGTCTCTTAATACAAATATAAAAGGAAGAGTTACTCACTTAGCCACAGCTAGCAGGACATGGGGGTCATGTTCACACTTCTTCAAAGCATCTACACTCTTAGTCTTCCTCTGGGGTCTTGCCTCAAGAAAAATTGCTTCTGACCACAGGATGCCTAAAATTCAAACAAAAAGAATACAACCACTAGTTATCTCAGGGATCCAATTCCTAATTTTAAAATAGTTTCATAACAAAAAGTCCATTTAAAATAAATATAATATTCCCCAATCAGAAATGCATAAGCAAATGTACTTGATCCTAAAATTGTGCATCCTCTGAATTGCTGATGTATGTAACAATCTGATGTATTTATGTAATATCAACCATCACTAAACATTTATTAAGAGCCTAATATGAGCCAGGAAATCTGCTAGGTTATAAAAAGAGGCAAAATACAGTCTGTGCCCTCAAGGAGCTTACAATCTAATGGGGCAGATAATATTAAAAAAA
This sequence comes from Pseudocheirus occidentalis, assembly GCA_028646575.1. Classification (NCBI taxonomy): domain Eukaryota; kingdom Metazoa; phylum Chordata; class Mammalia; order Diprotodontia; family Pseudocheiridae; genus Pseudocheirus; species Pseudocheirus occidentalis. The sequence continues at coordinate 119,792,085 of CM053595.1, read as the reverse complement.
ATTATTATATATATGATATATATATATATATATCAAAAAAGCTATATGCAAGACAAATAAATAATTAACAGAAGGGAGGCATTAGAATTAAGAGGGGCTGGTGAAAGCTTGTAGTAAAAGATGAGATTTTAGTTGGGACTTTAAGGAAACAAGGGAGGTCAGTAGTCAGAGCAGAAGAGGAAGAACATTCTAGGCAGAGGGGATAGCCTGGGAAAATGTCTAGAACTGAGAGATGGAGCATCTCATTCCTAGAATAGCCAGGAGGCCAGAGTCACTAGATCAGAAGAGTAAAGTGTAATAAGACATTCTCCTACCATTCTATGAGAGGAGTGGGATACAAGGACTTTGAATACCAAACAGAGCATTTTGTATTTGATCCTGGTGGGGCTAGGAAGCCGCTGGAGTTTACTGGTGGGGATGGGAGAGGCTCCTGCAGGTGGAGGTCGTGACCTGCACTTTAGGAAAATCACTTTAGAGGCTGAATGCACTAGAGCTGGAAAAGACTTGAGGCAGGCAGACCCACAAACAGGCTACTGAAATCATCCAGGTGTGAGGTGATGAGGGGCTTCATCAGATTGCTGGTAGTGTCAGGAGAGTAAGGAGCTTATTCAAGAGATGTTACAAAAGTGAAACTGATAGACTTTGGCATCAGCTAGATATGGGGGAGGGGGGTTAGAGAATGAGGAATTCAGGATGACTCCTTGGTTGTAAGGTCAAAGGACTAGGAAGATGGCTTTATCCTCTATAGTAATAGGGAAGATAGCAGGGGGAAGAGGGAGTTTAGGGGAAAATTGTTAAGTTCCGTTTTAGGCATACTGAATTTAAACTGTCTACTGTGTATTTAGTTAAGAAATATCTAAAAAGGCAGTTGAAGATGTAAGACTGGAAGTCAGCAGAGAGTTTGGGACAGCATAGGTAGAACTGAGAATCCTTTGCACAGAGATGATAATTAAATCCATGAGAGATGAGATCACACCCAGAGGGACACCTACAGTTAGAAGGCATGATTGGGAAAAGGATCCAACAAACACAGGGGAGAAGTCAGGTAAAATTTAGAAGCTTAAAGTTTATTTCAAAGAAAAAGTCCTTTTTGTTGACTGGAAATTATATAAATTCAAGAAGAAATGAAATCATCCTATTTTCCCTTCATGAGGCTAAGAAATTCTTTCAAAGAAAAAGTATCACCTTAAAGAATAACAAGGACAATCTCTGTCATCTAAAAATATACAGCATGAAAACAAAAGCTTCAGTATAAACAATGTACTTCAACATAGTAGGGAGCACTGACTAAAGAATTTGAGGGTTTAAAGCTCAGTTCTGACACCAGCTATATGATCTAAGGCAAATTAATCGCTTAAACAGTTTTAAGTGTCAGTTTCCCCGTTTTAGGATCATAAGGTTCAGAGCTGGTAAGGAATTCAAGGAAATAGGGACAAAAGTGAGGTTAAGTAACACATGCAAAGCCACAGAGTTAGTAAGAAGCAAAGCTAGGATGCAAACCCAGGTTCTCTGGCTCCAAATACAGCATTCTTTTTACTACGTTGCATACCAATGTATAACATGCAAATATACACTTTGTAAAGTTTAAAGTGTTATATGAACACGAATTATTTCAGCCCAAGACACTTGATGGAACATGGGCCCAGCTGGGTGGTTTTACAAGCAGAGATTCCTATTTTGAAAATGAAGGACCTCAGATTTCTGTGGCATGGCCACTCCCTTCCATACCTTCACATTATCTTTAAGTTTTGTTCTGATTTTTAATACTTTGCTTTAATTATCTACAATATGCCTCCATAACCTCCTGAATCCCAATCCCAAAATGAGAATATGAGAAAAACAAAATCTATTACAAACATGTATAGTCAATGAAAACAAATTTCCACACTGGCCAAGTCCAAAAAGTATCTCATTCTGCATCAACTCTTCATCTATCAGGAAAGCGATAGTATGTTTCATCATTAGTTCTTTGGAATTCTGATTGGTCATTATGCTGATAAGAATTCAGGACAAGAGTATTCCATAACATTTATATATCATCACTTGTTCATCCATTCCCCAATTTATGGACACCCCCCTCAGGTTCTTATTGTTTGTCCCCTCAAGAAGAGCTAGAATTATTTTTTTACATCCTGAGACTTTTTGTTTAGGACTAATCCCTCTCTTAATCTCCCTTTCCATCTAATTTCCCTCCCCCCCCCCCTTATGGCCTTTACCTATTTATTTCCCTATAGAATAAAATGTATTTTTGTACCTATGTGTATGTGTGGTTGGTGTGTATGTATACTTCCTTCGACCAGTTCAGAAGGGCAAGGTTCAAATGCTCCCCACCCCTTTGTCTAGATGTCAGTCTATGCATATTCATTGTGTGAAATAACTTTGCCTAACACTCTTTTTCCTCCCCCCCCTTTCTGTTTTTCTTTTAAGATCTTCAATACTTAAGAGAACCACTCCCAGATCTTGTCTAACTGGACTCCTTCTATGAACCTGAGGATGATAGAAGAAGAGACACAGGTATCATTTCCCCATATCTGAATGTAAATAGTTTCTTTGTTTAATCCTTTATCATTGTTCATTCATGTTTACCTTTTTATGTTTCTCTTCATTCCTTTGTTTAAATCATATTGTTTCCATCACTCTGGTCTTTTTATCAGGACTGCTTGGAAGTCCTTTAAAGACTTTAAACACCCATTTTTCCTCCTATAGCATTATACTCAGTTGTGCTGACTGTAATGTTATTGGGATATAAGATCTTTCCCACCCATTACCTTCCCAGGCCTCACTTGGAGCCCATTAAAGGAAGCTTGCTTAGGGGAGGTTTGTTTATAGGAAGGCTTTCACATCTTTTGTTAATTTCTAATTAAGCACCAAGTCAGGAGGGGTATGATGCCCTCCGGCTCTAAAAAAGGTATATATACCTTGAGGTTAGCATTTTGCTTTGGGGCTCACGAATTGGAAGAGTGTTTTTGTGATCTGATCAGATGAGACTCTGGGTATCTGTCAAGGAGCCAACCAGTGTGCGCCACCCGCGCCACCCACCCCAGATTTGAAAAACTCAGATGTTGGTGCTTCTCTCTTGTAACTATGTATGTACTGCCTTGGTCAGAAAGGTGGATCTATCTGTTGATCTGTGCTAATTTCTCAGACTGTTAGAAGCCCTGTCTGTTGGTCTTTATTTATCTGCTTGTATTTTCTCTATTTTCTTTATTTGGATTTTCTCTTAAGTTCAGGGTGCTGACTTTTGCTCTGAATGAATGAATGTAATTAAAAAAGACTCCTGATCCCTTGAACAGTTGTCCTTCCTAATAAAGCAGATCTAAGAACCTGCGCTTGCAGTCATCCTGGGTATGCCAGTGTGGTTGCCACTACACTAGCTAAGTTTTTTCAGCTTATAAGCTCTTATCTTTTGCCCTCTGGAATACCATATTTCAAGTTACTAAATCATGTGTGATCCCAATTATGGTTCCTTTACATCATTCTTTTTTTTTATTTATTTTTTGGTACATTTTAAGTTCTGAAATGTCTTCCTCCATCCTTCCCCACCCTATCATTTAACATGGATAGATATATAAATATGGAAATATAGCTATATGTTAAATCACACCACGAATACTTCTATTTATCAGTTTCTTCTCTGGAAGTGGATAGCATCTTCCTTCATAGGACCTTTGTAGTTGGTTTGAATATTTATAATACACAGAATAACTTAGTCATTCACAGTTATTCTTCTAACAATATTGCTATTACTGCATACTAAGTTCTCTTGGTTCTGCTCATTTCACTCTTCATTATTCCATACAAGTCTTTCCATGCTTTTTTAAGATCAACCTGCTAATCATTTTTTACAGAACAACATATTCCATAACACTCATATACAACAACTTGGTTAGCCATTTCCCAATTTATGGGCATCCTCTCAATTTCCAGTTCTTTGCCACCATAAAGAAAGCCACTAAAAATATTTTAGAACACTTAGGTTCTTTTCCTTTTTCTCTGGTCACTTTGGAAAACAAACCTAATAGTGGTATTGCTGGGTGAAAGGGTATACACAGTTTTATAATTATTTGAGTATAATTCTAGATTGCTCTCCAAAAAGGTTTTATCAGTTCACAGTTCAACCAACAGTATACCAGTGTCCCAATTTTTCCACATCCTCTCCAACATGTCATTTTTCTTTTCTATCATTTTAGCCAATCTGACAGATATGATATCTCAAAGTTTTTTTAAGCTTTCATTTACTATTTTATTTTCCCCCAGTTACATGCAAAAACAATTTTTAACGTTGGTTTTTAAAACTTTTGAGTTCCAAATTCTCTCTCTTCTTCCCTTCCCAACCCCCCTCATTGAGAAGGCAAGCAACTCAATATAAGTTATACATGTATAGTCATGCAAAACATATTCATAATAGCTATGTTGTGAAAGAAAACAAACAAAAAAAGTCAAGAAAAATAAAGTTAAAAATACAATGCTTCAATCTATAGTCAGACACCTTTAGTTCTTTTGCTGGGAATGGATAGCATTTTTCATCTTAAGTCCTTCAGAGTTGTTTGTCTTGGGTTGTTTTATTGCCAAAAACTCAGTCACTGACAGCTAATCATCTTACAATACTTGTTACTCTGTACATAGTACATTTCATTTTTGCCATCAGCTAATGCAAGTCTTTCTGATAGCATCCTGCTCATCAATTCTTAGAGTACTATTATATTCCATCATAAACACATGCCACAACTTGTTCAGCCATTCCCCAATTGATGGGCTTCCCCTCAACTTCTAATTCTTTACTCCCCAGAAAGGAGCTGCTACAAATATTTTTGTACATATAGGTCTTTTTCCTTTTTGGTTTTTCTTTTAACCTCTTTTGGGATACAGACCTACTAGTGTCATTGTTAGGTCAGAGGGTATGTACAGTTTTATAGCCCTTTGGGCATAGTTCAAAACTGCTCTATAGAATTACTGAATCAGTTCACAACTCTACAATGCATTAAAGTTTCATTTTTCCCACATATCCTCCAACATTTGTCATGTACCTTTTCTCTTCTATTAGAAAATCTAATAAGCATGAGGTAGTACCTCAGAATTGTTTTAATTAGCATTTCTCCAATCAAGAGTAAGTTATTTTTTCATATGGCTATAAATAGCTTTGATTATTTCATCTGAAAACTGATCATATCCTTTGATCATTATCAACTGCGGAATGGCTCTTATTTTTAGAAGTCTGACTCAGTACTCAATATGTTTGAGAAATGAGGTCTTTATCAGAGAACTCTACTTGCTTCTTCACGCTTACTACTGTTAACTGTATTTCTTTCCATCTCCCTCCCCCATTTAGCCTATTCTCTTTCACCCTGTCCCTCTAGTGTTCTACTTCTGACTACCCCCTTCCCCAATCTGCCCTCCCTGCTATCATACACACCCTTTTCTTTAATCCCCTTCCTCTCCTACTTTCCTGTAGGGAAAGACAGATTTCTGTACCCAATTCAGTTTGTATGCTATTACCTCTCTGAGCCAATTCTGATGAGTAAGGTTCACGAAATCCCTCTCCCTTCCCCTCCAATGTAAAAGCTTTTCTTGCCTCTTTTGTTTCAGATAATTTACACATTCTATTTCTCCTTTTCTCTTTCTCCCATACATTCTTCTCTCACCCCTTAATTTTGGTTGTTTTTTTTTTTAAAATATTATTCCTTCATATTCAACTCATACCTATGCTCTCTGTCTATATATACTCCTCCTAACTACCCTAAGGTCTTATGAGTTACAAGTATTTTCCCATGCAGGAATGTAAATAGCTTAAAATTATTAAGTCCCTTATGATTTCCCTTTCCTGTTTACCTTTTTATGCTTCTCTTGAGTCTTGTATTGGAACATCAAATTTTTTATACAGCTCTGGTCTTTTCATCAAGAATGTTTGAAAGTCCTCTATCTCACTGAATATCCATTTTCCCCTTGGAGGATTATACTCAGTTTTGCTGAGTGATTCTTGGTTGTAAACCTAGCTTCTTTGCCCTCCAGAATATAATTATTCCAAGCCCTTCTATCCTTTAATGTAGAATCTGCTAAACCTTGTGTTATTCTTACTGTGGTTCCACAATACTGAACTGTTTCTTTCTGGTTGCTTGAAATATTTTCCCCTTGACCTGGGGACTCTGGAATTTGGTTATAATATTCCTGACAGTTTTCATTTTGGGATCTCTTTCAGGAGGTGATTGGTGAATTCTTTCCATTTCTATTTTGCCTTCTGGTTCTGGAATATCAGAGCGGTTTTCCTTAATAATTTCTTGAAAAATGATGTCTAAGTTTTTGTTTTTTTTTTAATCACAGCTTTCGAGAAATCCAGTAATTTTAAAATTATCTCTCCTGGGTCTATTTTCTAGGTCAGTTGTTTTTCCAATGAGGTACTTCACACTGTCTTCTATTTTTTTCATTCTTTTAGTTTTATTGTTTCTTGATTTCTCATGAAATCATTAGCTTCCCTTTTACACCATTCTAATTTTTAAGGAATTATTTTCTTCAGTCAGCTTCTGGGTCTCCTTTTTTATTTGGCCTATTCTGCTTTTTAAGGTATTCTTCTCTTCATTGGCTTTTTGGGCCTCTTTTACCATTTGACCTAGTCTATTTTTTAAGGTGTTATTTTCTTTAGTATTTTTTTTTTTTTGTATCTCCTTTACCTAGCTGTTAACTTGCTATTCATTATTTTCTTCTATCACTCTCATTTCTCTTCCCAAATTTTCCTCTACCTCTATTACCTGATTTTCAAAATCCTTTCTGAGCTCTCCCATGGCCTGAGACCAATTCATAGCTTTGAATTTGTTGTCTTCTTCTGAGCATGTGTTTTGATCTTCCTTGTCACAGAAGTAACTTTCAATAGCCAAGAGTCTTTTTTTTTTTCTTTTTCCCATTGTTCATTCATTTTCCCAGCTTATTTTAACTCTTTGTTAAACTAGGGATATGATTCCAGGGTAGAGGGTGCACCATCCCAAGCTTCAGGGGTTTTATGCAGCTGCTTTCAATGATAAGTTTTCTGTTCTTCCAAGGTAGAATGATCTAAGGAGAGGTGTTTGCTTCTCTCTGTTCTGTGAGTGACGACAAGCACTCTTTTCTGCCCTGGAACTGTGACAAGGATCTCCCTTCCACCATGGTTTCAAGTTCTGCTATGCTAGTGCTCCTCCTTGCCCTGGAACTACCACCCAGGAGTATGGCCTAGATCTAAGTATGGGCAAAACTAAAAGAATCCTGTCTCAAGACCCCCGAAATCTCCTTCTGACCAGTTGTTCAACTCCCTTACCATCTGTGGACTACGAAAGTTGATACTGATTCAGTCACTCCCAAGGCCTGCTCTTGGTTTGCTGTTGCTCAGGCTGTTCTGTCCTGGCCTGCACTGGACTGAGCTCTACTCCCAGACCTTTCCTCCTGACCGTCTAAGTACTCTTTGGAGTCTACGGGCTAAAAGGTCTGGAAAAACCACCAGTGATTCAGTGGCCCCAAGGACTGTTCCAGGTTTGCTGGGGCTCCATCTGTGCTGTACTATGCTCCTCATTCTCCCTGGTGCAACAGACCTTTCCTGCTAACCTTCCAAGTTGTCTTGGGATGGGAATTTGTTTCATTCTGCCTTTTTGTGGGTTCTGCTGCTCTAGAATCTTAGAGTCATTTTTAAAGGCATTTGGAAGGGTCTGGGGGAAAGTTTAGACAAGTCCCTGCTTTTACTCTGCCATCTTGATTCTGCCCTCGAAGTTGTTTCAATTTGCATTTCTCTGATCAATAATGACTTAGGACATTTTTATGTGACTATACATAGCTTTGATTTCTGCATCCAAACATGTTTGTTCATATCTTTTGATTGAAGAGTAACTCATGTTCTTTTAAGTTTGATAAAGTTCTCTAAATAGTTGAAATATGAGACCTTTATCCAAGAAACTGTCCACAAAAATTATCCCCCAATTTTCTACTTTCCTTCTAATCTTGGCTACATTAGTTTTATTTGTACAGAATCTTTTTAATTTAATGTAATGAAAATTATCCATTTTACATTTCTGAATACCCTCTCTTGTTTATTCATAAATTCTCCTATCCATAAGTCTGATGGGTAATTGTTCCATGTTTATCTAATATCTCCCATTACCTAGGTCATGTATCCACTTTAATCTTATCCTGGTAAATGATGTAAGATATTGTTATATACTAGTTTCTGCCAGAATGTTTTCCAACATTTTTTGCCAAACAGTGAATTCTTGTCCCCAAAGCTTAAATTTTTATATTTGTCAAACACAAGACTGCTATAATCGTTCACTACTGTGTATTACATATACACTCTGTTCTACCATTCTGGATCCTGACTATGCTGTTCCAGGGATTTATCATCTGGAATTTTCTTTCAAGAGGTGAGCAGTAGATTCTATTTCTAATGACTTCTGGTTCTAAAGGATCTGGGCAGGTTTCTCTGAAGATTTCTTGAAATATAATGTCTAGACTCTTTTTTTTTTTTTTGGTTGTGGCAGTGAGATAATTATTTTTTAAAAATTTTCCCTCAACTACTTTCATGCCATTTGGTTCTGCTCTACAATTATCTTACATGTTTTACTACTTTTTTTTTCAGCCTTTCAACTTTGTTTTAATATTTCTTGTTGTCTCATAAAGCTGTTGGTTTATATTTGGTCCATCTGAATTTTCAGGGAGTTTGTTGCTTGGACAAGGTTTTGTATCACTTCTGCCAAGCTGTAAATTCCCTTTCAAATTCTTCTGAATCCCTAATTTCTTTTCCAATTTTTTCCTCAAGCACTCCTATTACATTTATAAAAACATTTTATACACTTTTTAAAAACTCTTGCTTCATCTCTTCCAAGAATTCTAAGTTGAGTTTGAGCCCAAGTTGTGCTTTACTCTAAGACATTACTTGTAGATATTTTGGAATCATTCTCTTATGCATTTGACTCCTGAGCATCCTTGCCACCATAATAGCTTATTATGGTAGAGTTCTTTCTTTGTTTGCCCCTTCTTCTAGTCTACTTTCTGACTTGAGACTTGATGTTAGGGCTTGGCTCTACCATACTTCTAAAGAGAAAGTCTGAGCTAGTACTACTGCTTCTTTCCCGGGGTATGGGGACCTGCAAACTTTCAGCACTAACAGAGTAGTTTGATTTTAGGGGAAAATCTGATAGCTGTGACCCTGTTCTGAATTCTGTAAGTTCCTGACCTGGGTTTGGTTCTGAGCAACAAAAGTCTGCTGCTAGACTCAGTCCCTAACAACCACCTGGAAAGATCTATTGACAAAATGACCACAGCGTAGGCTCCCCTTTGGTATGGGCTTCCTATTCTGGTTATTCCTTTGCTGGCTAGGCTAATTCTAGGACTCAGCCACAACACCCTCTGTTTCTGTCCACCAAACTTCTTCTTTTCTCCATATGTTGTCCAAGCAACACTACTCCCCACACAGGTCTGCCCACTATATCTGTGACATGGAACTAAATAGTGAGCAACAAACCTGCCAGTTTGAACCTGTCCCCATCACAGTGCCCAGGGACAGGTGTCCAGTATGGGTAGGAACCTCCTCTTGTAATGAACCATGGGATGATCAGAGCATGACATGATTCTGGTCTGACTCATCTCTGATGTCCACAGACCTCCCTGTTTCCCTATGCCAACTTGCAATCTGTGTTGAACAAATGATTCACTGTGACCTTCTAATTTCCCCATTAGGATTTGGTCTGGTGCATTTCTAGAACTATTTGGAGAAGTCTGTGGAAGGGAACTTACTACACTACTTCCTAATACTCTGTCTCCTATATACATTTTTTTCTATGTCTTTCCATAAACCCATCAGAAAGGAACCACCACTTTGTGTTGAGACCTTGCTCTGATTCTTTTAATGTCCTTGGGGTATTACACAGGTTGTTTATGTATTATCTCTCATTCTCACTGTATCATCAACCTACCTTTATTTCCCATCCATTCATGTCCTCGTTAATATTTCTTATACCAGGGGGCGGAGCCAAGATGGCAGCGTAGAAGCAGCAAAGCACCGCAGCTCCCACACAAACACGCTAAAAAACTCATAAAATGGGACTCTTAACAGACTTTCAAGCTCCAAAACTCTCCACAAGACAGAAAGCACATCTGTTGCTACAGGCAGCGCAGCAGGCCAGCAGGCGGGGCTCTTCTCAGCACAGCAGTCTGGGACCACGGCACCCTGGCCGCTCAAACCCTGGGGCATCGGGCGTGGAGCTGTGTCTATAGGAGAGCAGATCGGCTGCACTGGAGGCACAGTTACCACATTTATCAGGCCAGAAGAAAAAAAGGCTAAGAGAAAGGTCAGTGGATTCTGCCCCTTCTTCTAGTCTACTTTCT
>CM053595.1:119652083-119781247 GCA_028646575.1 Pseudocheirus occidentalis | reverse complement strand
AAATATTCTTTCCCAGTTTCCCACTTCCCTTTTAATCTTGGTTACATTGGCTTTGTTTGTACAGAAACTTTTCAATTTAATGTAATGAAGATTATCCATTTTGCATTTTATAATGCTCTCCAATTCTTCTTTGGTTCCTCCCTTCATTCTTGATGATTCCACCCATGTCCTCTGGAATCTTGCTCCACTGATCTCCTTCCCGTCCTCTTTTATCTCTTTCCTTTCAACAACATTATATTTTTTACAATTACATATAAAAACAATCTTAAACATTCATTTTTTTTTGCTTTTTCTTGGAGGGCAGTTGGGGTTAAGTGACTTGCCCAAAGTCACACAGCTAGTGAGTTTGTCAAGTGTCTGAGTGAGTCTGGATTTGAACTCAAATCCTCCTGTCTCCAGGGCCAGTGCTCTACTCATTGCGCCACCTAGCCGCCCCAACATTCATTTTTCTAAGTAAAGTTTTTGAGTTCCTAATTTTTCCCTCCCTTTCCCCCTCCCTCATCTCTAAGATGGTAAACAATTTGATATAGGTTATATATGTGCAATCATGTAAAACATATTTCCACGGTAGTCATCTCATGTTTCATCTTTTTCTTTCCAGTGACTCCTAGCCCCACTGTTTACAAACTTGATCAAGTATGGCCATTCCAAAATACCTTCTTTTTCCTCCTTTTATTTTTCTGAATTCCAGTCCTGTACTCCACTGTGGATTTTTTTTAATACTCATTATTTTCACCTTTCTTATCTCCCATTCTCTATTAAACAAACTGCCATTAGGATTCCATTTTTATTCAACTAAAACTGCCCTCTCCAAGGTCACTCTGGACTCCCATGTCTAACGCTCTTTTTTCTGGCCTTATCCTCTTTGACTTTTCAGCCCCTTTAAAACAATGTTGTTCACCTTGTCCTTCTCAATGAATCCCTTTTCCCTTGGCAGGAAGACACTGTGCCACTGTCCTGAGATGCTACATTCTCCTGGTTTACCTTGTCTCACTGACCTTGTCTGTCTCCTTTTCCTCTCTTTATCCTTCCAACCGCCAAATTCTAGAGCTGCCCCCAGGTTCTGTCCTTCATCATTGTCACGCAGGAGCAAAACCTTGAACTTGGAAACAAAAAGACTTGAGTTTCAAGTCCTAATTGTGGCACCATGAGTCTGGGCAACTAAATTAAAATTTTAGACTCTCAGTTACTTTGCAAAATAATACTTGTATTATAGGGTCATTGAAATGAAAGTGCTTTTTATACTACTGTTCCTTGAACAGTGTGGAACAAGGGCCCTTCTCCCATCTCCAAGCCTATGCATTAGCTATTCCCTATACTTGGAATCCTCTTCTTCTTTGCCTTAACCTCTTAGTTTCTTGGCTTCCCTTAAAATACATCTTAAATCTCATCTTCTACAAGAGGACTTTGCCAGTCTCCCTGATAGCTGTTGCCTTCCCCTCTTAACTACTTTCTATCTACTATGTGTATATCTCTTATGGAGTCAGAGAAGGTTTTTGCCTTTTACAGTACCTTGCTCACAGTAAACCCTTAATAAATGTCTGCCTCAGTTTCCTCATCTGTAAAATAGGGTGATAATAATGACACTTACCTCCTGGGGTTACTGTGATATGAATTGAGAAGTTTTTTTTCACTTAATAGTATTTTATTTTTTCCATTACATGTAAAGATAGTTTTCAATATTCACTTTTATAAGATTTTGAATTCCAATTTTTTTTCTTCTTCCCTCCCTTCTACCCTCCTCAAGATAGCAAACAATTGGATATAGATTATACACGAACAATTATATTAAACATTTCCATATTAGTCTTATTATGAAAGAAGAATCACAAAAAAGGGAAAAACCATGAGAAAGAAAAAAAAAGGAGAGGAAATAATATGCTTTGATCTGCATTTGGACTCCATAGTTCTTTCTCTGGATGTGGATTTTCCACATTTTCCATCTTGAGAAGTTTGGAATTGTCTTAGATCTATTGCTGAGAAGAGCTAAGTCTATCAAAGTTGATCATCTTACAATGTTGCTGTTACTCTCTGTACAATATTTTCCTGGTTCTGCTCACTTCACTCAGCATCAGTTCATGTAAGTCTTTCCAGGTTTTTCTAAAATCTTTCTGCTCATCATTTCTTATAGCACAATAGTATTCCATTACATTCATATGCCCTAACTGGTTCAACTATTCCCCAATTGATGGGCATCCCCTCAATTTCTAATTCCTTGCTACCACAAAAGAGCTGCTATTAATATTTTTGTACATATAGGTCTTTTTCCATTTTTTATGATCTCTTTGGGATACAGACCTAATAAAATTGGACCAAAAGATATGCATAGTTTTATAGCCCTTTGGGCGTAATTCCAAAGTGCTCAAAATGAGAATATTTATGAAGTGCTTTGCAAACCTTAAAGTACCAGATGAATACTGGCAATTACTGTTGACTGATGGAATTGCCTTGCCAAAGTCAAACAGGCAGTAAACATTAGAGGTACATTTTGAACCCAGATCCTCTTATGCTTAAGCTAACAGGCTTTCCACTGTATGATGTAGCCTACTTAATAAATGCTTATAGATTGACTGGAACTCCTCCTACTAATACAGACTGGTATGAGGCTTCTAGTCTTAGAGAGTTACATATACAAATTATCCCGATTTTACATATGAGAAAGCTGAGGTTCCAAGAGGTTAAATGCCTTTCCGAAGGTCCAATAAGCTTAAGAGACAAGACTAGATTTTAGGTTTCCTGACTCCCAAGTCCTATACTTTTTTTTCACTGAAGTATATGGTTTCTCCAGACCTACAGCTTTGATCTTTCAAAATTTTCAAGAGGTACAGGAAAGATTATTGATAAAAGATAATTGTTGTGGAAATGAATACCTAACTTTTTTTTCCTTCTTGTTATTATGGATAGTTTAGGATTATAGGGTAAGAGATGTAGAGTTGAAAAAGATCTCAGAAATCACCTAGTCCAACACCTATTTTAGAGATGAGGAACCTGGCCAGAGAAGATATATAACCTGTAAGAGGCTGCCCAGTAAGTGGTAGAGCCAGGATTTAACCCTAGGCCCCCTTATTCTAGTGCTGTTAGTGCTTTTTCCATTGCTCCATGATTATTCATCTCCAATACATCTGTGACCTAGCCTCCTAAAATGGTTGATGATGTCTGATAGAGTTTGCCCCCCTGGGAAAGCAATGCCTTAATGCTAACATAAATAATAATACTAGTAATAATAATAATGACAATAATAACTTATATTTAAATAGCATTTTAGGCTTTGCAATGTGCTTTACATAGTTCATTTTGCTAATTGTGCAGCATATTTTGAAAATGTTTTCTATCATGTCTATTACTTAGATTCAGAAAGATAAGTCCAAAGTTTGATGAAACACAGTAGGTACTTGTTTATTTACTTAGAGAACCCTTGATTTTTAACTAAAATCAACTGAAACAATTAGCAACTTCAATAAAGTAGGAGGACCTAAACTGAATTTACAAAATCATCAGCCTGCATATTATTAAGTCTAGTAGAAGATATAAAAAAGAAATTCCATTCAAAATAACTACAAAGTATTACCATGCTGTAAGAGATGATAAGCTGTCTAATTTGAGAAAAACATGGAAAAACTTGCATGAAATAATGAAAAGTGAAATGAGCAGAACAAAGAGAGTGTTGTATATAGTAACAGCAACATAGTTAACAACAGTATTAGCAATATTGTTAACAACGAGTTATTCTGAGCATTATAAGTTCTCAAATCAATTACAAAGGACCTATGAAGGAAGATGCAATCCACCTCCAGAGAAAGAACTGATAAAGAGAAGTATGCATTGTATGATTTGACATATTTTTGTCAAATGGTGGACTTCTCTAGTTCATTCAAGGAGAAAAAGAGACCATTCAAAACTTCAAATGCAACAAAAAACTGAATAAAATTAAATTTTAAAAATGAAAGAAAAACAAGAATGCCAGCACTTGAAGGGCATGGACTTGCATTTCTGTCTTTTAATCTCCAATGACTAGCACACTGCTTGTAATAGAGTAAGTGTTAAATACATGACTGGCAAAAAATTAAAGCCCTCTGCACTAAATAAAATGGCTTGTTCTCTATCTCCGATGACGACGATGATGATGCCAACACCCAAAACAAAAAAACCCTACAAAACTGATACAATATCTGGGAGCCAACCTACTAAGATATAATCAGAAATGTATGATTATAACCACAAAACCCTTTTAAAAATTTTTACAGAAATGAAGAATAAAATAACTGGAGAAACATTGTCCATGGTTGGACTGTGGCAATATAATAAAAACTATGATATACCTTAGTTAACTTACTTACTTAGTTCCATACCAATTGAATCACAGGGATTTTCTTTAGAACTAGATGAAATGAAAACAAAATTTATCTAGATGAATAAAAAGCTAAGAATCTCAAGGGCTAAACTGATAAAAAGTATGAATGAAGGGGTTTTGGCAATACTATTTAAAACCATACTTCAAAGCAGAAACCATCAAAACTATTTGCTACTGATTAAAAAACAGGTTAGTTAATGGACTAGATTAGGTAAACAAGACTCAGAAATAAGTTACGATCAGCAAAAAAATCTTACTTGACAAAATCTTCTGGCAAAATTGGAAGGCAGTCTGGAATAAATTAGAATCAGATTCATATTTTACTCTATTACTCTAAAAGGATATGTGATCAAGATATAATAAAATTATAATAAAATATTTTAAAAATTATAATTAAAAACAAAACAACTACAAGACTATCATGGTTAGGAGATGAATTATTAAAATTTTTTTTCTATTGGTATCTTTTTATAAGAGTGGAGGTTAATAGAATAAATCAAATTACCCCACACTACCTGAAGTAAGTGAGAAGAAGAAATGCTTTGATACCTTTTCCAGCTGAGAATACAGCTCTATTATATGAGTGTTTGGAGACAGTTGTTTATGGCTAAACTGAATTAAATGTCAGTCAAATAATCATTTATTAAGTGCTTACTATGTGTTAGGCACTGTACTAACCAGTATGGATACAGAGAAGGGCAAAAAATAATACTGCTCTCATGAATTTCAGTCTTACATATACATATATGTGTATATACATATGTGCATACATACATGTACACATATACAAGTGTGTATATGTGTGTGTACGTGTATATATGTTGGATAGATATTTCTACCTGGAGAAATTTCACACTCAGAACATCTTTAACAAAGAAAGGAATGTTTTGTATACTTTCAGGGTACTTTGTTATATATTTGACATGTTAGGAAAACCCAGAATCCAATACCTTCATTTTCCAGAGGAGGAAACTAAAATCCAGAAAAGGGAATTGATTTATCCAAGTCAAGCAGGCAGTAATATTTAGATTTGAGATTTAAATCCCAGACCTTCTGTGTCAGATTTTTAGGGATGCCCAACTTGAAAGGTGGACAGCAATATTTGGAGGAAAGAGAGGATCACAGTTGTTTGTAGCAGTGACCAGGTCACTCCTAGGGGTTCTGACACTGTCATTTTACAATCATTTATTAATGATGATAATAAACACTTACATAGTACCTACTATGTGCCAGGACATTGTGCAATCAGTCAGTGCTATTGGGGTGTGCTGAGTACCCAGGCCATTCCCCCAGGGCAACAGTTACATTCTAGGATCAGGAGATTGGCATAATAATTATGTAATTAGCACTAGGTGGAGGTTGGGATTGTCAGCATGCTCAGTTTGCTCATGATTGAACTTATCTATTTCACTCCAATTCCAAATCTAGATCTCTTCATTTTGTATTTATTTCTTTGGATGAAATATTCCATTTCTTTTCCCTTAGTTGGGGGTGGAAGGTAGTGATTACTTAGCAAGTTAGTGACTAATGTAGCAACAGGATTCTAGGCCTGTCCTTTGCTATTGTTCTCATAGAGCTTGACATGAGTGCAATGGATTATGGGTACACTACACATTTCAACTCTGGAAGTTGTTGTTCAGTCATGTCTGACTCTTCATGACCCCATTTGGAGTTTTCTTGGCAAAGATACTGGAATTATTTCCTTCTCCAGCTAATTTTATGGATGAGGAAACTGAGGCAAACAGGGTTAAGTGACTTGGCCATGGTCACAGAGCTAATGTCTGAGGCCAGATTTGAACTCTGGAAGATGAAGCTTTGAGACTCTAGGCCTACACTCTAGTTACTCTATAACTAGTTTCTGCCAGACTGCTTTCCAGTTTTCCTAACAATTTTTTACCATATAGTAAATTCTTATCCTGAAAGCTTAAACCTTTACATTTATCAAACACAAGCTTACTATAATAATTTACTACTGTGTATTATACTATATTCCACTGATACCACTTTATTTCTTAGCCGTTATCATGTAATTACTGTCTTATAATACAATTTAAGATCTGGCACTGCCAGACCTCCTTCCTTTACATTTTCTTTCATTAACTCCTTTGATGTTCTTGATCTTTTGTTCTGCTAAATGAATTTTATTATTTTTCTAGCTCAATACATTTTTATTTTTAATTGGGATGGCACTGAATAAGTATATAACTTTAGGTAGAATTGTCATTTACATTATATACAAAATTATTATTAATTTATTATATACTTATTAATTTATTATATACTTATTAATTTATTATATACTTATTAATGTATTCTATTATATATTTATTATATTGGTCCAACCATTAACAATGACTGTTTCTCCAATTATTTAAATCTATCTGCATAAAAAGTGTTTTTATACTTATGTTCATATAGTTCCTGGGTTTGTCCTGTGTAATGTTAATGGGATTTAAGATCTTCCCCTCCCTTTAATAAGCCTCATGGGAGCCCATTAAGGGAAGTTTGCTTAGAGAAGGCTTGCTTGTAGGAAGGCTTTCACACCTTTTACTAATTTCTAATTAGGCACTGAGTCATGAGAGTTGTGATGCCTTCTGGCTCTGAGAAGTGTATATATACTCTGAGTTGGTAGTTTGCTTTGGGGGCTTGCTTGTAAGAAGGATTTTGTGGTTCTCTGGTCAAGATTCTGAGTGGCCATTATGTTCAGACTTCCCCAACTGCTCAGATGTAAAGGCTCTTTCCATCCAGGGATGTATGTAAAGTGTATAGCACTATTGCTTTGATTCAGGCACTCAGAACTCTGTTTGTCTTTATTTCTCTGCTTGTATTTTCTCTGAAGTTCAGGGTGCCGACTTCCCCTGAACTAGTGAATGTAATAAAAAAAGATCATTGACCCCTTAAACAGTTATCTTTCGTAAAACAGATCTAAGAACCTGTGCTAGCAGCCATCCTGGGTATGCCAATATGGTTGCTGCTACATGATTCCAAAGCCAGTACTCTTTCAACTGCACGACAGTGTAATACGACTGAGCTGGACTGTACAAGAAGGGGAAGGGTAAACCAATCTGTCTGAAAGGTTTTAAAAATAAAGGTAAACATCCAGAGAAAGAATTATGAAGTCTAAATGCAGATCAAAGCATACTATTTACTCTCTTTTTTGTTTTGTTTTGTTTTTTCTTTCTCATGGTTTATTCCATTAGTTATAATTCTTTACAACAAAACTAATGTGAAAATGTTTATTAAGCATGGATATGTAAAGTCTATATCAGATTGCACATCATCTTGGGGGAAGGAGAAAATTTTAAACTCAAAAGCTTATGGCACTGAATATTGCAAACCAAAAACAAATAATGAAAAAAAAAATAAAGGTAAGTAAAGGACCCGGAGCCATTCTGGGCTGTTAGGTAGGGATAGAAGGGAGGTTGGATACTTTAATGTGGATCTGGGAGACTAAAGGAATCACAGTGGGACAAAGATTTTCATCTTGATAGGACAGATTAATAACCTTGGGAATCTGCGTCTCTACTGATTACACTCCTTTGCAGGAATCCTTGCAATCCTATTCTTTTTTTTTTGTCTTTTGGAGGGCAATTGGGGTTAAGTAACTTGCCCAAGGTCACAGGGCTAATAAGTGTCAAATGTCTGAGGCTGGATTTGAACTCAGGTCCTCCAGACTCCAGGGCCGGTGCTCTTTTCACTGCACCACCCAGCAAACCTTAAATGTCCATGGGGTATCAGCTGGCAAAAATGCAGAAGGAAAAGAGGGGAACAGAAGTTTCAGAATTCAGGGATAAAAATAAGGCTCAGAAATTTGAGGAACTGAGACTGAAGGTTCAGTGCTTAAAACTCAATATTTCATAGATTCACAAAAATTGGGGGCTTGACAATCTATCTTAGGAACCTTTAGTTCCTGTTGTGATGATTCCCTGAGTAACTGGGGGTTTCTGACTGTGAGATTATTCATATTTCCAAAACTGAGCTGTTCACCTTTCCAACAAAACCAGTTCCAATCCTTAACTACCCTATTTACCCACCTCCTCACTCAGACTTTAAACTTCAGTATTCTCTGACTTCTCCCTCTTCTTTCTCCTCTAGCCCATTGTAATCAGTGGTCAAGGCTTGTCCTGTTTTCTGAAATGTCCTGAGATCTGTGTGCTTCTCTCTATTCCCAAAGCCCCTTCTAAGTCCAGCCCTAGGTCAGTTATTCCATCAGCTTCTTAGCTTGCTTCCCTGCTTTGGGCCTCCCACCGGCCCTGAAAAGGCTGCCAGATGTTTTTTAACTAGCTCCCCTCCTCCAAGTCCCCCTTACAGATAAAAAAAATCCAAACTCTTTGATCTGGCATTCTCTTCTTCCCAACTACAATCTGGCTCTAATTTACTTTTCCAATTTTAGCTATCAATAATAATGTCTTATATTTGTATACTTATCTCAACTCCTACAAAGCTTAGATTCCAGCCCTTCATACTTTTTTTTTTTCTACTCTTTTGCTGGGATCTTCCCACAGACTCTGAGAGCTCTAGGCTCTCTAGGCTGGGGATGTTGATGGGGTAGGTAAAAGGATAATGTACTGGGTGCGTTACAAGATGACGCAGAGGTCGGTGCTATTGAGAGCTCCGGGATGGTGCGGGAGGACATGGGATCGTGATCTCTTTTCTCCCCCCAGCTTGCCTTTCTTCCTCCGCTCACTTTCTAGTCCTGTCCCGCCCCTTCCAACCTCTCTAAGAGCTCTGTCTCACCACTTCCCTCCCAAAGCCGCACCTCGAACCCATTGCAGCGGTGAAGATTCCGCAGCCTCACTAGGTTCCCACGAGTTAAAGTTCCCTCTACGGAAGCTTCTCCAAGGGAATTGTGGGGCTTGGAGTCTTCCCATGATGCGGGGAGGTGACAGGCGGCGGGCCAGAAACCACGCTTCCCACAACGTCATGCGAGGGCGAGTTCGCCCGATAGACGCGAGCCTGGGGCGGGGCAGGCGCTGGAACTACATGTCCCAGGATGCAGCGCGGCGGATCCCTGAGGCGTTTGAACGGCTGCTCTCCCGCCCCGGCGCTCTCGGGCAGCGGCGGCTGCGTGGTCGTTGCGGGGAGCTGGGGGCGGGACAGGACGGGAAGCTCAGGACCCGGATTGCGGCAGCAGGAGGAGGAGCCCCGGGCCCGGCGGTGCGGCGGCGGCGGCGGCAGTAGCTGGGACAGGGCCTGAGCTAGCCGCCCACGAGACGATGATGGAGAAGGAGGAGGAGATCGTGCGGATCGCCAAGCGGCTGGACAAGATGGTGACCAAGAAGAGCACGGTGAGGTCACGGGCCCCCCGAGCGCCTCAGACACCCTGAAATTGCCCTCCGAAAACCCCCGATTCCTTCCAGAGATGTCCCTCCACAGAGAGCTCCCCCAGCCATGGCTGCCTTCAGGGACCTCCTTGGGGGATCCCTTCCGAGACCCACCGGGAGAAATCTTGAGATTTCTCTCATGCCCAGCAGCGCACCTCAGAGACCCTTCCCCATTTTCTTGATGTCCCCGAGATCTTTTTAGAGACTCCTCTTGGAGACCCTGTGATTCCCCTGAGAGACTCTCCCCAAGACGCCTTTCTCGGTCCCCTCTCCCTACACCCAAACCAGACCAAAACTCAGCCTCGTGACTTCACCTTAGAAATACCCTTTAGAAATCTCCCAGGCCGATACTCCTCTCAGAAACCTTGAGGCAGAAATCACTAAGATAGCCACCCTTGATATCCTCAGAGACTCCACTCAGAGACCCTTTGAAGCCACCCTTGACATCCCCAGAGATTCCACTCAGAAACGCTCTGATAGCCACCCTTGACATCCCCGACCCTCTGATAGCCATCCTTGACATCCCCAGAGACTCCACGCAGAGACCCTCTGATAGCCACCAGTGACATCCCTAGAGACTCCACTCAGAGACCCTCTGATAGCCACCACTGAAATCCCCAGAGACCACTCAGAGACCCTCTGATAGTCACCAGTGACATTCCACAGAGATTTCTCCTCAGAGACCCTCTGATAGCCACTAGTGACATCCCCAGAGATTTCTACTCAGAGACCCTCTGATAGCCCCCAGAGACTCCACTCAGAGACCGTCCCTCAGGGCTGCTGCTCACAGACTCTTGGATAGATACCATGTCACCACAGACCCCTCAAATCTCACTCCACTCAAAGATTCCCTAAGGAACTTCAGAGATTCCCATAGGACCTTGGGAATTCTTTTCCTCAGATTCCTCAAACCCCTCCTCTCCCCAGACTCCTTTCAAAGGTTCCTAGCTTCAATCAGTAGACATTTATTAAGTATCTGTGGTGTGCCAGGCTCTGTGCTAAGCTTTCTTCCCTAGAGACCTCTCCTCTTTTCCCCAACTGAGGGTAGTCTGATTTTCAGGCACCAGGAAGGGGCCCTTCTCTCCACTCCTCACTCTGAAGTGGCTCTGCTACCCACCACTTATGTGACCTTGACCAAGTCTCTTCTTTTTGCATTCGGTTTCCTCCTTTCTAAAATGAAAGCAGATGATCTAGATGATCTCTAAGAGTTCTAAATCCTACAGTCCAGACATTGGACTGGTTCTCTGAGCTCTTTGCTAGAGTTCTTCCTCTCCCAGCTGTCCCTGCCTTAGTTTCCTCATCTGTAAAGTGAGGATAACAACATTGGCACTTGGGTTTGTTGTGGTCAGAGTACTTTTTAGCACTTTGTAGGGCTACCTTATAAAACTGATGTGAGGGTCAAATCAAATGAGAGAATATATGCAGACTTTAAAGTGTCATATACATGTTAATTATTATTTGTAAGCATTGAATTACTATAAAAGTATGAGAAATTATTGGTTTTTTTTTCTGCTTGGAGTATTTTTCTAGAGCTATACTCAGACCAGAGTTAGAACTGAGACTTGTAAGCCCTGCTCTACCCTTCCCAGAAGACCTCAAATGTACCTTTTTCACTCTAAGGACCACTTAGACCCTGATCAGAGACACTAACCTTGGGGGTAGTTTATAGGTCTGCAGACTGAGGACCTGAGTTTGAATCCTGTAACTGCAGCCTTACTTGCTATGTGAACCTGGGAAAGTCACTTTACTTGTCTGGCTCCAGTTTCCTTATCTGCAAAGTGAGGGACTTGGACTTGTTGATATCATACTGTAAATTCTTTGATCCTATGACTGTCCTTTCAGAGGTCACTTGATAATAAGTATATATTAATATCATGTCACCATAGACCCCTCAAATCTGCCTCCACTCAAAGGTTCCCTAAGGAACTGCTTAATAAGTATGTATTCAGTATTTTTTTCCACTGATGCTGTGATCCTTAATTCTTTGGCTCCCTTTCTCCCCAGCTTTTGGCCCTTATTCATCTCATCTGAGGCTCCCCTAGCCTCACTGAGAGGTAACCCCCTTTCCATATAACTCTGTACTTGTGTCTATTATTCTCCCTTAAAGACTCTTGGGAGCTGTCCACAAACCCTATCTTTCAGATTCTCACAAACATTTTTTAAAAACCTCATTTTTATTGATTTGATCTAATTTTTGTGTTAATATCACCTTCATTTCCTAATACATTCCTCTTCCTTCTCCTACCCAGTGAGCCATCTCTTGTAACAAAGAATAAAAAAAAAATAAAAAAGCAGTTCAGCAAAACCAACACGTGAACTGTGTCTGACAGTATATGGAATATTCCACAATCCCAGTCCTCTTTCTCTGCACAGGAGAGAGGAAAGGACAGTTTTTCTAACCCTTCTTGGGAACTAGGCTTAGTCATTATCATTACATAGTGTTTAGTTTCCCTTTTTGTTCTCTCAATGTATATTACTGTAGTCAGTGTCTCACAAACATTTGTTAAAAATCTTTTGTTTGCAGAGAACTATGCTAAGGAGCTTGCTATTCTGGGATTTTTCTAGTATATACACAAATAGCATTAAAATTATGTAAGTGCATAAGAGAACTGCAGACCAAGTGAGATGCATCTTCTTGGGAGTGGGGAGAGGAAAAGATCTTTCCTGACTAGGGAGTCAGGGAAGGCTTGATGAAGGAGATGACATTTAAGTTAATTCTTAAGGGATAGGTAAGATTTCAAGAGCTAGGTACAGGGGTAGGGAGCATCAAAAGGATAAGGGGTAATGTGAGCAAAGACATTCAGTTTGGGTGGTATTTGGAAGAGAGTAGTATGGAAGGTTAGGATGGTGAATTTTTGTGGAAGGTTTCACATGCCTGGGCTAAGGAGTTTGAATTTTATTTAGTAGACAGTAGGATTTTGTGCAAAAGTGTGATATGACTACATTTATGCATAAGAAAGATAAATCTGGCAGGATGATTTGGAGAGAGAATGTGTATGTGGGAGGGACTGTTAGGAAGCTGTCAACAGCAGTCCAGGCAAGTAGTAATGAAGGCCTGCACTAGGTCATGGTAGTGGAAATAGAAAGGGAGAGGTTAATCTGAGAGATGCTTCAGAAGTAGAGTTGACAGGACTTGACATCTGATTGTATGGGAGGGTGGGATAAGGGAGAGAACCCAAAAGATGACTCCAGAGTTTATGAACATGGGTGACTGGATGAATGGTGATATCACTGGTAGAAATAGGAAAGTCAGAAGGGGAAGAAGGTTTCTTGGGGAAAGCTAACTTCAGTTTTGGACGTGTTGAGTTTGAGGTGACTGGAGAATGTCCAGGAGAAAAGAATCTATTATGTAGTTGGAAACGTGAGTGTGTAACTTGGGAGAGAAATCATAGCTAGAGGTATAGATTTGGTGATATTGAGGTGATAATTAAAATTAAGGAAATGAATGAGACTGCCTAGGGTGAGATTAGAGAGAATTATATCTTGAAGAACATCAAAATTAAGGGATGAGAAAAAGAGATCATTAGAGGAGAGACTTGGGCTACCTCTTAAAACTGAACCAAGACTTTTGGGACATGCTGTATAGTAAGAGCAATAGGAGGAAAACTAGAAAAGTTCTCCAGCTCAGGGCAGCTGGGCGGTGTAGCGGATAGACCAATAGGCTTGGAATCAGGAAAACTCATCTTCATGAATTCAAATTCAGCCCCAGACACTTACTAGTTGTGTGACCCTGGGTAAGTCACTTAACCCTGTTTGCCTCAGTTCCCCATATGTAAAATGAGCTGGAGAAGGACATGACACACTATTCTATTATCTTTGCCAAGAAAACCCAAATGGAGTCACAGAGAATCAGACATGACTGAAAATGAACATCTCTTCCTCAACTAAGAATATCCAGGAGGAAAGTCATTAACAATGCTAAAAATTGCAGAGAGGTCAGAGAGAATGAGGACTTAGAAAAGCCCTTTGGGTTTTGCTTTGGAAGTCATTGGGAACTTTTGAGAGATGTTTCAGTAGAGTGATGGAAATGGAAGAGAGATTGAAAAGGAATGAGGAATGAGTGAGTGGTGAGGTATTGGAGACATCAGGGATATACTGTATTTCTAACAAACTTAGTGAAAAGGAATAATGAAGTGGGACAGTAGCATGATGGAATAGAACGGTTGAGGAAAGACTTTTTTAGGGCTAAAGATACCTGATTATAAGCCTACGGTATTTGGAGTAGGAAGGGACTGTCCAGTAGGAAGGATTGTCCAGTTCAGCTGTCTTATTTACAGATGAGAACAGGGGGGTATAGAGGCTAGGCTGCCCGGGGTCACACAGGTAGCAAACGGTAGAGCCAGGATTCAAACCTAGCTCCTCTGATGTGAAGTGTCCTACCATGCTGTATCTGAAGACAAAGGAAAGAAGAGGGGATGGTTGATAGAGCAGATTAGAGCCAGGAAGCCACGCTTTCCCCTCAGAAATCACTTGGTGTCTATTTTGTTTAATCCTATATATGGACATGTGTGCCCCCTGTGAGGGCAAGGTCTGTTTTTACTTTTTTCTTCATATTCCCAGCACCCAGCATGGTATCAGTACCTAATAGATACTTAAATATCTATTGATTGATGCTCTAAAGGACCCAAAGTAAGAGAGATTAGTCTTTTCTAAGATTAGGGGTACTTCTTCCTCTGAAATAGAAGAGTGAATGTGATAATGCCTTTAGGTGAACTGAGGGATTGTCCATTGCATGCCTGGGTCTTTTTAGTAAAGTAGGAGGCTGACTTATTTGTTGTGCATGAGTGTGTTGGGGAGGAAGAGTTAGGTGACTGGTGGTAGAGCTGGAAGTAGATCCTTGAGAATAGAGGATAAGGTTTGCAGTGGTCACTTTGGTACATGAGCTAGGGAATCCTGGAGAGCTGACTGGAGGAGGGATTGTTGAATAGCAGTGAGGGTCTAGCTCATGCTACATACCTTCTGTTTGTAATGGTTTCAGTTTAGTAAATATTGATTAAACACACAATGTTAATAAACCATTTTTTTTTCAGTGATTCTCAGCAGCCTGGGAGTAGGAGCAGTTAAACTAGATGATGGAAGTTACCCGGAGTTGAAGATTAGCAAGAATAATAATAGGTTATAAGGAAGAGCTATTCTGGTGTATTGACAGTAAATCATTAATATAACTTGCTTTGAGGTCACTTGGGTCTGAGACGTTGTTTCCCTCTCCTTGATTGTGTCCCTTTCTACCTCTGTTCCTATTCCTTTCCATGACTGCCTTTTGGGAAGGTCGGGGTGGGTACTAAAATACTGTGATTAGACATTTCAGATTCCTTTTTCAGAAAAAGTCTTGGAAGAAAAACAGTCTCCTAAATGAATTTTTTTTCTCTCAGGCTTGTAAAATCTTTCTCATTGGGGTTTTTTTTTTTGCTTTTTTTTTTTTGGAGGGCAATTGGGGTTAAGCGACTTGCCCAAGGTCACAGGACTAAGTTTTTTTGTGTTAAGTGTCTGAGGCTAGATTTGAACTCAGGTCCTCCTGACTCCAGGGCCGGTGCTCTATTCACTGCACTACCTAGCCGCCCCTCTCATTGGGTTTTTCTTAGTCCAGGTCTCTCTCCTGAAAGCTGTCAGTGAAAGGGTACAGCAAAAGGGTTGGAATCTCCCCTTCAGTTAGATAATATATTTTGAAGTGTGTGTTTGATTCTCACATTACAACTAAAAGTCAGCATACATTAGTGAAAAGATTATGCTGGGGTCAAGTTATTCTTCACTATTCAAAGTTCAGTTTGGGAGTGGAGCAATAACTCCACTGTGGGATGAGAGTCAACCTGGTCTACTGAACAGAGAATAGAGCTGAGAATTGGGAGGTGAGGGTTCTAGTCTTGGCTCTCTCACTCAGTACCATTGTTGCCTTAGATAAGTAAATCAACCTCTCTCCTCTAGTAATCACTTCCCAATAATATTTTCCCTACCTAACTCCTTTGGGATGAAGAAATAATTGATGTGTAAGTGCTCTAAAATATTAAAATCTCTATGTAGATGTAAGGCATTTCTAATTAATCTTTGAAGGATTTGGAGAGTAGTTCACAGAAGAAACTCCAGCTTTGCTTTTTGAGGGTAGGAAAGAAGGGGAGAAAATGCATATTTGTCTTGGCAGTGATCCTTAACCTAGATTGTTATGGGTAGTGACTTTTTCAAGGTCAGGAAATGGCGCTGCAGAGTGGTTTGAATAGTTTGTTCTCAGAATCACAGAATGTTACAGCTAGAAGAGCCGTTGGAGATCATCTAAGAGGGCCAACTTCCCTCATTTTATTATCCCTCAGAGAGTCATAGATTTAGACCTGGAAGGGACGTTAAGGGCATCATCTACTTCAACCTCCTAATTTTACCAGTGAGGAAACTTAGGTTCTCAGAGGTGAAGTGATTTACCTAAGGCACACACAGGTAGGGGGCAGAACTGAGATTTGAACCCAGATCATCTGGCTCCATCTTCTTTCCAGTTTACCAAACTTCCTGTGTCTTGATTGATTTTCTCACATGTACCCAGCATATGAGGTAAGTACAGTAATATTGTTGGACCACTAAAGGAGAATTTAGAGCTTACCAACCAGTTTTGGACTGTAGCAACATGAATTCCCTCCTTTGCTCCAGTATGTTTGTTATGCCAAGTATAGAAGCAAGATCAGGAAAAATTGGTTATGTAGGTGTAAGTGGGTTGGTCTTGTAGAAGAGCAAGGTCTCTTAGGCTGATTAGTAAAAGCTGAGGAAGGAGTAAGATAAAGTAAATAATTGTTCTCTCTCAGAGTGCGAGAAAGAAAATCTACAGGCTTTGTCATTTTAGATCTTATATTTTGAAATTGCACGACCATTTCAGGATGATGGTCTTGGATTACGTTTCTAAAATAAAACAAAAAACAAACAGATAAGAAACCGAGACCAAATAGAACAAAAGAGCCTCTGCATAGGCTTTATGTAGTCTACAAAATGAAGAGGCCAAGTGGCAGAGAAAGGACCCAGGTCTTCTGATTCTGAGTCTGGCATTCTTTTCCATTACTGTTGATGACCTTCACTCTTTCTTTCCCTTCAAAAGTGAATAAACGTACCTTTAAAAGTTTCTTTTGGTTCATAGAGAATGTGAGAGCTGTATTTAATCAACTTGTAATTTTCGATTTTCAGAAAGATTAAAGGGAAGTGTATTTTGAAACACAGTAAAAGCCATTTCAGGTATATTTCTATTGGTCTAGAATACTGAATTGCAGATGTGTGTTTGTGTTTGGGCCTCTGATTCTGATTTTAGTTTGGCCCATGGCCCCTGTCCTACAGGATGATGTTGGCAGTTGGTTCTGCTCCTGGGATGAATTGGAAACAGTCTGTTTGCAGAGAAGGGAGTGGGGAAGAAATTTAGTCATTTGAGCCTGATTCTCACCACTTTAATTATAGTGATTCCAAGACTTGTATTCCACATGGCTCCTTTGTGACGTATTTTTAATAAGCTCCTAAAGTTTTAGGCTAGAAAGAATTTTTTGACGGTGGGGAAAAAGGCTTGAAGTCCACAGTGGATACACACACACACACACACACACACACACACACACACACGCACACATGCGCGCGCGCACACACACACACACACACACACACACACACACACACACACACACACACATATATATGTATATTTGGTAATGTAGCAAGCTGTAGTTCTTGTGTAAATGTATACTACAAGACTACTAGAGTATTGCAGAGATGACAGTTTTGCTCATTTTGTTCCTTGTCACCTGAAATGAAGTTTTCTTGGTTGAGTGTTTAGAATTTTAAAAATCTCTGTTGCCTAGGTTTTAAGATTTACCTGTAGAATTGTGACATACTAAAAGTGAGTCAAAAAAGTGAGTAAGATCTCTCATGGAGAGAGAGACAGAGACAGAGACAGAGAGACAGAGCGAGAGCACAGAAGTTGTCCAGTTCATCTGTGCTACTAGGATTACATTTTTTGAAACTGGACAGTAACATTTTTTAAAGTGACTTCCAAGGGAAGGGATCGTGCATCTTACTGGGTTTGTAACTAAGTACAAAAGCCTCAGCACAATCAAAGTATGGTGGGAAAGTATGTGGCAAAATTTTTTTTTACTACTATTTGGAGGGTAGTGTGCTTTACGATTGTTTAGTGTGCTTTCTTTCTCTTCATTGATCTTTTTGTAGGCCAAAATAACAGTATGCTTTTCCTTTGGAGGGTTCATTTAACTACTTCTTTGGAGAGGAATCTTTTATCAAGAGCAACCACACCAAAGTGTAGACTTAGTACCTTGAGAATATAAATTCCATTCCCCTCAATATTTTGAGTTAGTGATTAGATTAGATTATTGATCAGGTGATTATTAATTAGAACAATGTTAAGGAAGAGTGTTCTGCAGTCTGAGGACTGAACAATACAAAATTTAGTAAATGTCTTGTGTTCTAGTCTGTTGAATAATTAAGCTTTCATTATTTTTCTTTTGGCCCTTGTCTTTAAAGGGATATTGCCTCACATTGTAATTCTGGCATTATTAGATGGCTCTGATAAGTACTGTCTTAAATTGAAGTACGGAAAATGATTTGGTGATAATTCTCACCTTCCTTCTGTATCTTACAGGATATTTTGAGGAAAGAGAGGGAGGAAGAGAATTTAAAGTGATTTTTTTGCTTTTTGGAGGGGGAAAGGTGGGGCAATTGGGGTTAAGTGACTTGGTCAAGGTTATGTGTGTCAAGTGTCTGAGGCTGGATTTGAACTCAGGTCCTCCTGACTCCAGTGCCAGTGCTCTCTTCACTGTGCCACTTAGCCGCCCCAACTCACAGGATATTTTAAAATTTTCTCCTAATACGGACAAGACTCATTATTATGTTCCCATGTTTAGAGCAGGAAGGAATCTATTCCAGTCTTCTCATTTAACAGATGAAGAAAGTGAGGCTAGAGAGGTTAAGAGGTTAAATAACTTGCCTTAAGTCACATGGGTAACAGGTAGCAGAGCCCAAATTAGAATGTAGCTCCTCTGCTAACCTATAACTCTTTTCCACTGTACCATGTGAACTCCATTCTGGATTAAGTTCATTCTTTAGTTTGTTCTTTCATAGAGCTATGTTGGAAGAAAGATAGTAATTTCCCAGTTTTGTTAATATTTGCCTTTTTAGTAAATCCTGTCTTTTCCTTCTTCCTAGGATGGAGCTATGGATCTGCTAAAAGAACTGAAAAGCATGCCAATTACTCTAGATTTGCTTCA
Source organism: Pseudocheirus occidentalis (assembly GCA_028646575.1). NCBI lineage: Eukaryota > Metazoa > Chordata > Mammalia > Diprotodontia > Pseudocheiridae > Pseudocheirus > Pseudocheirus occidentalis. Next base: position 119,762,339 of record CM053595.1, on the reverse strand, counting down.
GGTAAGTCTTTCTGCCTTCCCAGGAGGAAACTGAAAATCTAATTATAGAAAGTTCCTTTTGAGTAAGGTTAATTATTCAATTAGATAAACATTTATTACTCTGTGCAAGCAAAGCCCTGTGCTAAATGTTGGGGTTATAAAGATGAAAGTTGACAATATTCTTTTCTTCCAAGGAGCTTTTGTCTAATAAAGTAGCATCTGACATGTACACAAATAAATATGATATAGGATAGAATGAAATGGATAAACATGTGGTCCGGACAGAATGCTCTAGGAAAATTTGAGGAGGGAGAGAGAGCTTTTAGCTTCGAGAGTGAAATTTCAGGGGAGGCTTCATAAAGGAGGAGGCATATGGGCTAGACTTTGGAGCAAGGAGGAAAAAAAAAGACTTTGGCAAGCAGAAATGAGAATGAGTCATTAGGAATGAGAAATGATCTGTGATCACAGGATCATAGACTTTAGAGATCGTCTAGTCAGCTCCTCATTTTATATCATAGATTGAGGCCTAGAGAGGTTGGGACTTGTCTAAGGTCTCACAGCTGGTAATTGGAATTAGAACCCAGGTTTCTTGGCTCTGAGTCTGTGCTCATTCCACTACATCATTCTGGCATCTTTGTATATGTGTTAACGTATGTATGCTTACCAGCAATAGTGACTTAAACATTGATCTTAACAGAAGTCACTAATAAACTGAGATGGTTCTAAACTCTTAACAATACTGTCACTCTTTTGGAGATTGCATCTAACATGAGTTCAGATATAGTTCTGTGATTTCACAAGGAAAATGGACTTCCTTTTCCTCTCCCCCTTGCTTTTTTTTTTCTTGATACTATTAATTTTTTTGAGCATATTATTGTAAGAGTTAAAAAATAGAGTAGAAGATGGACTGACATCTTTTTCAGATTAGGATACGTTTCTCAAAATCAGACTGACAAGCTATTGGGAATATCTAGTCAGAAGTGATTCTGAAGTTTTTTGGGGTATCTCTGAGCAGGCTTTTGGTCATTAGACCCTATATACATAATGGTAGTAGGCTGAAAAATGTGGAATGTATGTGAATTGAATAGCGGGTCTCAGATTTGAGTCCCTGGCAAAATGGTTTACTGAGGTAAGAGGTTTGCATATTTGGGTTAGACCACTCTTAAAAAAAAGACTATTATCTATATAGATATTGATATCATTAAATATTTCCCAATTACATTTAAACATATTAACATTTATTTTTAATTATTTAGTTATATTTTTATCTAACCAAACAAAAATATTTATTTATTTAGAAATGTTGAATTCTAAATACTCTCCTCCTGCCCCTCTCCCTCCTTGAGAAGGCAAGCAATTTGATACCGGTTATGTGTTAAATCATGCAAAACATTTCCATATTAGCCATGTTGCAAAAGAAAACACACATAAAAAAATTCAAGAAAAATAAAGATAAAGAAAATTAAAAGCTTTAATCTGCATTTAGAGTTCATCAGTTTTCTTTCTGGAATTGGGTAGCATTTTTTGTCACGGATTCTTTGGAATTGTGGGTTAGATCACTCTTAAAAAATTTGTGAACAATTTCTCTCTTGAATGTTGATTTGTAGTCTACCCGAATTGGGATGTCTGTGAATGCATTGAGAAAACAGAGTACTGATGATGAAGTTATCTCACTTGCTAAATCTCTCATCAAGTCATGGAAAAAACTGCTGGGTAAGTGCCCAACCTGTGTTTGATTAAATAAGAGCTAAGGCATTTAGTAAGAGTAGTAACTCATTTATTATAGGAAAACAAAAGTCCCTAGTCCCTACCCTGAAGAAGAAAGAGAGATAATTTGATTTGGGGTAGGTGAGCTAATTTTTAAACTGTGAAGGACAGAATTCTCTTCTACCTTGCTTCTCATAATTCTTATACCCCTCTCCAGAGTGGAACACTTTATTACAGTCTTACCTGCAGCATATGATCGACTGTGTCACATTTACTGCTAAGTTTAAGTGTGGTTGCAGTCTGTTGTTGGGAATTGCATTAATATGAGCCAGTTAGGGACAGCTAGGTGGCGCAGTGAATAGAGCACCGGCCCTGGAGTCAGGAGTACCTGAGTTCAAATCCGGCCTCAGACACTTAACACAAAAAACTAGCCGTGTGACCTTGGGCAAGTCACTTAACCCCATCTGCCCTCCAAAAAGCAAAAAAAAAAAAAATATGAGCCAGTTAGTGTTGAAAGCAGTGGTCCCTTTGCTTTGGAATGTATAAGAGAAGGGCTCAAAGGGAGGGCTATGTAGCTTAAGTGGAGACATGTAAGGGAATTGGACATAAGGACAAGAGAGGGTGATTCACTGATCTTCTTCAACCTGGGGCCATAACTGACATCCCCAGATGAGGGTTACTAATTGCCTGCCTTACACTGAGATTCAACCCCAAAGTGGAAGTAGGAAGGGACAGAGAAGGGGTACAACCATCCTTGAGCCTTCAGGCCATGTCAGGAAGAGGTTGTTTATGATGGTCTGCTGAAACCAGCCTATGGGTTACATGAAACTCCAAAAAGAGCCCATATTTCAGGATAGCTCTGGCAGTTGAGTTGCCAAGAGGGTAATGCTAATTGCTCAGCTCAGGGGTCATGTCTTCTGAGTAGTGTTAGAAGGATGGGGATAGGCACTGCTCATGCAGGTGGATTTGTTTCTCAACCCCTGAGGTCACAGTCAAGAGATAAACCAGTCAGCTAAGAAACTGGAGTTTCTAATATGAAATAGAAGATTCAAGATAAAGGGTGTTTGTTCGAGAGAAGGGATAGGACAGAAATAAGGGGTTACCAGGGAGGAGCTTATCTAACCTGTAGGACAGGGAAACACTAGATGGGGAGAAAGTAGCTGATTTTTCCGAATAAGCTTATTCCTAAATATTTTTGATAAATGGTTATTAGTCTTCACTTAAATCTTCCTCTGATGCCTCATCCTGGTGTGGAAGTGGTCCTGGCCTCTTGAAGGCTATGTTAGCAGAGTGTAAGCCTTGGTGACGGAGTTTATTCATCCAGGTGAGAAATAATCTAGCTAAGTGCACAGAGGTTTATCATCAGAGTGTTGGCCATGAGGTGAAATTTTTTTTTTTGGCTGTAGCCATTCATGAAGACAATCTGTTAAAGTGTTGGGTAGCACCATTCATGTGGGTAGAAGTCCCCATATGAATGAAATCATAAGTCCTTGAAATGTTTGAGATATATATATATACACACACACACACACACACACACACACACACACACACACACACACACACACATATACATATATACATATATGTATATTCGTTAAGCACCTTGAAAACCTTCAAGTGCTATATAAATACTAGCTAGCTATTAGTCTCATTAGTAAAAATATTGGACATCCTTATGTATTTATGTATTGGATAACTTCCCATATATATGTAGTTAGTTCTCTAATGTTTCACTTAAGAATGATGACTGTAATGTTGTAGTACATGCTAGTATTTAGGTCTCACCCTCAAAAAGACTGGGTAGGGATTCTTGCATGTGTGTTAGCCAGAATGAACCTAGTAGAGCATATCAGTGGAGTGGGGATGGGGGGTGGAATAGGTTGTGGAGGGGGTGATTCAAACTGTTTGAAAGAGTTCAGCTACCTTAATTGTCAGAATCTGTGCTCAGAATTTCTGAGCATTGGTTTTTCATGGCAGTTTGTAAAGGACTTAGGTGGTGATGTTGCCACACTTCTGCTAGAGAGTGTTATCAGTATGCCCTTTAGTCCTGAAATGCAACCCCTCTCACCTCACTTCTGCCTAGAATTCTCTTGTACAACTGTACTTGCTCTACTTGTTCTGTGTTTTGAACTGAACTCTGAAAATGAATAAAGTTGATTGGCAAAGAGCTAGATTTACAGGCCTTCTTTGGATGTACCCATCAAGCTGTTTTACCCCTTAGCTAGGAGAGGATGACGATGTTAAAAGTTTTCTTAATCAGTCAGTGTAATTAGCCAGGCTGATAGTAAATAGAAATCATTAGTGCTTGTAGGACTACATCCTGGGAAAATTTTTCTATTAAAAATGTCCTGTCTTTTTGTACAGATTATGTTTCTCATATCTTCATGTTTATTTGCTTAAATAAAAAGTTCTTTAATGTTCATAGCTTATGCTTTAGCACCTTATGATTTTAGAGTATTTTTTTCACAATCCCCTATGAGATGGTTAGTGCAAATGTTATTATTTTCATTTTTCAGACTGAGAAACTGATTTAACCAGAACCACACAACAAGTAAGTGGCAGATCTGGGCTTCAAACTCAGGCTTCCTATCTCCAAGTCCAGTGCTCTTTTTGCTGTATAATGGTAGCTATGCCATCTGTTTTTATAAACATTGAATTACAAAGACTTTATTGAGAGTAACAACATTTGCAATATGATAGGCATGACTTTTGGCTTATTTATTCCCCATAAAGTGAAAGATGGGCATTACATAATGAGACCACTTTTATATTAGTAGTCAGACTGGAACTGAATCCCAAAGGACTGGTTCTCAGTAGAAGTGTGACTGTAATCCTGATCAAGACTCCTTGGTTAGTTAGCTGGAGGAGATTTCTTCACCCTTTGGGCCAAGGCGAGACCCTCCCTCTCAGGATTGCTGGCTATCTGGCATTGGTGGCAAGACACCACTGTTGGCTGTTACTGCTATAATGTGGTGTTAGAGGAGAGCACTAGACTGGGAGTGAAGAGACTTGGGCTTCAGGCCTGGCTCTCTGCTGCTTACTTCCTAGCTACATTTTCTTGGTCAAGTCACTTATCTTTCTTAGCTTAAATTTTCTCATCTGTAAAATGGGAATAAGAATACGTGTACTTCTTATTTAACTGAGAAAACTGCTTTGTAAATTGTATAACATCTAAATGTGAGTCATTACTATTAGTACATTGCAAGTCTGTGTTTTTATCATATGTGTGTTCCTTATATTGATGATGCTGGCTAAAGTCCCTTCATAATGGTGTGACGAGTTGCTGTGCCTCACAAAATTCTTCACCTGTTGACCAACATCTTTGCTGCACTTAGCTAGGCTGGTACTCGGACAGAAAATTTAAAATACATTGGTGGACCTGTACTTGAAGGCTTTCTAGTTTAGTGAGACTTATCAGGGATTGTATTGTGCTGGAAGAACCTTTGAGGACCCAGAATCTTCTCTGCCACAGTGAAGCACTGGAGGAGAGCGTAAGGAGAGATTTATTATTCTTATGATTTTTAAATTGTTTAGAGTGTGCACTTTCATTCTTCCCCAGCAGAATACTCTTGAGAGTATAGCTGAGATTGTTTTGTGCTTTAGGCCAAGGTGTCCATCGATAGGTTTGGCCCAGACAGTGTATGTGCTCTTCTAACTAGGCTAGTAGAAAATGGAAAGGATTTGTGGTTTGCTTTCAGATCCCTTCTCAATTTAATTGTAATTCCATTTGGTCTGCCATTATGTGTATTTCTATTCTTTCCCTATTGAATTTAGATGCCTCAGAAGATAAAAATGATGAGAAGAAAAGGAATTCTTCCTTGGCAACGTCTTCAAAGGATGCCTCTGACACAAAAGATCAAAGGTGAAACTCCAACTGACAGAGATGCTCAAGGGAAGTCTAGACTGGGAGTCGTTCTGATGTGGGAGGGAAGACTAAATCTTCCATTTTGACTTTGTGTCTCTCTTTGTTTTTGGTAGCAGGCCCGTATTTCCCCATCGGTAAAACCTAGATAAGAATCAGTGCATTTACTTCAGAGGGATGTTGAAGCCTAAAGTAATATCTATAAATTACTTGTAGCTCTTTGAAAGGGAAATTATGATAAATACTGTATTATATACAAACAAGTCACCAGTCTACCCTCATCTGAAATTGCAAAGGAATTTTTCTACATTATTCTTTTGGGACATGCACAAATTTCTGATTATCAGGTTGGAACAATGCCTTGCCTATGGGCATGGGATTATTTTTCAGCTACAGAAAATGCAATATGCTAGGACTTATTTTGTTTTTGCTAATCCTACTTTTGGTCTTCAGAAAGTCCTTTTTGGTTTTCAGTCATTGATGGTTTTCCTGTTTGTAAGAAAGACTCTTGTCCATTCATCAACATTTTATGAAACGATCATGGGATTTGGGGTCAGAACTACTGGCATTGAAACTCTCCTTTTTCCTAACTATATGACCTTGAGCAAGTAATTTTTCTCCTCTGAGCCTCAGTTTCTTTATTTGTCAAATGAGAGGATTGGACTGGTTGTTCTCTAAGGCCCCATTCATTTCTAAATCTGTAATCCTGGGGTACATGTGTTAGGATGATCCTTTTCACTTGTTCTTACTTTGCTCTATGAGGAACTTTTCCTATTGGATTCTTAACTGTATTTTCTCCTATTGACTAGTCTTGGTTTATTTTGACTTTGTTTTGACCATTCCATACATACTTGATTAGCTCTGGTGTTTCTCTTTTTTAATTGTACAGTTAGCTTAAATAAAAGCTATCTCACATTCAGCTGCTTGGGAATGATTGGCCTGGCATCAGATGCCCTTGAAAAGCATTTTTCCAAGGCTGAAAGTGGTGAGGTTTTCTTTCCTTCACATAAACAAGAGCTGGCAGGAAAAGTGACTATATTTACTGCCTCTTTCTCTGTTTGAGTTTTTCCTATTGTCTGAAGAAAAGGAGTCTGTGAAGCTTGGGCATATGACAGGTCATCATTGGGATGTCTGTATAGACTGCATAAGATCATAGGACATATAGCTAGAAGGGCTTGGGAGGTTGTCTTGTCTGAACGCTTCATATCACAAAAGAGGAAGCTGAGGCCTTTGGTTACCTATATTATTTATTTATTTGTTTGTTTTTGGGAGGGGGGAAGACTGGGCAATTGGGGTTAAGTGACTTGCCTAAGGTCACATGGGTAGTAAGTGCTAAGTGGCTGAGGCTGGATTTGAACTCAGGTCCTCCTGACTGTGCTCTATTCACTGAGCCACCTAGCCACCACAGTTACCTATATTATTAATTTAAAAGTGTGATCTGGAGCTAGCTCCTCTGACTTCAGTTTATTTTTTTAAAAAAGCATGCTGTCAAAATTTCCCATCATCTCAAAGCTCCTGCAGAAGTTCACTAAGACTATCTCATCCATTACAGATGTCCCCTCCTTTAAGGAAAACAGGATGAGCAAGGATGAATCTACTGGGTTCCAGAGTAATGTCGGGGAGGAGTACACTTTGAGTGTGAAGAAGAGCAGAGGGTTTAGAGCTATAAAGGGTCCTTAGTATCTAGTGCAAATTTCCCATTTTATAGCTGAGGAAACTGATTTGCCCGGGTTATGTAAGTGTTAATACCAGAGGCATTGAAATCAAGTCTTTTGATTCCAAATACAGGGCTTTTTCTACTACAGTACATTACTTCATGTTAGACTTATGTTTTGGGGCTGACTTAGAACCTGTCATTCATATAGTTGTGAGAAACTTAAATACGTTGGACTTAGTCCCAGGAAGTTTTCTTAAGGAAAGAACGAAGGAAGGAGGGAGGGAAACAAGTGTTTGTTAAGCACTTAGTGCATGCCAGGCACTGTACAAAGCTTTGAGGATACAAATACAAGCCCAAATATATTGTTGACCTCAAAGATTTTATGTCCTTTTGGGGGAAGCCAACATCCAGCAGAGAGCTGAAAAGCAGAGATGAGAGAGATGGTTCAGGATGAAGGTATCTGTTAACAGCACCATAGTTTTGAAGTCCAGAAGCCAAGCACAGATCTGGGAAGGAGGGCAAGCCAGCCAGGCCCCTTTCACAAAACAAAGGCTTCTCTAGGAACTCACCAGTGGGGGAGGAGATGGGCCTCACGGAGGGATGTTCCAGCATGGAGAAGGGGCAGCAGGCATAGTTGGATGTTCAAGGGGGAGAAGATCCCAGGCTTGGAGAGTTGTTCTAGAACAAGACAGCATCAGGAGTGTGGTTTTAAAGTCTGGAAACCGAGGACAGGGCCAGTTTTGTCGTTGTTCATTTGTTTCAGTCGTGTGTGACTCTTCATGACCTCATTTGGGGTTTTCTTGGAAAGATACTGGAGTGGTTTGCTATTTCCTCCTCCATCTTATTTTACAGATGGTGAAAAACAGGGTTAAGTGACTTGACCCAGGGTCACACAGCTAGCAAGTGTCTGAGGTCTCATTTGAACTCAAATCTTCCTGATTCCAGACCTGGTGTTCTATTTGCTTCAACACCTAGCTGCTGCTACAGGACCAGGAGTCCCTTAGAAATATGACTAGTAGAAAAAAATAGAGATGGAGAGGGGCAGCTAAGTGGTAAAGTGAATAGAGCAATGGCCCTGGAGTCAGGACAACCTGAGTTCAAATCTGACTTATTTGACACTTACTAGCTGTGTGACCTTGGGCAAGTCACTTAACCCCAATTGCCTCACCTTCCCTTCCCCTCCAAAAGAAGGAAAGATGACCTGTGTAGGGAGGAGCCTTTCCTATTAGAATGTGATGTGTAATTGCTGCCCCCCTACCTCCCTCAGGAGTGGTGCTTTTCTCCATAACCGAGCACAGTGAGGCACCATAGATAACCCTGTGATTGACAGAGCCCTGCGTGTGTAATGAATCTTCCCCAAGTGAGAAGTACAAGCTAGTAGAACTTCTTTCTAGAGTTTGGTGCATTGAAAAATGTGCTGGGGGGTGGCTAGGTGGCAGAGTGAATAGATCACTGGTCCTGGAGTCAGGAGAACCTGAGTTCAAATCTGGCCTCAGATACTTGACACACTTACTTAGCCATGTGACCTTGGGCAAGTCACTTAACCCCAATTGTCCTGTCTTCTCACCTCCAAAAAGCAAAAAAAAAAAAAAAAAAAAGAAAAGAAAAGAAAAGAAAAATGTGCTGGACTTGGAGTAAGAAGTCTGGGGCTCAAATTCAGTTCTAATTGACATCTCTAAGCTCTGTGACTGTAGACAGATCATTTAATCTCTCTGAGCCTTATCTGTAAATTGAGGATAATATTTGTACTACCTACTTCACAGGGTTCTTGGGTGGAGAGTCTAGGTCATGGGGCACTGTAGACATAGTGGAAGCACTGGAGAGAGTTCTAGGCTTCTAGAGATCAAGACCTTGAGGCCCAAATAGCGTTTTGGTTCTGGACAGTCTGCTGAGGTGGTCGAAAGTCGATTGAGACTCGGGTGATTTTTTACTGACTTGGAGGGATGGTAGTTGCTGGGGGGATGGGAGGGAAGCCAGGGGTCGTGGGAAAGGAAGACTTAAAATAAAACAACAACAGTAATTTCAGAAGTTAGTGTGATGCTGGGGAAATGAGCTCATTTTCTACACCTGTGTGTTTTTTGCTTTTCTTTTTTCTTTTTCCCCTTAGGAAGTCCTTCTGTTTCCCTTTAGTGCGTAGACTTGAATCTGTAAATCTCACCTGACTAAATACAGTAACAGCTGCTAGGAGTGTTTCAAAGGACTTCACATAGGATCTAGGGCCGAATCACAAGATTCGTTTTAGATGTATGAACAGCAATAGCTGACCTTGTGGTCTGAGACATCATCCCCCTCTTTTACAGAAGAGGAAACTGAGGACAGGACACGAAATGACCTGCCTAAGTCCACACAGGTCGTACATGCCAGAGCTTCCACTTGAACTCAAACTCTCTGTCTCAACTCTTCTGTTCTTTCTGGTCACATGTTTACATGTGACTTGCTTACATGTTTCTTCTGTGAATACTGTAGTTCAGGTTTGGAAGATCTGCTCTTGAAACAGGGCTTAAATTAGGGGACACTGTAGACACGTAAACACCTTTCATTTTGCTCCCCTCAGATAATGAGTGTCTTATACCCAAATCATGGCTAATTCTTCAGTGTCCTGAGCAGAAAATTCCTAAGTTAGTGGATTATGATTTATGAAATAGTTTAGGATCAATAGATTGAAATTCTCTATAATTTTCCAGAGAATTGAAATTTTCTATAGTTTTCCATGGAAAGTTTGGAAATTTTTTTAAAAAAATAATTAATTTTTAGTTATCAACATTTGCTTCCTAAGATTTTGAGTTTTAAATTTTCTCTCCTTCTCCTTCCCCCTCCCCAATATGGTATGAAATCTGATATAGGCTCTACTTATGCATTCCTATGAAACATTTTCACATTAGTCATGATGTAAAGGAGCATTAAAACTAATGGGAGGAACCACAAGAAAGAAGAAACAAAACTACGAAAGTAGAGCAAATAGTGCGCTTCCATCTGCATTCAGACGCCAGAGTTCTTTCTCTGGATGTGGATAGCATGAGAAAAATGATTTTTTCTATTAGAGATTTGTGGATATTGATGACATCTGTCAAGGTTCTGGGCCAGAACCTTTTGACATCTGAGAACTGGTAAGGGTCCACAAGTTGTTGTCAAGGACAAGACCATGTGACACAGAATTATCGCTATCCAGTCTTTTGGCATACTCTGCCTAAGACCTAAGGCAGGTTACTTCACAGCCCGACACGCAAGATTTCCCCAGGAAGGACTTGCACTACATTGAATGAAAAACACTCACATATAGGGGAAACCATCCAGGTAACCAGACTCCCTTGAGCCACACTGTACTGTCACAAGGCAGTTTTGCCTGAATCTTTTGCTTTCTTCCTTGAAAAACACACAACTCAGCCACCATAGTATGGTGAGCCACCAAATACCAGCCCAGAGACCTGGGTTCTTTGCTTGTATGTGGTGCCTACAGGTAGACTCAGAGTGGGAGTAAAGTTGGTGGCATAGTAAGGGTTATTAAAACAGCCTCCTGGCTCCCAGCCTCATGGGTGAACTATCTTGTTTTCCTGATTTGTGGTAACGTCTTGATTGGGGAACAAAAGAATTTCATAAGGCTTACAGGGTTTTTCAGGTAACCTTCTCTGGTTTGCCTAGCAGGTCTGTTTACCAGTTACCTTGTTTTTGTGACCTTATCAGTTTTCATCCCTTTTGCTAAGGGAATCATAGAGAGAGTGGTATGTTTTTAAAGCCTATATTTTTAAAATTTCCTTTAAAAAAAGAGCTCATCACTAATCAGGCCATTCATGGAAATTAGGCCTGTTTGACCAGGAGAACTTTTTTTTAAAAACATCAAAAAAAAAAAAACCTCACAGACTCCTCTCCCTCTCCCTAGTAATGCATAGTTTAGGGATTGTTTTTGGCATAGTTCCAAATTGCTTTCCAGAATTCCTGGAAAAATTCCCCTCCAACAGTTATCTTTCTTTTTATTGTCTTTGCCAGTCTGATAGAATGAGGTAGAAACTCAGCATTGCTTTAATTTGCATTTCTCTAATTAACAATTTGAAGCATTTAAAAAAATATGGTTGTTGAGAACTTGGATTTCTTCCTTTGAAAACTTTGACTGTTGTATGGGAAGATTGGACTGGAAATAAATTTGGTGTGCTTTCCTTAGTTTTGGGGCAGCTGTGTGGTACAGTGGATAGAGGACCGGGCCTGGAGTCAGAAAGACTCATCTTCCTGAGTTCAAATCTGGCCTCAGACACCCACTAGCTGTGTGACCCTAGGCAAATCACTTAACCCTGTTTGCCTCAGTGTTGTCCTCATCTGGAAAATGAGCCAGAGAGGGAAATGGCAAACCATTCTTGTATCTTTGCCAAGAAAATCCCAGATGAGGTCACAAAGGGCCAGACACAACTGAAAAATGACTGAATAACAAACAACAACTTTAGTTTTTATTTAACTCGCTATTATGCCATAAGTCACACATCTCTATCCTTTTGAGTTGTCTGTGGTTGCCTCAATCAAAACATTCTGACAAAGTTTCTTTTTTAGCTCCAACAAAAAACAAGACTCACCGAGGACTCTATCCACTCCGAAAATTACCACCTTTCCTCCTATTCCCATCACCTGTGATGCTGTTCGTAACAAATGTCGAGAAATGCTGACGGCAGCCCTTCAGACAGACAGTAAGTTAAGAAAAACAGACACTCGGAGGGCGTGGCCACAGAAGTTTCCCTAACATGGTGGGATCCTAAAAATTCCCCATTCCCCCCAAACACAACAGGGAAAGGCCTGAATCCTGAGACATATGCATCTAGGAACTCCTCTTTTGGCATTTGTTGAATAAAACCCTTGGATACCCCAGTGAGACATGTAAAGGTGTTTAATTTTATAAAGTACTTTGAAGTTCTTGGTTGGAAGCTCCAAATAAAGTTTTTATTATAGAGGATCCTACTTTCTGATGTCATGATGCCAAACCCAATTTAAAATATAATGAATTTGGTCATATTTCATTTTTAGTGCCAAACTAATTAGAAGGGCTGATTATATTGTGGTCATTTTTGTTTATGACAGATGGAAAGAGTCAAGGGAGAGGACAATATAACCCTGAGAGAGATCTGGGTTGTGGACATGGCAAAGAATTAAAAAGTAAATCAGCTACACAGTTTGGGTTTGGCGTCAGCTATAAGTTATGGGCATCACTTTATTTCTGGAAAATGATGAATTAACCCAGTTAGCTTCTCACAATGAGAAAGTTACTGTTTTTTTTTTTTCCTTCCTGACATTGGTTGTTATTAAGAACTCTCTTTTGTTTACAGATGACCATATTGCGATTGGTGCAGACTGTGAGCATTTATCTGCCCAGATTGAAGAATATATCCTTTGAAAGAAGGTTTGCCAGAAGGAGGCTGAGTTTAGCTGAGTACTTGCTCCATAGCCTGGGAGGGGAGTCACAACTGGGCTTAATTATATCTTAAGGGAGATGTTATCGATAGCTCAGGCCATTTGTATCTGGAGTTGTAAGACTATAAAGTTAACATACTGTATAAATCTTTTCGTTAATCTAGTTTAGTAACAAATGGTTCTCAGCTTCCTAATATGTTCAGGGCCCAGTGCTTGATGTTGGGATACAAAGACAAAAATGAACCAGTTCTTATTCTTAGCAGCTTACAATCTAAAGGAAGGTGGTAGTGGACGCGAGATGTATATACAAAGAAATATGATGCAAGGCAGAATGTGATATAGTCAGAGGAGAGATCCAGACAAGGAACTCTAGGAAGATTTCAGGAGTGAATTGATTATTTCTGTTGGGAATAGTGAGGGATGGGTGAGATTGACTTTTGTTGTGGAACTTGAAGGAAGAGGATTCCAGTAGGTGGAACAGTGGGGACAATGCATTTCAGATATTCAGGCATAGGTGATGCCTGTGGCATCACCTTATGCATAGAGAAGAGGACATGATCAAAGGGGTGGAGCGTAGTCCATAACCTATATCTAGTCAATTGCCAAGGCTTATTGATTCTGCCTTCCAGCACCTCTCTAATCACTCCTCTTCATTAATCAGCATTTACCTAGAAGCTCTGGATTTTGGCTGTAGTGTTCATTTGGAAGAAAAAGTCTGATTGTTGTCCCCCTGGTCTGAACTCTGAGAGTTCTTTACCTGGGTTTGGGTCTGAGCAACAGTAGACTAGATGAGTCTGGTGTGCCTCCCAGATAATATGGATCTGGGACCTCCTTTTGTTCTGGTGTTTATTTCCTCTTCCTGTGTTCCATATCAGACTCTGTTGCCAGTGTTCAAAGACTTCTCTGTCTCTCTGTGCTTGCTGATCTGGGCTGGAAAGATGACTCACTTTGACTTTGCCTTGAATTTCTTTATCAAGATTTCATCTGGTGTGCTTTATGGATCTGTTTGGAGGAGAACTTGCTGACTTGCTACTCCAGTATCTTGGGCTGTGCCTCTAGTAGTTCCATTTAGAAAGTGCTATAAGTCCCACAAAAACATTGATTCATCTATAGGCAGAGGATTGTGAGATTTAGTCCATGGTCTTTCATACCTATTTCTCCATCACTTCTATTTGACTTCTTTCATTCACAGCTCCTTGTATACTTTTAGAATGAGATCTCTTACTGTTCTTTCTGTTGTTATTTTGTTGTTCTTAGTTGCTGTATTTGCTTACCTTTCTTGTATTTCTATTGTCGGCAGTGTTTGCAAAACATAATTTGTTCAGGTCTGGTTTTCTTTCTAGAAGTACTTTAAACACCTTTATTGAAGTCCATCTTTTTGCATTAGTGGTTTGTAAGGTATATTACCTTGGGTTACATCTTGAATACTTTTGCTCTTTGGAACATATTATTCCATTCCCTTATGTGGTTTCTGGTGAATACAGAATAATCTCATATTATTCACATTTCCTTTCCTTTATTTTTGAAAGTCTTTCTTGTGATCATTTGCAGAATTTGTTGTTTGTTAGTAGAACTGCCACCCTTAACCACTATGTGCTTCAAACACTGCAGCAGAGGTTTTTTTTTTTCCTTCTAGAGGTCATCTTTCTGTGGATTCTTTCTAGTGGCATTTTATATTCTGTGTACAGAAGTTCTGGGCATTGTTTTTGTATTATTTCTTCAGGTTTTTTGACCTGACATGTTGTTCTGGGAGACCTGTAATCCTTAATTTGTCTCTATACAGCCCATCATCTTTTGCTCGTATGGAAAACATAGTTTCTCTTAATGTTTTTGCATGTGGCTTCTCTTCCAGATTATTCTTCCCTCTTTGTATTTGGATTCTCAATCAGTTATTCTCTCTTTTGTTGATTTGGTGAGACTCGGCACTGTGGACTCAGGTTTTTCTATTCTTCTGATCATTTCTGCTGTGTAAACCATAAATTCCATTTTCATAATCCCTATTTTTCTTTTAAACTTACAGAACATTTTGCTATTATTCCATGTTTTCTTGGGAACTCACAGGGTCCTCTGACTAATCAGTTATTGATTAATTTTTTCTTTATCTTCTAGTATTTTTTTCTTAGCTCTTTGGACTCTTTTGGCCAGTTTGGAGGCTATATTCCCTTTCATTATTAATATCTTCCCTGGTGGTTTCTCTCTTAATGCTTAAGGTCTTTAACTGAGTTTTCTTCCTACTAAGATCTTTGTTAATTTCAGCTGTTTTCTTATTTTTCTCTATTAGTCATTTTCTTCCTTCTTCTCCTTTGATGGTGATTTCCCTGGGAGCTGGATCTCAAAAAGCCTCAGCCTTCTCTCATACTAAACATTTAACGTTTCTTCATCCTCAGTCTCTATCCCAAGTAACTTTTGGAGTTACAGAATCGGTCCCAGCTGGATGTTGGGCTCTTTCCCTCAGCCTTAGTGGAGTGCCACACAGCCACACACACATGCCCCATTTTCCTCTGTTCCTGAGTTCCTAGCTTAGTTCTGTTGCACAGAGCACTACCACATTGCTGTTCCAACCAGGTCATACTTTTGCTTTTTGGCTTTCTGTGGCAATGGGGGAGGGAGGGGTTTAGAGTAGAGTTCTACTACAAGCCCTTGTTTCAGCTTGTGCATCCCTATGGTGGGTTGTGGGTAAGGGGTACTGAGTGAGCATTGTAGGGGTTATGGGTTAGGTTTCTCTGTTATTAGTTCTGTGGATTACTACCTCATTAGTAATGTGGTGGAGGCAGCTGAAATTGCTTTATCTCTTCAACATAATTCTTATTTTGGATAATTTTGAGATATCTTGAATCTTAGAGAAAAGTCTTGTCCTCTATCTTAGTCACACGACTCAGAACTCTAATGTTTAAAGTCCTTCACAATCTGGTTCCCACCTGTTTGTCCAGACTGATTTCCTATTATTCCCCCGTACACACATGGTGGAGTGGGGGGTTTGGGGTGTAATTCTAGACAAATGGGCCTCCTTGTTGGTCTTCATATCTGACAGTGTAACTCTTGCCTCTGTTTTTGTGCTTCATGCCCTCTTTCTCTTGTCTCTGTTTAGATTCCCAGCTCCCTTCAAAGCTCAATTTGGGTTGCCTCCTACAAAGACTTTTCCTAATTCTTTCAACTGTTAGTGCTCTACCTTCTTTTAGAATTACTTTGTATTTAGAGTGGACATATTTATATTTACTTATCTCTGAACATGTTATTTCCCTCAGTAGAATGTAAGTTCCTTAAGGGTAAGCACTGTTTCCTTAGTGTTTTTGTATTCCCAGTGCTTTGGATAGTGCCCCACATGTTGTAGGTCAGTGGTTCTCAACCTCTGTGTTGCGACCCCTTTGGGCATTGAATGGAGTTACCTAAGACCATTGGAAAACACATATTTCCTATGTTCTTAGGAACTGAGACACCGCTCCTCTATCTGTCTCTAGGCAGGTCCACCCACATGCAGATACGCCCACATGTGAGTATTAAAGGGTTGGGGCATTAGGAAGGTTGAGAACCACTATTGTAGGTGAAAAGTAATGCTTATTAAATTGTTGAATGAAGTACAATGAAGGAGGAAAGGTAGGTTGGAGACATTATAGATGACTTTGAATGTTGGGTTCAGAAATTTGTGTTTTATTCTATAGACAATATGGCGGCCAAGTATGATTTTTGATTTGAACAGTGATATTGTTAGATTTATCTATTAGGAAGATTATTTTATAGCAGTGTCAAAGATGGATTGTAGAGGGAAGATGATGAATTCATTTGGCTTTTTAGAATATCCACCCTAGAGATTTTGTGTTTAGTTGCATGATGGATAGAATTTCTTCCTGTTATTGATGACTATGCTTGATGTACAACAATGCCTACAGCAGGACCTTTTGGTTGGTAGCTGAGGATGAGAGTTGACTACATTAGCCTCTTCTGTTAGCTCTCTACCCTTAGGATTGTTTATTCTTCTCCAAAGCCCTAGCGTTTTGTTTAGGTATTTGATATCACAAGATTATAGGCTGCTGCAATAGAGTGGAATCTCTTTGTTGCTTAATGTGGAATGGAGGCTATCTAGAAGTTGACCAGATTGGTGAGAGGCCTGGAGGCAATACCCAATGGGAATTGATTGAAGGAATCTGGGGGCTTTTACTCTGGAGAAGAAAAGATTTAGGGGACATGTGATAGCTGTGTTCAAGTGATTGAACGGCCATCATTCAGCCTGGATCCAGAGAGCAAATCTAGGAACAGTTGAGTGGAACTTTCAGAAAGATAGAATTTGGCTTAATGTATGAAAACACG
This sequence comes from Pseudocheirus occidentalis, assembly GCA_028646575.1. Classification (NCBI taxonomy): domain Eukaryota; kingdom Metazoa; phylum Chordata; class Mammalia; order Diprotodontia; family Pseudocheiridae; genus Pseudocheirus; species Pseudocheirus occidentalis. The sequence continues at coordinate 119,745,438 of CM053595.1, read as the reverse complement.
TTCTGATAATTAGATCTGTTCAAAAGTGAATTGATTTCCTTGGGAAGGAGTGTGTTCCTCCTCACTGGAAGTCTTTCAGTGGGCTGATTATTTGTTGAGCTGTGTGTCAGCTGTCATCGTTACTGTCATCATCATCGTCATTTTTGCAAAGGTCTTCTTTTCAGTAGTTCAGATAGAAATAGTCCCCTATTGCTACCTGCTGTTACTCTTGTATATTTCATGTTCTACAAAGCAGATACAATAACTTGCTTCTGTAGTGGAATACAAGTATTAGGATGTAGGCTTGTCTTCTCTAGGTTCACTGAAAACCTCCTCAGTTCAATTACAGGAGCAGACAAGATGATAAAGAAGTCTGCCTTCTCATTTCCCCACCTGATTTTGCTAGATTTCTACATTTTGAAAACTTTTTGCTTTGTTTAGCTTGGAGATTATGAATATTTGGTATAGCAGCATCTATTAAAATGTTCCTTTTGAAATTTTATGAATCAGAATTATATCTGGGTGATTATGGACAATATAATTCAGTCTGCGATGAGGTTTCAGTTCTAGTAGGTTATTGGTTGAGTTCTCAAGGATATTTAGAGGTCTGTATTTATAGTGCAGGGATTTGTAGTTTGCCAGTCCATGAATGATAGCAAGCTTCTAATGTCTAATTCTAGCCATCAGTTCACGTCTTGCTAGGTATTCACACAGTTGGATTCCACTCACAGATTTGCACTCTGGATCCAGACAGAATGATGGCCCTTCAGTTACTTGAACTCAGTTATCATATGCCCCCCTCAGATCTTCTCTTCTCCAGATTAAGCACCTGGGTCACATAATTTCTTCTACTTCCTTATATAGTTTGAATTGATCATTAAATCTGTGTTCCTTAAAGCTAACTTTTCAATTTCTGGTGGTGATCACTTGATCCTGAATCACTGTCATCAAGTCCTTCATTTCTATAGACAGATCCTCATGACTTGGCCAGTTTTTTGACTCTTCCTTGTCTACATTATTATTATTTATTTTCATTATACTAATATATTAGTATGTTATCATTCTTCTTCTTCTAAATATATTGGTGGTTATGAGTATTTGGTATGGCAGCATCTGCTAAGAGCATTGTTCTTAAATTTAGGGGTCAGAGTTATGTCCAGTGATTTCAAACTATAAAGACCTAGCAGAAGAACTTAAAAGCTGACTGAGGCACACAGCATCTATGGCATCCTGTCTGCTGCTGGAGATGGACTGAAGATGCTTTCAGTGAACTCACAGAACACTTTTGTTCAATAACAAAAAGTAGTCATTTTATCTAACAAGGCAGGAATCTGCAAAATGTCAAACAGAAAAGAAAAGTAGGATATTGACTTGTTCCAGGACTTTTTCTATCTGATCTCCATTGAAATAGATAAGAAGAATTGACATTTTTATTATTATTATTATTGTTGTTGTTATTGTTACAATTGTAATATGTAATAGGTAAAGCTGGGTCTTTTGTGACTCTTAAATGCCTTTATATGGGTAGTTGAATTAATAACCTGATCCCCGAGAACATCAGCAATATTTTTGTTCCTTTCCTTGTTGGTGGAAAGTGTATCTGCAGAACCTGAGGAGGAAAGAGCATAATTTGTATTGTAGGTTATTTATTTTTCCTGCTTTTCTTCTGTCATATGAATGGATATGTGCTCTCTTTTCTTTTGCTTCTTGACCTTAAATTGGCTTCCCAGAAATGTCTTTACTGCTTGTTTGTGGCATATACATTCTGCTTCCAGTAAAAAAGCCTGTTTGGAATGATGAATTATCTCCTATAACCCTGATTCTGGTATATAAATAGGTATATAGAAGCATTTTTTTAAACATTTTGAATATCAGATTCATCAAAGAGCATTTGGAAATCCTTATGCTAGAAGGCCTTGATCCTCTGATAGCTGAGGGAAAAGCAGGTAGTTTCTCTTCACCTTATAAATCCTTAAATATGCTTGTACATATCTACCAAGATGTGAAGAATACGGATATGAAGTACAAAAACCGCGTGAGAAGCCGGATCTCCAACTTAAAGGACTCTAAAAACCCTGACTTGAGAAAGAATGTTTTGTGTGGAGCAATTACACCAGAACAGATTGCTGTGATGACCTCAGAGGTGAGATGCCAAACTCTCAATTCTATCTCTCTTCTCCCTTGAACGGTGGTCTTATTGCTGTTCAAATTAAATAATACTTGATGATAGACTATCCATAGAATTCTTACTGCATTGGAATCAGCTAGGCTCTTAGTTACTAAGAACGTCATGAACCAAGTAGGCCCATTCCCCAGCTTGTGGGGTCTTGTGGAATTAAGAGGAAGTATTATAATGTGAAAGTTTTGTTTTTTTTTTTTGCAATGTTAGACCATGAAAGTTAAGACAAGCCTACTGAAAGCTAGCACTGTTTCTTCTTTGGTAACTCCCAGTGGTGCCTAGTCTAGGGCAGTATGAAGGTGCTACCATTACCATGAATAGCACTGATGTGGTATTTAGAGGGATACATCAGTATGTATTCTTTGAAGTATGGAATACATTGCAGCAGGGAAAGGGAATTAAACTCTTTCCCTTTCACCACTGAATTTTTTTTTGAAAGGATTTAGCGATGTCTTTTTACCAGGTCTCTTGTTTTTAGACCAGTGGTGTCAAACTCAAATAGAAATGGATCTCTGTGGGCCTTGTATTTATTGGCGTTTAAAATGTTGAGTTTTAGGTGTGCTTGGGAGCCCAAAATACCGACACACCAGGTCCTGCCCAAATGAATTTTACTCATCTTCTTTCAGCCAAAGTAAAACAAAGTTTATTAAAGATTTGCCATATTGGGTAGATTCTTAAGGTATCAGAGCATTTGTGATGCTGAGCATCTCCATGGAGGCAAGATAGATCTTATGTATAGAAAGACTGTGGGAGGGATCTAGGGGTGGTCTAGTAGTCTGGGGTGATGGGAGGGGTTTAGAGAGGGTCTTGAGGAAGAGTCTAAGGAGGATCTTGATGGGACTGGGGTGACTAGAGGTCAGATTTCAGGAACCAAGAGAATGGGATTTTGATGGGATCAAGGGTAGGAAGCAGCCAGCAGGCAATCTGGAGGTTACAGACTATGGGGCTAGGCTAGGTTAAGGGTAACAGAGATTCGGGCATATTGATCCCAACAGATCAAGTAGGAAGATTCAAGGAGAGTTTCAGGGGGTTCCCAGTTTATACCTCATCAGTATTGATCTAGAAAACCACAAATTAGCATTCTGTGAGCACTTGAGGCATAGTGTGACACCTCTGTTCTAGACCATTTTGCTCAACTTTTTTTTAATCATTGAAAGGGATAGAGAAATAGTATTCTTATAAAATTTAAATATAACACAACACTAAAAGAGATAGCCAACACATTGAATGACTTGGTTAGGATCTGGAAGACTCTCAGTAGGCTATAGAACAATGATCCCTATCTAATAAGATGAATTTTAATTAAGATAAATGTAAGATTCTACATTCAGGTTAAAAAAAGTCAATTTCACAGGTATGGGATAGCAGAGGCATAGCTAGATAATCTTTACGCATTTATTAAACACCCACTGTATGCTAAACATTGTGCTATGTAAAAAAGGATCTTAGTGGACCTCTAAGTTCAACATGAATGTGTGATATGGTAGCCAAAAAAAAGCTAACAGTCTTGGGCTGTATTAATAGAGGAATCAGTGTCTACTAGGAAAGAATTGAGAGCCATATTATACACTGCCCTGAGCAGACTGCATCTTGTCTTCCTGTTCATTACCTGGAGCCATATTTTAGAAATGACTTTGCAAACTAAAGTTTGTAGAGAGGCAAAGGTGACTAGAGAACTGAGGCTCTGTTAAAGAAAGTGGTATTTTTTAGACTGAAAAAGGGAAAAGAGTACCTGCCTTCAAGTATCTGAAAGGCTCTTACATGGAATGGGGAGTAGAATTGGTTTACTTGTCCTCTGAGAGCAGAATGAGGATCAGCAGGTGGAACTTCAGACAAGCCTGATTTAGTTCAGCATGAGGAAAACTCTCTAACAGTTGGAGTTGTCTAAAAATAAAAGCTACAGGGGTGTCCTTCCTAATGGAAGTTTAGAAGTGGAAGTTGGACAACCATTTGTCAGTATAATTGTTGGCACAATTTCTATTCAAGTATGTTGGATTAGATGACCTGATGGGGGAGTCCTTTCCAACCCTAAAGTTCATTGTATTTCTCAGACCTTTGTATTTTAAAATTCTTTTAGTAAAATTTGTAAATGTTACTAGATTGAAAAGGATAGTAGATCACCTCTTGCCAAAGAGGTGATGAGTTTAAAATGTAGAAAGAGACATGCATTTTCAAGGATGGCCAATGTGGGAATTTGTTTTGCTGGACTATGTATACTTATGAAAAGAGTTTTATTTTTGTTTTTCCTGTTAATTGTTGTTCCATGGGGGAGGTTGGTATTGGGAGGGACAGATAAATGCAGGAAAAAATGAACAATTAAAAAAATGGAAAGTAGAGTCCAATAGTCATTAAAAGTTCATAGCAGTGATTGCTCTTCCTGGGTGTAACACTTCAGGAAGTATGTCAAGAATCTCAAGGAGGGTGGTTAAATTCTCAGAGATGTCTCAAAATTAATTTTTAGTCTCCAGATATTTTAAAAAACATGTCATGTAGCTCTTTGAGAAAGAACAAGGGGAGGGGACATTGTGAAATTAAACAGATGACAGTGGACTGTGAAAAAAGTGGCTGGGAATTGCTCTTTATCCTTCAGTGCAGCTAAGTTGCTACTTGACCCCATTTTGTAGTTCTGGTAGGTTTCTGGGTCTCTGTCTCAATGTCCTTTAATAATTTTAGTGTTACCATGTGTTATAGACTTGCCTTTTCTGAGCAACTTACTAAATATGCTGATTTCTGTTGTCGACTTTTTATATTCCTTGATCTATAAGTTTAAGACTGTAAAGTAAATATTAGGAGAACTGTAGAATTATTCAAACAGTGAGTAGCCTGATCTTAATAGATACTTCTTAAGAATGATGGGTTTTAGAGACCATGCCATGTGAAGACTGGTGGAACCTGGAGAAGAGAAGATTTGCAGGGGATGGGGAACATGATAGTTAACCTTATATATCTGAAGGACTGTCACATGGAAGACACATTGTTTGTTCAGTTTGGTCCCTGAGAGTACAACTAGGAAACAATGAGTGGAAGATAAAGAGAGACAGATTTTGACTTTAGGGAGAACTTTCTATTAATTAAAGCTATCTGGAAGAGCAGTCAGCCATAAAGGAAGCTGGGAGTTCCCCTTCCCTAGAAGTCCTCAAGAAGAGCCTGATAGGTTTGTGAGTGATTTCAGAAGAGGAACTTCTTATTCAGGGCCAGGTTAGTCTAGATTACTGCTGAGATTCCTTCCAACTCTGAGAATCCATGATTCATAGGATTTAGGGCAAGATGGCTTTAAGAGATCCCCTTATCCAGTTTTTTTATGTTATTGATGAGGAATCTGAGGCCTTAGAGAGGTTAAAGTAACTGACAAATTCGGGATCCCACAAGTAATAAATGGCAGAGACCAGATCCTCTGACTGGAAACCCATTGTTTTTTTCTGTTGTACCACAGCTGCCTCCCCAGGTGCTACCAGTGATCGATCCCAGCTATGTTGTGACCACTCTGGATGAGATAACCTTTTCTCTTCCTTAAAAGTTAACATGGTGAACAAATCTGTAATGCCCAGGTTTCAGCTAAAAATATTGGGGGTCTTGTAGCTAGAGTGTTATCTTTAGCATACAGAAGCATGTAACATATAATTCATTTCATGTTATTGGAACTGGGATTCCAGCACTGCTTAGGCACTGTTTTTCTCTCTTTACAGGAAATGGCCAGTAATGAACTAAAGGAGATCAGGAAAGCCATGACCAAGGAAGCCATCCGAGAACATCAGATGGCAAAGACAGGAGGCACCCAGACAGATCTTTTTACCTGTGGGAAGTGCAAGAAAAAGAATTGCACTTACACTCAGGTCAGTATCTTTGTTCTTGGCACAAGTTAGCAAGGCTGTGATTGGGTGTGGCTCTTGGAACTGAGAGGCAGATATAACAGGGCAGGGCCTTGATACTTTATTCATGGTAAAAGCAATAGATTAATCTGGCTTTTAGGAGTGCAAGTGTGTAGTACCATCATTCTAAGCACTTAGAATTTTGATAGCTGTAGTAAAACTTCCTCTTATCTGTTTTGCAGGCTCATAGTTTCCTGCTCTGTTAGAATTTTTTTTCCATCAAAGGATTGGGGGGAAGATCTGTTATTAGAATATTACAGTCAGATCTTGCCCTTCCAATTATAGAACTGGGCTGTGTCCTTAGGAGGGAGAGGGGAATTGAAACTGTCAGTTTGTACTTTTGGTCTGAACTAAGGGCTTACCACAGTGTCTAGGTCCTTCCCACCTTTTCTTCTCCTCCCTGTCTGAGGAGTCCTCAGTCCTGCTGCTCCAGAGAGCTAGCTCATGAGGACAGCTTAAGACTCCCTTGCTTTCCTGAGTAGCTCCTTTGTTCCCTGTATGGCAGGCACACAATGCCTTCAGTTCAAATTCTTTCCATACCATAGACTTCCAAGTAAAATGATTATTTTACCTGGTTGTCTGTGCTATCAGTTTTTACAAAGAAGTGGTTTATGTGCACAAATTCTGTTTTTAGAACCCAGATTATAGCTGAATTGTTGCAGATATTTTGTTGTGTCCAAGATACATAACAGGAGAAGAGAAGAAAAGTAGGGATAAAGATACTGTACCTTTGGACTCTTCAGATTGAATGTCACATGGTGAAGTGGCTAATGCAACGATGTCTTGATATGGCTTTGTTATACTTACAACTTGCATTCAATCAAATTTGAACCTGGTGCTTGGGTGAGTCATCTGAAACTTCTGAAAGGGAAAACCCTTATTCTATTCCCCTCCTAGAATTTTGTGATCTGGTGACATTTTCCATTCAATTTAACAAACATTTATTACACTTTAAAAATGCCTTCTATTGCCAAGCATTGTACTAGGCACAGAGTATACAAAGACAAAAAGAAAGATGTCACTGCCCTCAAGGAACTTGAGAGATGGTGAAAAGAGCACGGGACTGGGAGTCAGGAGACCCGGGTTCTAGTCCTGTCTCCCACTTACTTGGCTGTGTTGCCTTGGGCAAGTCACTTACCATCTCAGGGCTTCATTTTCCTCATCTATAAAATATGCAAGTTGGACTAGCTGACTTCTAAGGTGCTCCCATCTTTAAAATAGTATGATTTTATGATTCAAGTTCTGTGGTTATTTTTCTCAGGTGAAACTCTTAGTCTTGAGTAAACTGTGGTTCTTTGGTTGGGGGGGGTATATAAATGCCCCATTGTTTCAAAGGTTGGGTACACTGTAATAGGAATAGTATTCAACCAGTAGGGGTGCACATGGAAGAGTGAAGATGCTGGCAGGGGAGGCTAGGACCTGCAGTATGGCCTGCACAAGAGGCCATGCTGAGCTCCCTGGTGCAGCGGCAGGAGGGGAGACAGAGAACCCTCGAACACGGAAGTGGAAGATACTCGTGGTCAAGAGGTTGGGGGAGCTCAAGAGAACATTTGGATTCCAAAGAGATGTTGGGAGGCCCTTGAAAGCACAAAGGTAAGAGACAAGAGTGTCAGGGCAGCAGCTAAGGCAGAGAAGTAAGGTGTAAGTTTGTATCAGGCAGTGTGGAAACTAAATTGTCTGTGTTTGTGCAAGGACTTACAGATTTACTCTCTGTCCTTCCCAAGATAGTCTTCTCCTGCCTGTCGTTTATACTTGGGAAATTCACATTTTTTCCTTCGCCCCTAGAGGATTCAGACTGTTTTATTAGCACTAACTAGGTTGGTTTGGTTTATGTTATGTTGGAATAATTGGTTGCTTATGAGACTCAGTGTTTGAGTGGGAATACTAAATTTACTTATTACCTTGTTCTTTTTTCCAGCAAGAAGCTTGATTCATGTGGGTAAAGGAAGGTACAAGGGCCAATTGGCCTTCAGGAGGGAGAAATTTAGGGGTCTCTATCCATCTTCCAATTCCTAAAATGGAAAGAGATGGCAGACAGAGAGTTTATTCAGATGGATCTTTGTCATAAAAAATGCAGTGTCAGCTCTTTCATCCAATGAAATGGGAATTTGAGGATATATTGAATGTCTGAGCATGTTCCCAGTCTCTTCTTCTTCACATTCATTGCAGTTCAGATTTAGATTTTAGAACCTGGGGCTATCAAACATGAAAATCCCTCCTCTGTAGGATTCATTGCTAGAAATTCCCATTAAGAGCTTTTCAGCACTGAAATTGGCAGCTAAACCAGCCTGATGATAATACCAGACATTTCTAGCATATAGAAATATACCGTCTCCTTTTCTTTAGCTCTCTCAGAGCTCCAGATGATGAAACAAATGCAAGCTTGCCCTCATATAGTATGACTTTTTCAAAGACAGGATGTGTGCTTTGTCTAGTTGAACCTTCCTGGCCTGGAAAGTCTTACTCTCTCAATAGAAACTATGCTCCCCCCTCCCCAGCAGAATGGGACCGGGTCAGATCTGTTTCTGAGCTCAAGGCGGGTAGGTCAAAAGGGGATCGGCACCCAGGGACAACTGTTGTTGTTTCTAATAATGATCATAAATGTCTTGATGTATAGATCATTTTTCTTCCAGAAGAGCAAAGTACTTTGCAGACATTTGCAGACATTATCTTTGTGATCCTTTCAGACTTCTTGTGAGGTGGGAAAAGGCAGGGGTCTGTAGAACACTTGGGCAGAGAGATGTCAAACAACTTGCCCAGGGTAACACAGCAAGTCAGTGGCAAAACCAGGATTAGAAATCCAGGTTCCTTTAATTCAATTCCCCCTTTGTATCATAGCTTTAGTTTTCTGTCTTGTGTTAGGTGGGAAGGAAGAGGGTGGAAGTGGTACTATTACTATTAATAGCTAAAATTGAAGAGTGAAGGTCTTTAATAAATTTGTGACCTTCAGTAAAACATGGTCCTCCCTTTAACATGTGATTGGTATTTTGTTCACTGGTGCTCTGCCAGCCTAAAGGGCTCACAGTGATGACTTTGGGGAAATACTGCATGTATGAGTGTAGAATGCATTGTGATTCTCCTTTCTTTTCTCTCCATTCCCATAGGTTCAGACTCGAAGCTCTGATGAGCCTATGACTACTTTTGTTGTCTGCAATGAGTGTGGAAACCGTTGGAAGGTAGGTCATATCTCTTCATGTACTGAGGTCCTGGAGGTCTCTGGGAGGTTGCAGGACATGTACAATCTGAATAATCTTCAGCTCCTCCTCCCCCAGCCTTCCCAGCTTCCTCAGTAGCAGAGATCGCAGACATGTGCCACCATACCTAGCTCCCCCAGAATCCTTTTCACTGAGGAATGGTAGCAGTCACTTTCCTAGGTAGAGGTGACCAGGCCTCAGGGGTAGGTCCATTCACGTGGGTCCCCCTGTCTCACACATCGGGGTCACTTCATAATAGTATTTTTAAAAATAAATTTTTATTGATGTCTTTTGTTTTCACATCATCTAAATTTCCCCTTGTGTGTGTGGCCTATCTCAGCTATAGATGTTTTGGTCTCTTTTGCCTGTATGGCTGGGGGTGGAGTGGGCTGGGTGGGTGTATGGGAGGGTCAATAATTAAGAGCTGGAAGCTCCCCTAAAAGCATGACCCTGAAAGTCAGGACGCATGCTGCTGATCACTCTCTCCCTTCACCTTGCCCTGGGTTCTCAGCTTTGCAAAGTCTCATGGGGATTTCTATATCTATATGAAGCTCACTATTATGGAATACCCCCTCATCATTCGCATTTATACATACACAAACACAGATATACACAGACACACGTATATCTTCCTCCCTTCTCTCTCTGGGAGACTCGGTAACCACATTTTATTTCCTGGGTTGGGTTACATCCTTCTAGTCATTCTTCCTGGAACTGTATATAAAAAAACCTGAAATTATTTCTTTTACTGTCATACCCAGCAGCTGTGTCCTTGCATGGACATAGAGGTATGCACATTACACACAAATATTAGACCCTCAGTGACCCCAGCTTCACTTTCTTCTCTTTTCCTCTCCCCATTCCTCTCCTGTGTCCTCCCAGTTCTTGTCCTTGAAATACTAGAGCCCCTGGGGTGGCAGTTTGGTTTCTCAGGGCTAGCTCACATTTACAGTGTGGCTAATGTCAATGACCTCGAAGCTCTGGGCCCTTATCCGCTCTGGCCTGAAGTTTCCAGCTACCCCCTGGGAGACCCCTGTTTTTTTGTCACTGTCATAGCCAACTTCTCAGAAAACAGGTGGGAATTTTACATGTGTGATTAGGGTTGTCCATTCCCGAATGGCAAGGACCATGTCTTTTTTTTTTCTTCTTGCTTTTGGCCAGTCACCTTAGTCAGTTTAAGGTTTGATAGAGAATTGATACGTGTGCCTCTTTTCCCACTGTCTCAGTAATTTCCCCCTGTGTGATGAAGCCTCATACTGCCTCTCATCAAGGGGATCACTTCTGGCACCTGTTGCTCCTTGTGCTGGGGCATGAATTGTATCAAATCACCAAGTGAAGTGTGATGCTTCCCTGAGGCCTGGGCTTGGGGACTTTGGCTATGGGGACACTTGGGGTAAGATGGCATTGATATTTTCTTAATTTCTTACAGTTCTGTTGAGACTTTGCAGAATGGGACAGCAACCACTGAGCCAGGATGGGTCCACCCTCACGTTATCTAGCTTCTAAAGAAGTTCTATGCTGTCTTCCCCAAGTTCCCTTTGTCATGAACACATCCAAGAGCAGGGCGCTGCTGTGCCAAAGGCTTAACCTCGACCTCCACATATGCTCCACTGAACTCCATCAGCTGTCAGGGGCCCCAGGAGGGCGGGCAGAGAGCCTGTCCACACAGCCTGGCCATTCCAATGGTCTCATTACACTATGTTTCATTATTTGTTTTCTTTCAAGTAATAATAAACATTTTCTTTTTGTCACTTTCTGCCATTACTTTGCCCTTTTGCAATTCCTTAATGTGTCTGAGTCTGTGATTCCAGGAGCTTATTATGTAGTCAGGGCATACCAGCCTCCCCATTTCTCTAAGCCTGGAAGGCCTGTCACCAGGCCTTGCTGCCCCAGTTCTCCACCACATCCCAGCAAGCTTTGGGCTGGATTCTTGTTAATGCAGAAAAGATTGAATCCCCAGGGCTCTCAGTCCAATCAGAATGAATGTGAGGTAAACTGTGTGCTGCAGCCTGGATGGGTGGCTTGGATTCAAGGGGTCTTGGCCTCTTGTCCAAGTTCTTTTTTGGACAGACCAACCTGGCAGCTGCTGTGGATACTTATTTTGACCTTTGTGCCCATAGGAGAACACATGTACCTTGGAGGCCATGCATTGTGCACAGGGCCTTGGGGGTCAGTTTGTCTACTGTTCTTCTGCCCCAGAACTAATTTATAATATGGGAATTTCAAGTAATAAGAATTTCATTTTTCATTTACTAGCTGTGTGACTTTGGGCAAGTCACTTAACCCCAATTGCCCTCCAAAAAAAAAAAAAGCATTTTTCCATCTGACTCCTAGTAAATGCTTTCCTTCTCGGTGAGGAAGTTTTGGGAGGCTGTTGATACCAAAATCAATCAGATATCCTCCTTGACAGGGACAGATTGAAGAAATGAAGACTTCTTGGGGGAGCATTGTTATTCCTCTGGTATGGGGGATATGCTATTTTTATTAGAGGTTATAAGAGCTGTGTCCTGAGCAGTGCAGGTAATGGTGGACTAGTTATAGTCCTAAAATCCACAGCTCCAAGATTTTTCAGGAGAAGCAACATAGAAAGAAAACTGACATGTGGGGATACTCAGAACCTCCACCAATGTGTTAGGAATTAGACTGTTCTGGGCAGCCTTTGCCTGTGCAACAGAATGAGACCACCCGCTCTGTGAGAAAGCTGACATCTCTGCTACTCTTCTCCCAACAGGAGGCCCCCAAGCTGCTGCCCAAGACAGGCAGCGTAGCAGTAGCATATGGTGCTACACAAGGATCTGGCCATGCCAACAGACCATGAACAGGAGCTGCAGTGACGGGCTTCTACCTGACCCACTTTGCTGAGCTCTCAGGAAGCCTAGCTTCTCCCTGAGAATTTGCTGGGCCAGACTATAATAGACATCATGGGCTGGGGTAGAATCTTGCAAAAATGAGGTGATTAGAATAGTCAGGCCCTTCATATGAAACTTCTTATCCATTTTAATTTAGTATCATCTCAGAGGTAGTAACCAGGTTCCTTAAGAAAACATAAATGTGTTCAAACAATATGAGGAAGTTTGCATTGAAGATCAGGCCAGAATAGGTTTTGCTACCAGAGATTGCCGAACAGACAGGCCGGTTCCCAGACTCTGAACCCTGGCAAACAGGAAGCCACAGAAAAGATGGGATGAGGACAGGAGACTTGCATGGCTATCCCAAGTGTTCCTGAAATCCGTATTTGTCCTGGGGAACTTCAGGTTCTTATTGCCTGCTCTGGGTTTCAGGAGATGAGGGAGCAACTCTTTCACAGGGCACTACCCTCCATCCACTCTGTAGTGCTATCCTGGCTTCAGAGCTGGAGGTATATGAGCATGTAGACCTCATGTTGACTTGTTGACCTGATTTAGAACAAGGGGAATGAATGGCTTTAGTCGTATTGAAAAGTAATGCCTCTTTTATTTTCCTAGTAACAAATGATCTAGGTGTAGATGATCCAAGTGGTTTACTTTCAGACCTCTGCATTGCTCCAGAATCCAAACAATGAACAAGTTGGGAGAGGGAAAGCCATAAACCATCTAATGAATTCACAGTAAGCTTGAGAAATGGAGTCAATCTGGGCCTCAGTGAAGTTTGTGATTCTCTAGGATTCTTTTGTTTAGCTTTCATAGCTCTACAGATTGTGGAGCATATACCACATCGTTGTCTGCCAGGGCATCCTAGAAGTATCTCTTGGCCAGGAAAAGTCAGGTCATCACAAATGGACAGGGCTTATTTGAACAGGCCCCCTGCCTGGAGTACTTTCCCAGGCCCTAGAAGTTGCCCACACTGTTAGCCTCCCAGAGAATGCTTGGAAATGGTGGCAGAATCCAGGAGCAACCCTTTTTTAACTTGCCCAAGGCTGAGAAGGCTGCTGCCCTTCTCCTGACATACAACACGTAAGCTCTGGTCCTGGAGGAACCATTAATATGAGGAAGTGTCTGGAGTTTCAGCCATTGTGTCAGGCAGGAAATTGGGGCTGGAGTTGGCATTTTCCAGCAGCTGTTGTATCCCTGGTAGTTTAGGGCTGGGAGGAAGCTGTGGTTTTGTGAGCCTGTCACAGCTGGCCCAGCCTGCATGTGAAGAACGTATGTATGTGTATATTTATGTGTGCACATATGTATACAAATGTGTATTTGTTTATATATATATGTATGTATACTCATATGTAAGTATATACACACACACAGAGGGGAGAGAGGAGAGATATGGTGGCATGGAAAAAAGAAATCGGATGAAATGATTGTCTTTTGGGGTTGCAGGGAAATTGAGATTGAGTCCTTATAGATATGGCTACTATGATCTCTTGCTAAGGTGCCTTGGAGAAAGCTAGCCCGCCTTTACCTCAGGTGATTGAATGGAAGGTTACTGCCACCCATCTTTTGGGATCTTTCTGGCCCAAAACTTTTATAGGGAACGTTAGGCTCTGGCCATCTCATCAATGATGAGAGATGACTAACAAATTTTGTTTGGCCTTGATTGCATTTAGGGACATGGCTCATTAAATGTGGCTGGGTTGTTTTTTGCATTCTGGGAACTCATTCTTTAGCAGGGGACGTTTAGCTGCCCTGAAGTGGTGCAGTGGCTACAATGGTATGATCTCCTCCATCACTGGAGGGCGCTAAGTAGAGGCTGGATTCCCACTTGCTGGGAATGTTATAAATGGCATTCATCCTTGTAATAGCAATTGACCTCTCAGGTCCTTTCCAGTTGAGATTTTCTGATCTTAAGCCTAAATTTTTTTTTAAGATAACCTCATAAAATTCCACTACAGTGCTTTGATGCCTCCTTGTGGCATGGAAGTGACCCTGAGTTCTTATGGCTGTATTGTAAGAGCCCAAGCCCTGGTACTAATAAAAACTTTTGAGTGCAGGCTCAGTAACAAACTGTCTGTAGTTCAAGGACCAGCCTGCCAAATTTAGGAAGAAGCTTATCACCAGAATATTGGCCAGTATGTTAATATTTTTCCTCATAGCAATCGGCATTTCACAAGTGCTATTAATGGTGGCACTCTGTCATAATGGAAAGTGCCTTGGATTTGGAGTCAAAGGCCCTAAGTCTAAATCTGGTTGGTTTTTTTTTTTCTGTTTACTTTGTGTGGACCATTGAAAAAGTAATTTAACTTCTCTGGGCCTGTTTACTAGTCTGTAAGATGAAATGACTGGACTAAATGATCTCTCAGGTCCCATCCAGTCCTCAATCCATGATCCATGATTTGTGATTCATTAAGGGATTGAGATTGTTTTCTGAGCAAATAAGGGCATGATAGGTCTCTGAAAGGATGCCCTACCTAAAGTGAGGGGTTTAAAGAAAAAATTGCAGTTAGATTAGAAGGTAGTAGGCACTGAATCTAAAGTGGACTTTCCCAAACTCCCTCTGATGCCACTCAGAACGTATCTCAGATAATGTCTGTAAAGCTCTTAGCACAATGACTGGCATGTAGTAGGCGCTATATGTTAGCAATTATGATTTCTGAGTTAAAACTCAAGCTCAACTGATACTGATGAAGAGTGACATACTTGCTGTCCCTCCCCTTCCCAGTTAGGGGGCACAGCTGAATAAGAAGAGCCTTGTTCATGCTAGTTGGGGCTATCAGTTAAGGGTCATCAGGGAAGTGGAGCCCCTGATAGAAGAAATTTGTTTATGCAGCTAAATATATCCAAATCTCTGAATGGAGGAAAGCCCTGCTTTTAGACATCTGGACAGAAGCATGTCTGTCTGTTCCTTGGGGCTTTTTCTTGCCTTCTGTGTGTGACTGCTCTGGATCCATCCACCCTGAATGTCTTCTGCATTACAGCCAACCAGTCAGATCCCCCCAGTACTAAGGTGCATCCTGGGAAATGAAGGCTCCTAGTAAAACCTCTGGCCTGTCTGTATGGTCCAGGGTTGTTACTGTAAAATTATATATGAGCCAGCTTCATCCTGGACAATCTCTTGCCTCGAAGCCACACCATATTTATCTAACCTAGATAGATGAGAGCATTTCTTACCCCATTGTAAAAGGCATCTATGAACTGTAGGTGAACCAGTTTGATAAAGACCAGGAGCAGCATCTCTTTAGGGTAGGGCCGGAATGGATCAGGAAACTAATTTAAAGGATTGGAAGGCCTTCCCCCTGGTGGTAGCTGGAGGTAGTGTTGAGAAAGACCATTAGCTTTACTAAGCTAGTCGAGTAAAGGTACACCCTCTTCTCCCCAGGGATTCTAGGTCCAAACCCAAAGGGCTTCTGGGTGTTTGCTTCAGTCTTCCTTCCTCACCCCCTACCCTGCCTCCCATTCCCACCCCTGTAAATCCACAAGAGGGGAAAGAAGGAGAAGCTATTTTTGTTTTTGTTTAAAAAATATTTTCAATAAAAAGAACATCCTAAATTTGGGGGTGATAAATATTAAAACCATGGTTTCCCCCCCAAACATACAGGAAAGACTATTGTTTTCACAGCCTGGCAGACTTAGAAATGATATGAAAATACAAAACATACTCGAGAGACCAATAATTTTCTAGGGCTTGATTGGGGATCAGTGGTTTCTTCCTGGAATGGCTGGCACAGGGGTGGAGAGCTGGGAGTGTTGCTAGAGACAGCCTGAGTTTGAGCAAATGGGTTTTTACCTTACAAAAATATATCCGTATGTAGAATATATTCCTCATCAAAGACTTTTCTTCAGCGACTTGGCTCCTTTCCCTGCAAGTCTGGGAAAGGGGGGAGGGGAAGCTCTGTATATGCATTTATAAATTAATGGCCCCATGGTCTCTTTCCTTACTCTATCTCCCCCATAGAAAGTCTGCTCAAGTTGTGTTGTCAAGTTGTTTTTCAAGCAAAGTGTTCAGGGTCTACGAGGATTCGGCTCAGAGCTCCAGGGAGGCATCTTCAGAAGCCTGGGTTCATCTGGCTCAAGGGTTGAATTTCTTTCTGATGGCCTCTCAGAATTTGGCACAGGACTCTAGGCTGGCTTGGATTGGAAGGGGGAATAAAGTGGACAAGAGTCTGGCTGGCTTCTAGCCCTCTCCTTGTAAGCCAGGTGTGGGACACTACCCATGTGCAGTAAAGGGATGGGGGAAGGGAGTCCAGGGCCACAGAGAGGAGGAGGGTAGGGGTGGGAAAACAGGGAGCCTGACTGGAGGCTAATGTGGGGGTGGGGGAAGGAGTGCCAAAGCATTTACCCAAAAATGGTTACTTAAAACTACCCGGAGTCCCTGCTGACCATCATGAGAAAGAAAGACTTCTGAGCTCAGGGCTTGGGCAGAGCCTCTATTAGTGGACCCTTCTCCCTCCTCCCCCTTCTCTGCCTCCCCAGGGCTCACTCCTTTTTTTATCCAGGGCTTTAAAGAGGACAGATAGGAGGAAACAGGGAATGGGGACAGACAGCTCCTGTCGCTTGGGCATGGCAGGATCTTAAATCCACTAGGAAACTGAAGTGTGCTGGGGATACTGTCTTGGGGACACTGTCCTGGGGACCTTTCTCTGGGGGAAGACACAACCTTAGCTCAAATACATGTCTGCCTCACCTATTTCCTACCAGAATCCTGTTGCTCTAGGGGTGGAAGTGGGTGTTGGGTAGTACTAGGGGCTTGGTCCTTTTAATTTTTTTTTTAAACTACATTTTAAGATGGAGATGGGTGGGGGGAGGCTAAAGAGAGAGAGGACTTTAGGGCTGCAACCCTCCACATCCCCGAGTTCAGTGTCGCTATCAGCATGGCGTTGGCCTCAGCAAGGGCAATGTAAACTTGACACTTCTTTATATAGAGACTTACAAAAATAATACTAAACCTTCCCTTCCTGGGGGGAGGTTGTTGGCCAGAAGACAGGACTAGAGGAGGGAGCATAAAGTGACCATTTAAAAAGAAAAGCAGCAGATTCTGCTGGTTAGGGCTGTCCTCCCACCCTACAACGCCCTCTACTGCCCCTCTCTGCCCTGAATACCCAGTTCTCCGGAGAGCCCCGTGGGCCCCTGTGAGGGGGTTCAGTAGTAAAAGAGGCATTGTGGTGTTGTGGAAAGAGCACTGGACTTGGAGTCAGAAGACCTGAGTTCGAGTCTCTGCTCTGCCACTTATTAACCATGTAACTTGGGCCAAGTCATGTAACCTCTTTGAAAGCCTCAGTTTCCTGATCTGTAAAATGGGGAAAAGACTTGCAATACCTACCTCCCAGGGTTGTTGTGAGGAAAGCACTTTTGTAAACCATAAAGCGCTATAGAAATGGGAGCTGTTATTATTAACAAGAAGTCAGGCCTGAGGTTGTGAAGATAACTTGGTCCAACACTGTAGTACAGGTAGTGGGCAGTGACCTCAAGGGACAGAGGACAATTCTGTGTGGAAAAGCTTGAGGTTTCTCTAGGAGTCGGGGCATAGGCATAACTGCCCCCTTGGTCCCATTTTCCAAAGTGGCCAGATCTCGTCCCTCTAGGTGTTGTAGAGCTAAGAGTTGAGGCTGCCCTTGTCCCTTCCGTGGGGAGGGAAGGCTGCCCTAAGACTCAGAGGAGGATCTTGAGGTGCTGAGAAGCAGGGCTTTGTAGAAGGCTGAGTTCAGGAAGCGAGGGTAGGAGTCCCTATGCATGAGGGTGTAGATCTGGAGCTGGGCATCATCAAATGTATGGGATGATGGCTCTTGCATCTTTTTGTTGATGACCTCTCGTACCCTGGAGTCCAGGCTCACCTGAGTATGAGGATTATAGGTGAGCATGCACTCCTGGTACCCTTACCAGTAGGCTTACCAGTCATTGGGGTTGGGGCTTACCTTCCCCTGAGGCCAGAACACTAGTGGTCCCCTGTCCTCCCCTTCCCTCCCTGGGGCTGGGCAGGATTGCCCCTTCTAGGGATTCAACCTTACTGGCCTTTCTCTATTTTCCCTCTGCCACCCTCCAGCTGACTCTACATTGGCAAAATGGGGAGATTGATTTTGGACTAGTTAGACCAACACTTGTCTCCCAGGGAATAGGCAACATTGACGAAGCAACTGCCAGATCATGACACCATCCATCCCATCACCCCAGTCCCTCTTTGGGGCAAACACAGTGCCAAGCATTAGTGGTGATTTTGGCCCAATAAGGGTCAACCCTATCCTTGAGCAGAGGAAGGCTGAGTTGTAGGGTTATGTGGGGATGAGATAGAGGTATACAAGGACTAGAGGACAAGGGCAGGACCCTAGGCTGGGGAGTAGAGGGAGATACTGAGGTTATTGAGGGCTCTGGGGGCCCTAGGCCGCACCTCTTTGGGAGAGAGGATGGAAATATAGTCCTCGTAGATAAGCCGAGCCTTCTCATCGATGGCTTGCTTGTTGCCTTCTCCCTTGAGCTCCTCACAGGCCAGCCAGAAGAGCATGTTCTCCTCACTGTATTCTGTACGAAGGAACTCCCGGAACACATTTCGGCCAGCAGGATTCTTCATTAACTTGTCAAAAGACTTTGCCCAGCTCTGGACCTCCTCTTGGCTAGGCTTGGTGCTGCAAATACGTAAGTCCACATGGAGGAGATAGACATTTGTGAGGGTATCATCAGACCTTTATTCTCCCATCACCAGCTTTCTCTACTCCCCTCATTCTCCAAAGCTTTTTTGCTTGGAAAACTCTGAAATTCCCCTCAGAGCCAAAGTCAAGCTTCCTGACTACTGAAACTTGCTACCCCTACTGTGAAGTCCCCCAGGGGAGAGAGCTTCCTCCTCCATGACTGGGTATGTAATGGGAGGGAATTACCAAGTTTCACAATTGGGGATGGTCTCCAGTCTGGTTTCTCTAGAGGTCTTCCAAGCCCGCTGCCGATCTTCATTCCTAATGGGTGAGATTGAAAGGTAGTACCAGCATTCAACACACTGACATGGTCACCCCCACCCACCCCCACACCCCTACTCACACATGATCACATGTCCTGACATAAGCATGTAGATTTGGACACATGCTTAGAGATATAGGAGCACTCATACAGTTATACAGACATACTTAAGGCATGTTGCACATACACTCACATTTTTGGGCCCCCAACCTAGGCTCATACATCCTCACCTTTTCATATATTCTGTAAATGAAGGATGACGTTTTAGAACCCAAGATTGAGGCCCCACTTCCATAAGATTTCCCTAGATCTTGGCGTTCTAGGGGAGGAGGAGCAAGCCTTTCTGACTCTGCCATCAGTAGGTTCTGATTCCCTCATGTGGCCTTGGAATGATCTCTTCTTCTTTAGCCTTCTCCTTCCCCAGGAGCAAGGCCAGGCCTTGAGCACTGAGAATTCCATTTTCTCAAAGACGACTTCCCCGAATTATCTAGTCCTGTGATGTTTTCTTTCTATGGTATTTTAAAGTACTTATATAACATGGAGTTATAGAATGTCAGACCTGCAAGGGGTTTGGGAGATCATCTAAGTCTAAACTCTCATTTTAGAGATGGATGAAGAAAGATTAGCCAAGGAGAGAAGATTTGCCCAAAATTACACAGCTAGAAAATGGTGAGATGGACTTCAAATCCTATACTAGACCATGTGACATAGTACCTGATCATGTCCTTTAAATCTGCAAAGTCCCAGTCTTCATTGACTGTTCCCTAATGATGGCGACATCTGTTTTCCCAAGACCAGCATCTGCTGGACCCCAATCTGCTCCTCCTGTTTCCTCAGTTCACCAGGGATGCGGATAGAGTCTATTTCTTCTCTGTCTTCCCCCAACTCCCATCATAGCCAGATATGGTGGCAAGAGGAATGAGATGGCTCAAGAAAGGACTAGATGGCCACCAGTTACAGACTCCTAAGGTCAAATGCTACTGAAATGTGTTTTAACTATTGCACTGGATTATCTGCTTTCCTGCTATACTATTAGTCAAGATACCTGAAGTGTAAGTGTGCTGGGGTCCATCTTGGGTATGTTGTTGGGGCTATCAGTCCTGGGTTCAAGTGTTGGAGGCTGTTCTACCCAAAGGAAGAGGGATGGCTACCTGTGAGTGTGAGTGTAATGACTCACAGTCATTAAAGTGGCCACCTCACGGACGTCAGAAGGTACCTGCCTAGGAGATGTTGCGGTCAGGATGGCAGAAGAACCTCATTCTAGATACTCATTTGTTAAGATCACCAAACATGCAGCTCAAGCACACGCGTGCAGGCACACACACACACACATGCATGCACACACAGATACACACATGTTCATGCACACAAATGCGTACCATGAACAGCTGCAGCAGCAACACCAGCAGAAGCAGCAGGCATTGGGCCGGGAAGGAGCCAGAGGAGTTGGGTCATTTCGGGACATAGATGGGGGCCTGTCTGCCTCCTCAGGCCCTGTATGCTGAAAAACAAGAGTAAGGAGGCCTGGGGCCCTGCCCCAGTATATGGTTCCCCCCAACACCAGGGTTGGTCCTTCCCAGTGTATGGCTTTTCCCAGACTGGGCAGCTCGTCTTTCCAACTTTATCTGTATCCTCTGCATCCCAAGGGTGTGTTGTAGTCATTTCTCTAAAAGGGCAAATTGAAGTGAAGATGCTGTTCTCTTACCTGCTTCCCAGCCTCATCAGCTGTCGGCATGAATGGGCTGTATTTGTCCCTATTGCTCCTTCCACTTTGGGCCCCAATGCCCACTCTTTGCTTAGATGTTCTGGGGAAAATAGAGAAATAGGCTTAATACTGACCCTCCTTGTTGAACCTTCACTCTTCCCCCAAGCACAGAATTTCCCCCTTCAGCTTCTATTCCTCTTCCTTACAGGGAAGATGGACATGCTATAATGAGAGGAGAGCCTGAGTTGGATTTGCAGAGAGGGCTGCTGCTTCTCCTTTATTAGAACAAACTGTCAATTTTAGCCTGGGCTTCCCAATACCCAGCCAAGAATGCAATCAGCCTGGCTTCTCAGAGATAAGGAGAAGGCACTTTGGGCCCTGCTGTTTTGGTTATCCCATCATTCCTTCCTTCATAGGTCTGAATAATTCAGAGTAGACTGTACTTGACCCAGGACTGGTCTTGTGGGAGAAGGAAGGGACTACATAACCCCTTCCCTTCTCTTCCACCCTTATTACTGATCTTTAGAAATGACTTCTGGAGGTGGCTAGGTGGTGTAGTGAATAGAGCACTAGACCTGGAGTCGGGAGGACCTGAGTTTAAATGTGACCTCAGGCACTTAACACACACACACACACACACACACACACACACACACACACAAAACTAGCCGTGTGACCTTGGGCAAGTCACTTAACCCTAATTGCCCTACCTTCCCCCCTCCAAAAAGAAAAAAATAAAAGAAGTGACTTCTGGTTACTCAGTTCAGGCTCCTGACACATCCCTGAGCCCTGAATGACAAACAGTGCTTAGATCGGGTCCCCAGTGTCCTCTCAGGGCTGGCTCTCCCCTTTTCCTTTCTCCAGAAGCTACAACATAATGAAAAGGGAAGGTACAAATAGAAAACAACTATGGATGATTATTGGTGAACAGAGAGAAGATAAAGGAATAAGATGAGAAGGAGCTGGAAGTTAGAACGCCTACATAACAGAGAGGACTGTGTGGATCAGGAGGCAGCATATGTGAAACACTTCAGCTGTACAAGTCAGCTGCTATTCTTCAGCAGAACTCCTCAGACAACGCAGGACAATCGCTGCACTCATGGTGGGGAGTTTGACTAGGACCTGTTCATTCCAAATCAGAGGCACCCGACTAGCACTAGTTATCAGAAGAAGCTGAAATGCCCCAGAAAAAGGTGAGAAACATCTAAAAAAAAATCCAGGCAAAAAAATTTTTCTCAGAATTCCTCCCAATTCCCCTTTCCCCTCAACCCCCTCAAGCCTGAGGCTGTCAGGAAGAGTAAGCTGCAAAAGCCACATTGGAAAGTGGTATCTCAGTTTCAGCAGGTAAGGAGAACAAAGGGAGTGTTGTTGTGGATAAAACGTGAGCTAGTCTCATTACAGCAGATGAAGGTGAGAAGGCTGAAGTCTGTCTACTCTTTAGTTTATCAAAAAGAATAAACGGACTGAAGAAATTCTTCAGGCAAAGAGCAACAAGAAGCCAGAGAGAGGCAAGAGGCGATCTTAATGGTTGTCAAGTAGATGAAAGAATGTGACAGAGAAGGATGGGAAGAAGGATCGTGGCAGGAAGCTTTTCCCATGGGTGAAGCAGTTTCACTGAATGGTGATAAGAGCATATAACATGTGTTTCCAGGAAAGGGGACCAACCAGTATTGGCCGTAGGAAGAAGAAAGGAGTCAATAGCTAGTGACTCCTTCCTGAGAGCTGTCAAGGTGACTACAGTGGGTCAGCCTGATATAAATAACTGGGAGGTGCCATGAATCATAGACCATCAAACTTGGAAGAGACCTTAAGAGATCATTTTTCTGAATCTCCTCATTTACAGGTGAGAGCATTCAGGTATTGAAGTTACATTACTTTTGAAGGTAACACAGTATGTAAACCTGATTCTTATGATCTTTCCTGAAGCTATTCAGACTTGATGACCACTACCCACTTTTGGTGATATGTATAGAGAAAATAATACTGAGAGAAGGACCCTCTAAAACACTACCTGGGATTATGAGGTCCTGGGCAATAATTAGAGGCAGGGGTCAGATTTCCATCAAGGATACAGATTAAAAGTAACCATGACGGCCAGGAATGGAGAATATCTAAAGGGGATGGGTAAACGACATATTTTCTTGAAGATCTGTTCAGGAGGGCTTTACATTTAAACTAGAGAAGGAGGGGAAGAAGCTGTTCATATTATTTACCAAGGCAGATAATAACAATATGTAATAATCTAGGGACTTTACAAATATTATCTCATCTGATCCTTTTAGTAACCTGTGTATGTGTGTGTGTGTGTATGTGTGCACACACGATAGGTGTTACCATCTCACTTTACAGCTGAGGAAATTGAAGCAAGCATGTTAGGTGACTTGCCTAGGGTCACACAGTTAGTAGGTATCTGAGAATGGATTTGAACTTGGGTCTTCCTGACTCCAGGTCCAGTAGACTATCCACTGCACCACCTGGCTGCCTTAGACACCATAAATTCTACTGGCAGGTAGGAATGCAGGAAGAAAGGACTGGTAATTTGACAACACCAAATAAAAGCAACAGCAATAAAATCCACATAAAAATATGTAAAATAAACATAAGGAACTAGAGATGATGACAGAGGTATCAGTGAGAGCTTTTCTTTTCTTTTAGGCTGACTTGCTCTGTAGGATTTTGGACTTGCTGGTTTCTGGTTCAGTGATTAGAATATGGCTGTGAAAGGTTGCATCTTATTCAAGAGGATCAGACTAGGCAAAGGTGACGGTCATTAGCTTGGTACTTCAAAAAATGTGGGCTCCTATGTGGGAATGCATGTGTCTGAGGACAGGAAGCCTGATGGAGGACCTCTGGGTGCTGATGAAAGGAGGAATAAGCTGGTGATACAGTGCACACTACACTACAGGCTTCTAGGCCAGTTGGATGACACAGAGGATGATATCCTCCTGACAGAGGACCTGAAGACATGGAGGCAGGATAGAGCTCTAATGGGGGATTTCAACTATTTAGACAATTCATTCAAAGGGGGTTAAGAACTGATTTAAGCTCTACTGTGTGCAAAGTACTATGCTAGGTATTGGAAGGTGTGGTGGTGGTGTCGGTCGTGGTAGTGGTGGTGGTGGTGGGAGTGCAAAGGGAGATTTCATCTCTCACCTTATTTCTCACCAGGCTGCACTATTTTGGTTTGTCTCTGACTGACTTCCCCTCCATCCAACCCCACCCCATTCCTACCCCAGTCAGGTCCCTGGTCCCTTCTTCCCTCCCCCCACTTTTTAGCTTCCAATTTATACGTTGTTTTCTCCAGTTAGACTGTAAGCTCTTTGAGAGCAGGGTCTATCTTTCTTTTGCCGTATTTGTATCCACAGAACTTTATATAATGCCTGGCAAACAGTAGGCACTTAATAAATGTTGACATTGAGAGGCAAAGGAGTAATAGACTAAAAAAAGACAATTGGTTTTGGTGATTCAAAGGTCATTGGTAATATTGGTGAGAATATCTTTTGTTAGAGAGAGAAGGAGAGAGAGAGGGAGGGAGAAAGTAAGACAGAAGTTGTAAGGGGTTGAGGACAGACTGTGTAGTGAGAAAATAGAAGCATCAAGAAGCATCATTTTTTTTCTTTTTTAAAGAAATTTAGCAATAAGGGAAGGAGATAGAGGATCTGGTAGCTAGATAAGGTAGGAGGGTCAATGGATGGTTTTTTAAGGACTGGGGAGACCTAAACATGTTTGGAGGCAAATGGGAAAGGGGAAGACTGAAGATGCAAGAATGAGGGGGTCTGACTAAGAAAGCAAGATAAACAAGAATACTGCTTTCTTAAAGCCATGAGGGATGTGGAATGGGTGGTGATGCTAAGAAGTTTTAAGGAATGGAGAATGACTGAGGAAGTTCATGTCAGATGGCCTCAATCTTCTCAGTGATGCAGGAGCTAGAGTTATCTGTTCTATGTATAGGAGGAAGAATAGAATTTGGGGGAAAGGAAAGAAGAGAAGAAAAGGTGTGCACCAGATATTATGGAGAATGAAATAAAGAACTAGTAAAGTCAAGGGGGGAGTTTTGAACAGCAGCCAGGGCCCAGCTGAGTTTATATAACATAAATTTGTTCCCAAATTTAGTCAGCTGAATTTAGGGGTTTTCTTAAGCAAAACTTAGCAGTTGTATTGGAGAGATCACTGAATCTCAGACACGGAAGGGATTTCAGAGGCCATCCAGTTCAGCCCATACCAGAACAGGAAAATCCAAGACAACATCCTTGACAAATGAGTCCCTCTTATGAGTTTGTTGTTAATTTCTACATAGACCACCCCCAAATCTATTAGCCATCCCTAATTTCCCATGTATCTTGTATCACCAACTCTCTGCTGGCTATCTTTACCTGGATAGCTCAAAGGAACCTCAAACTCAATGTGTCCTGAATGGAGCGCGTTATCCTCCTAAATCTACCCCTATTCTAAACTTCTTAATTTCCATCATATTCTAGTCATCCAGGTTTATGCTTCTCTTTCTCTTCTCCCCTCATCCAATTAGCTGGCACTACCTCCACAATATCTTTCACATTTCTCTCTTCTCTATTTCCCGTTTGTTATCCCTGTCTGGACTATCTGAAATAGCTTCTTAATTGGTTTTCCTGCTTCCAGTTTCTTCCTCTCTCCAATCCATCCTCCACACAGCTGCCAAATGAACATTTCTGAGATACTGTTCTGACCATATGTTCCACATTGATGGCTATTTAAATACTTCAAAATGGCTGTCATAGCTCCACAAGGCTTCTTTTCTTCAGACAAAACACCCCTGATTCCTTCAATCAATGTTTGTACCTAATGATCTCCATTTCCTTCCCCATCCTGGTTACCTTCCTTTGGCTGGTTCCTGTTTGTAGATGTTCTTTCACAAGTGTCCTACCAAGTTCTGAACACCATAATCCAAATGTGGTCTCACTAGGACCTCACTAATCTAGCCATGTGGGATAGGATTTAGAATCAGAAGGCATGAGTTTGAATCCCTTCTTATTAGCTGACACCCTGGCCAAGTCACTTGGTCTCTCTGAGCCTCAGTTCTCTCACAAATAAAATTCGGGGTTAGGTCTAGATAATCTTTGAATTCTTTGAACCGGAAGTTTCTTCCAATTCCAAGAAATTTAACTCTGGTCCTTGGCCTCTCACTGCAGCCTGAGATCGCATCTACTTCTTTGACTGCCTCATTCCCTTAACTCATATTGAGCTTGAGGTCAACTAAAGCCCTCAGATTTTTTTTTCCCACAAAGCTGTTGTCTCTGACACACTTCCCATATCCCGTAATTATGCAGTTGATTTTTTTAACCCCAATGTAGGACTTTACATTCATTGTAATTACATTTTCTGACTAAATTTAGCCTATCATTCTAGCTAATTTTCTTTGAATTTTGACTCAAAGCTCAAGTCTCACATCAACTGCGGATGTTATCTGTGCCTTCATGCAAATCAGTGATGAAAATACTGAACAACACAGTGATAAGGACAAGATTCTTGGGGTTCTCTACTAGCAACCAACCTCAAAGCTGACATGGATCAATTAAGGGTTAACTTTTCTTCAGGTCTGGCTAATCAATCAGTTCTAAATTTGCCTAACTGTATTATCTAGCCTATAATTTTCCATCTTGTCCACAAGTCTTTCTCAGATGCCTGATTGAAATCTAAGTACCTTATATTTCTATGGCATTCCAGTGGACTGTCAGGATAGTAACCCTGTCAAAAGAAGAAAGCAGGTTCATCAACCACGGCTTGTTTTTAATGAAGCTATTTTGACACTTGGTGATCGGCGGTTTTCTCTCTTAGAATTTTGCTGCAAATTGAAGTCACGGTTTGAAGCCTACTGAAAGAATTTGCCCTCTTTCTTATTCTGTAAATGGTAACATTTATCTATTCCTAACCCTAGAGTGATACTCCAATTTTCCACGGATTTTGAAAGATCACTGACAAAGATTCAGCAGTCACACCTGGAAATTCATTCAGTACCCGAGGACAGCGGTTCTCAACCTGTGGGTTGCGACCCCTTTGGGGGTCGAATGACTCTTTCACAGGGGTTGCCTAAGATCATTGGAAAACACATATTTCCGATGGTCTATCCTTCTTCAGGCAGGTCTGCCCATATGCAGATACACCCATATACAAGTATTAAAGGCATTAGGAAGGTTGAGAACCACTGCCCTAGGATATAGGTCTTGTGATTGTCCTTAGCATTTATTACCAGCCTGAACACATTCTGAATTTCAGCAATCCTGAAACTCTTTTTATAGGGCGATAACACTACTTTATATTCATTCTCACTTACTTGCCTTTGCTTGTAACAAGATTAAAAAGCCTTGGTCAGTGATCTTTCTATGTATCCACTTTAGCGTTCCTCGGCAGCTTCCTTGCTGAGATTGTTTGTATCTTCAGAACTGTATTCTTGAGAACTTTCTACCCCTGAGTATCATGGGTGCCTATGTATTCTTTCCCTAAAATCCTTGAAATTCATTCTCCCCAAATTTAGGTTTGTTGTGGTTGTTCAGTTGTGTCTGACTCTTCATGACCCCATTTGGGGTCTTCTTGACAAAGATGCTAGAGTTGCCTGCCATTTCCTTCTCTAGTTCATATTACAGCTAAGGAAACTGAGGCAAACAGGGTTAAATGACTAATTTAGGTTGCAATCAGACTATTCTCAAGTTTTCTTTCCAGTCTGTGAAGTATTACTTTCTCCCAAGGTTCATGTTATTTTTTTTTTAACCTCTAGCAATTAGTTCTTTCTTATTGGTCAGAATTTGGTCCAGAATAGCAGTTCTATTGCTTTTCTTCCATATTCTGAAGAATGAAATTATCATTAAGGCATGCTAAGAATATTGCTTTTGGCAGAGGGAACAGCATGCTAGAGTGGAAAGATCACTGGATGGGGATTTGGAAGACCTGGGTTGGGATCCTGCCTCTGCTGCTTACTGTGGGACTTTCTGTTCAAGTGACTTGACCTCACTCTGGGGTTTGGTTTTCTCATCTGTAAAATGAGGGAAATTCTACTAGATAATTTCTAAGATCCTTTTTTAGCTCTAAATCCTATGATTCTATGAGTCTATGTCTGGGGAGTTGCCCCCCATCCCTATAACCATACCTCTAAGTAAGGTTTGAGAACTCTTTCCCCAACATACAATTTTCTCCTTCTGGTTTAGTCATCAGATGTAAAATCCACAATACTACAAGATGGCACAAATAGTGTATCTGTTTCTCTCTCCAAGTTCAGCCTAGACCTACGCCTGAACAATTAGATGGTAAGAATTACTCAGGACTGAGAATTCACAGATCTAGGATAATAAAAAGTCAGGGGAACCAGGTATTCTAGAATAAGGGGGGAAGGAAGGGAATAATTATTTATATTAAGCCTACTATGTGCCTAGCATTGGGCTAAGCACCTAATAAATATCTCATTCAGTAGTACTACTTTGATGATAGTTGGTAAAACATTGAAATGAAACTTTAGGGGAAATGGACTGAGAGATGAGGATGAATAAGGTACTGGAAGTCACAGTGAAGGCAAAGAACTGGTTTAATATGAGCAGGAGAAGTGGAAGGATAGGTATGGTACATTTTTGATAGTAAAGTCTAATGTATGATTATGTCAGTGTATGTAAGAAGTAAGATGACAAAGCTCATTGCCATTAAGGAGGCAAGAAGTCAGGTTGTTGTAGGAGTGATGAAGAGAGGCGTGCGTAAACTGTGGGTCAGGTGTGCCAACATAGGCTTCTGCTCAGTGCATGCCCATGGTTATCAGCATGAATATGTGAAGGAGTGGAAGACCAAACCTTAATATCATATTAATCAAGAAAGTTGAGAAAGAGATCTGAAGGCCAACAGATGAGAGCAAAATGAAGAGAAGATGGTATAGGGTAGAGATGGATTGTATAGACCTCAAAAGGATAGAAGAATCATCTGAAAGCAATACTAGAAAGCAGAGTCTATGCTCAACTCTCCTCCTGGCCTTGTCCATCAGCTAAGGTAAGCAGGAAATGTAGCCTCCAGTGTAAAATGACCAGTGATGTGGTATCCTTGAGATTCATGTTACAGCTGAAGCCAGAAGATGCAAAGATGTTAGTTGAATGTTTGAGTATATTGGGGAATTTGTTGAGAATATACCACTGTTGGAGCTCTCTGCTAAAAGCAGGGGAAATAACAAACTCTTAAATTCTCTTGCTGATAATTTCATCTTTCAGAAGGTAGAGAAAGCAATGAGAGAAACTTTTTTTTTTTACTAATTGGTAATGTGCTAAAAGGGGCAGGAAGGTGGTACAATAGAGCGCTAGGCCTGGAATCAGGAAGAATCACATTCCTGAATTCAAATCCAGCCTCAGACACTTACTAGCTGTGTAACCCTGGGCAAGTCACTTAACCCTATCTGCCTCAGTTTCCTCATCTGTAAAATGAGCTGGAGAAAGAAACAGGAAACCACTTTGGTATTTTTGCCAAGAAAATCCCAAATGGTGTCACAAAGAGTTGAACATAATTGAAAATGAATGATGCACAGGAACTCTGGGGAGACATGACCAGTTTATCTTAGAGTTAATAATCAATAGAAAGTAAAGCTTGTCCCAATCTGATGGACAACCAAACTTTTGGAAAAGCAGACTTCAAAAGGTTCAAGGAAAGGAGAGGTGAGACTCTGTGGCTTAAAATTCTATAAGGTAAATTGGTCCAAAATGGATCAGATATCTTTAGGACAAAATTCTGAGAATACAGGCACATGATTCCAATAGGAAAGGAAAGGGGGGACATTTATAAAGATAGATGTATGTAAACAGATTGGGAAATGGCTGAAAAAATTATGACATGTGAATTAATAATATTCTGAAGTAAGAAATGTCAAATATGAGGAATTCAGAGAAACATGGGAAAATCCACATGAAATGATATGCAGCAAAATAAGCAGAACCAAGAGAATAATTTACACAGTGACTACAATGTGAGTGAAAAGACCAAGAGGAAGTTAAACTCTGAGTAACAGTAACAAAAAAAAGAAACAACAATAAAGGTCTTGGAGAAGAGGTAGTGAAACACGCTTCTCCCATGGCAGAGACTCTGACTGCAGACCCTTCATGCTTTGTCAATCAAGGTTTGGGTTCTGGGTATTTTGTTGAATTGTTTTTCTTTGTCACAAGGGAGGGTTTAATCTGAGCAGTGACGGAAAATGACTTGGAGGTCAATAAAAAAAGGCATCTAGAGAGGCATCAAAAAAATTTTAAAAATTAAAAGACTGATGTGGACATACAGAGAAATCATTGATCAACTTAGATTCTTATAAAACTGAAGTAAGGACAAGGAATTGCAGATGAACAAAAACAGTAGCATGGTCCTGTTAAGAAGAGTGTCAGGACCAACCTTGATAAACTGGACTCTTCTCAGCAACACACAGTTAAAAGACAACTCTACAAGTCTCAGAATGGAAGGAGGTATCGTCACTCAGAGAAAGATCTAGAAAGACCAGAGTTTAAATGGGGACCAAAGCAACATATGCTATTGTTATTTTCCATGTATGGTTTTGTTTCTTCTGTTTCTTTTTTTTTCTTTCTTTTCACATTATTCGCTCCATTGGTTACAACGCTTCTATACAACAAGACTATTGTACAATGTGAAAGTTTGCAGATCCCATACATGATTATACGCCACCATGGGGGGAGAAGGGAGGGGAAAAAATCTGAAACTCAAGTGATTCTGAAAATGAATCTTGTAAACTAAAAGTAAATAAACAAGTCAATAAATTAAAAATAAAAATTAAAAAAAAAAAGAAGAGTGTCAGGAATCCAAAATCCAGAACAGGTCAACCAATGCTGGCAATGGATGCCAAGCTCAACAAGAACAATTTTTTTAAAGAGACTTTTTTTTTATTTGCTATTTTGGAGGGGGGAAGGCAGGGCAATTGGGGTTAAGTGACTTGCCTAAGGTCACATAGCTAGTTTTTTGTGTTAAGTATCTGAGGCCAAATTTGAACTCAGGTCCTCCTGATTCCAAGGGCTGGTGCTCTATTCACTGTGCCACCTAGCTGCCCTAGAAGAACATTAAAAAAAAAAGTTAAGCTGGAATCAAGAAAAGACACACAAAAAACCCCCACTTAGGGTGGATGGGTCTATGATAATGGATAACAGAGAAAAAAAATAGAATTGCTTGACTCCATAATCCACCTTGGTCAGATCACAACTGGAGTTTTGTGTTCAGTCTGGTGCCCCCAGTTTATGCAGACCACTTGATAAGATGGAGAGCATCCAGAGGAGGGCAGCCAATATGGTGAAAGGCATCAAGTCCATGTCCCATGAAGATGCTGTTGAGTCATTTCAGTCATGTTCTACTCTTCATGACCCTTTCTGTGATTTTCTTGTCAGAGATTCTGGAGTGGTTTGGTATTTCCTTTTCCAGCTCATTTTACACATGAAGAAACTGAGTCAAACAGGGCTAAATGACTTGCCCAGAGTAACACAGCTAATAAGTGTCTGAAGAATTCACGAAGATAAATCTTCCCGATTCCAAGTCCAGCGATCTATCCATTGCACCACCTTGCTGCCCACAGGAAGATGGGCTGAAGGAATTGGGGACGTTTAGTTTAGAGAAGAGAAAAGGTGGAAGTATGATAAGTGTCCAGGTACTTGAAGGGCTGTCATATAGAAGAGGGATCAGATGTGTTCTGTTTGGCCTCAAAAAGCAGAACTGGGAGTAATGGATGGAAATGGCAAAGAGACAAATTTAGGTTTGATATCAGGAAAAACCATCCTACCAGTGAAAGGTAATAGACTGGGCTTCCTCAGGCGGTGGTAGGTTTTCCCCTCTATGGAGATCTTTAAGTAAGGGCTAGAATGTTATAGTGGCACTTGTCAGGAATGTTCTAGTGGGGATTCCTTTTAGGTGTGGGCTGAACTAACTGGTAGCTGAGGTACTTTCCGACTCTCAAATTCTGTGATAATTCCTATTTTGCTTCTGTTTTCTCTGACAATGAGAACAATCTTCAGATCAGACAGAAAAATGATGACTTAGTGAGTTGATATGGAAGTAAAGAACTAGGAAAAAGAGTGTCAATCTGCCCTCTATGAGTTCAACTCATCATATCAAGATGAATGCCATCTTAGGGTACTAAAAGGACTTATGGATGTGATTGCTGAGTCCCTCAAAAGACAGAAAGATGCCAGCGATGTGGCTGGATAAGAAATGGGTATCTTCCTAGTGTTTCACTTTTTCTTTTTCTAAAGATTAAAAAAAAGAATATTCTTTGGTCATCTTTTCTAGAATTCTGCCACAAGTAAAACAAGTTCATAGGCCTGTCAATGAAAAAACTTTTTCAAAATTGGGACATTTACCTGTTTCTTGTCCTGCTGCACCACTGCCACTTCTCACTATTTTCATCCAGAGCACTTTTGCCAGACAGACCTTATTTCTCTTTCTGATAGGGTTACTGGGCTGGTAGGTCAGAAGAATGTCATGTTATGTTTGAATTTCAGCAAGACATTTGATGAAGTCCTTCATCCTATTCTTGTGGACGAGAGCAAGAGATGAGGGTTTGGTGGTGGTACAATTAGACAAGGTACATTAAAACTCCTCCCTCTTCCCCCCCCCCCCAAAGTCCCACAGAATCTTGATCCAAAAAGATATCAGCAGGTTAGAGCAATGGGTTGAATCTAATAAGACAAGATTTAATACAGAGAAATGTAAGCCTGGGCTTATATTTGTAAACTTTTCAATTTGGGTTGAAAAAAATCAACTGTGCAAGCACAGATTAGAGGTAGTATGGACCAACAATAGATCAAGTGTAAAGGATCTGGGGGCTTTAGTGGACTGCAAGCTCAGTATGAATCAAAAGTAACATGCTAGTCAACCAGTGTTCAGAATGAGGGAAAGAATAGTCTTTTGCCTTGGTCAGGCCACATTTAGAGTATTCAGTTCTGGGTACCACATTTCTGAAAAAGGGTTAGCAAGCTGGACTCCATCTAAATGCGGTTATTGGGAAGATAAGAAAACTAGACACAATGCCAGATAAGGAATGACTGGAGGAAGTGGGAGTGTTTTGCTTTGAGAGGAGAAGATTTAACATGATAGTTGTCTTCTAAGTAACTGAATTAAATCTGTGCTGCTTGGTCAGAATTTAGGTGCATTAAATAGAAGTTATAGGGAGGCAGGATTCAGGTTAATACAGTGAAGCACTTGCTGACAATGAGATCTATCCAAAAGTAGAACTGGCTACCTTTGAAAGGCAGTAAGCTCACGGTGACTGAAAGCCTACAGATGGTAGTGAGTTTTGCTGACTTAGTCTTTTTCTGAATACCTTTGACTTCTGGGTTAGTTTTTAACAAAGGATGCTGAGAGCCTCCCTCTCTTACCCTTAGGTTAGCAATATCCCAGCCTAGGCCCTTTGGATCACCTTCCAGATACTGTATCAGCTTGGAGCCCTGGGGAAAGGAGACCCAGCAATCTGGCATCAGGGACCTCCTTCCCCATCTCCTTTCTGAATGTCTCTGGAATTTTTTTGGTTTGGTGACTGCCCACCCCCCCGCCCCTGTCCCCAGCTCCTCAGTGCAGTGTTCATGTGGATATACATTGTTCAGGAGAACCAGTTATAACTCTGGGTACTGACAGAACCTGAGGATGGGATTGCTGAACTGCTGCCTTGGCTCTCTTTATGGTGAGAGGTGATCTCTCTCAAAGAGACTTCCCAGAGTCACCCAGATGATTCTCCAACCTGACTGTTGATCTGACATGCTTCCTAGTCAATATACCAAGGTTATTATTTGATATATGTAGATTATAAAGTATACTTTATGTTGCCACCCCTCTACCCCCCCACCCACCACCAGCCTGAGGTCTCTCTAGAGCTTCTGGGACTATTATCTCCGCCCTCCCCATGGGTTTGCTCAGTCATTTCTCTGCCGGAAACCCGGAAGAGAGGGTTGTTCCTCTTTCCAGTTTCCTGCTCTCTCAGCCCCTCCTCGATCCTATTCTGGGGAGGGGAGCCTGGGGCAGGGTGGGGGGTGATCACTCACTGGAGAGACCAGGTCATATCAGCCCTAAGGAAGCCAAAGGAGAGTGGTAGAAGGGGCCGGGGAATGGGGTCACCAAATGTTCCCTCCTGGTCTCATTCTGGCCACTCTGCCTCTAGTTCTTAGAAGCCAGGGTGGGGGTGGGGTGTGGAGAGAAGAAAGGAGGGGGGCCCAGCTGTTTTTAGTTCACTGTTTCTCAACAGTCCCAGTAAGTTGCCTACCATCTACTATCCTCAAAGGATTGAACCTAAGAAAGTGAGATGGGTTGCAATGCAGATTTATGCATGAGGAGAAAACCTGGTTAGGCATTCTTTCTGTGAGATGGGGGAGGCTGGACCAAGGAGTTTTTTCCCTTAGAGGTTTTGAAAAGAGTAGAAGGGGACGAATGACTTTCCATCCCTAGGGCTCAAGCCTTCTCCATTAGATTGGCCTGTTTTGGGCTTCCAGACCCTGATGACCCTGGCCCCTGACCACCCCCTCCCCCACTTATCTGTTGGGCCCATCCTTACCAGAATCCCTGTTTCTTCACCAGTTACCCCCCTGCTAGTGGAGCTAGATACATCCGCTGCGGGGGCGGAGGCTTGCCAGGTTAGGGGAGGGGCCCAAGGAGCTGGGGCATCCGGATTGAGGTATGGTTTCCTTGTAAGCCTCCTCTATAATGATTCCTAGCCTGGTTCAGTCCTAGGATCTCCCCTCCCATGGCTCTTAGTTTGCATCATCTCAGCCACATGCCAGCCTTGACTTTATCTTCCCACCTTTCTTTCTATTATGAGTTCCTTCCCATCCCTGAGAAGGGAACAGATAGCTTAGACAGAAGATCTCTTTCCAGGTCATTCTGGGGGCTGGGCACAAGCCAGCTGCAGGATCCATGGGCATTTCAAGTTTTGACTCTGGGTAGTGAAAAGAGGCCAGCCTAAAAGTCAACACTATCATGGATGAACCATTTGTTGTTGAGTCATTTTTCAGCTGTATCTTGACTCTTTGTGATCCTGTTTAGGGTTTTCTTGGCAAAGATACAAGAGTAGTTTGCCATTTCTTTCTCCAGCTCATTTTATAGATGAAGAAACTGAGGCAAACAGGATTAAGAGACTTGCCCAGGGTCACACAGTTAGTAAGTATCTGAGGTCAGATTTGAACTGAGGAAGCTGAGTCTTCCTAATTCCTGATCTATCCCCTGTGCCTCTTAGCTGCCCTGATGATCACAACAACCAAAAATGGGTGAACAAGTGAATTTAGAGGTTCACCACAGGGAATTTCCCCCCCCCCCCATGCTCTGGGGCAGGGAGGAGAGTCTCAACCAATCAAATCTCAGATGACCTCGTTAATTGGGGCCCTGAAGGGAAATTTTCAACGGGCTAGACCTGGGTGTGGCCATACCTCCCTTTGTGGCTCTAGCTTCCGTTTTATCCAGACACCTGAGTTTTTAGAGCAAGGCTTCAAAGGGGACTCAGAAGGGCTGGGCAGAACTGTAGTCATATCTCAGCAGTAATTATCTGGGATTGTGGATCCTGTTAGTGAAACAGAACCATAAAACAAATGTTTGCCCTGATATGTTGATCTGAGAGGTAGCTGATATGGTATCCCACATGGGAATAGCAAACCTGGGACTCCAGCTGAGGAGCTGATGGGCAAAATGAGGCAGTCTGACGTGAGTTCTCAGAGTTGTCTGGGTATTAACAATGAAAGAATGTCTCAATGTAGGATGCTTAGGTCCAGGCGTTTTGGACCTTATTGAGGGACAGAGATAGGGGGAAATATCAGAAATGTCAGGAACATAGAGATATGGGAGCCCAGGTATACCTCCTGCCTGTGCCTTCCTTGCCTCATTGCTGGGGTACCTGGCTCAGAGAATGAGGTCAGTTCCAAACGGGCTCTGGTAGTAATGGTCCAGGTACCTTGCTGGAAAAGATTGAGTTCTCTGAAGGATGGAGAGTGTTCTGGGCAACTTTGGTCCATCCCCCTAAATTCAGATAAGGTACCCAGATTTATCTCTGGCTGACTTGTTCTTTAGGGTAAACTTCCTGCTGACTTCCTCATTCTTTAGGGTCCCTTCTCTCTACTTACCCCATAACCACACTAATTCAGGCCTGCATCACCTCTCTTGGGCTCTTACAATAGGTTCCTAACTAGTTTCCCTGCCTCCAGTTTTTCCTCTTTCCAATCTATTCTTCACCAAGCTGCAATTTTTATATTCTTAAAAGTATGCTTGACCATGTCACTACCCTGCTCAATAAGCTTCAGTGGCTCCCTGTTGCTTCCAGGATAAAATACAAATTTCTCTTTTTGGCATTTAAAGCCCTTACCTTAATAATCTGATTCCAGACTGTCATCCCAGGTTGATTATCCATTACTCCCCCTCATACATTTTATATTTTAGCCAAACTGACTTCTTCACTGTTCACTGTGCAAGACATTCTGTCTCCTGCCTATGTGCCTTTGCATAAGCTGTCCCCCTTGCCTGGAATGCCTTCCCTTCCTCCTTGGCATTGGTAGCTCCCTTCAAAGCTCAGCTCCAAACCCTCCTAGAAAAAGTTTTCCCAATTCCCCTCTTGTTACTGCCTCCTGAAATTATTTTTGTATTTATTTTCTATATGTTACACATATGCTTAATATATTAATGTTGCCTCCCCCTCTCCCATTATAATATAAGCTTCCTGAGGGCAGGAACTCTGTATCCCTGGTCTCTAGCATAGAATCTGGGACCTAGTAGGGATTGTAAAAATGCTTGCTGATTTGAAGTGGGGGCAGGGCTGAGCCCAAGTGCTTGGCTCCCCACCACAAAGGCACATACTGTTAGCCCCAGGAAGTGATGGAGCCAGACGTGGGAATATTTTGTGCCATCCATGGTGCTACAGCCCAACGTCCACATCTCCCTCTCACTAGCTCTGCTCACCACCCCACCATCTCCATGTCCTTATTCATTGTCTTCCTTTTTCCATTTCTTTCTCTGATATGTTCTGTTTCCCTCTCCTCATCTTTCCTGCTTTCTTGTCCTGTTCATGATGTTCTCTTTCCTTCCCAGACTCACTCTCCATTCCAACTATCCCCTTCATGTATCCCTCTCACTCCCTGAGATATCTGCCAAATCTCCTTATCCATCTCTAACCTCACTCTTAAACTCCTTCCTTTGGTTTCTAAATGCTTCTATCTGGGTATTTTGCTGGCATCTCAAACTCACGATCTTCAAAACTAAGCTGATTATCTATTTTCCAATCCAATTCCTCTCTCTTCCTGTCCCTGTCAATGGCACTGTCAGATTCAGTTTACCTTGGAGTCAACGTCTCCCCTCCTCTTCTCCTATCCAATCAGCGGCCAAATCCTCTGAATTATCTATCTCAGTCTCTTTGGATTGTTTCTCTACTCCCAAGTCCCACTGAATCGTCCTAATTCAGGCCTTCTTTACCTTTTGTTCCCCAACAAGTTTTCCTGCTGTGTTTTCTCCTCAACCAGTCAGCAAGCATTTAAAAATGCCTACTGCTGTGTTAGGTGCTGAGAATTCAGAGAAAGGCAAAAGACAGGCCTTGCCCTCAAAGACCTTACAATCTAATGGAAATAGACATTAGGTAAACAAATATGTCCAAACAAGCTACAGGCAGAAAGGTTTCTTGTTGAAGGTTAGATTTTAGTTGCGACTTGAAGCCAAGAGACAGAGGTGAGGAATGACAGCATTCTAGGCACGGGGAATCTGTACCATCTGAGGGATGTCACGTTACTGCTGAGGGAATCTTAGGGGTTTTGAGCTGGGAGGGGCCTTCAGGAATCATCATCCAACTCCTTCATTTTAGAGTTGATAACATGGAGGCCCTAAGATATAAAATAAAGTGACTGTCCAAGGTCAAACAACGTAGTAAGAGATGGGCAGATATAAACATAGGTCTCCTGATTTTGAATGACAGCCCTGAATTGACACTTGGTGCCTGCAGAATAAAAGGCAAATGTCTTAACCTGACATTCAAGGCTTTCCTGTCTGGCCCCAATGATCCTTCTAGTTTTAGCTCACTCTACTGCCCTTTCCATAGTCTATGCTCCATATGATCTGGACATGTCCTCAATCCCTTCATACACCTTTGTTCATGCTGTTTCCTATGCCCAGACTATGTTTCCACTTACTGAAATCCTACCTTTCTTCCTTTAAGATCCAATTAAACAATGTTGTTGTTTATTCATTTCAATAGTGTCTGACTCTTCAAGATCCTATTTGGGGTTTTCTTGACAAAGATACTAGAGTGGTTTGTCATTTCCTTCTCCAGCTCATTTTACAGATGACAAAATTGAGGCCATCTGGGTTAAGTGACTTGCCCAGGGCCAAACAGGTATTAAGTGTCTGAGACTACATTTGAACACAGGTTGTCCTGACTCTAGCTCTATCCACTGCATCAGCTAGCTGCCTGGCTCAACAATAATAGCTAGCTAATTTTAAGGTTCACAAAGCCCTTTACCTACAATTTCTCATTTGTACTTCAAGCGAGATTGTGCTTCAGGTATTACTGCTTCCACTGTGCAGATGTAGAGACCATCACTCAGAGGGACTTTTCTATGGTCACAAAACTGGTGTCAGAGGCAGAATCTGAAACCAAGGTCTCTCACCTCTCTGACCTCAAGTCCAGTATGTTTCTGGTTTATCATACAATCTTTCCAAATGCCACCTTCTCCATGAAGACTCTTCTGGTTGTCACAACTAATCTCTCTGCTCTCTGATTTCATAGAATTGGACTATCATCCTCCTACCTTTTCTTATAGTTGTGTCTATGTGTTATTTATGGAGGCCCAGGGGCTGCAAGTTCCCTATGCACATAGTCTGAGTCTAATCCTCGTCTCCTCTCAGGATGTGGGTTCCTAGAGTTTAGTGACCAGACTGACTGTGTCTATCACCCCTCAACTGTGACCTCCCTATAGGCAGGGATTGGGTCTCTTTCTCATCCGTAACCCCTAGACAACGAACTCCTAGAGTTCATCCAGGAGCTTTGCTCCTCCTCAGAATGAGTTACCTAAAGGAAGCACCCAAGCTCTTGTTTCTTCTTGGTTTTCCCCTAAGCATGAGCATCCCAAAATCAGGGCTGCTCCTCTACAATCCTTCAGTTTGTTAAATGCTTCCTGAGGACAGAGTCTGAGTTGGCTCTGTCTCTAAACTTCCTGAGGAGAGGGTCTAGGTCTGTTTTTTCTCTCACCCTCACTGGTGATGGACTCCATAAAGGCAGAACCTGGGTCTTATTTATTTCTATTTTAAATGCTGTGTCAGTAAATATCTATTGAACTGAACTAAACCAAATTGACTTTAAAGGCAAATCAGTTTTCTGTACTGAAACACAGATAATTCTAAGCCATCTTTCCTTGCCTTGGAAGGCCTTACCTGTCCTTGGGTAGCAAATCACTCCAACTTTTTACTCAAATCAACTCAGGCCTGGCTGGGCTGATAGATAACGTTTAGCCCTTCCTGAGCTCACAGGATGGGGCTGGAGCCTGGATTGGAATTTTGGGGCCCAACAATCCTATAAGTATCTCCAGCTGTGAAGGGAGAGGATATTGCCCTAAGATCTTGGTTGCAACCTAAGCCTGGTAGGAATGCAGAGAACCAGAGGTGGTGTCGTTGGTAGGACCCAATCTCTGAAACCAATGGCTCCACTGGGGAGGGGGAGTTTAGCTAATTGACTGCCCTCAATCAGGCTACTCCCAGGCTCCTTGGAGCATTCTCTATCAGTGGTCAGTAGGACTCAATTAATTCTTTCCTTGATAATCAAAGAATCTAAGGACTGGAAGGAACTTGAGAAACTTTCTTGGCCAATATACAACTGAACAGAAATCCCCTCTATAATATCCTTGACAAGTAACATCCTTGACATCTAGCCTCTTCCTGAACACCTGGAAAAGGAAACCCGCAACCTCCTGAAGCAGCCCATACTACCTTTGAATAGCTCCAATCCACAAGAAGCTTTTCTTTTTCTTCTGAAGACAGCTATCTATCATTCCCTTCTCACCATCCCTCTAGCCCCCCAGTCTTCTCCAAGCTAAACATTCATTTCCTTCCAATTAGTCTTGTATGGCTTGGTCTCTAGTTTTGCTACCCTGGATACCCTCTGCACCCACTCAAATTCATCTTTGACCTTTCTAAAATGTGGCACTTGAAACTGAACATAGAATACTCAAGTGGTAATCTGACTACAGAGGAGAATATGACTATCACTTCCTTTATCAATGGTGCTTAAGCTCATAGCTTTTTGGGTTGACGTGTCCCATGGTTGACTTGATTATATTGAGTATGCAGTCCACAAAAATCCCCACATCTTTTTCATAGGCATTGGTATCTGACCATGAGTCTTCCATCTTATATAACTGTATATAATACAGTTTCTTTTTCAAATGCAAGGAATAACCTGAAATCCTTGATGTTATATTAAGGGTCTGACCTTCTACAGATGGGCTCTGATAATAGTGAGGATCCAAGGGCAGATTTTTCGTCTGTTACCTCTATGCCTTGCTCAGTGCTCTTCCCACAGAGTGAACAGTGGAGGTTCCTGGCTGAAACCCCAAGGAGGGCATAGCTCTGAAGCTGCAGCAGGGACAGAAGAAACATCTTCCATCCCAGGTCTGATGTGGATGTGGATGTGGATGTGGAGAGAGAGCCTGCTCTCCACAGGAGTGTTCTCTGAGTGACATCAGCAGCCTTATTGGGATCACAGTATAAGAGTGTCAACCTGACCACAAGGGGACCCTGGGTAAAAATCACTGTTCCACCTGGGTAACAGTACTAATCTAATGATATAACACAATCAGCCTGACCACAAAGGGTCCCAGGGTAAAAATACTGATCAGACCATGCAAGGTCCCTGCATAACCCTTCTGGCCTGACCAAAAGGTCCTGGCAAATCAGGATGGGAAAATCTCCCTAGAGAATTGCTCTCATACCCAGGGGAGGTTTTGGCTCCAAACAAGGAAGAAGAAAATTCCTAGAGTCAACGATGTCCAAACAAAATCGTAAAATGTGACAGGCCTGGAAGGACTGTCCCCACTGGACTCTGGAAACTGAGTTCCGGCTGGCCCCCAGACAGTTGGGTTAGTGTGACTGCCTGATACTGTCCTCAACTGCCCTGGGTTCCTTCCCTACACATAGCTGCCCCCATCCTGAAGGACCCTGAGATATATTATATCTACTCTGCAGGTCACAGATTTTAGCCTAGCTCTCCCCCAGAGCGTCTTTTTGTTAATCCCACTTAACCCAACTCTGATCTCTGCTTCATTGTATCCCTGTAGCACCTAAGATTAAACTTCTATGTTTCTAGATTGAGGGACAGGCAGACTGGGTTGCTTAGGCAGCGTTCCACGAGAGCCTTAAACCTTCATACAGCCCACACTAAAGTCAAAGGGAAGTTTGTCCTTGTACAGAATTTGTCTTGTGGGGATCTGTGGGTCCCTGCAGGATACTTCTATCTCCCTCTTCCCAGCTTCCCTATTTCTACTGAGGGCACCACCTCCCTTCAAAGTCACCCAGGTTTGCAACTTGGCCTCCATTGTTCACTTTCTCTCACCCCAAATCTTTTTGATTCTACCTCTTCAACATCTCTCTCATCCCTTTCTTTTTCTTCACTAACTCGGCCACCACCCTATGTCAGACTTTCATTACCTCCCTACTAAACTGCTACAACAGCCTCCTAATTGGTTTCTGTGTCTCTGATCTCTTTCTTCTCCAATCCATCCCCCAGAGCCAACAAAGTGATATTCCTAGCCCACAGGTCTGGCTGTATCACTCCCCTGCTCAAGAAGCAGCAATGGTTCCCTATTGCCTCTAAAATAAAATCAAACTCCTGCCTGGCATCTAAAGTCCTTCACAGCCTATCTCCTAGCTACCATACCAGGCACACTAACAGTGCTCCCCCTTGACAGTCTAGCAGAACCACAAATCTTGCACTTTTCCCTGTAGGACATCCCATCTCCTTTGCACAAGCTTCAGCGTCCACCGTGTCTGGAATGGGTGTGCTTCCTTCTCCTCTCTGCCTCTTGGAATATGGCTTCCTTGGGGCCTCCGCTCAAGGGTGGTCTCCTCTGGGAGGTTTTTCTTGATCTTCCCCCAGCTGATAGTGCCTCCCTCCCCAATAGCCTTGTATTTATTTTACACAGACATCAGGGGCACATGTATCTCCAAATAGAATAGTAAGCTTCTTGAGAGAAGAGACAATGGTGCTTAATAAATACTTTCTTGTAGGTTGGTAGATTTAATTTCTAAGGGACATCAGAAATTGTCTAATTCGGTGACTCTGTTTTACAGATAAGGAAAATGAGGTCCAACGTGACTTGCCCAAGATCACTCAGGTAGGAAGTAAGCAGAGACAAATTTGAGCACACATCCTCTTGGCTCCATGTCTAACATCCTTTTCATTACACCATGCTGCCTCTTATTTGGATTGAACTGAACAGGCTAGGAACAGCTCAAGAGTATTACTCCTTCCACCCCCTCCCCCTTCTACCCCTTCCCCAACCATCTCCAGTTGGGGGATGGTACAAAGACAGGATCCACATTAAAGTAGAAATACAGTCCAGTATACTTAGGGTGGTTGAGAAGGAGAGAAGCTTAAAGCACAGAACAAGTCTGTAAAGAACCCCTGGGGGCTTCCCTGGAAGTGAGGATCCAGCTCTCAGCTCTGGCCATAAAGGCACTAAAGCCTTAGGCACTGAGTGCAGAGGAAAGTCAACACTTCCTGCCAGTGGGGAGGGGCACATGTCTTCACAGTAGGGGAATGGATGGGATAGACCCTAAACCTCTTTCCCACCCTGGACATTGTGCTTCTCCCTGTATATGAAACTGCACCCCCTCCCCGAAGAGTGAATTATTGGTGCCCTGGACACCCCCAACTGCCAACTTGGTGGAAACAAAGTAGAGCCATGGTCTCCTGGAGGTTCTGAACCCCTACTTTCCGGGGATGAGGAGGAATCTTGCCCTTCTGTCTCACAGGTGGAGGATTGGAGGTACTGGGGCTGGAACATGGGAAGCCCGGAAACCTGGGGCCTCACTGCACCCCTTTTGTGCAATCACTTCCCGACCCAACCGCAGAAAAGGGGAACCTGTGACCAGCATGTAGCAACGCCTGCCCTTCCCTTCCCCGTCGTCCCCCCTCTACCTTATGTCCCTCCCGTCCCGCTGCAGACCCTCACAGAATCCTTTCCTTTTCCCTGCAGCAGCCCCTCCGTCTTCCCCAGGATCTTTCCCTTTCGACTCCAGACTCCCACTGGGCCCTCCCCGCCCAATGCAGACCCCCCCTTCCCTCCTATAGACGCTCCCACAGGCCTCTCT
Source organism: Pseudocheirus occidentalis (assembly GCA_028646575.1). Lineage (NCBI taxonomy): Eukaryota > Metazoa > Chordata > Mammalia > Diprotodontia > Pseudocheiridae > Pseudocheirus > Pseudocheirus occidentalis. The sequence continues at coordinate 119,702,422 of CM053595.1, read as the reverse complement.
TCTTTTCCTGCAGACCCCCACAGACTCCTCCCCCTCGGCCCTACAGACCCCCACCGTTAATCTTCTTCTCTTTGCAGACTCCCCCCTCGCCCCTCCAGCTCCCAACAAACACACGCGGGGCATGAGCTGGGACAGGCAGATTTGCACTCACCATCGGGGCGTTCACTGCCCGGCCTGCGGTCTCTCCCCGTTTCAGGGGTCTCTCGGTCTTTCTTCAGGGTCCCTGTGTCTCAGGGTCTCTTGTGTGTCCCTTAGTATCTCTGTCTAGGGGTGCCTGCGTGTCTCTCAGCGTCTCGGGGTCCGTGTGCTCCTCGGAGTGCGTGTCCCCAGATCTCTCAGGGTTACTTAGCGTCTTTCAGTCTCTGACTCTCAGGAACCCGGGCTCCCCGCGCAGCGGACAGAGATTCAGGCTCCGGAGTCGCCCCCGGGGCTGGGGAGGAGGGGGGTGGGGGGCTCACTGCGCAGGCGCCAGAGCTGCCACCAGTGACTTCCCAAAAGCGACTGAGCCGAGACTTCCTTACCGCTGGGGGCCCCGCCCGCCCCCGCCCCCGCTCCCGTCCCGGCCCCCGCCCAAGGACTTCACTTTGCTGCCTCCAGAGTACAGCCGTCCCGGAGTTTCTCCTTCTCCCCAGCCCTCCCCCAGGCCTGGCGGGGGCTCGGGATAACTCTCGAGCTCGTCTCCACAGGGCTAAAGTGGGTGTGTGAAGGTCTGTGGGTGGGGGATCGGATGGTGGAGTGAGGGAGGAGACCCACCGAGACTCGCTGGAGGAGCCGGGATGGAGTGGGAGGAGAGGCGGGGGGAATCTCTTAACCCCCCCCCCCCCGCAGGTGAATGGCCCCGGAGATGCGCGTCCTCCTCTCCACTCCGCATCGCTGATTCTGCACTAAGGATGGGGAGAGCGAGTCCTGAGGCCTGTGGTCTCCTTGACTCTGTCTCAGTCTTCCGAGTTTCATAAAAATGTGTCCGTGTGTTTCTGAATCTCCATTCTGTTCGTATTTCTGCATCTCTGATTTCGGGTGTATCTCTGACTCCATATTCCTCTCTGTCTACCTCGGATCTTTTTTCCTGTCTCTGTGTCCGTTCATGTCTGTGTCTTCTTATCCTCGTGTCTGTCTCAGTGAGGGGGCAGATCCCACAGGTCTTGGGGGGGGGGGAGGGGAGACGGCAGAAGCTGCCATGTCTGGACTGCCCAGTAGGTGGTGCCCAACTCACATTAGGAGAACAGTGGGGCTAAGGAGCGGGGGAGAGGGGTGCAAATGGTCAGGATCTGATAATTTACTGCATAATACTGGAAAAGGTTCTATGGGGCTCAGTTTCTCCAAGGACAAAAAGTTAGCCTGGCTCCAGGTCTCGTTTGGCAGTAGTCAAATATTGAACTATATGAAATTTACCATGCTAAGGGCTGGGGATACAAAGAAAGTAGTAAAGCCCTGCTCTCAGTTACTCAGAATCTAATGAAATGACTGCTAATAAGGAAATTATATACCTGGTGGAGGTGTGTGTGTAGGGGAGGGGGGAAGCTAATATTGGGTAGGAGCTTATTCCCTCAGGGTTTTGGATTAACAAAGCTCCTACCTTCTCCTGTGCCGGGCTTCTGTCCCTATGGCCAGTGTTGAATCCTCCCCTAGGCATAAATCTCATCAGACTAAGATACCTCAACTAAGGTACCTTTGGAAGATAGTAGGCCTAACCACAATGTACAAGTCAGTAATTTCTCCATTTCCTCGAGGGCCTTTATGTCTTCCTCTCTCCTGCCCCTGTGGGGCTTAGCACTTGCCTCAGAGTCACAAACTCAGAAAGTGGAATCTTAAAGATTGAACCCAAACCCTTTATTTTACAGATGGTGAAATTGAGGCTTGTAGAGGTGAAATTACTTGTCCTAGGTCACAGGAAGAGTCAAAGGTATAACTTTACTGTAGAAAGTTCTAGGTTCTAAGGGAAGGGCAGGGGAGGGGAGCTTAGTGCAACAGGGAAGACTTACTTGCTCTGCCTGCAGGTAAAATGGGCAAGGAAGGTAGGTTGATGAACCCTTCATTTTTTTTTCTCCTTCTGGAAAAACCTCTTTGAATCCAGGTTGTGAGTTGCTATGAATTTCTGAACAGAAAAATGGGAAACCGGTCCTCTCCCAAAAGGACTGGGAAAGAAAAATTGGTTAGCCTTTTCAATAAGGGCTTTTTAAAAGACTGTTTTGCCTCCTTGAATTTACTTTCTCATTTTCTCAAGTCTGAGTACCTTTCTCCTTTCCCCTTTACCCACTCAGATGAATTCCTACTCATCTTTTAAAGTACAACTTACATGCAACCTTTTCTGTTTAGCCTTACAGAATTCTCTAGTTAGCAATGGCTCTTCTGTTTTCACGCTCCACAAAGCACATTTATTGAGTCCCAGTATATAATTTCAAGAAATGGACTAATTCTCATTTAAACTCCCCAGTTTCTTTTGCACTTGGTGGGAATGTTTGAGTCAAATTAGTCCTTTGTGCAGAATATTCAATTACATTTAATGTCCTCTTGCCAAAGTACCTAATGTATGCTAGGCAGTATGCTGGGCACTGGGGATAAATGGAGGCAAAAGAACATTATTTTGACTTGGGACCCTGATATTTCAGTCTTACCTGTCTGGATTCTACAGTGATCTCCAGAACCTCTCTGGTGGGAAGAGGACTTTGGTTCATGTAGGTTCAGAGATGCTTTGATGATGAATACAGACATTTAAGATGTCTCTAAGATATGGGCCCTGGTTCTAGAGGAAGACAACTTGAGTTCAAATCCTGTCCCTGATGATTACTACCTGCGTAACTTTGTGTAAGTTACTTATCAGTTTCCTCATCTGTAAAATGAGGAGAGGGTTGGACTAGATGGCCTCTGAGGACCCTTGGAGCTCTAGAGCTGTGATCCTATTATTCTAGTAATTGGAAGTCTTCAGTCAGGGAAGGCTTGTTAAAGTGTTAAGGATATGGAATGGACCTGTAATTTAAATGGCATAGAGAACTTTCAAGTGAGAAAATTCTCCCTGCCAAAGCAGGTGGACAACTCCCCTGTAACTTATAATTTCAACAAAATTTCCTGGGGCATTGACAAGTTGACTTGCCCAATGTCACACAGCCAATATATGTCAGAAGTGGGACTTGAAATTGGGAGGCAGAGTCAAGATGGCAGAGTAGAAAAAACACTACAGTACAATGTTCCCAACATTCCCTCCAAACAACTTTAGATTAATGACTTGAAATCCAGGCCTTTCTGACCTGTGGCCACATCTCTGTGCATCATAACTTTGACCATTAAGTACGGCTTAATCCTAGGAAACTATCCTAGGCCCTCTTCTACCTGCTGTCTCTTGATGACAGTTTCCTTAGTTTCTATGGAGTTGTATGCTCAGTGAACCACTTTAGTTAATTGTTCTCCAATGTATCTCAAGGTTGTCATCACACTCTAGCAGAACTGAAGTGCATCCTCAGATTCTCTTCTGCCTCATTTCAATGCCTTGAAAATTAGTTGTCTTGAAGTCAAATAGTTTGTGATCTGCATACAACTGCCTGAACACATCTTGCACTATTGTGGGTCTGATGCGGGTCACTGCAGAGCAATGGAAGGACGAGAGCTTTAAATCCTAGAATTAAAATCTTTTGAGAGATTCTTCTCTAGCCAAGTCACTCCCCACTCCATGACATTTGGAAGTTTCTTGGGAACTCTCTTTTGTCCTCTGCCCATTTCTGTCATCAGCTCCTCCCTGGTCTCCCGTGCATAACCCTTTACTTTGGCTTCACTTTTCTCCTTTCACAGTATGGACCCTCTGGTTAACTAATTCAACTGTACACTGAACCCTCTCTTTGATTCTCATTCATGCCTTGCTTAGATTCCAACCTAGGATACCTCTCAGTTGGTTTCTCTGCTCCTACTCCCATATAGCTCAGGAAGTCACAACCTCTTCAGCTGGGTCCACTACACTGATCTCAGTCAGGCCCTGACTGCTGCAATGCAATTTTTTTGTTTCTGGTTGATTTTCTATCAAATCATAGCTCAAAGTTCCCAGCCTCTTTTCAAGCCTCCTCTACTGCTTTTTCCCTTCCTCCTGATGTTAGTAAAAAGAGGTTATCCATTGAGAACTCATTCTCCCTTAATCCACACCTTAGAATCCTTCTTCACTATTTATCTATTCTTTTCTCTTTTGCTTTAGCAAAAAGAGTACTCTTCTTACCAAATCAATCCCCTTTAGTTATGCTCTCGAGTCCATCTTCTTCCATCTCTTCCTGGGAACTCAACCTCCTCAGTCTTTCCTATTCTCTCTTACTTTTAGTCTTTTCTGATCTACTGGTTCCTTCTCTTCTCTCAGAATACTCAGGTTTCCCCATCCTAAGGGAAACCCTCCCCAATAAACCAAAAACCAAACCCTATACATATTCCAAGTGTCTTCTCAAACCTCCTCCACTATTCTCCCTCTCCTTCTCAGTACCAACTAGGAAAAGTGGCTATCCATTGTGAGCTTGGTTATCCCTAAATTTACACCTCATAATCCCTCACCACTATCTATCCATCCATCCATCCATCCATCTATCCATTCATCCCTCCATCCTTTCCTCTTGTTTCAGCTTCTGAAAAAAAAAAGAGGGCCCTTCTTTTCAAGTCAACCCCTCTACTTGCACTCTTGAATTCCATTTTCAGTCTCTTGTCCACTGGTTCCTCCTCTTCTGTCAATATGGTCAGATCTCCCTCCCTATCCTAAAAACCAACCAACCAACCACCCACCCAACCAAAAAATCCCTGTACACAATTCCCATCTCCTTGGGGGGGAGGGATCTTGACATCCCCTTAATCATCTAAGATTAGCTAATATTTAATGGATAATCCAATGGCCATTTCTCAGGGATTATACTAGACTCCTTTGCATCTGTCAACACCACTGATCACTCTTTCTTCTTTGATTCTCTATCTTCACTTGGCTTTTGAAACATTGCTCTCTCCTGGAATTCTTCCTGTCTGGTTGTTTCTTACTTACTCTACCCCTCCTTCCCACTCTATCCAATAAGCATAGACACCATCCCCTAAACCTTCTGTCCTAGGTATGCTTCTTTTTGCTCTCTATTGAACGTAATTTCAGTAGTTCTCATGGGTCTTCTCTATTCGGAAGCCCCATAAATCTACATATCTAGCCTTAATCTCTTAAGCTTCAATTCTCCATCACCATCTAGTTACTAGACATTTCTACCTGGATGTACCACCAGCACCCCCAATTCAGCATATAAAAAATGGAACTCTTTTCCTCCTAGACCTATTACCTCCTTCACATTTCCCTATTTGTTTCGGGGGTGTGATCATCCTTTCAGGAATCCAGTTTGCCAACCTTGGATTCCTTCTTGACTCTGTTCTTTTTTATGCTCATTTACAATCAGAAGCCAAGTCTTATCCAATGTACACCTACAATTTCTTTCATTTTTTCCCCTTTATTTTCTCTTTTTTTCTCCTTACTTTACCATGATTCAAGCTTTTGCAATTTTTCACTTAGGCTATTGTAATAGGTTACTAATTGTTCTCCTTGCTTTTATTCTCTCCCATAACCAATCTAACCTCCAACAAACTGACATTCCCAAAGCACATATCAGGCCATGTCAGTCCCCTATGCAAAACTCTTTAGTGGTTTCCTACTGCCTCTAGGATAAAATATAAAATCCTGAGCCTGACAGTTTAAATTTTCCATTACTTGATTTCTTCTTACTTTTTCTTTTTTTTTTTTTTGCTTTTTTTTTTTTGGAGGGCAGTTGGGGTTAAGTGACTTGCCCAAGGTCACACGCCTAGTTTTTTGTGTTGAGTGTCTGAGGCCGGATTTGAACTCAGGTACTCCTGACTCCAGGGCCGGTGCTCTATTCACTGCGCCACCTAGCCGCCCCTCTTCTTACTTTTTCAATTTGATTTCTGATTTTTCCCCTTCACAGAGTCTCCATTCCAGCAAAACTAGCCTACAGTTTATTGTCTGCCTCCAAATCTTTACATTCTCTCCCTCTCTTACCCAAATTGCAATTCAGATATTACTTACTATAGAATGCCTTTCACAAACCTTTCTGTTGTTCTCTTTCTTTTGATATTACTTGGTCTATATTTATGCTTACTTATCTATGTACATGTTATTATATTCCCCTCTAAATCCCCAACCTAGGAGTATGAAAAAGCCTTTTGTTCTTGTGTCCATAGCCTAGCACAGTACCCTGTAGGACTTAACATTTGTTCATCTAGACTTGGGGGCAGAATCTCTTTGGAGGAAATCTCTGGGTTTGATAACAAATTTCTTGAGTTAGGTAACTTGGTTTCCCCTCTTACTGGAAGCTCCCTGCAGACAGAACTGTACTCTTCTCCTAGGTTCTCCCAAATCCAGAGATCTATTCTCCTTCTCCCTCCCCCACTTCACATTCCTTCCTCCTCTTGTCTTCAGTAGTTATAAAAAGAATCTTTCTCTATCCCTTTAAACTGAAGGGGCCTTCCAACACTCTTCTGTTTCTGAGTTTGGAAAACAACTGTGGATTTGGATGGAAGCCAAAAGAAGCAGAGGCCTCAGAGAGTGAAAGAGTTGAACATTAAATAACACAAAGACAACCAAGACATAAAGAGAAAAAAAATCTGTTGTTGTTGTAGTTGTTGTTGGCAGCTAGGTGACTCATTGTATAGCGTGCTAGGTTTGGAGTTATGAAGACCTGAGTTCAAATCCAGATTCATTCACTCACTAGCTGTATGATTCTGGGCAAGTCACTTAACCTCTGTTAAGTGTTTTAATCCACTGGAGAAGAAAATGGCAAACCACTCCAGTATCTTTGCTAAGAAAACACCATCCTGGGTCACAAAAAGTCAGATATAATTGAACAACAACAGCAGCAACAACAATCAAAAGAAAACCAAGACACACCAAGGAAGAAGAGAATCATAAAATCTTCAAGTTGGAAGGGGACTCCTGTATCCTCTATTTGAAGACCTCTAGTTCTGGGGGAATGTGCTTCTCCTTTGGCAACCATTCAACATTTGGACAGCTCTGATTGTTGGACTGGGATCTGCCTTTGAAACTTTTACCTGTTGTTTCTAGTTCTGTTCTCTAAGGTTGGCTAGGCAAGTCAAAATTGTCTTTGACATAGCAGATCTTCAAATATTTGAAAAGTTATGTTCTCCCACAAGTCTCTTTTCCTGGGTAAATATCTCCAGGTATTTCGAATGATTCTTGTATAGTATGATCTCATATTCTCCTTTATATATACTCTTAACTTACCAGTGGCCTTCCTGAAATGTGGTACCTAGGACCTAATACCCCAGATGTGCACATCAGGTCTGCATCAGGGTGAAATAGAGTTGGACGATATCACTTCCCTTATTGGAGATACTCTATTTCTATGAATTTGCTCCAAGATCACAGTAGCCATTTTTACTACCACGTCATTCTCTTGACTCACATTGAGTTGTATCCACTAGAACCCTTTTTTTTTTTTTTTCCATTTGAACTGTTGTATAGAAAAGTTTCCCTCTACTCATGGATATGTGTATTTGATTTTTTGGAACTTGTGCCAGATTTTACATGTATCTCTATTAACCTTCATCTCATTAGTTTTGACGCAATCATTCTAGCCTGTGGAACTGTTTTTGGATTCTGGAATCCAACCTATCTCTCTCAGTTTCAGCTCATCTACAAAGTTCTTTTGAGTAGTGTTCTATGGCATTATTCCAGTCAGTGATAATCACATTAAATTGTAGAAGACCTAGGATTGATTGCTAGAGTACTTCTCTTGAGGTTTCCCATCACATGGACTACTCTTTGGGTCCAGTCATGTGCTTAGCTCCAAATTTAGCTTGGGACAGTCATTTAACCCTCATCTTTCCTTCTTATTCATAAGAATGGTATAAAAGACTTTGTCAGATATTCTGATGAAATTCATGTATTTTTTTTTTTAACAGCATTTCTGATCTAGATTTCAGCAAAGTATTGCCTGGTGCCTATATCCATTATGTGTGTCTGTGATCTTGTTTGGGCCAAGGAGGCTAGTTTGTGTTGTGCTACATAAATGTGCTCGAATATGAGCATATTCCTGACTCAAATACCCAATTTATGGTCACAAAATTAGAGTCTTAGGCATACCATCAGGGAATACTATATAGAAGATAAAAGAATCTCAGGTGGAAAGAATTCTTCTCTCTTGTCTTTTTTTTTTTCTTTTTGGTCCAGAGCTTGAAGTACTAAGGAAAATTATTCCCAGCTGATTCCTCCAAATCATCTGAACAGCTCATGGTGGTTGTCTTCTTTCAGGATGGCCTCTACTCGATGCCTCTAGGATGGGGGGGAAGGAAGTTGGAGAGACAGAAGAAACTAAATGGGGATGGGTAATATATTAACTAAAGAATAGGAATGACAAGAGAGACAGCTGTGTCTGAGAAGAGTAGGTGTGACTGAGAAGTGACAGTAATAAATGAAGTGGGAAAAGAGTGAATGAGGGAAATCAAGGACAGTTGAGATGACAGAACTGACTTTGGAAGACAGGCATGGCTCAGGGCAACAGGAATGGATGAGGAAATTATGGGTGTTACTGAAGGGATAGAAGTGGCAAGAATGATTTGAAGTTACAGGAGGAATCAGAATTAATGAGAAGGGACAGGAATGAATATGGTGATACTAGAGAGTCTGTGGGTTAAGAAGTAACTAGGAGGGTTTGGCCATCCATGACTGGGACAGGTATGATTGAGTAATAACTCAGGGGGAGAGAAGTGACAGAAGTAGAATCTCTTTGAAAGACAAAAAGTGACTGAGGTGACAGGAATGTCTCCGGGGAATGGAGGGACAAGAATTAATTAAGGGACAGGACTAAGGGGGAATTGGGGCAACTGGGAGGAGACCAGACAGCCTGAGGGGACAGGAGTGACTCTGGGAATGGGCATGTTTTCCCCACCTTCTGGTCCTCCTGCCCAAATAAATAAGAAATCTTGGGGTTTAGAAAGAAGGTTGGGGAGGATAGCTTGCTTCAAGGAATCCTGGATAATCAAAATTCATGAATAATTCCAAGGCACATTTTAAGGCAAAATAACCCTCTCTCATAGTCCTTCTGAATTCTCTCTCATCTCTTCTTTGCCTAGCTTGACTGGGGTTGAGGTAAGAAGTCCTGGAGGGATATTCCTGGGGGTGGTTAACGGTTGGTCCCTCTTTAACTAAACTGGCAACTAGATCGAAGCCAGTAAGATTAGGGATGGGATAGTGTTTGTTGGAGGTGGAGGGAGGGATAGTTCTTTCTTTGCCTCTTGGACAACAGGGTTCAATTTACACACTATTTTTCAGGACTCTGCCAATTGCATAAATTGAATTATATCACGTGCTCCACCTAGTTCTCCTCTTTCCCCAAGGACCTCGATCTTCTATTACCACTGGGGTCCCACCTATAGCATTCCCTCCCAGCTTCCTTGGGGCCTGGGGCACCTCACGTCTGTCCAGGCAGTCCGGGATCTTCGTGGGGTTCAGATGAGGGGGCAGGAATATTTCAAGTCGGATTGCTGCCCGGGCTGTTTTCTGCCTGTTTATCAGGTGCTTTATCTCGTCAGCCTGTGGACCCAATACCCCACCCCCCGAGACAGTGTTGTATCTTGGCATGGCCCATTCTTCTGGAGACATACATCTTGTGGGGGGAATCTCCCCACCAAGTTCCCCCAGAACTGGGACCTTGAATCCTGTCCCTGTTTATTCCGAGCCATCCCTTTCGTTTCTTCCTCTCCTCCCTGCCCCCTCCCCCCCCCATACTTGAGGCTATCTCAGGTATGGCCGATGTGCAAAATCTAGGATTCACAACTCTTGGGGTGGTGGGTAAGTGGGCAAACCGCATACCCCCATCCTGCTCCCCAACAGGGCCCTCGGCGATGTCTAAGAAGCTTCCTTTTAAGTAAGAGATTTTTTTGGTGGTGTCTAACCTGCCTCCCTTACCCTCATCCGTGCATATCGGAGCCGTAGCGCCCGGACTCGGCTTCGAGCCTCGGAAGCTTTCAGCATCCCATTGAGGCGGCTCTGCTCTTCCGTTTCTGGCTCCTCAGGCAGCTGCCACTGCTCGTGACATTGACTGCCGTTGGAGCTATCGAGAGAGTCACTGGAGAGCAGGCCTCTGTAGCTGCCTTTCTTGGGTTCCACAAAAAGCAAGTAGCGCTTGGCCTCGGGCAGAGATAGGGAAGTCAGGTTCTTGTGCAGCAGGACATCCGGGTACTTCAGCAACGCGTTTATGCCCTGCGCCGTAGGTTCCCCCCACGGGCTTGGTTTCTTGAATAGTTCCCTGGACTTGGCGGCGATTACTCTGGCGGCGGTCTTTGCTGCTATTATCTTCTTCCAGTCTTTGGTTGGATCCGCTGCTGTGCGGACTTTCTTCACCACCACCTTCTCTGCTGAGGCTTCCTGCTGAGGTTTCCCTGTTTCATCCTCCCGTTTTACGGAAGAGACCTTCTTTAGTTTATTCATCTTATCTGAGCGCCGTTATGCTCCTGACGACTTCTTGGCTCCTAAATCAAAGAATCAGGCGGGGTAACTTCAGGAGTTCCATACCACTTAGGCTTAGAGCTGGTGGGCTATGGAGTTAATAAGGAAAAGTAGCGGCCCTGCCCTCAGGGAGTCCTTGATTTGAAGGAGGAGACCTTCCCCCCCCCACCCCCGTTCCCCACCCTCCCCACAGAGAAACTTGCTGACTTCAGTAGGTGGCAAAACCTACCCTTCTTCCTCCCCAGAACACTCGGTTTTCACCCCGACCTTCCTTTCAGTTCCGCCTTTCCCTTTTCCTCTCCCCGCTGAAACTGACTAACCCTCCTCCCCCATCCCTACTCTTGTCAGAGGGAATCTTTCATCTGATTCTTAGAATCACTGCTGTTGTTTAGTTGTTTTCAGTTGTGTCTGACTCTTTGTGCTCCCTTTTTTTTTTCTTGGCAAAGATTCTGGAGTGGTCTGCCATTTCCTTTTCCAGATCATTTTACAGATAAGGAAACTGGGGCAAACAGGGTTAAATGACTTGCCCAAGGTCACACTGCTAATGTCTTCATGAGGTGTAGGCTCTGGGACACGACGCCCCCCCTTTTGAGCTCTCCTTGAATCTTTGAGGTACATACTCTGGGAAACCTCTTGAAGTCTGATTGAATCTTCAGGAGGCATTTGCAGAGGCCGTAAGTATTTCATTGTGGCTGGGTCCAAATTGGTTTCTAGCCTGGTCCTCCATTGTCCATCTGCTTCCCACCCTGGAGTCTATCAAGATATTAATCCATTCTTGCATTGACCTCATTAACTCCACCTGAAGTCCCTCCCCAAACTCATTACTGGAGTCAGACCTCATTGGCTCCTCCTGAAGACCCTTCCTAGGCACCTCCTCTAAACCACCCCTAGATTCCTCTGTATATAAGACCCCATCTTCCCTCCATCTGGGGGAGAGTGCCACAGAATGCCCCAGCACAGACAGGCTCTGTGAGAGCGCGCACCATAGAATAGCTTAGCACAGACTTGCTCTGTGTGAAAGCTCCATAGAACAACCTAGCATAGATGCTCCTAAAAGTCTACCCCATTTGGCAAACTTGAACTTTCAATAAACTTTACTTTTTCTTTGGCTGAGAAGACTTGAGTGGAATTATTTCTGCAGGACCTGGCATGTTGGTATTTTGGGATCTCAGGCAGCCCTAACCCTCTTTGGGTACCTCTTCATTCAGTCCCATCAGATTTCAGGCCTAGTACTCTGTCCACTGCACCACCTAGCTACTCCCCTTCGGAAACCCCCCTTTCTCAACTTCGAAGAACTTTCCTAGGTAACCCTGGGCCTTTCTCTCCACCCTACAACAGAACCTTTCTATAAATGTTTCTCCCAGTTAGAATGTGAACTCCTCAAGAGCAGGAACTGTCTTCTGTTTGTATTCCCTCTGCTTAGCAGGTTAATGCTATTTCCTTCATTCAAAACTGTGAAGTTTTTCATGGACATTTATGAAGAAAGGAGATTCTATTTTGAGAAACTTTGGGAGTGAACTGACTGTTGATTGGGACTATCCTTTTTTCTTCTGGCTGATAGGAGCCATAGAAATGTCTGTTTGTTTTACCAGCCTAATGCTTTCAAACAACAATTTCACTGATTTTGGGAATTCCTGGTGAGGAATTTCTATCAATACAAATCAGCACCTACTTGGTGGCTTATAGTGTAAAAGAGTTGCGTGGGACATTGGGGAGAGATTGAGTGAGCTGCCCAATGTCACAAAGTTGGCAAAAGTGGCACTCAATCTATGTCTTTTTGAGTCTGAGGCTCTAATGCTTCTAATAACGTAATATCCATTATGAAGTCTTTCCCCTCTTCTTTTTGGATAAAGTAAGGGGTGAATCTCAAGGATCGCCACAAGTCTGCTAGTGATTAGCAAACTTCCTAATTGGCTGAAAGTGGTTTTGGGATTACAGGCCTAAGTGGACAAAACTCCAATTGATTGTAGCTATTTTCATAGAAACTGGGGTCATATGGGAGGAGGATCTAGGGAGGAATCATGTAGTATCCACAAATCAGGGAGAACCTCATATAACTTATGGATGGGTTATTTATCAGTGTAGTAGGAGGGAGGTTTAATCCAACAAGACTCTTTTTCTTTTTTGGATCAGTTGCATAGGTACTTGATATGCTTGGTGCCTTGATTTTATTTAGCTGTATTTCATCAGAATGTTAAAGGGTGTCAGACAAGTGATACAGCTGGGATACTGTTCATCAAACTGACCCTATGCAGAGGTGAATGCTGATTATGTGGTAAAAATATATACAGAGAGGGTAGGTAGAGTGGGAGGAGCTGAGTATAAAGGTAGAGTAAGTGTGGGATGTTCTTAGAGGTGTCAGTGGGTCTGAGTTTAGAAGACTATAAAGCCCATGGAGGGCCGAGGCTGATGGGATTTGGGTAGAGCTTCTTAACTTTTTTGTGTGTCATGGACCTCTTTGGTAGTCTGATGAACACTTCTCACAATGATGATTTTAAATGTGTAAAATAAAATACATAGTGAGACAAATTAATGTTATACTATTATATTAATAACTAATAATTAATTGTGATCCACCCTTTTCTTTCTATTTTTAATAAAGGCACAGTTCCTGTTAAGGTCAGTCAGTCTCAGAAGCACACAGCTGATTGAGGAGATTGCTCCTAACCTTCAAGGAACATACCAATCTTGGGCAGGACCCTACTTAACTGTTTAAGTATAAACAGAATTCAGTCTAGGTAAGACTTTACCCTGGGGAAAGGAACCCCTATTCTTGGTCCCCCTCCATTAGAGTTTAGGGTGATGCAGATTGTGAAGGAGAAAAACAACCAGAGAGGTCTGGATGGTAATGGCTTCCTCTGCTCAGATTTCTGAAGACTGCTGAGTCTCATGATCAGCCCATATTCTTAGCCTGAGGAGCTAAAGACTTTTAGCCCGCCTCTTCATTAAATGTCTACCAATCAAGGTTCATTTTCACTTGTCAGGGGAATTCCTTTTCAGGTGGAATTTAAGGCATTTTAGAGTCTCTCTTGGTGTTTTTGGTTGCTGAGAGAAACCACTAGCTATCAATTTATTGATTGCCAACTAGTCTAACAAATAAATATATTATTAATTACCCAGAAACCCTGTCTCTTGGGATTTTCATTAATCTCAATAGGGTTATGAAGAAAACCAATTCTATTCAACTATAATTATCACAATAAAAAAGAAGGAGAAGGGAAGTAGCCAAGATCATCTGAGCTCTCCCAGATTCCCCTCCTGAAAATAACAGCTCAGAACAAATTCTAGAGTGGCAGAACCAGCAAAAAGGCTGGGGCAAAATAATTTTAAAGCCCAAGACAATTTATAAGGTTGACAAGAAAGATCTGTCTCACTGGGGTTTTGAAAGTGGAATGAAATTCAGCATAGACCATGCCCTACCAAGCCAGCAGAAGACATTTGGGGTGACTGAATAGGTATCATCAGTGACTTCCAGAGCTCTCAGTTCACAGACAAGGGGTTGAACAACTTGGTCAAAAGGAGTTTATAGGGCATCCTTTTCTGGCAATGGGTGCAGAACTCTGTTGCATTGCCAGTATGAGGTTTCACATTGTAGTCCCAGGGTGAGGAAGAACACTAACATATTAGAGCATTTGGAAACAGGGAAGTGTGGACCCTGGTCACAGTTCCAGGGCAGAAAAGAATATGTGTGGCCACTCACAGTCCAGAGCACAGGCCAGAAGAGCTGTGCCCACACTTCTCCTTAGATCATACCACCTTAGAAGAACTTAAAACTTAACAGACCTCCAGAGCTAGCCCAGAAAATAGCAGCATGAAAAACTTGGAGCTTGGGACACTGCCCCTTCCACTCTGGGAGCAGAGCCCAACTTTAATATAAAGTTTAAAGTCAAGAAACAGGCAGGAAAATGAGTAAACAACAAAAAAAGGACCTGATCATACAAAGTTATTGTGTTGACAAGGGAAGAACAAAACAAAAATCCAGAAGAAGACAACAGAATCAAAATAGCTACATACAAAGCCTCAAAGGAAAAATGTGAATTGATCCTAGACCTAAAAAGAACCCTTGGAAGGGCTCCGAAAGGATTTTAAAAATCAAATGAGAGAGATGGGGGGAAAACTGGGAAACAAAATGAGAGCAATGCAAGAAAATAAAGAAAAAAGAGCCAATAGCTTGGCAAAAGAAGCACAAAAAATACCAAAGAAAATAATACCTTAAAAAGCAGAATATATTAAATGGTAAAAGATATTTTTAAAAAATCACTGAAGAGAAGAACTCCTTAAAAAGCAGAATTGACCATATGGTAGAAGAGATATAAAAATTCACTAAAGAAAAGAACTTCTTAAAAAGTGTAATTTTCCACATGGAAAAAGAGATACAGAAGCTCACTGAAGAAAATAATTCCTTAAAATTAGAATTGGGCAAGTGGAAGCTAATGACTTAATGAGACATGAAGAAACAATAAAACAAAATCAAAAGAAAATGAAAATAAAAAAATGTAAAATATCTCATTGGAAAAACAACTGACCTGGAAAAAAGACCAAGGACAGATAATTTGAGAAACAGTAGACTACCCGATGGCAATGATTTAAAAAAAGAGCCTAGACATCATCTGTCAAGAAATTATGAATGAAAATTGCCCTGATATACTAGAACCAGAGAGTAAAGTAGAAATGGAAAGAATACACTGATCACCTCTTGAAAGACATCCACAAATGAAAACTCCCAGGAATATTATAGCCAAATTCCAGGGCTCCCAAGTCAAAGAGAAAATACTACAAAGAGGCCAGAAAGAAAAAATTAAAATATTGTAGAGCCACAGGATAACACATGACCTAATAGCTTCTACATTAAGAGATCAGAGTGCTTGAGATATGATATTCCATAGGGCAAAGAAACTTGGATTACAACAAAGAATTCCCCTCTCCAACAAAACTAAGTATAATCCTTCAGGGGAAAAAAATGGATATTTAATGAAAGAGAGAACTTTCAAATATTCCTGATGAGAAGACCAGAGCTGAATAGAAAATCTGCCTTTCAAATATAAGACTCAAGAGAAGCACAAAAAACATTAAACAGAAAAGAGAAATCATAAGGAATTCAATAAGGTTAAACTGTTTACATTCCTACATGGAAAGATGGTACTTGTAACTCCTAAAAACTTTGTCTTTATTAGGACAGTTGGAAGGAATATACATAGGCAGAGGGCACTGAATATGATGGGATGATATCTAAAAAAAAATAAAATTAAGGGGTGTGAAAGAGGAATATTCTGGGTGGAGCAGGAAGGGAGAGGTAGAATAAGGAAAATTATCGCTGATAAAAAGAGACAAGAAAAAATTTAGAGTGGAAAGGGAGATGAGGAAAGTGGGGAGGGGGTGTGGGGAGTCATTGAATCTTACTCTCATCAGAACAGAATCCAACACTCAGTTGGATATAGAAATTTACCTTAACCTGTAGGGAAGTAGGAAGGGAAGGGGATATGAGAACAGAGAAAATTGATAGAAGAGAGGGCAGATTGGGAGAGGTAATAGTCATAAGCAAAACACTTTTGAGGAGGAACAGGGTGAAAGAAGAGTGAGAGTAAATAAACATGGGGAGAAATACGATGGAGGGAAATACATCATAATCATAACTGTGAAAAAAATTTTAGAGCAAGTTTTCCTGACAAAGAGTTCATTTCTTAAATACATAAAGAATGAAGTCAAATGTATAAGATTACAAGTCATTCCCCAATTAATAAATGGTCAAAGGTAATGAACAGTCAATTTTCAAACAAAGAAATCAAAGCTATATTTTTTCATATGAAAAAATATTCTAAATTACTATTGATTAGAGAAATGCAAATTAAAACAACCCTGAGGTACTATCTCATAGCTATGATTTTGGCTAGTGTGAAAGACTTAAGTCAGTAATTTGTCTCTTCTACAAGAAAGGGAAAATGGCAAATGTAGAGGGGATGTGGGAAAACTAGGATAGTAAAACACTGTTGGTGGAGTTGTGAACTGATCCAACCATTCTGGAGAGCAATTTGGAACTATTGCCAAAGGTTTATAAAACCTTGCATACCCTTTAACCCAGCACTATCACACTAGGTCTGTATCCCAAAGAGATAAAGAACAAAGGAAAAGGACCTATATGTACAAAAATATGAGAGTGATATTCCTAAACTGCAGGTCTGATCATGTCAGACCCCAAATCCCTGCTCAATAAACTTTAGTGGCTACCTGTCACCTCCAGGATCAAATATAAAATCAAGTGAAAAATCCTCTGTTTGGCTTTTAAAGCTCTTTAGAATTTGCCTGTCCTCCCCTTTCCAGTCTTTTCACACCTTCCCCCTTTTCCCCTGTACATATTTTTGATCCTGTGACATTGGTCTCCTTGCTATTTCCTGAATAAGTCAACTCCATTTTCCTACTTTGGACATTTTCATTGGCTGTCCTCTGGGCCTGAAATGCTTTCTCTCCTTGTCTCTGACTCCTGGTTTTCCTGGCTTCTTCCAGTCCAGGCTAAAGTCTCATCTCCTACAAGAAGCATTTCCCAATCCTTAATTCTAGTCCCTTCCCTTTTTTGATTATTTCCAATTGATCCTGTATTTAGCCTGTTTGTACATATTTATTTCCATGTAGTCACCCTTAATAGACCATGAGCTGCAACCATATTTTACCTTTTTTTTTATAACTCTAGTTCTTAGAACAGTGTATGATGTGTAGTAGGTACTTAATACATTTTTATTGACTTGTTGACTGACTTTAATGGCTTTCCATTTCAGGACAAGTAGATTATAAACTTTTGGGTCTGATATTTTAGGCTCATTTTCTACCTGAACCTATAATTGTATTCCAATTTTTTCTAATAATATTTTCTTTCACTCACTCTCCCTTACAGGAAATCTGCCATTTTCCCTCCTTGCTGTCTACTGTTTTAGTACCTTTTCTCATGCCTAAAATGTGTACTACTCTGGATCTATATTTATCTTTCTGTAAGATTTCTCTAACAGTGAGAGAGATTAAAATCTTCTATTTTATAATATACTACCTATGTATTTTTGTAATTCAGTTAATTTTTTCACTTCTCAATTTAGATGCTATGCCGTTTAGAGAATACAAGTTTAATACTGATACTTGCATGAGTTTATGGTTCCTTTAAGTATAATGTTATTTTCTTGTTTGTCACTGTTCATAATGTGAATTATTTTTGTTTTGTTTGATAGCATGATTGCAACTCCTTTTTTGAGTCACTTGGTACATAGGAAATTTTGTTTCAGTTTCTATGTATAACTGCTTTTTAAACGTATTATAAACTTTTTAGATGCATTTCTCACTCAATCTGCATCTGCCAGGTTTCAACTCCATAAAACCAGATGCCTTTCCTAAATTAAATTCATCACCTCTAATCTCATCACCAAGCTGTTAGCCTTGACTGACACCACCTCCCTCTTGCCTTCTCTCTCTTCTGATTAGAGGACTAAGACGGTGAATACCAAACTCCTCCCAATGCTTTCTTTATACAGAGCAAACCCTGGATTTTTGGGCTCACTCCACTCTGAATTTGCTGCTCCATCTGGTTTCAATTTAACAGAACAAGATGCCCCTGATCCCAAATACCCTTTAATGTCTTTCCTAACTTTTCCTGCCTGCCAATGTATATTGTCTCTCCCCAATCCCCATTAGATGGTAAATTCCTTAACGGCAGAGATTGTCTTTCTTTTTATTAATCGTATCCCTGGTACCCAATAGAACAGTGCCTGGCATATGTTGTTGTTCAGTCATGTCTGACTCTTCATTATCCCATGGACTATATTATGTGTGGGGTTGTCTTGGCAAAGATTTGGGAGTGGTTTGCCATTTTCTTCTCCAGTGGATTAAGGCAAACAGAAGTTAAGTGACTTACCTAGGGTCACATAGGTAGTAAGTGTCTGAAGCTGGATATGAACTCAAATCTTGCTGACTCCAGGCCCAGCATTCTATCCACTGAGCCATCTAGCTGCCTCTGTCACATAGAAGGCATTTAATAAGTTTATTGGGTTGGATTATTGGGTTGGATAAGCAATAGATTGTGGGATTTTGTTTTCTTCTATAACTATTTTATTCAGCTAATTTAAATCCATTCACATTTAAAGCTATGAGAGTTAGGTTTATGTTTTCATCCATTTGTGTCTCCAATTTTTAAAAATTAGTATTTTTGGTTCACCTTTCTTTTTTAAGTCAGTAATTTGTCCCTATGATTACGTTTGCTTAACATACTTTGAGTAATCCTGTTCCCACAGGCTCTATTCTCACTCTTTATCCCCTCTTTCCCATTGTCAGCCTTTCCCCTAGTTTTGGAATTTTAATTTATTGATTTCTTTCTTTCATTTATATATCTTATCCTCACATCTATGTCTGTGGATGTCCCTTTCCTTTCCTTCAAGGGCTATCTCTATTGCTACCTCCTCTTTGAAGCCTTTCCTGATTCATAACTGAAAGTAATCTCTCCCTCATCACAATTCTTGTATTATATTGCCTGGACCTCTCCTTCCTGCCTTGCATTATGTGTGTGTGTGTGTGTGTGTGTGTATGTATGTACACATACCCCCATATATATGCATATATACTATATATGATTATTGTTATTTCTTCTGTTAGAAATTGAAAATTGAGTGTTGGTGTTCAATCCAATAGACTACATTAAGCATTTATTCTCTGTGTTGTATCTGTCTTTGCATTTCTAGCTTCTAGCTAGTATATGCTTTGAGTACAACCAGTACTTTTAAATATTTGTTGAGTTGAATGAATGATCTTAGGGTCATGATGCTGAGAGAATTGAAACCTAAGATAAATGGGGAGATGGTAAGAGAGTACTTAGTTTCCTTCTATGAGTTCAAGTCATCAGATTTGAATGAACTTGTTATCTCATTTTCAATGTATGGCACTGAAAAATTTGATAAATGTGTTTGCTAAACCGTTCTGAAAAGCTGTGGAGTTAGTATAGGAGAGATGTCACAGGGCTGCAGATAAACAAATACTATCCTTATTTTCAAAAAAGAGAATATAGGGGTTTCAAACTACATGCCTCATACCTTGATTTGCTTTCTAGTAAAATGCTATTACTAAAGTGATGGTTTAGGAGGATTAAGAAAGGAAATTAGTAATCACTAAAAACTAGCACTGGTTTTCAAGAAAAAAAAATCAAGCCAAACTTTTTTGATGGGGTTATTAGACTAGCAGATAAGAGGAATATCATGGACATAATACACAGAGTATACCAGTATATTAAGGTATATATGCTAATACATATTTTTATGTATTTATATTACATAGAAGCATATTAGGGATGTAATCCTAATAAAGCCGCCCCCAGCCCCAATATTCTAACTTCATTATAGGCCTGGCCCCACTGAACAGCAGGCCCACTCCCCTCTTCCCCTCAATGTCCTAACTTCTTCCTATAAGCCTCACTGCTCACTAGAAGAACAAGTGTGTCCCTGAGCTCTTAATTCCCACAGGAACAGCAGGTGTGTCCATGTGATGGGAACCCAGCTATTGCCTCTACCTAGTCACTGCCCCCAGACCCATTCCTACAGAAACAGTTGTGTTCTTGTATTCAATCACAATCACATCATCCATCTAGCCCAAGACAGGACAACAATATCTAACTATCTATCTTGACCAGAGAAGACCACAATAGCTAGCCAATTAAGAGGGCAGCATGACCAGAATGTTTAACCACCAAATCATAGATGGGATGCCTCCTCCATTACCTAATTCCTTAACAAACTCCTCCTGCTCTTTTAAATATTCATGATTTCTGCTATGTAATTGCATCTTTACCCTATAACAATCCATCTTACTTTCTCTGAAGTTGCTGGTTCCTCTTGGAACTTAGCCTGCTTCAAGAGAGGTGTCGATCTCAATAAACGCCTATACTTGGATTAAAGGTGGTCTGACTTTGAATTCTTTGAGATGTTTCCACCACAACACATCATGAAACTGCGACGGTTTTTGGGTGGGCAGAGCCCCCCACCTCAACATTAGTATATGTAAAAAAAAAAGTATATAGAGTTTATATAAACAAAATAAGTAAATATGTAGTATGTAAATATTTATTTATATAGACTACCATACATAAAAATACTAATGTATTAGGTTAAAATTGTACTATGAGTTTTGATATACCAATTTTTGGATTTTATCAAGGGATATAACATTTTTTTCAATTGTTTCTTACCAATAAGATGAAAGACATATAGACTGACAAGATTATTCAGAACTGGTCTGATTTATGTTACTCTTCTTTTTCAGAACCTTTAAAACTCTTCAAAACATGTCTCTAGTCTGCTTTTTGAGGCTTATTTTAACATTATTCTCCTTTTGTACATTCTTATTTCAGTCAAACTTGTCTACTTCCTGTTTTCATCTCCAACCTCCCACCTCCCACCTCCCATCTCTTAACTCCCACCTTCCACCTCCATGTCTTTGCAAAACTTATCCCTAAGACTAGAATTTATTCCTTCCTCATCATTGTCTCTTAACAAGCATCAAGGGTCTGAGGCTCAGAGGGCAGCTTCTTAGGTTGTTTTTTTCTGAACTCTGTAACTGTTGGAGTATAAGTCCTCCTCTGATAATCACTTATGTATTGATCTATTTACATGTTGTTTCTCACTAGTAAAATATAAGCCTATTGAGGTGGGCAGGTAGAGCACTGGGCCCAGAATCAGGAAGACCTGAGTTCAAATCTAATCTCAGACACTTCCTAGCTGTGTGACCTTGGGCATCACTTAACCCTGTTTGCCTGAGTTCCTCATCTGTAAAATAAGCTGGAGAAGGAAATGACAGACGACTCCAATATCTTTGCCAAGAAAATCCCAAATGGGGTCATGAAGAGTCGAACATGATTGAAACAACTGAACAACAAACAACAACAATATCTCTAGTGGCAAGCACAGCGTCTCATATATAATAAAGTGTTTAGTCAATGCTTGCTGGATTGGATTGGATTCAGTCCCAGACACTGATGGTTAATATAGAAATAGACTAGAGAGAGGTCTCACTGGAGCACCCCAGGGGCGCTGTCCTTAACCTTATTCTACACAAGATATTTACCAATGACTGAGATGATGGCATAAGTGGTAATGGCATAAACACCAATTGAATCATAGAGGAATAATTAACATCTTGGATGATACAATCTAAATTAAAAATTATCTCATAGTCTATACTGATGAACTGAATCTGGTAAGATGAAATATAATAATAATAAAGTCTTACACTTTTTTTTTAACAAATCAGTTATATGAGGGTAGGAAGGGTGAGAAATTGTTAGACAAAATTTTGTGTAAAAAAAGCTGGGGGTTCTAGTGGATTTCATCTTGAATATAAGTTAATGTTGGGACCAAAAGAGCTGTTGCAATCCTATGCTGTATTAGAAGTGAGGGAAGTGATAGTTCCATGGTGTTTTGTCCTGGCAACGACAACCAAACCACCAACATCACTGCCACCACCACTGTCGCCGCCACCACCGCCGCCGCCACCACCACCGCCACTGCCACCAACACCACCACCACCAGTAGAATTTGCAAAGTCCTTTGAGGTTTGCAAAGTGCTTTACATATGTCATCTCATTTGATCCTCACAAAAGCCCAGTGAGGTGGATGCTATTATTATCTTCATTTTACAGATGAGGAAACTGATGTCTGGCATTATATGACTTGTCTTCCAGTAGGTAAAGTGAGAAAGGATTTGAACTCACAGCTGAATTCAAATACAGTCCTCCTAACCCCAAGGCCAGCACTCTATTCACTGCACCACATTGTAGCTGCCAGATTGTGTCTATTTGGAATACTGTGTTTGGTTCTGGGTTCCATATTTTAGGAAGAATGTTGATGAATTAGAAGGATATGTTAGAGTATGGAGACTAGGGTAGTGAGAGATGGGGAATAGATGCTAAAGAGGAATCACGTGGGGTCTAGGACTCATGTGGGAGCTTTCTGAGGATCAGTTACAAGTACTGAGTATGTTTAACCTGAAGAAAAGAAGATGTAAGTAGCTATGAAATTTGTCTTCAAGTATTTGAAAGCGGTATTAGACTTCTTTTGCTTGGCCCAGGAGGGCAAACATAGGAGCAATTTGTGGAAATTATCGAGGTCGGGATAGGTTTGATATACAGAAAAACTTCCCAATAATCAGAGTGGCTCCAAAGTGGAATGAGGTGCCCCGAGGAGGTGGTTCTTTCCCCCTTTCAGTTTTTCAAGGAAAGGCTGGATGGGCATACTTGTTAATTACAGTGTAGAGAGAGTCTTTTGAGTTCACATGGGATTCTGAGGTCCCTTCCAGCTCTGAGAATCTGTGATTCTAATTCCTTGTTTAAATTTCACTTACAATGCTATGTTGTTTATGAGGAATATAGGCTCCTTTAGCAAACAGCAGAACTCCAGAACTGAAGCAATGTGGGAGTATAGGAGACCTTGCTGGGAGTGTTACTCTGTGTAAATGTCAGGTTACTATGAGTCAGATGCTTCCTTGGGAAAAGCGGATGGGTAGGGGCTGTTTCTTTAAGGGTAAAGTAGGAGATTACTTCCCCTGATTACAGAGAACTCAGGCTCAGGATTCCTATCTCTGTGGAGTCTTCCCAGTCTTTTCCTGTGTTAACACAGGAAATGGAGGAAAGGTCTGAGAGAGAAGAGCAGAAAACCTTGGGGAATTAACTGGGGCAGAAAGACATCCGACAATTCAGCTCTTTTAATAATAATAATGAAAAAAGATCTATTTTGTTACACAGCTCTTAGACTGTCCATCATGATAATGACTGGTTCTGTTATTTCACTTGTATATGCAACTCAGCACCTTCTCTGAAATTTATAATCTTGAGAGTTTCATAGAATACTGAGAAATTAAGTAACAGCCAGGATCACATAGGCAGTATTGTGTCCAGTATTGTGTCATAGGCAGAATTTGAATGCTAGTCTTTAGGGCTTCGAAACTGGCTCTTTATCCAGTCCATCTTGGTGGTGCTCTAGAGACAGATTCTCTAGAAACATTTGACTTCATACTTTTAATGTGCCATCTTTGGTTAACTACCAATGAGTTGATACATTCTTGGAGGAAATAAACCACATTGTTACTGATATTCTAGCTAGAAATGAAACAAGAAGGCAAGAAGTTGAACTTAAATAGAGACAAAGGAGTGGTTCTATCCTGTATCAAAAGGCAACAGCAAACATCATTTCATGGGATATCTGGTCATCTCCTTGCAGTGTTCATAGTGAGTGTAAGTAGACCATCCTGAAATCAACTTGCAGTGGTTCTCAACCTTCCTAATACTGCGACCCTTTAATACTGGTATGTGGGTGTATCTGCATGTGGGCAGACCTGCCTACAGACAGATAGAGGAGTGATGTTTCAGTTCCTAAGACCATCGGAAACATGTGTTTTCCAATGGTGTTAGGCAACCCCCCAAAGGGGGTCACGACCCACAGGTTGAGAATCACTGGTTAGAGGATGAAGACGCAGACATGTTGCATGAAGAATTTGACAAATTCCTCTAAAGAAAGTCAACATTGACACTGATACTTAGTGTCTTCAAATATAAAGGTAGGCACAGGAGAACGCAGTGAAAAATATATTAGAAAATATATTTTAGTACTTAAAAAAAGATGCTAAAACATTGTACGTAGTTTAGAAGTCTGTACATTATAAATATTTTCTTCAAAAACAGTTTGAAAGAGCTGCATATGGTGAAGACTGGAACAACCTCACAAAAAGTGAAATTGGACTACATGACCACAGCAGGGAACGACTTGGGAGTAATAGTAGAGTCAGCTTTCTGGGTAGTCAGATCATCAGCTTGTTGGATCAAAGGTTAAAAATCAATATCAAATTGCAATGAAGGCTAAAAATGAGAATATACTTCAGCCAATCATAGCAACTCTAATTGGACTTGTTAAACTAGCTATTGATGCTGCAAAATGGGAAATTAATGAAAAAGACAATGGGTTTGTCACATACTTAGAAAGAAATGTTTTTGTACCTAGAAAATTTAAACCAATGCAAAACAGTGGCCAAAATGAGGAGGTTGAATGAGTTCAGAAATCACCTTATCCAGCAAACACTTGATGACATTTTATGTGGAGAGACTCACCTGAGGACAGCATGAGTACTAGCTCATTTTCAAAATATTGTGGGGGAGGATGAGCCCTATTATTCTACAAAACTAGTGAAAAACAGTGGGGGAGGGAGGTCAATGAGTCCGCAGAAAGAGCTTGGCTAGTTGCTCCAGACAGAATTCCCCTTCAGTGCTGGGCTCCCAGCTCCCAACCCTGGCGTACTTGTCCCTCACGTATGACATCTCGTCTTCCATCTCTTTGCCATCACACTGGCTGTCCTGCATATCTAGAATGCTTTCCTTCTCTGCTTCTGTCTCTTAGTTTCTTTGGCCTTCAACAATTACCTCAAGTCCTGCCTTCTGAAAGAAACCTTATCTGATCACCCTAGCTCCTACTGCCTTCCTCTCTGAGATTACAATCCACCACCTTTGTATGTATTTTACGTGTAACTAGTTTTTTGCAGGTTGTCTCACTCATCAGAATGAGAGCTTTTTGAGGGCAGGAACAAAAATGTTTTTGTCTTTGTATCTTCAGTACTTAGCATAGTACCTGACACATGGTAAGCATTATTTTAATAAATGCTTGATGACTGACATTTCTTCCAGTATAGCTATAAGTCAATGAAACTAGAAAGAGGGCAACAAATACATGTGAAATAAAATAACTCTGATAGCACTTATAGAGCAATCTATTTTCATTAGTAATGACAAAGGAACTACCAGATTTGGCCTCTGCATTTTTCAGCATCTGATGTCAGGAAGCTATAATTGCACAGGAAGAACAACAGCTGGACCTGACCAAAAAACTGCATGCTAGAGACGATGAAATTTAAAAGACATTTAGAGTTCCTTGGATCATAGATTTAGGGTTGGAAGGGAAATTAAAAATCATCTAGTCCAATGCCCTCATTTTTATTAATTTGGAAATGAGATTGAAATAGGTTAAATGACTTGTCTAGGGTTACACAGGTACTAAGTAGTAGAGCTGGTATTGACTTTCAAGATCTCTCAAAGAGGGAGAAGATTCTATAAGAAGGAAAAGATCACAAATGATACTCTGACCAAAAAAGCTTCAGTAAAAAGATGTTAACACTATAGATCTTCTCTCTTATTTTCTCATCTCTATAAATCTTATGAGAATAGTATATGCATTTGTTAAAGATATGCCTGATAAAAATATAAAATAGACAGACTTCTGCAATTTTCTGTAGGAATTCTCATTTTAAATGACAGAAATGAATAACTATTTTAAATAATATAAGGTCCAATTGCGTCTTTTTGTTAATTATGAAAAAAAACTTGACTCAGTAGAACAAGATATAGCCTCATATTTATCCTTAAATGATAAGCCTTATTTTCCTATGCTAAAGTTTTACACACACATGCACACACACACACACACACACACACACACACACACACACACACTTCAGTGACACTTGCTTCCATGGAGATAAACTTTGTTTAGTGATCCTTTGATTATCAATATCAAACAAAGCAAAAAAAAAAAAAGATATTCTGACTAAAGATGTAACACTTATGAGAGGATGTATTATGTCAAGCCCAAATAGAAGAGGAATTGTCTATGGAGATATCTAGATACATGCTTGCTGACCACACTGTGCTAAGTAAGTAACTTGCCCTCTCTTGAAATCCACAGACACTCAAAAGAGATCAGCCTAGTCATCCATTGAGGAAACATAAAGTGGATGAAAAACATATTTTATCCACATTATCACATGAAGTTGGAGGACGGACCCTTTTATTTAGTCTATCAGTGAAAATACTTTGTATAAGCACTGCAGATGGGACCCAGAATTAACTAGGGGGGCCAGAGCAGGCTAGATCAAATTTGGTGTGGTGTTTTTAATGATCCTGATCCTCTCCTTGCTGGAAAAGGCTATCATCTTAATACCAATATTCTTACTCCTAGTGCTACTATGTGCTTGTGAATTGTGGAACCATAGCAGATCAGAAGACTTGGAAAAGACCCAGAAACTTCTTAGCTGAATGACCCTGTGCAAGTCACTTGCCCTTTGTTTGCTTCAATTTCCTTAACTGTAAACTGGGGATAATAATAGTACCTAGTTCCCAGGGTTGTTGTGATGATCAGATGAGACAATGTGTGTAAGGCACTTATCACAGTACCTGGCATGTGGTAATCTCTATATAAATGCTAATTATTGTGATTATGACTATTAATTGCAAATGACTCAAAGGACAATGAAAATGTGTATGGATCAGAGCATCTGGGTTTGAATTCCAATTCTGTCACAACCTGGCACCTAACCTCTCTGGGCCTCAGTTTCTTAATCTGTAAAACCAGAGAATTGAAGCAACTGACCTTTAAAGTTATTATCAGTTCTAAATCTGAGTTGAATACAATATATTACCAATGATGTCTTGTGTGGGAGATTTGGAGCAGATCTGTGACTTTACTGGTTTAGAAAATTCCCTCTACTGATTAGAAATCTTCATCTTCTCTGCAACTTGTAGACTCACAGGGTTAGTTACATGACTTGTCCATGGTCACACAGCTAGTATATGTCAGAGGTGGGACTGCCTGACTCTGATGCTGGCTCTGTACCTTTCATGTGACAACTGGTATAAAATTAATCATCCAGGACAAGTCTGATCAGAAAAAGGAGAATGAGGAATAACAGCGGATAACCGGAGTATTCTCCAAATGTTAAAAGAATCAGAAGGCTAATGGAACAATTCCTTTTCATTATCATCTCATGCCACCCAGCCCCATCACTGTAAGCACCCAAATAACAAAAGGGAGAGGGTGTAAAGGGGAGCTAGTAGTATCAGGAAGGGACAAGAAGGCTCAGGCTATAAGAAGGGAAGAGAAGGAAATGTATTAAAAAAGTGTTAATTGCTCCTTTCCCTGTGAGCTTGGATGGTTTGGTACCTATTTTGGGGGGTAGCCTTGGGAGATCTAAGCCTTATAATTAAGCTTTTTTTTTTTTAGGCTAGGACTATGTTTTGTTATAATTCTACTTACTAATATAAACATACATCATATATATGTTTCATTTTAGTTAAGCTCTTGATGCACCTGAATTGCAATAAATCTTTGGTGGTTATTGCCACAGGAGCCAGTAATTAGCACCCTGTCTGTTTTTCACCGGGAGCAGAGTACTCTGGCTTTTCTGGAAGCAGTGCCATCTAGTGTCCATAATACAGTCCTATGCTTTTTTTGGTCGGGCAGCAGAGGGCGGGGTTCACCCTTGGCAGACTGAAAGGTGTTGCATGGTGACTTGGAAAGATAATCCCTTGCAGGGAAGCTGCCAACACTTTGAGACAGATTTCTGGGTGATGTTTGGCTCACTTATTTGGACATGGATTACTACAATTGCCATGCGAAGTATTAGGGAGTATGAGAGATCCTTGCTGGACTGTGTGAAAGACTTATTTTAAGAACCATTTTGGTGGCAAAAGGGGGTAGAAGAAGTCTTGTTGGAGATTTTTAAGAAGGGCTTAAGTGAAGAGCTCTAAGTCTGCTCTCAAGATGCTCTCTCCTGTTCAACCTGACAGGTCTGAAAGACATGGGCTTGGGCCTGGCTGTCTACATAGCAGACTTCAGCAGAATCTGAAGACAGAGCAAGCCAAAGACTCAAAGGATGGAGGGGAGAGCAGTCTTAAACCCATGCAATTGGGCTCACCCTGGCCCAGGTAAACTTCCCAGACTTGGCAATCCAGGGCAACCCATGGTGTGGTTTCCCAGGTTGTGTGGCCCAGTAATGTTACTGCTTCTAAGGTCAAGATACACAAAGATCAGTTTGTGGATTAATAGGATAGATTGGACAAACAGCCAGTAGTGCCCTAAATTCCCCAAAGTGGGTCTCTGATAGGCCTGCCTGAGCCTGTTTCAGATGTAGGACTAGGTCCTCCCTTCTGGGGTCACAGAGCTGGATAATGCCCCTCCTCGTGGGCTCAGGCTCCTGAAAGGGCAGGAGACCCTTTCCATGATTCTATTAGCACAAACAGAGCATGAGATTGAGATCAACAGGAGGGAGCTGCAATTACCTAGGCTGTAGGCCTTGGTTTGGGAAAGAGCAGATTCACAGATGTATCAGAATAAGAGGGCCTTGGTGGAAAGGGACCTTAAATTTAGGCCTACACCTTGCCTTGTGTGAAGGGATGGGAACAGACCTTACTTAGTAAGCAGGGAGGCCTGAAAGAAGTATTGGGCTTGTCTTTATTTCTACTCTCTCTTCTAAGTAAGATCTGGAAGGGATCTCAGGTCATTGTTTCTAGCTATAGAATTTTACAAATGAAGAAACAAAAGCTGAGAAAGTTTAAGTAACTTCTTCAGGGTTACATACCTAGAGTGTGAATCAGGATTTGAACTCAGGTCTTTCTGATTTCAGGTCTGAGCTTTATCTATGGCACAGAAAGCACTCAGACAAGAAATCAGGGCTTTTCCTCAAGTAGACCTATCAGTCCAGTGGGAACCTCACAGTTTGTTTCCTCTCTGGGGCAGGCAAAGAGGAAGAAGTTGGAATCCTTTCTTCCCAGAAGAGGGGGAGGACAGAATTTGGAGAGAGAAGCTTGACAGGTGCCTGGAAGATTCCCTTCTCATCTCCTACCAAGTGGGGGCAGATGCAAAGGGAAGGAAGTGCCTACAATTCATGTGAGGGGTTAGACTAGGTGGTACTGTGGAGGATGAGGAAGCAGCAGGGCCTCTGAGTCAGGAAGACCTAGGTTTAAATCTGGCTCCTGCCAGGTAATGACTGTGTTGCCCTGGGCAATTCATTCAGTCTATCTCAGTAGCTAACCACCCCCAAACTCCCAAGCAACTCTCTGAGACTATAAATTACAGAGCTTGATGGAGGAAGTTCTTCACCAGAAACTCCTTACACTGATGAAATCTTAGATCTGTTTAAAAAAGAAAAAGGAAGTAGCCTTGGGGTTGGTGGATGTTTATTGGTGGTTTGAGAGGCTGGCTTGGGAGCTGCCGGTGCAGCATCTTGGAGGGAGTCAGTGATTGCTGTGTGGGAGCAGAGATTTTGTAAGTCTGTTGGAGAGAAACTGCAGAATTGGGAAAGGCTAGAGATTTAGTGGAATGGGAATTTGGAGCTTGGGAATTATAGCAGGTCCCTGAGGACTTGGTATGAGTATATGGGAGGGATAGAGGAAGAAAACAAGCACTTATTAAACACCTACTACACATCGGCTAAGTGCTTTACAGATATGAAATTTGATCCTTACAGCAACACAATGAGGTAGGTGCTATTATCACCACATTAGATTGCGAGATCCGGGCCCAGGGTCACAGTTTATGAGCATCTGAGGCCCTATTTGATTTTAGTTCTTGCCAATTCCAGGCCCAGTGCTCTTATCTGTGGCACCACCTAGTTATAATGAATGTAAAATAGAGAGGGTGCAATGGTGTGTAGGGGTGTGGCTATCACCTGATCGCTAGAGCTCTTCCTGCTTCTCCCTACTGCCTCTCCTTCCTGGGAAGTCACTATGGAGTGAGCGCCGATGAAAGGCTCTAAGACTAGATTCTGTCCAGCACGGTGCATCTGGATCATGCATAGGCTTCAGGTTCTTCTTGGTATCTGTTGAAGAAAGGGTGTTCTGCAGTAAGGGCATAGACACAGGGCCAGGGGTGTCTAGGTCACCGGCCCACATGGACACGCTCGCTTCCAAACACGGATCTCAGATAACCCTGTTGCTGTGGAAGGGAACTAGCAGTTTAGGGTGGATTGTTTTGTATCCATGGTGGCATAAGCTACTAAAAAGACCAAAATAGGTTTTTGCATAGTCAGTGAACTAGCATTTATTACTAATTATGTGAAAGGAATATACTAAGTGCTGGGGATACAAAGACAAGCAAAAGACACCTTGCAAGAAGGGCATTGTCTATGGTGCAGACAACATGCAAACAGCTATGTATAGGCAGCATTATATATACACACACATCTATGCATACACACATACCATATATACACATATTCATTGTTGTTGTTTGGTCATTTCAGTTGTGTCTGACCGACCCTTTGTGATCCCATTTGGGGTTTTCTTGGCAAAGATATTGGAGTGCTTTGCCATTTTCTTCTCCAGCTCATTTTACAGATGAGGAAACTGAGGCAAACTAGGGTTTGGTGACTTGCCCAGGGTCACACAGCTAGTAAGTGTCTGAGGCCAGACTTGAACTTAGGTTTTCATGACTTCAGAGCCTGTGCTCTATTCACCTACCTGCTCCAACATATATCCATATATATGGTAAATATGAGATAATCTCATATGGAAGGCACTAAGATTAAAGAGGACTGGGAAAGGCCTCTGTAGAAGGTAGGACTTCGGCTGAGATTCAAAGAAAGCCAGGGGGCAGAGATGAGGAGGGGGAGAGTTCCATGCATGGAGGCCAGCCAGAGAAAAGGCTTGGAGTCAGGAGACTGAGCATTATGTGCAAGGAATAGCAAAAAGGCCATTGTCACTGGATTACAGAGTATTTGGAAGGGAGGAAGGCATAAACAAATGAGCACAGGCTGTCTCACATGAAAGGGGCTGGCAGGGAATCGATTGTGAAGGATGTCATTTTCTGGAGGATGCTGTGATAGGAAAGATGGAGTTATGGGAAGGATGACGTCCTGAGGAGCCCAGAGGCATAGAGAAGAGGCATAAGAGTGAGGACCCCTATGTCAGGAAGGATGGAGTGGCAATAAGGACTGACTACTCTGGGAGGTAGTTGCTGTAACTATTACTATTCCCGTGTTACAGATTAGGGAAATGAGGCTTAGGAGGTTAGGTGGCTTGTCCAGCATCACACAGCTAGTAAATATCAGAGGCATATGGAAGACCCAGACATTCCTGAATCAAAATCCATCACTCTGTGACTCTTTGCTGCCTCTCATTAGATGTGGCAGAGAATAGAAAAGAAGGCAGAATTGCTAGGACAAAGTTCAGACTGGGCTCGAGGGAACAGGAATGTCACAGGTGTCCCTAAGGTTGAAGGGCAGGGAGAGTCCCTGAGGCCGGTGGGCCTGTGGCTGTAGGAATAGGGGAGTGATTTGAGAAGGAATATGGAGGTCTTGGGGAGAGTGGTGGCTATCTCTGTAGACCCTGGGTAAGGGAAGAGAAACCTCGTACTTAGTCTGGGGTGACATCGTCTGACTTGCCCTGTGCTTGGGCAGTGTGGGGATGGCGGCCTCAAGAGGAGACCAAGACTCTTCCCTAACTCCTCTCTCCCAGAATCTATGAGGCATAAGTTCCTTTCCTGCTGACCCCCAGACCAGTCTCTTTGACCCTTACCTGCCTTTTTGTCTTTCTGTCTGTTCTGTAGGAAGCCTCTTCCCTCCTTGGTCAGATACTGTTGATACTGTTGACTTGGTTGCCTGGTAACCCTAGCCTTGGCAACCATCCCCTTCCTGCCCTTTTCCCCTCCCTCTAAGTCCCTCTCTCTTCTAGCCTGCCACTGGTTTCAGTTTGAGAAGGTGGTAGGTGGTGGTAACAACATAAAGAGGGCATTTATTTGGGGGGAGGATCTGAAAATCACTTTCCTTCCAATACCCGGTCTGATTGTAAGACATCTTTGGATCCTAGTTTTAGAGTTAGCTTAGAAGTAAACTTCAAAGAGATCAAATGAATTGCAGTAGCTTACACTGGCAGGGAGTGGCAGAGATGAGATTTGAACCCAGGTTGCTTGACTCTAAACCCTTTTTACTGTGCTAGGGTGGGCTTGGATCCTAAGGCCTCAGATGTCTCAGACACTCACATAGGCCTCCTGGGAGACCCCCTTACTGCTTCCCAAATTTTGTCTCTAGTAGTCAATGGCTAGCTGAGAGAAGGCCTGGATGGTCAGCACCAAAATGGACAGGCAGGATCAGGCAGGGCTATCTGGGTAGTGTCTCTAGGGGTATCCCATCATCCCCAGCCAAACAAACCTATCCAATCCAACAAATATTTATTAAATGGATCTTATATTCCAGGAACTATTAGGTGCTAGAGATACAAAGGTAAAATGACATGTAGTCCTTGCCCTCATGGAGCTTACAGTCTGTGTGGAGAACCAACAGATAAGTATGCACATGACATTTTGAGAAGGAAGGAAATAATAATTCAGGGGCACAAAAAAGAGAATGAAACGTGCACTGAACCTTGATGATAATAATAGCATTTTTTGCATTACCTTAAGCTTTGCAAAGCAAACACTTATTAGGTGGCATGTGGGGTGGATGGAGTGTTGGGGCTGGAGTCAGGAAGAAGTGAATTAAAACTGGCCTCAGACGCTTTCTAGTTGTGCAACCCTGGGCAAGTCATTTCACCTCTCCTGCCTCAGTTTCCTCAACTTTAAAATGGGAATAACAGCACCCATCTTCCAGGACAGTTGTGAGCATCAAATGAGAGAAGGTGTATGAAGCGCTTAGCACACAGTGCCTGGCATATTGTAGATGCTTGATAAATGCTTGTTCCCTCCCTTCCCCTCATTTGACCCTCACAACAATCCTTTGAGGTAAAAGCCCTCATTATCCCCATTTTACGGAGGAGGAGACTAAGGCTCCAAAAGATTAATTGACTTACCCAGGGTCACCCAACCAACATCTATTGTAGGATCTGAACTCAGGTTTTCTTGCCTCCAAGTCCAGCATTTAAGTTGCTGCACCACTTGGCAACCTTGATGAAAGCTAGGAATTCCAAGACATTGTAGGTTTTGGAGGCAGCCTGTGTGAATTGCATGCAATACCAAGTTTGGGAAATAGGGCCAGTAGGACTGGAAAGTAGAATTTATGAATATGATATGGAATAATTTGGCTCCAGACTGTGGAACGCTTTAAATGTCAGGCGAAAGAGATTGCATTTTATCCTAAAGGAAACAGGGACCCCTGAAAGATGGAACAGGGGAGTAGCATGGCCAGACCCATGTCTTAGTAAGGTTTTCTGGGCAGCTCCACATGAGGTATTTGGGAGAGAAGTGGGACTGAAAATAGAGAAACCTGCTAGGAGGCTATTCCAATAATCTAGCTAAGGGGAAAAAGAAGTTCTCACAAGTCGCTGAACATTGAACAAAGGGGGATAGTTTACTTTGGCAGGTCTGAACTAATAGAGCAATCATGTGAGTGAAGAAAAGGGGACATATGCAAGAATATTGTGGAGGTAGTACAGACAAAATATTGCAGCTAGTTGGCTATGGGGATGAGGGAGAAGTAAGAGTCAAGGAAGACTTGATAGGTGTAAATGTAGGTCATGGAAGAATGATGGTTGCTTCTCTGTACAAAAAGGGAAGTTTCAGGGGGGCTGGGCTAGCCAACAAGCTGGTGATATGGGACTGAAGTTCAGGAGAGAGATTAGATCTGGACTGGACTGAGGAATATTTTGTGTAGAGATGGTAAGTGCGTCTCCATACCTAGGTCTTGACCTACTCAGAGTCAATTGGTGCCATATTTCACTAGTCACATGCCAGACCTACCATTCTTACTTTGCTAATCTTCATTCTGGAGTAATAGCCACCATTTAACTGATATACTCCTACTCAAGCTACTAGAGACATTTTTGGGTGCCTGACCTCAGCTGGGCCCCCTTACTGTTTCCTGAAAATTTTATACTTTATTCTTTTTGTTTCCTTATCCCTATACTCAGGTATCTGATCCATACTTTTCCCCTTACTTCCTAACCCCAGCCCTACCTTTCACACTGCCTTGAACTAACAACATCATTTCCCCTTCTTGACTCTTCAATACTTCTCAGTGTCTTCCCTGGCTCTCCTTCCTTTTCTCTTGTTTCAGAGGGTGAGCCATTCCTATCCATTGCCAAGGTAGGATCACATCACTCTCACCTCCCTCATGGACACTGATCCAGTCAGCCCTCGTACTATCTCATGTGTGAGGAGTCACAGAACAAAGCAAACTGAAGGAGAGGGTGAAAGGACCAGCATTTTCCTGACAATGCTTCACAATGGCCTCAGATTACCTGATACAGCTTCCTGATCTGGGGCCACTAAAAGTCCCATGCCCATACAGACAGGGCCTCTCAGACTTGGTGGGTGTCTGAGACCACAGGAGTTTCCATAATCCACCCTTTCTGATGAGTTGTTGACCAGTCACATTTCCAGATGGAGATAATGGGCGCCAACTCCAGAGAAACTAAACATCATGGTGTGTTAGGCCTAAGTAAACCATCCCCTTTGTTCAGCGTTCAATGACTTGTGAGCGCCTCTTTTTGTTCCAACATCAAACCTGAACAAAGAGGTGCTGGCATGCCTGTGGTGTATGGCGGTGCTTGCTCTTTAGTCATTTCGGTTGTGTATGACTCTTCATGACCCCATTTGGGGTTTTCTTGGCAAAGACACTGGAGTGCTTATTGTTTCCTTCTCCAACTCATTTTCCAGCTGAGGAAACTGAGGCAAACAGGTTTAAGTGACTTGCTCAGGATCACACAGATAGTAAGTGTCTGAGGCTGGATTTGAATTCATGAAGATAAGTCTTCCTGACTCCAAGCCCAGTTCTCTATCTACTGTACCACCTAGATGCCTTCATGTAGTTAGGATAGGTTTGGGTTCAAATCTTGCTTCTGACACGTATTAGTTGTGTGACCAATAACAATTCATATAACATTTTAGGACTTCAGTTCCATTTTCTGTAGAATGGGGAAAATTATATCTGTAGAACTTGCCTTAAAATGTTATTGGAGGATCAAGTGAGATAATGTTTATTAAATATTTTACAGAGCTTATAGTGCTATATAAATATTACCTATTATTATTTGAGAAATTTCCTCTAGGATCGTCTATTCTTTCATTTTGTCTGAAATCCTTCTCTTCTTTTTACCTTGGCAAGTCCTCCCCCTTGTTGTCAATTTACTCACAAAGGCACTCAAATGGCTCCATCCCCATCATTGACAAAGAGGAGAGTCTTAAATACCTGATGATCAACCACGATATTTCTCCAGACAGACATAGCACGAAGTGCTAACTATGATCTTTTCTACCTCTGTAGCCCAAAGTACTTTGTTATACTTATGATACAAACACAATTGAAGAGCATATGATTATTGTTATTTGTTGCCATTTCATACAGTTGACTCATATTGAGCACACACGGTCCAGTAAACCCTCAAGTTTGCTTCATATGAACTACTATCAAGCCACAACTTCCCCCATCTCATATTTGTGCAGTTTGCTTTTTATTTGATGTGAAGACTTTATATTTATTACTAATACATTTTAGTCTATTAGATTTTGTCTATTGTTCTAGACAGTCAAGGCATTTTTGTATTCTGCCTTCCGATGTGTCATCTGTAATGCTCCATTTTCTGTAATCTGCTAATTTGAAAAGTGTGCCATTTCTTCCATCAACTAAATTATTGATGAAGATGTTTAGCAGAATAGATAAATTCCATATAGGTTGACATTGAACCGTTAATCATTAGTTTTTGAGTCCAATTATTTAGCCTGGTCTGAATCTACTCAACAATCCAACTGAAAGTAGGAAAATTCTAATTATCTATTATGCACTGAGATTGTGGGTCTCAAATCAGCATCAGACAAAGCATTGAAAGAACAAATGAGGGGCGGCTAGGTGGCGCAGTGAATAGAGCACCAGCCCTGAAGTCAGGAAGACCTGAGTTCAAATCCCACCTCAGACACTTGACATACTTACTAGCCATGTGACTTTGGCCATGTCACTTAACCCCAATTGCCCTCCAAAAAGAAAAAAAAAATTAGAAAAATTAAAAAAAAAAGAAAGAACAAATGAGCCTGTGATCATTCTGCTGGCACTTGCTGATATCTGTAAGTTGGGCACAATGGCTCAAAACTTTGTTCAAACACTAAAAAGAGCAATGAGCCTGCCCACATCAAGTCCTAGCTACTTCTCAGTAGATGGTAGCAGAGAACAACCCATCAACTATAAGACATCTAGAAGAGGCAATGTCATACCCAAAAGAGAGTGAGATGTGACACCCAACTGAAATGCCAGTAGAGAGTGGCACAGTGTCATCACCAGAAGCACCATTAGCAACTCTGCACTTTAGGATGTGTGAGTTGTCCTAGACACATGCCCATCCTGGCCATGTTTGTTCTCGTTGTGTGTACCCTATGTGTTTGTGCCCTGGCCACATAAATTTCCCTTGTGTGCTCCTTCCTATATAAACCTTGGTGGCATGTATTTCCTAGATGTTTGTCTTCTGTATATAATCCCTCTCTGTTTGGGTAAATTCTCTATATGTATCTCTTTTTCTATTGGTAGCATTGTAACCCCTTGGAAAGTGAACTGCTTATGTGCATGGAATGTTCTTTTCGATACACTTTATTTGCTATGTGGTTTGATTAAATATCTCTTGCTTTGAATTGATGTGTCCCCTGGCTGGCTGGTAAGAACAAACAAATTGGTGGGAATTCATGAGTTAGGTTTTGAGTGGGTGCTGACCCATAGAGTGTCTATACCTAGGGTTGTTTTTCGTGGGGACACATGTTCCCTTATTATTACAGGAAGGATCAATTTGTACCAAAAATCTCCATGGCTGCTTTCTTGGTAATAGTAATAAATAAATAAAAATCTGGATACAAGCTGAATTCTCAACAGTTGTGGAGTGGCTGAATTAGTTGGCATATATTAATGAAATGGAATGCTACGATACTGTAAAACATGACAACTATGAAAATGACAGGTGGCAATGATGTATCAGGGTGCTAAACTTCCAGTCAGGTAGACCTGGGTTCTAATCCTGCTTCTGTGCTTACCACCTATGTGATCATGGGATAGGGGCTAGTTAGTTACTTGTAAAAACTTCTCTAAGGCTTTTCTTTTTTGATGGAGAGAATTCCCATACTCAAAGAATCACTGATTCTTAAAGTGTTAACTTGATGCATGAAAGAGACAAAGAAATATGGAAAGACATGAGGTGATGCAAAGTAAGGAATAAGAAGAACTACATGAAAAAATGTCAACCATTCCGAAACTTTATAAGTATCTATATGGAAAAAAATTGGAATGGGACATAAATTGTTATCACTATTAGTTTTAAGAGTTTATACTTATTTTTCTTTATTAACCACTAGGTGGTATTGCTGCCCCAATCTGATCTTGTGCCATGTATTAGGAAGTTCTGTACTCCCCTTATATACTCAACCCAGTCTTAGAAGAAGCTCTGTGAAAGTGCCAAGTTCTCAGAGAACTAAACACGTTTCTCCCTGATCCCTTCTCCTTCTTCATCATTTCTATAGCAGGGTGACTGTATGCACATCATTAGTATAAGAAGTCTGGTCAGTGTGGATTTATCCAGGCAAAAATAACTCTTAAGTTCCTACCCATGGGAAAACCTTGATTCTTCCATATGTCCTATTATGTTTACCTGAGCCCTGATGATAGAATCAGGACATTATGCCTGCTTCAGCCTCACAGAAAAACAAAGCATGTCACTGTGCAGTTTTTCCTCATAGGCACTGGATTTGGCTCATATTTTGACTCAGTTTTTGACATATTGATTCACTGGATTTTAACTTCTCA
The DNA here is from genome assembly GCA_028646575.1 of Pseudocheirus occidentalis. Lineage (NCBI taxonomy): Eukaryota > Metazoa > Chordata > Mammalia > Diprotodontia > Pseudocheiridae > Pseudocheirus > Pseudocheirus occidentalis. The sequence goes on along the minus strand of CM053595.1, from coordinate 119,664,414 downwards.
AATTCTTACTTTTTAAACTCATAATATTGATTCCCAAATTTCATCTCCTTAATTTTGATTCTCAAATCTAAATTTTTTTTGATTCCTAGATTTTGATTCCCAAATGCTGACTCCTGGATTTTGACTCCTGAGTTTGACAATTTTACTCCCCCATTTTGACTCCACGATTTTTACTCCTTGATTCTGCCATTGTGACTCCCAAATTTTGACTCCCTGGATTGTGACTCCCACATTTTGACATTTTGACTCCCAGATTTTGATCCCCAAATTTGACTCCTTGATTTTGACTCTCAAACTTAGACTTTTTGCCTCATGAATTTTATACGCCCTTGATTTTGATTCTCAAACTTAGATTTTTTGACTCCTTAATTTGGATTCCTTGATTCTGACATGTTTAAAACTTTGGTTTTAGTTTTCACTTTTCTCCCTCTCCGTTGTTATAACATTCCTCTCTTTTATCTTCCCAGTGCTACCATCCTCATTACCCAGAATACTGTAATAATGTCCCAACTTTTCTTTATCTTCTACTCTCATTGCTACAATCCATTTCTTTTTTCATATTGCTACCAGACAAGTCTTCTTTTGGCATAGATTTGGTTATGTAATTTTCCTGCTGAAAATCCTTCAATGTTTCCCTTGTTATTGTTCAGTCATTTTTTCACTATGTCCAATTCTTTGTGACTCCATTTGGAGTTTTCTTGGCAAAAATACTAAATTAGTTTGCTACTTCCTTTTCTAGCTCATTTTACAAATGAGGAGACTGAGGCAAACAGGGTTGAATGACTTGTACAGGGTCTTACAGCTAGTAGGTATCTGAGGTCAGATTTGAACTCAGGAAGATGAGTCTTCCTGACTTTGGGTCTGATGATTTGTCCACTGAGCCAATTTAGCAGTAGCTTTTCCCTGTTTCTTACTAAATAATATTTGGACACATTAGAATGACCTTAAACCTTTCCACAGTTAGGTATCCACCTAACCTTTCCAGTCAATCTCATTATTTGAAATTAGTATAAAGAAGGAAGAAAGGCAAGGTTTAGTCAGGGTTAGAGATTATCAGGAGAACAGTGGAAATACTAGGAGGTGAAAAATTCAAGTATGAAATACAGTACAGGAAAAGGCTGACCATAGAGGCAAGACTGTGAAGACAACAGAGCTAGAGGTAGGGTCATGAAATGGAGCTTAGGAAGGGACTGGAGACTCAAAGCTCCCAATGATAGTGCAGCCAGAGTGGAACAAGAAAAACAAGCATGTGAGAGACATGAAAGGAAAGGAGATTGTGATCAGAGAGGGGAATCCCGGAGTCTAGCAGGTTGCATAATCTAGAGCAGTGGTTCTCAACCTTCCTAATGCTGTGACCCTTTAATACTTGTATGTGGGTGTATCTGCATGTGGGCAGACCCGCCTGGAGCTGGAGAGAGGAGCAGTGTCTCAGTTCCTAAGACTGTCGGAAATATGTGTTTTCCGATGGTCTTAGGCAACCCCTTTTGACCCCCAAAGGGGTTGTGACCCACAGGTTGAGAACCGCTGGTCTAGAATGATGGTGAAGACTAGACAGTGTGTTCATTTGGAGATGGAATTCACAAGAGCTGAGAAGGCTGAGGAACTATAGGGTCAGCATTAGGATTATAGTTTACAGGGAATCAAAAGAAACCAACAAGCTCATCATTCTGTAAGCTCACCAAGTTGTTTCAAAACTCCCTTGATCAACTTTCTACATTTACATAAATTTTAAATATGCCTTTCTGAAACTTTTACCTTCTTGGTTCTGCCCCGGGACTAAAGAGAATTGTTTTATACCTCTTCTGCATTACAGCAGCACTTGAAGTACTTCAATATTGCAATCACATTCCATCTTATTTGCCTTTTCTTCTTCAGGTTAAACGTGCCCAGCTTCTTCAATATGATCTTCATATGACACAATTGCCAGTTCCTTTACTGTTGTGACTGCCTTCTTCCAGACAACTTCAAGCTGGTCTATGTCCTTCCTAAAACGTGGTGTCCAGAGTTGAACACAGGACTCTAGCCATGGTCTGACCAAAGCAGAGGATGGTAGAACCATTAGCTCCCATGTGATGGATAGTTGTGCTTCTTTTAATGGAGCTTAGGCTAGCACTAGCTTTTGTGGCTATCATTTCACACTACTGACACTCACTGATCTCGCAAAATTCCCAGACTTTCTATTTTCACACAAACTGTTGTCTAGCAATACCTCTTATCCTTGAATTTTTGATCACAAATATAAAACTTCACATTTATCCCTCATTAAATGCAATTTTCTTTGATTTAGCTCAACATTCTAGCTTGGTGAGATTCTTTTGGACTCTTTCTCATTAAACGTGTTAGCAATTCCTCCTAACTTCTTGTAATCTACAAATTTGACAAGCATAGTTTGTATGGTTGTATATACAATTTTGATAAAGGAAAGGGATTAAGCATTTATATCGTGCCTCCTATGTGCCAAACACTGTGCTTAGTGCTTTTACAAATATATTATTTCATGCAATCTTCCTAACAACCCTGTGAGATAGATGCTGTTATTATCCCCATTTTACAATAGGAGGAACTGAGGCAGCAGAAATTAAATAAGTCGCTCAGGGTCTCACAGCTAGTAAGTATCTGAGGCCAGATTTGAGTTCAGATTTTCTAGACTCCAGGTCCAGAGTTCTATCCACTACACAACAGCTGTCTCTAGCTGATGAAAGTGTATAGCCTCACAGAAAGACAGATCTTTGTACAATTCACTGGAGACTTCTTCAATTTGATATCAACTCACTTATTCAATTCAATAAATATTTGGCACCTATTATGTAGTACTGTAGCTCCAATGCAATATTTACAGTGCCCATGATCATGATAAGGACTGTGACTATAAGTATCACATGACATTCAATCACAAAATATACCAGATTCTCTGGTTATAGAACAGAACTGAAGCATTTATTTAGACATCAGAAAATTGAATCCTCAAATCAGTAAGCTGATTCCATCACAGTGCCAAAGATATTCAGAAGACATAATAACACTGAGAGCCACAGCATCCTTCAGCTTTCCCACAAACCAAAATAAGATCAATATTTATTCACAAAACTATCTCCTTGCCTGAGCTCCTCTTTCCCCACCATCTGGCTAGCTTTGAACCAGCTTTCTGTGAACTCTGCTTCCCTTCAGCAAAACACCTCCTACCACAGATTCCATGCGACTACATTTAGCCTATTAGGGGGCAGAGTTTACTTTCACAGCAGCAGAGGTCTTCAAACTCTCCCCTACGTCTGTTAAAGGGCAGGGAAGATCTTCAGATTCCCATTCCCCTTACAACTACCCTTTGGATTCAGTTGTGTAATCAGTTCTAAATTTCTCCAACTCTAATATTGTCTAGCACACTCTTCCACCTTGTACATGAGGGCAATATGGGAGACCATGAGAAACTTTTCTGACTATATATACCATGGCTACGGCATTCTGCTGATCTATCATCTTGTTACCCTATCAAAAAAAGTAAATAATCTGACATGACCTGTTCTTAATGAAGCCATGTTGGCTTTTAGTGATTACCAATACCCTTTTTAAATGCTCAAAAACCACGTGTTCTAGATTTGGTCAAGTATAGCAGAAGTCAAGCTGGCTGTTTCCAATATGCTGTCTTCATTCTTTGCTCTTTTTTGAAAATCAGAACATCTACCCTCAGGCAGTCTAATACCACCTCTCCTGTTTTCCTAAGACTTTCAAAGATCATGGACAAAGACTGACCAATCACAGCTTCCAGCTCCTTTGACACCCTAATCTAGAGTTTTTAAAGGTCCAGTGGCTTGAACTCATGGATGACATTTAGTGACTTTTTCACTGGTCCCTTGACTTACCTTCAGTTGTCATTTTCAGGTAATCATTTTTATTCTCTTCTTAATCCAAGGGTAATTCTTCCTGATGGAATAAAAGAAAACAGAAGCAAAATAATCGCTTAGTACTCCAGCTTTGTTGTCCCTTATTATTGGTTTCTGCACTCGAAGTTAAGGGTCTATTCTTTGATCTTCCCCTTGTTCTCTCCAGATCACTAAAGAACACATTTTCATTGTTCTTAGCATTCATTGCCAATCTTGGTTCATCTTGGGTCTTAGCACACTTCATATTTCTCAGAGAATCATACTACTATTTTGTACATGTCCTTAGTTTCCTGTTCTTGTATTCATTTTCAAATCTATGTCTTTAAAAAATCTGAGTTTTAAAGTCACTTCTGGTCAGTAAGAGGAAATAGATGAAGAATTTGAGAAGCAAATCACAGATCTGGCATGGAGACATGATATTTGTACTAGTTGACAGGAGGCTTCAATTATCCAGACATCTGCCAGTGCTCTCTCTCTCTGCCAAAAGCTGGGCAGGTAATAACATCTTGACTTGTCTTATTGATGATTTCATACTCCAAAGAGTGGAGGAACCAACAAAGGGAAATTCAATTCTGGATCTGATTCTCACTAACAGGGAGGAACTGGTTGCTGGAGTGGAAATGTAGGAAACCCTAAAGGAAAATGACTACTCCATCTTAGAGGCTGTGATAGAAAAAGGGAGGATACCCAGGCCTAGTTTGAGATGTACACTAGACTTTGGGAAAGCAGATTTCAGTGTTTTCAGAGAAGAGATGGGATCCCATCATCGACAATTCTACATGGGATGGCATCCCAGGAGATACAGGAAATGCCCAAGAGTGAAATTTGAAAGACAAAAGGAAGCAATTGCAACAAGAAGGGAAAATGAGATTTGATTGGAGAGATCTATGTGGAAACAAAGATAATTCAGCAAAGTACTTTACATTCTAGAAGAAAATGTAAAAAAGATGGAGGCAAGACCAGGTAATAGAAGATGGATATAAGAAGGTGACATGGTCCTATACAAATAAAGTCAGGAGTGCTAAAGGTCAGAATGAGCTGAGATTGGGGAGGGAAGCTAAGGGCAACAAAAAAGGTGTTGTTGTTTTTTAAAGCTATATTAAGAGATAAAGGTGATCAGAGAAGGAATAGAAAACTTACTGGAGACAAAAAGGATGGTGACAATTGGGAATAGAGATAAAGTAGAGCTGCACATTTTTTTCTCTCTTTTTTTTCTGTTAACAAGAGTAATTCTAGGGCAAAGATCACTGCAGGGCAATGGCTTTTGCTCTGAAAATAATGGTACAAAAATGACTAGTGGGGAGTTGAAACCCATGATAAATAATGAGATAATAAAAGAGTATCTAGTTGCCTTTGATGAATACAGGTCTCTTGGCCCAGGTGACTTTCATTTTCTTTACTGAAAGAATTGGCAAATGTGACTGACAAGCCCTGGAGATGATTTAAAGATCATGGGAAATAAGAGAGGTACAAAAAGACTGGATAAGAGAGAATTTACATTAATTTTCAACAAAGGGAAGTCAGTAGAACCCATAAACTATAGGCCAGTGAACTCAATACTGATTCTTGGGAAAATTCTAAAAGGAATCATTAAAGAGATAGTTGGTAAAGATCTGAGAAATGGGAGCAGCAATTACAAGGACCCAGACTGATTTCCTTAGGAGAAATGTTGTTCAGTTGTTTCCATCATGTCCGACTCTCTGTGACCTCATTTGGGGTGGACTAGTTTGCCATTTCCTTCCCCAGCTCATTTTACAGATGGGGAAACTGAGGCAAGGGGATTAAGTGACTTGCCCAGAGTCACACAACTAATAAGTGGCTAAGGCCAGATTTGAACTTGGGTCTTTCTGACTCCAGGTCTGGCACTCTATCCTAGTACAATCTAGCTGCCCTCCTTAGGAATAAGCCATGCCAGAATAAGATAATTTATTTTCTTTGACAAAGCTACCAAACTGATACATAAGCAGGAAACTGGGGCATAATTTATCTAGATTTTAGTAAAGTAAAAGAGAGGCAACTTTGGGTGTGTTGGATAGAGAGCTGGCCTGGGAGCCAGGAAGACCTTAAATTCAAGACTGATTTCTGATACATGTTTACTGTGTAACCCTGGGTAAGTCATTTAACTTCTGTGTTCTAGACCAGAGGTGTCAGGCATACTGACCATGCCAGTAGGAACCTGACTAAAATGTAACTGGGGAATATTTAGTAAAATAAATAAAAACACAGTAACACATCAATAATGTTAATTTGTGGCTTTCTAATCAATATGCTTCTTGCAGGGATCCATACTTATGGCTTAGTGAATTCTATTTGAGTTTGACATCACTGTTTTAGACAACTCTCTAAGACCCTAAATTGTAGAGATTTGTTCTGACCTACATTGGTATTGGTATTGGAAATCACAGGCCAGTCCTCACCTTTTTGAAAAAACATCTCAGGCTATAATTGTGGGGAAGGTGGATAGACAGAAACTAGATAATGACATAATTTGATGAATTCAGAATTGGTTGGATGGCCATCCTCAAAGAATGATTGTTAATAGTTCAATGCCAATATGTCAGGAGGTCTCCAGTAGAGTTCCTCAGGTGTCTGTGCTATTAAACATTTTTTAAAATTAATAATTTAAGTATAAGCATAGATGACATTCTGCTCAAGTTTTTAGATGACACAAAGCTGGGAGAGCTAGCTGTATTAACTGTATTAAGTGATGCAGTCAGAATCCAAAAAAGATATTGACATCCTAGAGCACTGGGTTGAATCAAATAAGATAGAATTCAATAAGGATATATTTTAAATCTTAAGCTTGAGTTAAGAAAGTCAACCCCACAAGCACAGGTTAGGGGAAGCATGGTTAGCCAGTAGTCTGTCTGAAAAAGTTTTTGGAGATTTTTGGCCCGCAAATTCAGTAAGAACTAGTGATGCGAAGCAGTTGCCAAAAAAATAATAATAATAATAAAATGCTAGTGGGATTTTGGGCTATATTAAGAGATTCCTGGCTCCCAGAATTCCCCAGGGAGCTGGTAGTTTCCACTGCATTCTTCCCTAGGCAGAATTCTTTTGGAGGCTTAGGTTTGGTGCTAAGTGCAAAACTAGAGAGCGAACAGAAGAGAAGAACAAGGACAGTAAAGGCATCATCAGATCATAGATTTAGAACTGGCCCCTAAATCAGGTTCAACTTTCTGATTTTACAGATGAGAAAACTGAGTCCTAAAGAGCTTGAGTTCACATCATATGATGATTGGTTGGAGGAACTGGAGATGTTTAGTCTGGAGAAGAGAATACTGAGGATGAGGTGGGGAGGGTGGTATCATTATGTTACAATATCTGAAGGGCTTTCTGATGGCAGAGGGATTAGACTTGGTCTATTTGATCCCAGAGGGCAGAACCAGGAGCAAGGAACAAATGTTGCAAAGAAGCAAATTTGGGCTTGGTATCAGGAGACATTTCCTCATAATTAGAGCCATCAGATGAACTCCTCTGAGAGGCAGTGAGGTTTCAGCTTTGGGATCTTTGAGTACAGTAATTATCTGAAGGGGACACGGTGATGAGAATGGAATATTCCCTGATTTACATAAGATTGGCTATGACAGAGGTATGCAAAATTCTGGGTGTGGTGGGGCTGTCTAGGTTCAGATGGATATTTTATAGAGTTATTATTGGGAAATAATTATTGAGAGTTAATATTTTGGGGATGAAAGCAAAAAAAATAACCACAATTGGTACTTATAAGATATGGGATAAAACTGTTGAGGTTGTTCTCTCTCTTAAATTGTCTGAAAAATTCCAGAACGATATCCTTACCTTATTCTGTCAAGTGAGTTAATCAAAGGTCCTATGGTGGCATTCATGGTTTTTTGTTTGGGGATTCTACATGTGAAATGCTAACTAAGATTCTACAGGCTCAAGGGAATATATGTATATCACAGAAAGATAATAACAAGGTAAGAAAGTCCTTGCTTATTAATATAGCTATGCATAAATGTATGTACGGTTTTTTTTGTTCTTTTTTTGGGGGGGGAAGGCAGGACAATTAGGGTTAAATGACTTGCCCAAGGTCACACCGCTAGTAAGTGTTAAGTGTCTGAGGCCAGATTTGAACTTAGGTCCTCCTGACTCCAGGGCCTGTATTCTATTCACTATAACACCTAGCCGCCCCGTATATATGTATTGTATAGTAAGCAATATTGATTCATTTATATTTCTCAGAGTGAAGTAGGTTAGCACTTGTAGTTACAAAATTCTAAAAAGCAAACTCTACTTGTATAGACATAAGAAAGGGTTATGGAGACCTCAAGTTCAGACTTACTTTTAAAAACATATTGACTTTAGCCAATTTTGTAAAGGGCAAAAAATTCACAAAAAGTAGACATGAATAGTGAACTTAATCTATTGCATTATGTAAAGAAATCATCACATCTGAACAACCCACTTGTCTATGACAGCTGAGAAACAAGGCATACACGTAGTTTAAATAATGACTGACACATACTTTGGAATCCTATGAGAAAGTCTTAACTTTTAAACAACGGTGGATGATTTTTGAATAGCTGGGTCATGAAATGAATCATGACAACCACATGCAACAGGCCCTGTAACAGCTTTTGAAGAATGAAATTATCATTAAGGCAAATTCATAATTTATCTGCTTTGGGCAGCAAATATCCAGATAATGGAAATCTCCCATCATTACATCGTCATGCCTCTGTTCTGTTTTGTTTTGCTAAGTTTTGATCTATTTACTTGTTCTGTCCAGCTTATCTTTAACATATTCTTACAACTGTAATGGGGGCTTTGCTATATATGTTCAGATTATCTAGCGTGGAGGTATCCTATTTTTGGGAGAAGATTTCATCTTGTGTTCACCTGCCCTGTAAATGGCAATGACCTCTTACCATTGACTATGTAGCTGGAACAGGTCATGTCCTTAAAAGCTTTGAGACTGGGATCCTCACTTTATTTTTAGCTTGTCCAGAGAGCATGAAGGTTAACCCTTGTTGCCATGAACCGAACTGGTGAAGGGGGAAAGGCTTCCTACTTCCCCTTCTCTCCTTTTAGGCCCAATGGCCCCAAGAAACATACCTGGGATACTTGTCTCATTCCATTTCATTTGTCCTTCTTAGTTTCAGGTGCAGGAGGCAGAATCCCCATTGGATGCAGAATCAAACCATGGTGGCCTTGGAGCCAAGATTCCAGGTGGGATGTTATAATTCACCAGTCCTTCAGGGAAGCTTGGAAGAGAGAGGGTGCCTGGGATTCAACCCTAGGCAAGCTTTGGAATTGGAACTAGGGACTATGCTATATAGGAACTGAGCTAAGATGTGAACAGAATCCCTTTCCCTTCAGCAGAGTATTGAGGTAGTTGGGGGGCAGGGAATGGTGGAATTATGCTTAGCATGATAGGAAGTACGTTTATGTATTTGTTATTATACTTTGGAAGTAAATACTCATTTGTAAAAGCGGTGGGGGCAGCTAGGTGGCATAGCAGACAGAGAACAGACCTGAAGTTAGAGGACCTCAGTTCAAATCTAGCCTCAGACACAGACATGTCACCCTGTTTGCCTTAGTTTTCTCATTTGTAAAATGAGCTGGAGAAGGAAATGGCAAATCACTCTAGTATCTTTGCCAAGAAAACCCCAAATGGGGTCACAAAGAGTCAGATATGACTAAAAAGCAACTGAACAATTAACAAAAGATAATCCAACTTTTAGTAGTTAAATGGAACTGGGTTGCAAGGAACCCACCCTTACATTTGGTGAAACACAACGAATAGAATACTGGCCCTGGAGTCAGGAGGACCTGAGTTCAAATTTGACCTCAGACACTTAACACTTACTAGCTGTGTGGCCTTGGGCTTAACCCCAATTGCCCTGCTTTCTCTCCTCCAAAAAAAAGCAATAAAAAAAGTAAAAAAAAAAAAAACAATTGGGGAAACACTTCCACTGTGGGGCTAAAGTTAATGGCAGAGCCTAGACACTCCAAATCCTCTGTGTATTGGAGAACCATGGGGTGGATTGGAATGTAACATACCTGATCAGAATAGTCAGTGCTACTCAACCACATCATTGCTATTTCCCGTCATTCTTCCTTATCTGAATGCCATCGTCTTTCCCCTCTCTAGTTGCAGAATTCTTTTACAGAGCACAAATCTTAAGATGAGTGCAACTCAACCACCTCTTTTACTTATTCTGCTTCTTTTGAATAAGAAATGACCCTTCACGATTATATTCCAGTTGTGAGTTCCATGCTGCAGCATTACCTGTGATGTTAAATTTGCCTTCTCACATGAGGATCTCAAATTCACCCTATTTATCACCCAGATTAAGTGCCTGTGTTTTGATATATGAAATTGTAGGTATAATCGCTGCCTTTCTTCTTGTGTATTGTCTCCTGTGACTTACTGATCTTGCTATTCCTTTTGCATTGTACTTCGACTAGCTATTGTTAACAGGTTTGACATCCTCATTGGAAGTATTTTCCCCCTTCCTTCCTAGTTTCAAGCTTTCTTAATTCAAATTCCCCAAACTCTAGCAAAAGTGTTTACATGAGCCCTTGTTAGGTGCACTTCATGCTTGGTCGGCTGACCATTGTTTCTATAAACTAAGCCAAGGTCTAAAAGATACTGGGTCCAATTCTGGGTGCCACAGTTTAGCCATTGCTAAACTGAAGTGTCCTGAAGGAAGCAATCAGCATGGCAAAAGGCCTTGTGACATGTGAAGATTGGTTCAAGGAAATGAGAATCCTTAGGCAGAAGAAGTGAAGACTTGGGGTAGTGGGGTGGGGGAGAGGGGTCATGAAGAGCTGTGTTCAAGTATTTGAAGGGCTATCATGTGGAGGAGGGAATAGACATGTTCTCTTGGGTCCTAGAGGGCACAGGAGCTGGGGGTGGAATTTGCAAAGAGGCTGCTTTAGGCTCTGATGTCAGGAAGCATTTCCTTATAATAAGAGCACTATGAAAGTAGAATGGTCTCTTTTGAGCCGTGGTTCCTCTTCACTGGAGGTCTTTCCAAACAGATGCTTGGCAATAGCTTGAGTATGGGGAAAGTGGGAAATCCCTTTTGTTTATGGGTTATATTAAATGGCCACTGAAGTCTCTTCCAAATCTTGAATTATAGGATTCTGTAACTTGTAGTTGCATATCATCATTTCTTAGAGAAATGCTTCTTCTTCAGAAAGGGGGCATCTTACAGAAAGCTTCTTCTTCCTGAAAGGGGGCATCTTTCCTTCTATAGAAAGAGAATCAAACCTATTATTTAACTCCAAAAGTTCAATGGTTCTTTTTCTTCCCTTCTTTTGTTTCATATTCTCCCACCTCTCCCACACTCCCAGACTCCTGAAACAGGGTAGGATTTCCCTCTGCCTCTTCATATCCTTTCTCTTTGTTGTTTCCTCCTTGAAGTATTCATTACATTCTTCGTGGAACATTTCATTCTTGATATTCTAGAGAGTAAAGACACATTTCCCAAAGTCTTTCTTTTTTAAAAGTCCTTTAAAATGTCTATTTTTAAAAATCATTCTGAACACTAAATACCAATAAACATGAACAGCTATATATAAGGTAGAAGAAAATTGTGAAATTGTAAATGTTTGTTATATACCTCTTGTTTTAAAAAATTTTAAACTTTAAAAATTGAATATAATAACGAAGCTTATTAATTTCAAAGCCTTCCTTCTTCTCCGTGACTCCCTCTAAACTTCCTTCTGTTCACTCCTGTACCGTTTTTCTTTTCTCATTTTTTGGGATACCACTATTGCCAGCTCTGCTTTCTTCTCCAAACAAAAACAAACTCTCCTTCATAACAGATCAACATAATCAAGCAAAAATCTATGCAATCGCCATGACCAAAATATCCTTCTTATCTTGTCCCTCTAGTCTATCACCTTTCTAACAAGCAGTAGGAAGCATGCTTTAATAGTGATGCTCTGACATCATGGTTGGTTATGGCATTGCTTAGAGTTCTTAAGTTATTCCCAGTTAGTTTCCCTTACTTTGTTGTAGTAATTGTATGTTACCCTGTCTACCCTGATATGTCTTTCTGGGTTTAAAAAAATCCACCTATTTTATCATTTCTTACAGTGCAATAATTTTATGTAATGGGACCTTGCCGCATGCCCAGACTCCCTAAGAGGGAGATGCCTTTGTGGGTGATGCCAGGGATCTACTTCTGGGAGAAGACATCATGTGGTAGCCTACCCTGTGGGTGGGGAACAACCTTTTGGGCTTGACTGGGTAGCTGGAATTGCCCCTATCTTTTTTTTTTTTCTGGAAAACTCTTTATTTATTGTAGGTGGAATGGGACACAGTAAGTTAGATGATTCCAGTTTTGTTGGCAACATCTAATGCATCGTAGTCTGGAGCAAGATGAACATAGGCCTTCTTCTCTCCATCAGGCCCGGTAAATGTGTTGACTTTGGCCACATCGATGTCATACAGCTTCTTTACGGCCTGCTTGATT